>OW240915.1:129292548-129312986 GCA_933207985.1 Pelobates cultripes | reverse complement strand
CACTTCCCTGATCAGTAGGCTAACTCCTTTCCCCCCCAATGCCTCACTTCCCTGATCTGTAGGTTATCTCTGCCCTCCATATGCCTCACTTTCCTGATCTGTAGGCACTCTGCTAGCTGTAAGTGTTGCTCCCCTGCGGATTCAGTTAGAGAGAAGCAGGGATAAGATGCAGCTTCCTATCCCTGTCTCTCTCCATACACAGCGCCACCTACTGCACTGTATTTTCAATACACAAAAAATAGAAGAACAAGCTGAAAAATCCAGGAATGACTGTAGGAATGATTTAACCCATTAAAACTTTCTTTGCTGTATGCAGTGAGCTGGTATTTTTATCAATCCTCCAAACCTCGTATCTGTAACCATTTGCATCTGGAAGAGACGTAACTGGTTAAGCATTTTGGTAGTGCTGTGTCAAAGTAAAGCTTTGATGTCCATTGGTGTGCCTGTAATATATTCAAAGAGGAACGAATGGTTAAGAAAGTGAATAATTTATTAATGATAGAACAAATACCAAGAATTTATTTTTAAAGAAGAGGAGTTTTAAATGTTGGAGGAGAGAGAAAAATAGGAGTAGTAAGATGATAAAACTTAACTTTTAATATAGCAATTAGTAAGAGGGTTATAGTATAGCCACTAGGTGGCAGTAGCGTATAACCACACTGGAAATAATGTAATTAATAAACACAAAGATACTAAGTGATCTATTAACAATATATACAGTGCTAGAAAAACAAACAAAAAATTAAATTAAAAAAAAATAATATATATATATATATATATATAATTATACACACTAGTAGCAACCAGAGCTGAGTGGCAACAATATGGGTAGTACGTGTCCTGTGAGCGATAAAGCATACTATGTCACAAATATCGCAAAGGATACAACGTAATATCCTTGTTGATATGCTGTGCCAGGGAGAACCCTCGGCTAAACAGTGCTCACTCTCTGTATAACAGCTTCTAGGAGTATGTAGAGTAAAGTCCAGAAGAGCACTAAAAGTGCAAAATAGACAATAAAGAACAAATTAAACACCAAAGGTGATGGTGATAGGAATGGTAAGCTGTTAAATCTTATATCTGATCTGTGTCTTCATGGGCACCTTTGCTAGAGTCTATTGGATTAGTACTAGCTATCTTTAAACTGCAGCCCCGATCATCATACCAAAATGCATATGGTAAAGGAAATAGTAATACTGCTAGTTGTATTGGCTAATCTGTGCCTTCGAGGGCACCTGTATTTACCAAAGGTAAATCAGATCTAGCTGTCACTGGTTAAGCAGTATGCAAGTGCCTAAGATAAAGGAATAATACATAGATAACGCTGCCCGTTATGTTAGCTGATCTGTGCCTTCAAGGGCACCTCTTTTAGGAGAATTAAATACAATCTAGCTGTCACTAATAGAGCAGTATTTTTAGAGATCTGTACACTCGGGTCAGACTACTTCTGAAGGATACAGTAGGCAGAGGTCTGCTGCACAGGCTGGTTGCACGGCGGGATGTAACAGATTGTCAGTTAAGCATCTGCAGATTGAACATAAGTGATAAGTGGAAGATCAGTTTTAAGATCGTATTGATTTGATTTGTCTTTTCCTTTTTAATGTAATTTCCAATTACATGTACTCTCGCTGAAAATATTTTAAAAACATAACAAAGAAGAACATAAAACAGGACAAACTCAGTGAGACTTTTTACAGGACAAACTTGGTGAAATCCTTGTCCTGGCTTTTCTTTGCTTAGTTCCTCTGTCATGAACATACTGTGTAAAGTAATAGAGGTCCATGCATTCCTTGGTTCAAGCTTGACAATGACCTTTTGGGATCGAGACGTTGCTGTTGTGGTTCCTAATAAAGTAACTGTCTTGAACCAAGGAGTGCCTGGACCTCTATTACTTTATTATTTTTTGGAAATCTGGTGTTTGATTCCGGTTCAGCAAGCACCCTGGCTCAGATTTATGGGAGTGATTGCAGTTCCACATACACTACTAAAAATGAACATACTGTGTAACCTTAAGTTCCACACAGGCTTCTGAATGAGCAGTTGGGAGACTGCTTTGATGCAGATTCTAAATGATCTTTTTGTGTAAAAATATTTGCTCACAGATATATGTTGATGCAAAGGCCGAAAGCAATGCAAATGCTATTTTTTCAAGTACATACCTTTAGACTGGTCCAACACTGCAAGATTGCATCTGATCTATCTGTGCAATTTCCGTCTAAAGTTTTCCGCAGTTCTGCAAATTTTGTTCTCCATACTCTGATGCCTTAAATTCTAAATGCTGATTTTCAAAATCATCAACATTCATCCATTCAAAAAGTTAGATCAAATGTTGGCCCATGGATCTGAAAATCTTGACATTGTTCTGTGAACTCTTTTCTGAGCACTTCAATGTACTTCTGCAATTCTTCTGTGTTAGCTGGAAACAGAGCTGAATATGCTTTTTACATTGGAAAATACTTGTAGTTGAGTACTGGATGATCAATGCTTTCTTGGAAAAGTTTTATAAATCCTTTTGTTTTTTCCAGCCATAGCCATCTGTAGTAATACAGAATATTTTATTGATATCTATGCAAATGCAGACTGTAGCAGGACACCTGGTAACCCGACCGGTTACCTCCGCTTCCCCATTCATTCAGCTGTTCAGAAACCATGTAGCAGGCACAGCGACCCAGTTCTCCCCCAGAGAGTAGCTCTCATAGTCCTTACAAGGACTTTCCCTTGCTGAATCCCCTGCAAGCTGGAACAGCAGACACAGGGGTTAAATCTTCCTTCCCTCCAGTAAACGGACGACACACACAGTTCCGGAGGTTAAAGCACTGACCATCCTTTATTGCATCCTTTATAGGCTTCTTTTATGCATAGTCTCCATTCAACACAACACAATCCCAGGCAGGAGTGGTCTGGGTTACATAGCAGGGTTAATCCAACCTCTAGTGGCTGTCTTCCTGACAGCTACTAGAGGTGCTTCCTCTACGCAGGATGTGAAATTCGCATCCAGCGTGCAGAACGTCCATAGGAAAGCATTGATAAATGCTTTCCTATGGACTGTTAGAATGCGTGCGCGGCTCTTGCCACTCATGCGCATTCCGCTCCACTCGGGAGCTGACGGCGGGGGAGGAGAGGTCACCAGCGCCGAGAGAGCCCGGTGCTGGCTTAATGTAAGAAACTGAAGGGGTTTTAAATCTTCAGTGCCACTGAAGGGGGACCCTGAGGGTAAGGGTCCCCCAAGGATGACATAGTGTCAGGAAAACAGGTTTGTTTTCTTGACACTATAGTGATCCTTTAAGTTTTGGAACACATTTATTTGTGATTCCTAACTATCTTTTTTTATTATTCAAATTTGTGTCAATATGCTCCTTTCCTGTCAGACTCGACAGACTTAAGATGGCACTAAAATGAAATTCCAGTATCACCAAAATATATCCAGTCAAAGTTAGGACTATTTTTTTCTCACGGGCTAAGCCTAAATTGACAACAACGTTTGTGAATTTCCACAACTGTCTCTAGTGACAAAAGTCGCGTTGAAAAAGGTTTCTTCTTGCGCATTGCTCAACTTTGCCCTAGCTACCAAAAGAAGATAACTGCAGTGTACTAAAGCTAAATATAGTTCCTTTGAACTGCAACACTAGGGCTGTCACACATTATGCAGGTATGTTTCCTTTGGTGACAGGACAACCGTTGCCTCAAAATATTTTTTAATATAATGTACCTCCACAAAGTTTTAGTTTAATTTTTTTTTTTAATGAAGTATATATAAAGTAAAAAAAAAAAAAAAGCGAAAAACTCATCCCTACATTTTAGTATGTGACCGGATCCTTCAGCCATATATATGCATCTTTGGTTTGACAGTGTTTGAACAGTCTCTATAGTCTTCCCTGCCTATGTGCATGGAGTAAAGCAGTAAGACCACATAGACTGTCAGTTTTCAAAAATTTTCTGACCAAAGGTGCATTGATATAGCTGAAGGATCCTGTCACATACTAAAATGTAGGGATGAGTTTTTCGCTCTTTTTTTCATATACTTCATGAAAGAATTATTATAGCAAAAAATTCACTAAACATAGATATTTACTTACGAGAGCATTGTCTAGAATACAAAGTGAATTCAAGCTGAATTTAAAATTTTAAGGTCAAAATCCCTGAACTGGAAACACTGTAATTCAGGTTCAGCTATTTTAATCTAAAATTTGAAATGCACTTTGAATTCCCGACAGCACTCACTTTAGTGAATAACCCTGTAAGATGCATAATTGCAGCATCAACTAGTAATTTACGAACCCTCACAACTGAATTTGTTTATTTTCTTTGAAAATGTATTATGCAATATTTGAAAATGTGCACATTTATAGTTAGAAAAATAATTGTAACCAAGGCATTTTTTTTAAAATGATTATTTCTAAAGGAAATTGTGCGACTTCATGAAGAAAATGAAAAACTCAAGGCACGCTTAAAAACAATTGAGACTCAGGCAAGTAAAACATAATGCATCTGATAATATATGTGTGATAAAGATATACATATATTTATATTAGTGTACAAAAGTTTTATGCTGGTGTGTATAAAATAAATGCTGTCAAATAAGTATGTTTTCAAAAATAGAAATGTTAATAGTTTATTTAAAATGCAGAGTGAGTGAACAATGTAGAAAAATCCAAGGCATATTAATATTTGCTGACTACACCATTTACGTTTAATACAGCGTCACTTTTTCTAACTACACTTGCACAAAGTCAGGGATTTTGTAGGTATATATAGGTGCGTAATGAAACAATTACACCAAATAGGTGCTAATGATCACATTGACAAAGTAGGCTTCAATTCCGTTGCGGTGGCATGGAACATCCTAACATTTTGGTGTGATCATAGTTATATCCCTGCTACTACTAGGTAGACTCAGGTATCAATCGATTCCTTGAACTCCGCTCTATAAGCTTGGGTAATATAGAGTGGCCCCAGATTGACAGACGAGCTGCCTGTGGCGTTCAAAGTACTTCATACAGCCCTTGTAATCACTGTGTCTGAACTATTGCGCTAGGCCTCAGATATCAGTGTTTAGTGTTAGAACTCAAGGATTTGATAAGACCCTGACAGGGTCTCCCTGCATGCCTCCCTGTCGACCATGATCAGTGCAGTGCTTTGCCATCTCCTCATAGTGTGATCGGCAGAGGCAGTGTGCTGGAGCTGCAGCATGAAAGGGAGCTATTCCTCTCATGCTGCAAACAGTCAGTAGATTGCAATCACAGACCACTCTCTACTGTTTTAAAAGGGATTTCAGAAGAGGGAATTCCTCTGGGATAGAGTTAGTGCTAGTATAGGGCAAGGGTCAAAGCTGGGTTATAGTTAGGAATATTGTAGGATTAAGGTTACGGCAGTGGTTCCCAAACTTTTTAGGTTCAAGTGCCCTTAATATTTCAATATTTTTCCAAGGTGCCCCAAGTCACAACAATCTTCTAGGTTGTATATATGTACAGCGCTGCAGCATATACTGGGCCCCTGTTCGGCAAAAATGCTTGCCGTTCAGGTGCAGAGCCAGGACCTAATCTTGGGAGGGGCACTGGTAGATTATTTAAAGAAATAATACAGGCAAAATAACCACTACAGCGCCCTGTAGTGGTTATGGTGCCCTCCCAGGGTAAGTAGTCAAACTGTTTAAGAACAGTTTGACAACCTACCTGAGATCTGCCAGGATAAGGGCTATAGTAGGGATAGGGGCAGTAGTGTGTGTGTGTGTGTTGCATTGTGTGACCATATGAGGGGTGGGGGGAAGAGTTATTGTGGGTCTGTGGAGGTAGGAGGGGAGATTAATATTAAAGTGTGTGTTTTTTATTTTATTTATTATTTTATTTCTTACCTTTGCCTGGGAGGGGGGACAGTGCCAATTCCTGGCTGTCCGGTGTAGAAGCCCTGGTGGTCCCAGTGGTGAGTGAACTCTAACCAGCAGCTCCTGAAGCTGGAGTTCACTCTCGCAAGATTTGGGGATTTGCCATGGTAACCGTGGCAACGCTCCGAGCTCGTTAGAGGAGGATCTGGCCGAGCTGCAGGTTAGAGCTCCCACAGGACCTCTCTCCCTTTCTTGCCAGTTGCCATCATTACATGCTAGCGGGCCGGTGAGGGAGATCTCTGGTCCTCCAGAGCCGGCAGGCATGATCATAGCATCAGGAAATTATGGGTTTGGGAACCACTGGGTTACAGGTAAGGTTAGGGAAAGTGTACCAATAGTTTATTGTAAGCATTGATTACCACTTTATATCCTAGACATAACTTGTGAGGTATTTAGCAGTCTGAACCTGTAAATTTATAGAAGTGTGATCAACTCCTGTGTTTGGAACTTAAAAAAATAAACTTCATTCCCATGTGTGTTGCCCTAATTTTTAATAGCTCTAAACAATTATTAACTTAATATTCCTAAGGTATCTGACATTTAATTGCTCGTAATATGTGAGTGAATGAAAGGGTTATTCGTTTTCTTTTAATGTGGGTTGGGTCCTGCCAGAAAGGATCACAGCAGCCAGAGTTACTGATTTTGTTTTGAGTAATCATTTAAGTTGTTTTGTCCTTAACATTATTTATATTTTTTTCTTTGTGAAGGCAACTAGTGCATTAGATGAAAAGACCAAAGTTGAGCGTGCAATGAAAGACTTGCAGAAAATTCAGGATGTACAGAAGGTAAACTTATTTGTGTATGTGTGTGTGTATATATGTATATAAATATGTATGTGTGTGTGTGTGTGTGTGTGTGTATGTGTATATATATATATATATATATATATAGTTCTTATTAAATAGACATTATATATCTAGAATCTCCATTTAATAAGAACTCCTATGTGTTTGTAAAGGTCAACAAACTGAATTTAAATGCAGAAATCCATATTGCTCTATCCAGAAAATGAGCCCCCATTTATAGTGTATTTCTAACACTATAGTGTGTCCTAGTCACCATTTAGGTGTGCGCACCCCCTTGCAATGGTTAAAAAAAAAGATATCACATACCTTTTTTTTTTTTATCCCATGCCACACTGCACTCTCTGCGGCTCGCCTTGGCTGAGATCATCAAGTTTGATCATCTCAGCCAATACAATGCTTTTGGGAGGCTAGTGAGAATGCACAGCAAAACACCAAATTGCGATAATTAGATGGTCTCTATTGATAGGATTCTCTTGGTTAGTTGCTGTCAGAGTTTAGCATGCCTACCTGCCCCCGCATACTTCTTTCTCAGACCTTGGTCCAAGCCAGCATTGTGTGTGTATACTGATGTGCACAAACAAGTCTTCTTAATGATAGGTTATTTTTCCTTGAAGAGACTGTTAGACTCTTCCTGAAAAAAGGTCTTGCAAAGGCAAGAGTGATCTGTATTTTCTTTCCATTCAGACAGTGGAGTATCCCTTTAAGCTAGTACTCAAATCTTCTCACTAAATTCACAAGTTACCAAGTACAATTAACAGCCCAGCCTTCTAGCCTGTCTCTGCTTGGCTATAGCAACTACAAAATAATGAATAGTTTAAACAGTCTACCCAGACCTGTTTTATCTTCATGCTACACTTCATGTTTACCATTTTTCATATTCAACAAAAAGATGCCAATTAATTGCCATAGCAGCTCCACTATGATACAATAAAAGGTTTGTTCAGCACTGAAATGACTACATCTTTATGTAGTGGCTTTAGTGCATAGAAAGGCCTGTTCTTTCTAATAGTCCATTTCTATTGCTGAGAAATGGCAATGTTTATATTTTCCCAAACAAAATTATCTATTGTGTGTAAAGCAGAGAGCCTCTAGAGTAGCTTCACCCACCAGATCTTCCAATTTTCTAAACAAACAAATGCTCTACCCCCCCAACAAAACAAATGATGATGGGTAGGATAAACGTACTTAACTTTGTACAGTACAGACAGCTTCCCTAGTGTCAGATGAATAATACAAAGATAGGGATACAGCTAGATTCTAAAACATAAAAACAAGCAATACATAGTGATGTACAGTATTAACTGTGAGACATGGCAGTAAGAAATTGCACTCACACGATGGAAATTCAAGAAGCGCCTCAAAGCCCACAACAGGACTACACTGGTCCGCTCTTCACCTTGGGCAGTAATGGATAGTCAGCAGGCACATGAACTTCAAAGTACAGAGTCAGGGTACAGATACAAATGGGTATTTATTCGGCACAAAACGTCTGATTAAAATTATAGTTAAAACAAATAAAAAAATATCCAACGTGTTTCGTCCACCACAGTGGACTTCCTCAGAGATAGAAGTGAACAGCAGTAAATAGAAAATATGCATAATTCCAACCCTCCCTCAGTCCCATTTGAAATACAATGATCCAGTAATGTTGATTGGAGGGTTCTCCAGGTGAATAAGATTCTGTGCCAATCTGAATCTTCGCTGAGGGGACCAACTCTCCTCATAGGTTCTTGTGTGGTACCTTCTCAGATGTTATTCATAAAATTCCTGAGTTCTCGCCGAGTTTAGTCGGCTTGCGTTTCATGGAATGTTTCAGGTTCCGGTTTGTGAGTCCTGAATGCCATTTGCATCCCATTTCTATAGCAACATGTTCCAAGTACACTCCAACTGTTTATATAACGATAGTGTACTGAACTTCAGCTTCAGCTCAGCGAGAGGGGGACCCTGAGGGTGAGGGTTTGTTTTCCTGGCACTATAGTGCTCCTTTAACCCCTTAAGGACCAAACTTCTGGAATAAAAGGGAATCATGACATGTCACACATGTCATGTGTCCTTAAGGGGTTAAGGATTTTGAATAGGTAGCAAGTTGAAAGCACTGGAAATTACTGATTTGCTTAAAGAGAAACTATAGTGCCAGGAATACAAACTTGTTTTCCTGGCACTATAGCTTCCCACTCCGTCAAGCCCCCCTGTGGTGCAGAAAGGGATAAAAAAATACCTGGATCCAGCACCGGACAGCCACTAGAGGTGGAGTTAACCCTAGCTCAGGGTTAAGGGACCTGGAACAGTGCACCCAGACCACTTCAATGAGCTGAAATGGTCTGGGTGCCTATAGTGTGCCTTTAAGCCATGTACCCATCTCTGTGGACAGAATTGCCAGCAAAGCATTATCTACTGTGTGTACTGCAAGAAAGATTCATCAGAAGGTTCCAAAACGATCATATTGGTTGTTTGGGGAACAGTAAGTCACAGGCAAGGTATTAATAGAACCAATATTTATTGTTTAACTTCTGTGTGAGAATCACAATTAGATTAACTCTACATTTTGCAAATGAATGATGCATGAAAGGACACATTGTCGATTATTTTACAGTGTTCATTAGGTCATAAAGGCAAATAGTTTATAACTCTCTGCGATGCATAAAGGGAATGTTTGTGTGGAATTTCTTAGGGTACAGTATACTTGAGCATATGATTTTAAAGTAGGCTCTAAAACATGGTGCATATGCATGCCAATTTGTAGATGCTAAATTTGCATCTGGGTCTATTAAAGGTGTTGTAGTTCTTAATCTTACCAAGGAATTGGGAAGGCCACTCTACATTATCATTATTTTTATAATACTAGAGGGTTGTAGACTACCTGGCTTGTGGAGGGTTTCTTGACTTTCATGGGAATAGATTGGTCAATACAATGTTAAACTTATATCTGCGCAGCAGTCAAGCCACAAGACTTGCTTTTCCCACAGAAATCACAAATTTGCAGTGATGTTACTACTGCAAAGGATTATGGGTGAGCATTTTTAAATTAGTTTAACCAAGAATCAAATTTTTGCCTCATTATAAAATGTTAAACATTCCTTGAAGTTTGTGTTTGCTGGATACAGCAGCTTTGAAACACAACTCAGGAGGAAATGCAAAGTAAGTGAAACACTCATGAACAGCTGTTTCGTTGTTAATGCAACTCATCAGAATGAGGTTGGTTACTGGCTTGCTATTGAGGCTTGGCGTTACTTGGGAAGCACAAACCAAAAAAGTTATGGTGGTGGAAAATTGAAGATTATGCTTGCTTTAGTGTACTAATAATCTTAATTTTAATAAGGACAGGAAGCAAATATTTTGCATAATCTTTTTTCACTCACTCCATAGTAGCAAAGAAAAAAACATTAGAAACTGAGAACCAATCAAACATAAGCAGTGATTATAAAAGGTGAGGCCAAGAGCATCCCTTCCTCTGAAAAACTGCGACATCACAAGCCCATAAGTTCATCTAAACGAAATAAGTAACGTAGTAGGAAGAGACCAATACAGGAACCAGTAATACCAATGTCGACAACCAGGAACAGCCGAAAGTCCACAGTAAATTCGAATAAGACTGAAAGAGAGTGTAACAAGTGTTAACAAAATTAAATAAACTGTATGCCGCGATTAACCTGACTGAGCTGTACTAGACATACGTAGTGTAAAATTATAATATAAACCCTTTCCCCTGGAACGAACTAACTAAATAAACAGATCTGGGAAAAACACCAAGAAGTAAATCCCCTTATGGGTAAACATACCTACAATTTAAACAAAACAGTGAAATGTGAATAACATGAGAAAACAGAAATAAGATTAACTAAATAATGTACAATGTAACTCAAAGGGTGGGAAGAAACAACATTAAGATTATTAGTACACTAAAGCTAGCATAATCTTTAATTTTATAACATGACAGAGGGCTTCATATTTAGCAATTTCAACTCTGAGAACAAGCAGGTTTCTACGAGGGACGAAAATAGAAGGTCCAAAACATTGATTCGCGCGTCCAATACACCGTATGTAGGATATCAGGGAGCTAGGCGCCCGCTGATAGAGCAGCAGCGTCGCGGTAGCTTCCATATTGCAGCGTAGGGTCGACACAATGCAGAGTTGAGGGTCTGGAAGGAAAAACGGATAGGTCTGAGAATTAGGGTTGACTCTGCTATAGGGGTGTGAGTAGAGTCAGCAACACTTCTGTCGGCTGATCTGGTGTAGGACTCTTACTATCATCGCAAATGGTGGGAAGGCATAAGCTTCATGGTTTAGCCAAGTCTTGAGGAAGGCGTCCACTGCGACGCTCTCCGGATCCAGAAGCCAGATGAAGAACTCTGGCGTTTGGCGGTTGTTGCGGGATGTGAACAGGTCTAGGTGAAATGGGCCTCTCCGGTAATCCAAGGCTGCAAAGATGCGTGGGAACAATTGCCAAACGCTTCCGTCCCGCCAGTGGCGAGAGAACCAGTCTGCTGTCAGGTTGAATTCTCCCGGCAAATGTTTTGCTCACAGAGTGATGTTGCGTCTTCAACAGTAGTCGAAGATCTCTTTCATGAGATCCACCAGTGTCTGTGAGCGGGTGCCTCCAAGGCAGTTGATGTAACGAACCGCTGAGACATTGTCCATCCGGAGCAGGATACAGCAATCAGATTTTCCTTTCGTAAGTCTGCGTACTGCGAATGAGCCTGCCAGAAGTTCCAGGCAGTTGATGTGCATGGAAAGTTCTTGAGAAGTCCACACGCCTCCAGTGGCAGTCGTGCCGTCTGTGGCCCCACCATCCTTGGAGGCTGGCATCTGATTCCAAGATAAAATCTGGTCGAGTGCCAAGTATGGCTCGACCGTTCCAAGCCTGCATTCAGTTTAACAACCATTTAAGTTCCGTGCAGACCTCGTCCGAGAACGGTACTGGCTGGTCGTATGTGGGATTTTGGTGAAGAAACCATGCCTGAGGCGTTGCATTGCCCGATAGCATAAAGGGCCTAGGAAAATCACTTAGATGCAGGACAGCAAACCCTCTATCCATCTGAGTAACTGTAGAGGGATGGATGGCATCCAAAGCACTTTGCGGATCTCTTTGCGAATGGCGGCCATCTTTGTACAGGTAGGCGCAGAGTACAGGACTAGGAATCTATTTCGAAGCCCAGAAATTGTACCGTCTGTGAAGGGTTCAGCGCCGATTTGGACTGATTGATCACGAAGCCCAAGGATTCCAAGAAGCGGACGGTGTCGGAGGTGTGATCCCGTAACGTCTCTCTGGTCTCGTCGAAGAGCAGGATATCGTCTAAATATATGATGCAACGTATCCCCTGAGCCCGAAGGTGCACTACTGTGGGTTTTAGCATTTTTGTTGAGCACCAGGGAGCCGAACTGAGTGCGAAAGGCAGGCATGGGAATTGCCAAGGGGTCCTGTGCCAGAGGAAACGTAGGAAGGGACGACTCAGTTCGTGTATGGAGATCGTAAGGTATGCGTCCTTTAGATCCAGGTAAGTGAATCAATTGTTGTCCCAGGGTAGGTCTTGAAGGAGCTGTATACCCTCCCTTTTGAAGTGACGGTATACTACGCGGTTGTTTAGTTTTCGTAGGTTGATAACCTGGCGAAATTCTCCAGATTTCTTCTTGACCAAAAAGATGTTGCTGAGGAATCCGCCCGGACCTGTGGCCAGCTGAATAGCGCCCTTTGAACGCAGGTCTTGTAGTTCCCGGTCTATCAGTTGCTCGTCTGCAGAGGCTTTGGTTTTACAGACACAGTCCCCTACATGGGGTCTCCAACTCCATGCAACAGGGGTTTTAAACCCAAGAAGCTGATAGGAGGGAGGAGGGTCAAAGCATCTAGTTTAAACTGGGCTGACAGTGTCCCTGCTAGGACAGGAAAAGAAAGGGGGAGGGGGGGGGGCATAGGCAATCAATACATTCAACAAAAGGAAGGGGGAGAGGCACCAAAAAGCAATACATTTCACTTAACTATTCTTTACAGAGCTGCTGCCGCCCCCCCCCCCTCTTTTATTAACCCACAGCTGCATATGTACAACAGTCACAAAAAGGCGCCGCAAGCTTGTGGCCCGCGCCAAACAAATTGGGCAATCCATCACATATCTCCCCCCGCCCCCCACAGAAATAGTGACCTGTTGCCAGACCCACGATGGGCCTGCAACAAGTTGATTGTACCCCCTTGAGTCCACAGTCCATGGGGTCCAATGTGACTGGACAAGGGGCTTGGCAAGCACAGAGGTGGTCCACAGTTTGTGAGTTTGTTCGGTTCCCGAACAGTACAAATTAACCCCAAAAACGAAGTCTTTTTACGGGGTCTTTCCCAGGCCCATAGTCCTGGGGCAGGAGTCTAGCTAGCAGGCTCCTCCAGGAGCTTGTGACGAAGGCGGGTTCGTCAGAGCCCAAAAGCATGAAATTAGCCAGGTATGCAGAGGGTGACCAGTCTCCGGAACAGGGAAGGCGGATGTTTCGTGGGTCGAACAAATGTTGACTGCAAGCGTCCAGGAAAACTTCTGTGTCATCTTGATAGCCAGGATCACCACCGGTCACCGTGTCATCCTTCTGGAGCTCACCCAGAAACGTTTGCGTGACGTAAATCAGTCATACTTGGTTGTAGAGCCCCACGAACCCTCATCAGAGTCGGAAGCTTCCGCCTGCCACTCGTCCAGAATCAAGTGTGTTTGGGGGGGCTTCTGCTCCTCATCCAAGGAAGAAAATTTTGCAGGTCCCTGGACTTGTTGCGCCATGGCTCTTTGCATTTGCCCTTGGCATTAGAGCTGTCGCCCTTCCAGTGGTGTTTAGTTGGGTAGGAACATGCCCTGGAGGAGTTTGAGTCCTCCAAATCTGCCCCATGATGGGCCCGTTTGGAGACCATCTTAGCAGGGTCCTGGCCTGAGGGGTACGCCTTGAAGAGCGCTTTCTCCATCGAGGCGGCCACTGCCGTGGCAATCCTTCAAGCCTCAAATTAACTACTTTTCCTATAGAAAATATAGGAAAGTAGTTAAAGGACCACTATAGTGCCAGGAAAACATACTCGTTTTCCTGGCACTATAGTGCCCTGAGGGTGCCCCCACCCTGAGGGTCCCCCTCCCGCCGGGCTCTGGGGAGAGCGCCGGGCGGGAGGCTTTCCTCCTCCTCTCCTCCTTCCTAGCGACGTCATCGGCTGAATGCGCATGGACGGCAAAAGCCGCGCGCATTCAGCCAGTTCATAGGAAAGCATTTACAATGCTTTCCTATGGACGCTGGCGTCCTCTCACTGTGACTTTCACAGTGAGAAGCACGCAAGCGCCTCTAGCGGCTGTCAATGAGACAGCCTCTAGAGGCTGGATTAACCCTCAGTGTAAACATAGTTTCTCTGAAACTGCTATGTTTATAAAAAAAAAAAAAAGGGTTAACTCTAGCTGGACCAGGCACCCAGACCACTTCATTAAGCTGAAGTGGTCTGGGTGCCTATAGTGGTCCTTTAAAGGTTAAAACACAGTAATAATACCAGAAAATAATAGCAAAGCTAGTAAAAGTACAAAGAGGGAAACCACACTCAGTACTTGTGATGGAGCAGCAAAGAAAGCAGAAGTGATGCTGTTGGCCACGCCTATTTATAGTCACTGCTTGTTTGGTTCTCAGTTTCTTATGTTTTTTCTTTGCTGCTATGGAGTGAGTAAAGAAATATTATGCAAAATATGAAGCCTCTTGTCATGTTTTAAAATTTTGATTGAAAACCGCTTCCATCCTGAAGTCAGTGGATAGCCAATACAATGTTAAACATATATGTCTGCACACCAGTCAAGCTACAAGACTTGCTTTTCTTACAAAATCTTTCTTAGCAAGTAACTGCAAGCCTCAATAGCCCGGTATGTGTAGAGCCATATGCCAAACCCTTTATAGAGCCCTCTGGATATGTAAGGCAAAGAAGCTTCCTCAAGATGACATCAATCCAACTAACACCATTTATGGTAAGCACCAGCTATCAGTCAGAAATTAGTACGTGTAGTATACTGACTGGTTGTATATCTGACAGCCATTATGGGGTCAAGAAGGATTTTTTTCTTAGTTTGTTGCAAAATTGGAAGTGCTTCAAGTGGGTTTTTGCTGTCTTTTGGATCAAAAATATGTGTGAGAAAGGCTGAACTTGATGGATGCATGTCTCTTTTCAGCCATGCAACTATGTATGGCCACTGTTTAGTCAAAATTAATCTTAATCCAAATCAAAGAACACTGTTTAAAAATTATTTAATTTGTATTTTTGTAAAAACTAAATGTTTCATCATGCTTACCAAACTACATTTAACCTTATCTAATAGAGTCAGAGTGGTATTGTCTGCTATTGGAATTGTTTTACATAGATATTTTTTCTTTTAGGAGAAACAAAGTATGCAAGATGTCAGTCATTTGGAACAGTCATTGGCTAATCTCAAATCTGAATTTGAAAAGTCATTGGGTGACCATGCAACCAACCAAAAATGCTTGGAGGATAATTTAATTTCGACAAAACATGATTTGCTCAAAGTCCAAGAGCAGCTTTCACTGACTGAAAAGGTTAAGTACTTTTTTGTAATATTTATTGTACTTTGTCTGATAAAGTTTTGTGTTCCCTCCATAACTGAAGTACATTTTGTATAGGGCTTTTTTTTTTTTTGTTGCCAGTTAAATTGCGATAGGGTATATTGCCCATATATGAGATAAAGGCTTTCCTAACAATTTTGGGGGGAAAAGGGATATTGGCAAATTCAAAACAGGCACAGTATTTTTGGTAGCATCATTTTTAATAATAATATATTTATATGCCAAAATAAAATTGAGGGAGCTTCCACTTCCTAAGGCCAGCGTTAGCTATGAGAGGTAGGTAATTTGCCTTTACCTTAAAGGACCCAACTCACACTCTTTCTTTAGAATGAGGGCATGCCACATTGGGGATATAGAGAGTGTGGTAGAACCACTGCTTATTTGTGTGTTTTCCACTTGTATTGTGTGTTTCCCCTTGTATTTCGTGTATTGTGCCCTGTTTCCCAATTTGGGAGTGTTCATACGAACAGAACCCATTTGTCTCCCTAACGGGGACCACCCCGGTGCCCCATTAGAATGCTTACACTTATTACTTTGAACGTTCACACCAATAACATAAGTGTGAAACCACAAGGGAAGTAATTAATGAGTGCTCCCCTGGGTGGCCTCCATTTCGTATAGACGAACGCCAACCTATGGTGTTTGCACAGGAACCTCACGAACGGAGACCGGTCGTGGAAATGTACTTTTGTGGGGGTTCCTGAGGTTGGTAGGGACACTTTTGGTGCACAGGCTATTTTGGCGGGCTTTCTGTGCCTTGGAGACAGAGAGACTAGGTCCCCTTTTCCCGCAACTTGGCTCCCAGGCACAGAGGATCATGGGATGGAAAACCCCTGATTGGTTTTGTAGGCGACCCCTTGCAATGGGTTATGCATAAAAGCAGTGTGTGGCACAATAAATAAAATAAAGTTGTACTCCCAGAGCTGTGTGTCGTCCAGTTACTGGGGGGAATGGAGGTCTGCTTAGTTTAATGGTTCCAGAGTGGCTGAAAGAAGGAATAAGCGGAGGTAACCGGCTGGTTTACCCGGGGTCCGCTACAGAGACCTATCTCCTTTTGAATCTTTGTGTGTGTGTGTGTGTGTATGTCCCGATCTCCCACCAAAAAATCCAAATCGATCACATCCACTGCAACACCCTGATCTATACTTCAACTCACTTCTTCGTAGAATGCAATCAAGTTAGTTTGATATCACCTGTGCTTCATAAAACCATGCTGATTTTTGCTGATAACCATGTTCTTCTCAAGGAATTCTTGAATATTATCCCTTAATAACTGTAGCGGAGCTCCCTGTACCCCGGCTGAGTACCTCCGCCAGAGGGGTTGCTTCCTACCTGGAACCAGGGGAAACAGGTTGGGGAACCAGCTCTATGCGCTCCCAGGAAGAGATGGCACTCAGTCCTGGAAGCTTTTAGTCCTAACAAGGACTTTCCCTGTTGCATCCCCTGTAAGCTGGAACAGCAAACACATGGGTTAAAGCTTCCCTTCCTCCAGTAACCAGACAAGACAGTTCTGGCGGTTAAAACACTGACTATTTTTATTTGGAACATACAGTTTTTATGCACATTCAGGACAACACAATCCCGGCTGGGACAACACAATCCCAGGAGGGGGCTGGGTTATAGATAGCCATCTCCTGTTCTTGGAGATACCAACAGCACACATGGACACACATTAAGACACATTACATCCAAGAGGGGCAAACTTAAGGGCTCGGCACCCCGGAAAGGGAAGGGGATACAGGGTTGAAACATACATTGCTAGATAGCCCCTGGTCCCCACTAGGATCCCTGCAAATAGCGGGGCAATCGAATGCACAGAGCCCACAAAATCATAGTCTAACGTTTGGGGCTTGCGACTCTGTACATCCCCAAAATTAGTTCCATGAAGTTGCTTGGTTTAGTCCAGCGAATTAAAACTTCGCTACTAAATCAAGCAGCAACCAATCAGCTGAAAGGCACGAAACCAAATCGCGCCAATCAGCTCGCAGGGAGGAGAGGAGTTTTGCCACCCAATTAGCCGAAAGGGTGCGAAACTCGATAACATCAATCGGTGCTCGGGGAAAAGAGAGGTTTCGCCGCCCAATCAGGAGAAAGGGCGCGAAACCCAGTTTGGATGGGCGTGACTTCTACCATTGGGCCACACGGACTTCCATGCGGCCAACTGGACTCTGCGACCGTGAGGCCGACTCCCAGCTCCAGAGATTCCCTGCTGGCTCACATCCCTCTCTCTGGTGGATATCCCAACGTAAGTATCCTCTGGAGAGCGGTCTCTTGGGTAGCTTTAAGCCTAGCCTCTTAGCTCCTGGGATAGGGGAAACTGTGACCATAGCTCTGTTGGGAGCTGGTAGGGCGGTCCCAGACACAGGGACCTGAGACAGTGTGTGTATACCGGTTGGGGATGCAAATGCTGCCCTTGGTTGGTGTTCTGTTATACGAACTGGCGGCCACACAGGGGAAGCACACACCGCATGTTTCCTTTGCAGTTTTCACACCTCGTTAAGATGTGTGAATGTTCTAAATAGACATTCTAAATGAGGTGTTAGGGTGGTGCAATGGGTTTTTCCTTAATATATACGGAGGAAAAATAGTTAATTAAAATTTCTGCCCTTTCCTGGTCTTCATTAGCTACCACCCCCATTCCAGTTTTTTTCTACACTTTACCTTCACTTTCATTTTGAGTTTTTTTTTTATTTTTTTTTTTATTAGAGTTCATATACTTAAAAAATGTGTTGGGCTTGGTTTTGCTCTCTTTGGCTATCATTTTTTCATTTTGAAGTTTAGCGAATCTAATCGCCTTTTTGCACGCATTATTGGCTTACTTATATCATATAGGATGCCTCTGATGTGTCTAATTTTAATGCATTGAATGCCCTTTTCTTATTTTTAATCTCATTTTACTTCTCTACTAAGCCACATTGGTTTCAATTTATTTCTTTTATATTTATTACCCAATGGGATATACTGAGAAATATACCTTTCTAATATTTGTTGCAAGGTGTTCCATTTATCCTCAGTGTTCTTTTCACCAAAGAGTTCATGCCAGTCAATATATTGTAAAGCTGTCCTTAACTTATAGAAATTGGCCTTTTTAAAATGATGTTTTTGTATATCCCATGTGCTTTAGTTTTTTTGAGTTTTTCAAAGGACACTATATTGTGATCACTATTTCCCAAGTGCTCACCTACTTGAATGTTCGTCAAAAGATTCCACCCAAACCTGTATATGCCAGAGCAAGGTCATGCTCTGGGTATTGTAAGTAGGATACTTACCTATATACTTTTATACTGTAAATACTGTACTACTCTATTGGAGTTTTTCTATTTATGTTTTTTTTGCATATACTACTGCCTGATGTCTAGACTCCTGGATCTAACCACTATATCCACAGATGGGAATTATACTGTCTATGTCTACAGAAATAGAGCTATATTATCTCTTAAAGTCTGTGTGTTCCATTGACACTGCTAATATAATTTGCACATATATATTATACTGCAATGCACTATTATATTTCTCTGTTTTTTTTTTTGTTAAGATTTAGTCTACAGAAGTTCCCTTTTTTTGTTAAGATTCAGTCTACAGAAGTTCCCTCCACTGGCTGTATGTAAACTTCCATTATTTTATGATCTATCTTTCATTATATCTAAGCGTAATCCACCTTAGATTGTTGTTTGCAACAACTTGGAGATGCTACAGATGTAATGTAGTTTCTACAGCTTTCTATATTCTTGCCACAGAGTTAAAGAAAAGCCTCTCTCACGCCGCTCATATTCATAAGGTGTATAGGCTGCCCTTCTGTATGCTACCTACTTTATGCCCTCATGTAGAGGTTTGGTTCCTACTGCCTCTACTCACCATTTTCTATGATGAGGCACTATATGTGAACTATAACCACATTGTTTTTTTCATTTACTATTTTCTGTTCTTTTTTGTTTACTTTAATTTGAATTACCTTAGCTTGAAAAAGTAGAAATTGATTCTCTATATATAACATAACCTTTCTTGTAAATGGAATAGTATGTGATAATCTGGCTGCTTATATTCATTGGGTCATTTATCTTGTATATCAAAGCAGTGTGCTCATATGGTATGATGTCATTCCTTTCAATATCATAATAAATACATTCAGGGCCGGTGCAAGGATTTTTGCCGCCCTAGGCAAAAGTAAAGTTTGACGCCCCCCTCCTCCCCCCCGTGACATCGCAATGCCCCACCCATATGACCTGCCATGTTAACTAACGATAGTGCTGCAGTGCCGCTGTGTTTACATTAAAAGGCCTGCAGGGACAGGCTATAGACACCAGGACCACTACATTAAGGTGCAGTGGTTCTGGGGACTATAGTGTTTCTTTAATGTGAGGTAAATTAGAGATTAGTGCCACGAATAATATACTAGATTACCTGCTTACAAGCAGATGAGGATGATGATGGGCTCTAGCTGCAGTCTGGCTCCACTGGTCTGGTGTATAACAGGATCTCTGGAGGCTGTTTGTAACTGTGGTCACACAAATCAATGTTCTGGGAGAACGAGAAGCAGCTCCATTTTTTGAGGGCCCTTTACACAGCTCAAGGTCTGGGTCCCAGGGTCCACCTTCATTTTCCACCAATGAGTTTGTTCACAGGGGATGGAGTGTGTAGGGAATGTCCTGATTTGTGTGTAGGAATGCATTGTGTGAATCTGTGTTTGTATGTGTAAGGGCTGCAAGGTGTGTTTCTGTGTATGTAAGGGATGAAGTGTGTGAGTCTGTAAGGGGTGCATTGAGTGTGTGTAAGGAATGCATTGTGTGTTTCTGTGTGTGCAAGGGATGCATTGTGTGTTTCTGTGTGTGCAAGGGATGCATTGTGTGTAAGGGTTGCATTGCGTGTGTGTGTAATGCATTGTGTGTGTAATGCATTGTGTGTTTTTCTGTGTGCAAGGGGTTCATTGTCTTTGTGTGTAAGGGGTGCATTGTGTGTGATTGTGTGTGTATGTGTGTGATGGATGTCAATCTCTCCCCCCCTCCCTTGTCACTCTCTTCTCCCCCCCTCCCTTGTTACTCTCATTCCCCCTCCCTCCCCTGTCACTCCCCCCTCCCTGTCAATTTCTCTCTCCCCGTCAATGTCTCCCCCCCTGTTAGTTTCTTTCTCCCCCCTCCCCTGTCAGTTTCTTTCTCCCCCCTCCCCTGTCAGTTTCTTTCTTCCCCCCTCCC
>OW240915.1:129247740-129284408 GCA_933207985.1 Pelobates cultripes | reverse complement strand
GATCATGTCACAGAGCTCCACGTTACTGGGAGTTTTATTGTTGTGGAGCTCTAATGGAGAAGTATTGCATTACTACAAAATTTTATTTCCAAAGAGGTCAAGGTAAATAAGTATAATCCAGAGCTCCAAAGCAAAACCACTCACAGTATTATGTGACATACTTAGTCTGCTCCTCTGTAATGTAGGGGAAACAGTCTGGCACTTCTGGACTGCACTTTTTTGGCTGCAGACCATAAGTTGCTGTCTTCCTAGCTCGGGATAATCAGAGCGCTGCCGCAGATCACCACAGGACACTGCAAGTCCCTGAGCTTGTGAGACCGTTGCGCATGGTCTGTACCCAGTGGAGGGGCAGACCAAATTCAGATCAGTATGCCCCTCTCCAAACTAGGTAACAACAGGAAAGGAGGAATGAATATTTGTTTTTAAATCATTATTAATTTAATAAATCCCCTATAAAATCACTCCACTCCTATACACACACACACTATACATGGATATGAAAAAGACAAGGTGCTCACTTAATGTCTCTATTCCCAATAGAGTCTGTAAATACAGCCAAGTATCGGATCTGTAACTGCAGATGTAGGTAAAGGATAGAAGGAAATATCAGACAGTGGCTGGGCCTGGCTTCAAAGAAAGACACAGTATAAGCTAACTAGGCAAAACCAGAAAACAAGCAAGGTCCGGATTACAGTAAGCATGTAGTCCAACAAAGCAAGGTCAAGGCACACAGCAAGCAGGGAAGTTCAAAAAAACTAGCTGAGTCATGATCAGGACAAAGGATACTCCAAATTCAGAGCCAAGTGAACAGCACAAGGACCATAAACTAGCAAAATGTTTAAAAGTTTAAGGCAAGCCATGCATCTAATAACGGCGCTTCCACACATTTTTTTAAAGAAAGCAGGCTTCCCTCAAAATGAGAAGAAACCAGAGCAAAGCAGGCTAATGGTGCAAAGATGATGCTGGATGCAAATTACCTGATATTTTAGCTAAGTAAAAATATTAGAAAAACCTTGCTCACTTTCTACATAGTGGCTCTGTGAGGGACAAAGTCAGAGTGCATGTCACCAGCATTAGAACAAGTAGTTGTTAGCCCACTCCATATTACTTGGTGATCTAGCTGCATAAGAATAAGAATACCTCCTCCTAGCAAATAAACTAAAGCATACCAACTGTAACTTTAAAGATTATTAATCTGTTGTCACGTTTACACAAATATATGAAACCGAGTTTGACAATTCCTGAATAAGAACCATAATCCAAATATAGAACTCTCAAATTAATATTAAAATTGGCCTAGTAATTTGAATAAATGTTTAGTATGTTTATATATCAAACATGACTTAAAGCAGCACTGTCATATTTTTTTTTCTTTTCTTTTATCAACTTTTATCTTAAAGAAAGACTCAAAAAACTCCAAGCAAACTCGCTAATGGTTTGACTTCTTACAGGCAGCAACAGTTAGCTATCCGCCTATGAGCTATGCACCATCAGGCCTAGATCAAGCAGAGAGTCCTGCATTATGGGTCTCTACTTGTTCTGTAATTAAATGTCTACATTGTTTAGGGGTGGCAAAGGTTTAAAAATAATATTAAGAAATATTACTTAACTGAGAGGGTAGTGGATGCATGGAATAGCCTTCCAGCTGAAGTGGTAGAACACAGTGAAGGAGTTTAAGCATGCGTGGGATAGGCATAAGGCTATCCTAACTATAAGATAAGGCTAGGGACTAATGAAAGTATTTAGAAAAATGGGCAGACTAGATGGGCCGAATGGTTCTTATCTGCCATCACATTCTATGTTAAGTGCAATATCTATGTTAGATTATTACCAGGGAAAATTTGTCTTCCTGGAGTTAGGGATGTATTGTTATCATTTTAGGAAGCTCCACATACAAGGAATAGTTGATCTACGATCTCTGAAATTGTTTGGTACTATTGAATTAATGTACAAGAGATAACTTGGCTTATTACTAAATCCACTATATGTAGGTGGTGTGTTTCACACAAATATGCAGCTATTTGTGGCAAGCATTGTCTTGCTGTTTTACTACCGCCACTAAATATTGCTGCAAAGTTTTCTTAATTTTTTTAAATGGTTATTCCAACCTGTATGACCACTTCTGCTTTTAGAAGTGGTAATGGAGCCAGCAATCTGCCTGTGCAGGGTTTCTGATTGAAACACTGCCTATATAGGAAAAAACACTTGACATAATTAGCCAGAATCTCTGTTCCAAAACTACATCTGTCATCCACATGCACAGTGCGCTGGGGATTGACATCATTAGCTTCTTCCTTTGTAGGCAGCCCTGTGAGCACCCCTGCAAGAAGAGGACTGGAGGCTCAATGTGAATTTGTCTTGACTTTCCCTCACACCAGCCACCCTTGCTTTCCCTGCCTCCCTACATAATTTAGACTTCTTTTTAGTTTTTTCTTTCCGTATTCCAGCCCACCAAACCACCAACTTTGCTGCCCACACCATCATTCCTTCCTCCATGGCAAGTGATCAATATCTACTTGAGGGACTGCAGAAAGTCGAATGTGCCATGGGAGGGCATTCCATAAAGAGGGTGTGAGATAGAGAATTGTATTCAAGCTTGTCAAAGATCAGAGATGGTTGAAATATTGCCAAGGCATTTTTGGTGTCTACAAAAGACGATTTATATGTCTATATTTTTTATTTAAAATTGATATTCTTTTTTTTATTATTATTTATTTATTTTTAAATCAAAGGGATTTGATTTAAATTGCGGGGGGGAGGGGGTAGAATTAGGGAACTAGCTACTAAACAGCTTAAATTAAGAAAATGATTTTCTTAAAGGTTTACTCCAACCCTTTTGAGGGGAGGGGAGAGGCTTTTCTGTATAATATACCCTACTGGGCACTGGGAAAAGGTCCCCCCCAAAAATGTTTGCAGTAAAACATGCAAAAAAATTTTATTCACTTTAAAATCCAGCACCAGAAACTGTGACTTTCACGACCGCTAAAACGTCACAAGGGCTTTGCGCGGTCCAGCTTCAGCGACAACAGGCTGTGCCCTCCCATGGCAAGAAAATAAATTGGGATATGTAAAAAGGCCCCCAAAAAGAAGATGGGCAAAGAAGAAATGTCAAATTTGAAAAAAACATGTCAGAAGTTTGGCATTGCACCCACCAAACAACCCAACAAACCTATAATAGGTAGTATCACTGTACTCGGGAGATGTTGCTGAACACATATTGGTGTGTACTTTGTCTGTAACACATAACAGGAACTAAGAATCCATGCCTAAAATACAATGTGAGAGAAAAATAACAAAAGAAATGACAACCCAAAAGTAGATACCAAAGACTGGTGGTAGAATTAGTACATAGAAAGTGTTAAAATATCACCATTTGAAATACCGTAGAATGTCTGGTGTTTGATGGGAGTAAATTACATTGGCCGGCTTCAAAAATGTCCCAAATGGGACATGTGTGCATGATGACCAGCTGTGAAAATTCCAAGTTGGAAAACTGTAATGCGCACCCTCCAAATAAGGCCTTTTATCCCCCAGGGAACCCGACACACCTATACATGGGTGGTATCACTGTACTCAGGAAATTTTGCTGAACACATATTCGGGTGTTCTTTGTCAGTAACACATAACAGGAACTAAGAATCCATGCCTAAAATACAATGTGAGAGAAAAATAACAAAAAAAATGACAACCCAAAAGTAGATACCAAAGACTGGTGGTAGAATTAGTACATAGAAAGTGTTAAAATATCACCATTTGAAATACCCTAGAATGTCTGGTGTTTGATGGGAGTAAATTACATTGGTCGGCTTCAAAAATGTCCCAAATGGGACATGTGTGCATGATGACCAGCTGTGAAAATTCCAAGTTGTAAAACTGTAATGCGCACCCTCCAAATAAGGCCTTTTATCCCCCAGGGAACCAGACACACCTATACATGGGTGGTATCACTGTACTCAGGAGATTTTGCTGAACACATATTCGGGTGTTCCTTGGCAGTAACCCTTAAAGTTCTCAGTACATGTATCTTGCTATGTGTGTCAAAAAAAAACACCAATTATTATTATAATTTTTTTTTTTATTTGACATAGATTGGTGGTAAAATGGTTGCATGAAAATAGTCAAAATACCCCAAGTTTAATACCTTGGGTTGTTTTCTGTAAAAAAAAAATATATACATGTGAAGGGTTATTCAGGGATTCCTGACAGATATCGGTGTTACAATTGCGTTGATTTTGAAAATAAAAATGGTTTGGAAATCGCGAAGTGCTACTTGTACTTATTGCCCTATAACATGCAAAAAAAAGCTAATACCATGTTAACATTGGGTATTTCTAAACTCAGGACAAAATGTAAAAACTATTTAGCATGGGTGTTTTTTGGCGGTTGTAGATGCATAACAAATTTTGGGGGTCAGAGTTGAAAAAAGTATGATTTTTAAAAAAATATTTTTTTAATTTTTTTTATAGTAAATTAAATGATATGATGAAAATAATTGTATCTTTAGAAAGACTATTTATTTGCAAGAAATACTGTATACAATATGTGTGGGTACAGTAAATGAGTAAGAGAAAGATTACAGCTAAACACAAACACAGCAGAAATGTCATTAACGGTAAGGAAATTGCAAAATGGTCTGGTCACTAAGGGGTAAAGGTCAGGAGAATGATGGCCACTCCAGAACCTTCACCTTTTGCTCCTGTAACCACTGGAGGGTCAACTTGGCCTTGTGTTTAGGGCCATTGCCATGCTTGAAAGTCCAAGAGCGTCCCATGCGCAGCCTTCATGCAGAAGAATGCAAATTGTCTGCCAGTATTTTCTAATAACATTCTGCATTCATCTTGCCATCAATTTTCACTAGATTTCCCATGATAGAGTTCACACGCCCCCAAAACATCAGTGAGCCACCACCATGCTTCACAGTGGGGATGGTATTCTTTCCACTATAGGCCTTGTTGCCCCCTCTCCAAACATGGCGCTTGTGGTTGTGACCATAAAGCTCTATTTTGGTCTCGTCAAATTACAGTGTGCCAGAAGCTGTGAGGTGTGTCAAGGTGTTGTCAAGCATATCGTAACTGGGCTTTTTTTGTGCCATTTGCACAGTAAAGGCTTATTTCTGGCAACTCGACCATGCAGCTCATTTTTGTTTAAGTATCATCATATTTTAAACAACCACACTGTCTTTTTTCTGAGGCTCCCTGTGGGTTTTTCTTTGTATCTTGAACAATTTTTCTGGCAGTTGTGGCTGAAATCTTTCTTAATCTACCTGACCTTGGCTTGAAATCAAGAGATGAAAGCATTTTCCACTGTTAAAGTGATTTAACAGTACTGACTAGCATTTTCAAGGCTCTGGGCATATTTTTATATCCTTTTCCATCTTTATAAAGTTCTATTACCTTGTTACGCAGGTCTTTTGACAGTTCTTTTCTGCTCCCCATGGCTCAGTATCTAGCCTGCTCAGTGCATCCACATGAGCGCTAACAAACTCGTTGACTATTTATACACAGACACTAAAAAGCCACAGGTGTGTGAAATTAACCTTTAATTGCCATTTTAACCTGTGTGTTTCAACCTGTGTGTCTGTAACAAGGCCAAACATTCAAGGGTATGTACACTTTTTATCAGGGCCAATTGGGTGATTTCTGTTATCGTGATTTAAAAAGGAGCCAAACGACTGTGTGATAATAAATGGCTTCATATGATCACTGTCCTTCAATAAAATAATGTTTTGGGCATAACCAGTCATATTTTCAAAATCAAAACCCAAATTTCACAATTTCTGCCAGGGTATGCAAACTTAGAGCATAACCGTGTATGTATATATGTTGGAAGGCAATTTTGCCTGAATTTGTGGGAGTAGTTATGACCCTATTTAAACCCCTACCACCCTACTTACCTTTGCCGTTCAAACTGTTTGTCTTCTCCATAACAACCAGCACTTCTGGTCGGTCTGTTCCCGCCAGAATCCGACCTCCGTGCCCGTCAACCGGCTTCTATCCGACTTCGCTACCCGGCTTCCATTCACGAGACCGGCACGTCCACGTAAGAAAGCGTGGGAAATAGTGTGTGGCTATTTCCCACGTTCGGGCCTAAAAACACGGGGATAGGCTCCCTTTGTTTACTATTATACTTACCCATTTGTGCACTTTTCTCTGTTCGTGTACTTCTGCGTTCGTGCGGCTAACAGCTGACTGCAGAGTACACACACCTTCGTTTGCCGTTCGTTTAATACATCTACCGACCGCACTAAACACTTAAGTTCATTTGTTCATTTGCACGCTTGTACAGCCGAACACACTTAAACTGCTTTCGTTCAGTCTTTCGCATGCTCCAATTAACCGACCGCAGGTGGTCTGTTCCGTTTACATTCCTCTCGTTCGTTCGCTTAGCCGAACGCAGGAGGCTTCCGCGTTTAAATTTCACAAACCTGTCACATATGTACCTCGTTATGCCATTCACCGAAACGAAAGCACTCACGCTTTCTCATTTCTTTATCTTATATCAATTATGTGTAGTATATGGCTCTTCAGTCCCCACTAGCTAAATAACTATGTCTGTGTGGAACTATTTACCGTCTATGGTCACATTAAATTATGGGCCACAATTTATTCAGGGGAACCTTCTTAAAGTCACAGTTCAGCCACTTATAGCTTTATTATGTGACGGTATGCATAATACACCATCAAGCTCCACTATTTAACCCCACTGTAACTTAGTCTACCATAGTACCATTTCTTTTTACTTTCCCTAGTATTCAAACTAGTCGCCTGTGTTACTAAGGTCGCCCCGCTCACTACATCTTTTCTTAGTTTTACACGTCATAAATCAAGCTCTTTTTCACCAGGCTCATTACAGACCATTAGCACAATTTGCAAATCTCTGTTTCTTATAAACCTTATACTCTGGTTCCTTATACTTAAAATGCATATGTTTTTAGGTTCTACTACTTTTCTTCAAACAAATCTCCAGGAAGTGGTATCCAGTACCCTGTATTACGGTATCAGGCAAGAAGGTTTACCATTTTACGTTTTTCTCTTGAGGCCTCATTCAGGCTCCACGGCCTCATACAGCCTCCCCACCTCCCAAAGTTGGTTCTAAACTTCAAACACACCAGGTCTAAGATTCCTCACAAAGATATCAACAAACAATCTTATAAACCTACACCACCGTGTTACTAATATATTAACGGTACATTTCTTGTCTATCATTTCACATATCGTTACTTAGACCTGCGTCATTACCGCAGTTTCGCCTAGTCATACACCACCAACAGGCTACCTTGTTTCCTGCATTTCAGTATCAGGTACTGTTAATCTTACTCACACGATTACGTTTCTCCGTAAGGCCTCATTGTACCTTCGTATCATTCAAAAAAATCACATTTGTTGGAACCCAGGGGCTTGTCTCTAATTACGGACCAACGTTCAGGTCCCTCAGCTTACACAGGTTCTTACGTTACAGTATCTCTGATACACACCTACCCATACATTCAACATTTTTTACACTTTGCATACCAGTGGCACGCCTCAGGCCCACTAGCATCTATCTTACCCTTAGGATTCCTGGACCGGACCCTTTCCCTGCAGAAGCAAGTAAATATATATTGAAGTCTTCCTGTGCACTGTCCAAACAAATAGGACAAATACTCAAGGTTAGTATCTACATACGTTCAAGTACATCTTTCTAATAGACAAGTCTCATCATGTTAGAGAACTGGCATTTAGGGTTAGACACTGGCCTTAACTATCCAAAGTAATACACTGGTCCTGCGAGGTCTACACCCCACCTCATACACGGAGGTTCGGCCCCACGACCAAATCATAGTTAGCCACCTCGCTAGCCCTTCTTTTGGGCTACACCCAGGGCTTCCCAAGTCACGGACACACGTTTTGAATCTCTTTACGGTCACCGATAGCCAAACATCCTGCCACCACGTTCAAGTGGCCACAAAATCATAGGTAGAACCTCTCTCCGCCACTTGGCACTAGCTGGCCTCACCTGTCACGTGGTTCTAGGTAAATTCTTCACCTCGGTACTAGCTAGCAGGCCAGTTCTCCAGAGGTCTCATCCCCACCTCCACTACACCCTACTTATCCAAACCATTATTCCTTTTTCAGAATGTCACAAGAACCGAGCGTCGATCTACCGTTGGACGAAATACCCAGCACGCCAGTCAGGCCTGGGTCTCCAGAGGAATCCCTCACCCCTTCTACCCCCAGATGCCTGTGATATTGGACAATTCCTAAAATATCGGCAGAGCTCAGGATCAGGGGATCCCCTTTCCAGCCACTGCATTACGTACGGTGGACCATCTTCAGTCCACAATCAATGCTGGCGTCATGTTCAGCTCTTGCTCATCCTAAGCGTACCTACCCCATCGGGGAGAGCTATTTACTTACACTCCCAGTTAAAAAAAAACATTTATTATTGCTATATACTCATAACCGCTGAGTAGTTCTAATTGTAATATGCTAAATTGGCGATGCCACGCCATCTACTATTTCAGCGGGTAGGAAGACATGGTTAAGGAAGACAGGTATATCATACACCTTAAACTCTCCATTCACACTTGGTCCCTCCGTCACCAAGCAAACGCTTGTTCCTATGCCAAGCTAGTTTCTTGGCCATAGTCTTACGAACTAACTTTGCAAGCCAGCCACCTCAGTGAGACTGACTCATATTGGGGATGTAATAGTCCAGTTCCTCCGGGGTGGTACGTAAGAGGCTCCGGTCCTCACTGGGACCCCTTAGCTTCGCTATACGCATTATCCCGCGGGGTGAGGCTGTTTGTTTCTAGCTACTTCATTCGCTCCATGGGATACCCATCCCCTGCCCAACCATTAAGGTGATCCTGCCTTGGCCGGTCTACTCACGTATAGTAGATGCCTGGCCTAAGGGTACAGGGTTTATCTGGTACATTCCACCAAGTTCAGAGCTCTCACCACAAGTTACACAGACACAACAGGACGCACAGTGTTCAAAACCATTTTCGCAACTACTGGTTAGGGTCCACCGGCCCACTGAGTCGGATGCCTTTCCAGTCTTTAAAGAAACATCCAATGTTTCACATCCCTGGTGTCCACAACTCAGCTGCTGACGCTCTTTCACACTCAATTTCAGGTCTTGGGCCAGGCAGTCCCTCTGGCCCACTTCCAACCATCCTGGATACCACCATTCCACTGGCTAATCCTGGATTAAACAGACTATTACTCCACGCACAAGCACGTCACCCAACACCACGATCACTGACTATTTTGAAGAAATTCACCGCTGAGTTTTACTTACAAGGAGACTTTTCCATTAAAACTATGATGGCCTTTGCCTCCTTCTGTCATCTACACCTTAAACTTTCACACAATACTATCAAACTCTACCTTACTGGGGTACAACACCACATCCTCACTACCTTCCCTAACCATGCACCTTTTCTAACTTCCTACCCTATCAAGAAAATCCTTAAAGGTATTTATAAGGTCACAGTTCCCCCCTGCACTACTAGATTGCCGATAGATGGTCCAATATTTAGGCTTCTTAGCGATCTACTTGACAAATCCCCGTTTGACTGTAATACAAATCTGGTCATTAAAGCCGCCATCTTTCTGGCTTTCTACTGTTTCCTCAGACGTAGGGAGTTTACTGTCATACGTCAAGGAGATACCGCTCTATGTCTTAAACTTTCTCACTTAAAGAAAGTAGATGACCACTACATACTCTCCTTACCTTCTACTAAAACTAATCACACTGCCTATCCTACTCTCATTCCCCTGTTCCCTATCTTTGGTGCCCAGTAAATATTCGGGATTTGCTCCTGTTTTCTCACCACACGCACTCACCAGACACTCCACTACTGTCGGGATCCCGCGGGCGGCTGCGAGGGGAGGCTGCACTCCGCTCGCGGTACTCACCCTCCAGCCGTCCGCGGTCCCCTCCTCCTCGTGGTCTCGGCAAGCGGCATCCTTCCAGCCTCGGATGCCGCCTGCCGTTTCCTCCACGTCCCCCAGCGGCAGCATACATGACGCTGCACGCTGGAAGACCGCCCAAATTATTACACGCCGAGGTCAGTCACCTGACCCGGCTTTAAAGGCACAGTGCCTCAATCACAGTGGGAGGTTTAGATATCTCCCACGTGTGATTGTTAATTCTGATTGGAAATTATATAATCAGAATTAACCTTATGGTTTAAATACTTACCTTTCCTGTTCCTCCCTGCCCTGTTGTGGTCTTTGCTTACTAGTATTGCTACTTACCTTGTGTTTCTGGTTACGTACTCTCTGGCTTGTTTATCCGACTTTGTGACTTTCTCCTACCCTTTGACCTCGGCTTGTTTCACGTTATTCTGTCTTCTGGTTCCCCTTACTCGGCTTGTCTCCTGACTATTCTGTGTGTGCTTAGCCCGGCCACTCTAAGGTCCGGTACGGCACCTTTTCGGTGTGTGTGTGTGTGCCAGCGTGTTGGGTTCCCCGAATCGTGACAACTACTACTCCAAAGGTACCCACTCAAAACAGCTAAATTTCACACATCAGAACCCTATTATCAAGGTTAGGCTACAACCCAGCTTCCTTCTCTTGTCACTCATTTCGTATAGGCGCAGCATCATCGGCTTCAAGCACTAACTCCCCAGTACACATCATTAAGAGACTGGGACGCTGGAAATCCTCAATATACAACACTTATATTCCTCGACCAGAGAGGGAGCTCAGACAAGCCTTCAGAAATCTAGCTGTTTAAACTTGCAATAAAGTGTGTTTACTTCGAATCCTTTTTGACCTCTTTTTACAGGCCTATTCGTACGTTGGTTTCGGCACACCTCAACCAACTTTGCTTCTCCTTCTACATTCCATTACGTATTAGAAATTCCGAGCGCACAAAAATATATATATATATATATATATATATATATATATATATATATATAAGCAATATCCAAATAGGTTATGGTGCTTTTCCCACAGAAATCCCAAATCTGCAGTGATGTGATGTTACAACCGCAAAGAATTCTGGGTGGGCATATGCAAATTAGTTTAACAAAGAATCACATTTTTGCCTCATTCCATTTTAAACATTGATGCCTTTTAAATCTGCAGTGATGTTACAACCACAAAGGATTATTTTGCTTCCCAAGCACTACCAAGCCTCAATAAGCAAACCAGTAACCAACCTCATGCTGATGAGTTGCATTAACAACGAAACAGCTGTCCATGAGTGGTTCACTGGTTTTGTATCTTTTCCTAAATTGTGTTTCAAGCAGTTGTATATTGCAAACACAGATTAAAAGGAATCCATGTTTAAAATGGAATGAGGCAAAAATTTGATTCTTTGTTAAACTAATTTGCATATGCCCATCCAGAATCCTTTGCGGTTGTAACATCACTGCAGATTTGGAATTTCTGTGGGAAAAGCAAGTCTTATGGCTTGACTGGTGTGCAGATTTTTGTTTAGCATTGTATTATATAATATATATATATATATATATATATATATGTATTATATATGGAAGGCTGGGCCTGTAGTTGTGTGAGGGGCTTGATTTCCCTACTTAAGGATCACCTGACCCCTCATCATTACCGTTATTGGTCTGGCGATTTGCATATCTGGACTTCCGGCCTCTGCAGATCACCATTTTACTTACCTTACCACGTGGATAACTTACCTACTCTTAGAGTCTCTTAGATTGTTAAAACATGAAAGAAAGGCATACTGAAGGGATTCTGAGTGTAACTGATTTCAAAACTAGTGAAAATTAAAAAAAAAAACAAAGCTTGGGGACTCCAGATTGATTCAATGCATCTCTATGTTTTAACTATGTATGTATATTCTTGTATTCTGTTGGCTGCAGAACTCTGTTGTTTCATTTCTGGCGCCAATTTTTAAGCAATTAGATCCCTGTATATACTCCGAATAGCCAGGTTTGAAATTGTATTCCATTTGAAAAAACACTAGTTGCAAAATGCGTTATGGTTATTTTAATTGTGTAATTTTCTTAATAAAAGGTTTCTTGGTTACAAGATTGTGCCAATCATCTTTTTAATTACACATTTTTATGCTTGGAATTTGTTGCCTGGCCTACTTTTACCTGTTTTTATCTTCGTGTGACTCCAAGTATATCCTGAGGTGGGGATCATACCACCCACGCTGATGCCAAAGTGCAGTTTGCCTGCACTCTATTTGTGAGTACAATTTTACTTCTTTTTATTTTCTCCTGAGTGTTGGACATCACCCCTTTGGAGGACTCTTATCACGCATCCTTTAAGCGGGGATTACACCGCTGTATGCTCTTCACACCCGAGCTGGATAGCTTTTAAATGTGAGTTGACCTTACTTATCCATTTATTTTATCTTCACTTGTCAGTACAAATTGCACCACTGGCTTTTTCCATTCTTGTTTTACATACGAGCAAGGAGGCTGAACAACTTAAGCAATTGAGGACACTACACCCAAAAAACAGGACTCCATTAAGACATTTACCTCTGTGTGAGACTTTGTTTTTGGCTTTTTTTATTTTATTTTTTGGTTATCTCGTTATTTGGTGATTTTATTAGAACTTTAGTCCCACTGAGTTAGTGAGACTATACTAATTATAATTCTTTATTTTTGTAGTGCTTTGCAGGTTTCACATATATTCATAGACATTGCAAATAGTATCAACAGAACACATCATCCAGTAAAGAGCTTCACATGTCTGTTTCACAGCACTATTTTAAAGTTTCATGGTTTCATCAAGAGTTAGTCTAATTTGTCAGTTATAAGTTATGACATATGAGATACTAATACAGATAAACATACTGACATTTCTATTGCGTTTTTAGGTCATAAGCTTAGCCAACATAGGTATGAAGGTAGGATACCACCAGTCATGATGTCACATATTAAGCAGTCAGCAGAAGGCATGAAAATAAGCAAACACTACGTGAACATTAACTGAGGGGATGTATGCTTATCAGTAAATGCAGCCCAAGTGGCAACTGTTGGGGCTATCATTGGTATAATACACGGTGTGTGCCTTAGGTGTTGCATATCGTTTAAAATTGAGGTTGCCGCTGGCTCTGACGATGCAGAGGATAAGAGAGGCAGCCTATTCAAGACATAAGGTAAGTCCCCGTTGTGCACCCAGGTGGCCCGCTGATTCCCAAAGTCCCGCCAAGGGACGCAGTGTCTGCCCACCGGTATTAACAGGCTTCCCGGTCGTTAAACAGGTATAGGCTCGGTGCTTTCCAAGTGACATTGTCCAGGTGCGGGCTGCAGTAAAATGGAGTCGGCGTCTGGGGATGATTTCCCTAAATGAACTTCCAGTGCTGGTCGCTGGCGTCGGTTTGGGAAGCGGTGAGGCGCACTCAGTTAAGGCAGGCACCGCGCCCGATCCTAGGGATTGCAGCCACAGTGTGGGTAAGTGAAAGAATCACAGACCACTGTGGTTCGTGCCGGTCTTCAATTATAATCCAGGAGTGTGCACAGTGGAGGTCGAGGGCAATGTGGAAATCCCCACGATATCAGCTAAGATTGTGAGGTTCACGGGCAATGCTGCAGCGCACCACAGAGGGTTCATCCTTGGTAGCTAGTGGAATTGCTGCGCCGCTGTCGGCCATTTTGGTGAGGCCGCATTGCAGTGTTTGCTTTAGGCGTTGATCTGCTCAGTTGGGCTGCATAGGTGGTAACTGGCCTGGTGGGGACCGGGATAACCCCCGCCGGTCCATAGGGGGGGTGAACGGGGCCGGGGGTCTCCAAGTACGCTGTAGTTTAGTATCAGCCGGGGCAGAAAGCGAGGCAGCGGCCGTCCGCCCCACTCCCCTCCCGGGTAGGCCTCAGTCCCCACGTCCCAGAGCATCTCACCAGGACCCAGAATCACCCAAGATTGGGTGCTCCAGCTGCACCGGGACACTCCAGGACCGTTACTACGGACTTCCAGGGTGTTGCAAGCAGGGTAAGGTGAGTTTTCACCAAAAATTTGCTGTATTCCTCAGGAGCCATAGTGACTTGCAGCCTGCTAGCATGGCCGCCCGGCCCCGCCCCCGAGACTATACTAATTATATTCTCTTAGGACTATTGCATATACTGTTTTTTGTGTCACATGTTTTATCTTCAGAGGGTTTGATGGTTACGCTTTGTTGGGCCGCTACCTATATTCTTTTTATGTCTATTATAGTGTTCGGTTAAACGTGGAGCGTTCGGTTGTTATATGGCTCTTTGCTCCTCAATGGGGCCATTCATATAATTACAACTGAACGCCCTATTATAGTTATAGGTATTTCCCTTGTCCATGCGAACATTCGCATAATTGTTATATATGCTTAATGGGCTGCCGTCTACAGGCTATAGAGGAGTACTGCATGTAAGACATTTTTCTGATCAAGATGCTTTTTCTGTTAACACTTAATTTAAGCAGCGCATTGTTGCCGTTTTAGTTCTATCTGTTAGATATGTTATAACAAATTATGTCTTATAGGTTGTCAGGCTTGACCCTTTCTTTTGGCTGTGCCTCTGATGGTTTTTCAAGTATCGTAGGCTCAGTTTGGCTCAGTTTCAATTGATCCACTCGCCTTAGGTGGGTCTTTTTTACTTCTGTCTTTTGGTGGCTAGTTATGCTTTCTTGGAGGTTCTGATGTTGGTTGTATTATATTACAGATTGCTCTACTATTGAGCAATTATCTCCTTTTTCAATTTCCTACGATTTCACATTGGTTTGTGGTTCTAGATTTTGTCTTGGGGTCAATGATCTGACCCTCACTGCCTATATAACCTAATATGTTTAATTTTTATGTTATTAGGTGCAGGGCCCTACTGGTTCTACTACAACTTATGCTTTTCCGGTTCATTTTAGGCCAAGTCTATTGGCTTTTATGTATCCCAAATTATTTTGTTTTCCTGCTATTTAACAGTGACAATTTGGGTACTACAGCATTGCTTTTACTCTAACCGGTATTGCTCGAGTTCCAACTACTCTGTCCTACTCTATACCCATTAGATACGATAGGTATGTGAATCCAGAGGTGATTAAATCTCCACCCCTCCCCATCCTGCAACTGGTACTAGGGTGAGAATTTGTCTACTGGCTGATAGGTTTCAGAGTCTGCTTATTTAGATTTTCTGGCCTTCTTGCCTTAAAGGGACAATATAGTCACCAGAACAACTACAGCTTAATGTAGTAATCATTATTTAGGGACACTTCCAGGTGGCCACTCTTCAGATGGCCACTGGAGATGCTTCCGTTTAGCGTCTCCACACTATGCATAGAGATGCCCAATTTACAACGGGGACACCAAATTGCTTCAATGCATCTCTATGAGGAGGTGCTAATTAGCCAAAACAGTGTTTGGCCCAGCCCCCCTTGACGATTTTATCCAATCCAATGCTTTCCCGATGGGAAAAGCATTGGATTGGCTAAAAATCTGCAATTATGATGTCACAAAGGGGGCGGAGCCAGCGCCAGCAGACCCGCACCGCGCTGGAAATAAGAGGAGTTTTAATTTTATGTGGGCTGGGGGTGGAGGGGCAAGCCACCTAAATGGTGGGTTTTGCACTATAGGGTCAGGAATACATGGTTGTGTTCCTGACCCTATAATGTTCCTTTAACTTAGTGGTCCCGTGAGGCCAACACCCATCCTCATACTTTGAGGTACTCATGCCCAACAGCCACCTCATAGTTAGTCGCCTTGCATGGTGGTATAGAGAGAGCCTCTGCCTGTCACTCTCAGGCTATCTTTTGCTTTATTGGTAACCGAGAGTTAGACACCCCGCCACATCTTTCAGTGGCCACAAATTTCTCTCATGCCTCTTGGCAATTAGTAGGGCTCCTCTAATGTTAGATAATTTCTTCGCCACTTGAGTAACATATAATCACTGTGGTCACTCATGAAATTTTTGTCCTATCCTAGCACTGCCAGAAGCCATTGAGGATTTGTCAATCCCCAGCACTCCTGCAAGGTCTTTCACTCCATCTCATGGAGGGGACAACGCCAGACCCTCATTCCCTCTTGGACCATACCTAGGATCATGGCCAAATTAAGACCTAGGAACATAACCTACACTGCCAGGAAGACTGTACTTTAAAGACTGCTCAACACCAAGACAGATAACTCCGGGGCTGGCGAGGGCCCCAGTGGTGTCCAGTCATCCGGACGTCCTATCCTCATTGGGACAGATTACTGATAGGCTGAACCATTTGAATGCTAGTGATAAGCTGGAGGCACCATCTGGATTAGTTACTCAAGAACCTACTGGTCTTCCCTGCACCCAAACTGGTAAATTCAATGGTCCACTAAAAATCCCCAACATCATCAACCCAGCACACATGGTACCAGCTAATATTAAAAAGGATATCTTGGTGGGCAAGGATGTTAATCTATTTTTGCTGCTGATTGCCTCCCAAGATAATCTGGAGAACAAGACATATTCCTATGGCGATGTCTCGGTTGTACTGAAGGCAGTTGTACTGAAGGCAGGTTGAATAGGAAGTTGCCAATTCCTGAATTTGTTCTGGCCTTCGGTGTATATATAGGGACATGGTGTGCTCGGTGTATCCTAAGTGCAGAGAGGAGTTTGATCTGTATTTACACAAGTATGGAGGTATTTAATTTTAATTGGCTTAAAGAACTGCAGTAAACTCCATTATCTCCAGGTACAGAAAATATCTCCATTTTACACTAACAGTAAAATACATAAAAATACTTAATTCCTATTATATCACACAGAACCCTCACATTTAACCTATCCCCAGATAGCTCGCCCAAAATAGGTGAACAGCGCTCAGATCCCACGAATGGAGTAAATTTGCCATTGGGTTAAAGTTTTGCAAGGGCTGATGAGAGATTGAGGAGGGACAAAGCAGCCAGTTTAACCCCTTAAGGACACATGACATGTGTGACATGTCATGATTCCCTTTTATACCAGAAGTTTGGTACTTAAGGGGTTAAACTGGTCTGACAGTGTCCCTGGGACAACGCCCTACTGGAGAACAATCTTGTTGACCCAATATTTATTTTTATTTTTTCAAAGCTGGCTTTTTAAATATATTTTGTAAATATCACTTTACAAGGGAGCTCTTCTGGTACTTCCAAAGAGCAGTATCGCCCCAAAAGAGACTCTTGTCTACCATAGAGAGCCTATAGAAAAAGGCTCTATTACATGTTATACCTCTAATTGATATATTTTATTCAGATATATTGTACTATCTGTGAATTTTCTTCCTGTAACAGGTAAGTATACCATTGTGGTAAAGCTCTATAATACAACAACATTATATTTGAAACCATATATATAGAATGACATAGTCAGCCCTTTAAGCAGGTGGAAAAAGGGCCATCACTTCCACCTACCCTTTGTCATAGATTTTTAAGTGTCTCAGTTCAGTACAGAAAGTTAGTTGACAAGAGTGTAAGGAGAGTTGAAGGATCAAATGCAAGGTCCACATTCTGCACTTGCAGGACACCATAGATCAGACCACAAAGTTCCAACCCATCAGGTCTGGAGATAAAGGTAATTGCCAGGTTATTTTTTTTGTCGTGCATAAAGGAATTACAAACATGCCTGAGGTACCCCAACGACATTCCTCTTGCTGAGCATCACGTATAACAGTTGGGTAATAGATGAGACACAATTTTAGAATACGAGAATATTCGAGGTAATCATGTCAGTATACAAAATATAAAACATGCTTAGATGTCAGGTTACAAGAGCAAGAACAAGTTTGGCCGAAACAGTAATGTGGCATTGGAACCAAGCTACATGCCACAGCTCAACCATTGCTAACTAGAGGATTTTCGGGCTTAGGTACATATAATAGAGATTGTAAGGTCGCAAGCTAGATAAGGTAAAGACCATAGATAATAACGGTGCTGCTTCACTATTATGCATGTCAGACCTGACTAAGCCGACTGGGTGATTAGGTAGCAGTGTAGCCTCTGGGTGTTAGTAGGTAGCGGAAGGGTAGGGGAAATATCAACTATCAACGCTGAGCACATCATTAATTAAAATTTCAGGCAACAAGAGTGTATAGAGAAATACATTGTCGGCTGTAATCAACCAATCCCTCGTGCAGGCCATAACAGAGTCCATCTCCATGTTAAGTATGTTGTTTCCTCTCCCCAGCACAGGGTCTGTCGGGTGGTGCTGTGTGTGCGACAGGCGGGTTGTCAGTAGCCTGTAGTGCAGCGGATCCCTGTAGCTTCGGCTCCGGGCCCTTAAAAGAAAAGTGTCCTTAGTCCATGGATCCGCCGGTTCCAAACAGCGGGATCGTGGGCCCTGCGGGTCTTCTCCGTGGGCCTATGGACCGCGGCATGGAGGGAACTCCAGTTGGGCCCCCACCCCAGAATAGGCACAGGTAACCGATTCTGATTCACATGCTGTCTGCAACACTTGAGGGGTGATTGTGGGTTGCCGCTTAGCGAGACGATCCCAGAAGTCCTGGCATATTGTCTCAAATCTGGCGTTGAAGCTTTCTCTCCAGTTCTGGCCTGACAGGCTCGTTTGATTGTATTGAGGTGTCAATACGGCGGCCATCTTGGATGAGCCGGGTGGCTTTCAAGATTCCTCTGCTTCTCTCCCAGGAACAGGATTAGCTAACCCAGTAGGGACCGGGATATCCCCCACTGGTCCAAAGGGGGGGGGGAGGATGCCCAGCCAGCTTCTCCGATTCGGACTCCGCAAGGTATGCTTGGCGTTTGGAGCGTCAGCTTATAGTTTAAAATCTCTTTCTGCCGGGATATGCACTGTTTTGAGCAGTAATGGCCCGATTGTGGGGGGCCACAGGCAAACACGTCTGTCCATGTTATAGGTCAAGCCCCGCCCCAGGTTAGTTTTTTTAATTAGCAGCCAAGTCCCTTCTTATCTGAACCAGGTAGATAAATGCACAATGTTGGGCAAAAAAGGTGATAATCCCTGACACTAGATATACATTTCGTCTGCTAACTATGGTTCCTCATGGGGTCAATGGAATTCTCCCCAAGCTTTGCTGTATGGTGATCTAGGAGGAATAGTTTTTACTATAGTTATTCACTGTACTGGATACAGCTTGCTAGTCTCCTATCAGTATGGGAGACAGTAGATTAGAGTCAGCAGATGGTTAGTTACAGATAACCCTGCAACATGTATTGAAACTTAAACATAACAATATACTAGTGAAAAATTTAAAGAATGGAAATCTAGGGAAGTTTCATGGTGGGGGAGAATAAATATAAAATCTTACATTCTTCCAAAATTAACCTATTTATTCCACATGATCCCCGTGTCCTGTGCAGATAGTTGGCTGAATCTGTCTCCGTCTATATTTAACAAATTTATTTTATGTTTTTATATCTTGAATATGACGTCAACCGCTAAATTATTCCATATTGCCCCGACTACAAATGTGTGTGTGTGTGTGTATACACAATGAGCATGTACTGCAAGCATGTCAAACGCAAAGGCCAACACGAGCCAAAAAAAGGATTTAAGTTTGTGGGCCGCAAAAAAACAAAAACTTCAGTTTTCAAAGAAACAAGTTTATTTCGAAAAGTACAGTATAAAAGTTGCCTAACTGTCACTGGACGTCCTCACGATCGTAGGGCTTCAAAGTAAACAAAAGAGCAAATTTATTTTAAGGAGACATGCATTTGTATATAACCAATGTTTCAGTCCAACTAACTTGACATATTAAGAAACGTTTGGTAATGGGACTGAAATGGTGAATGTATGCTGTTGCACAGCTGTAAAAAAAAAATTACGTTAGCTTGTTGATTCTGAAGTTATACAAGTGTGTTCTTTACTTTGGATGAGATTATCAAACTTGATGATCTCAGCCAACCCAATGCTTTCCCATGGGTCGCAAAAAGCTGCACAGCCAAACAGCATCTCCATACAGTTCAACGCCTCCATGCAGACACAATCTAATACACTGGCATCTCCCCCCATTCTAATACACTGCCCCCAAATCCAAAACACTGCCCCTACCTCCACTCTTATACACTGCCCCCTCCACCCAATCAAATACACTGTACCCCCTCCCTCCACTGTAACTCAACATACTGCCCCCACTCCCACTACTTTACTTTAATACACTGCCCTCCCTCCCCACAATTTAATGCACAGCTCCCCTCCCTGCCCAATTTAATACACTGCCCCCCCCTTTCATCACACTTACACACTGCTTCCAATTACCCCCCCTTCATCACACTTACACACTGCTTCCAATTTAATACACTGGCCTCCTCCCTCCCCCAAATGAATACACTGCTCCCCTCAAATTATTACTCTGGTCCCCTCTCTCCCTCAAATGAATACACTTACCCTCCTCCTCAATTTAACACACTACACAGGAAGGTCCCCAAGCCCCTCATAAGATGAGCCACCCATCCTCCAGTTCTAACCCTGCTCTTCTCTTTTAAGCAGGCCAGACACTCCTCTTGCAATGTGAGGAGGAGGGAAAGGGAGCAGACAGACACATTGCACTCTTGCGGCTGCAGGAGCACGCAATCCGTCATGAATCAGACAAGAAAGATCTTTACTGTCTTGCGGCTGGTCGCAGCCACAGCACAGAGCAGCCCCAGTGCAGGAGGGCCGCAAAGTTTGACATGCTTGCTGTACTGTATAAAATATTTAGAACAGATATATTACCATTATGTTAATGGTAAGTAATGTACAGCCTGTAAAACCTCTGTTTTTTCTATTCTAGGTATGAACCAGAAGACTGACATCTGGAACATTATTGCTGTTTAAGAGAGCTCATATTTTTTTTTTGTATGTTTAAATAAAATAGTTATAACATTAAATTCAACACAACAAATATCGCACTGAGTTTTACATATTTCACTGTGTAAAAATGACTAAGTTTGTTACTCTTGTAGTTTATTAATATTTAATCCAGCATTTACATGAAAACATATTTCAATAAACCATTATCTACATTAATCTGCAGCTTATATGGACACATTGTAGTTTATCTAATTTAATTATAAAAAGTGAGTACACAAAAGTGAGTACACCCAGATGTCCAAATCATTTGCTATGCATACAACAGCACATACTGTTGTGATGAGGAAAACCTGTAAAATATGTAGATCACAATCTGAATTGACCTCTGGAAAGGGCTCTTCTTCATGATCAATACTTCTTCAAGTTCACAAGAGTCAGATGTGGAAGACAAAGGTTTTCCAGAAGAAGAAATCCACAAATTTACTGAATAGCTGGTTAACATTATTGAGGAACAAGATAGTCCTAGGTTCATGGATCTAAAGAAAAAAGAATAGAAGAACCGGAAAAGAGAGCATTTCTATCAAAACATTTTAAAATTCTGTTTGATATACATGAAGAAAAATGAGTGAGACCCATTACCCAATGTAGATGTCCCTAGTGCCTAACTGGTCCAAAATACTACATTTTCAGTAGAGGAAGCCAAAAGTTTGTGAGACCCAGTGGACAAGAAAACAGAAACAGCTTGCATATGAAGCAGCAGAGAACAAACTCTGATTTCAGGAGCATTTGTGACAAGAGCACAGAACATTTGGCTCCAAAATCTTGAAGAATGTCTTTTTGTGGAATCATCAGAAGATCCATTGCATCTGCTTAGACAAATACATCTGTCTAATGTATTTCTGTCTTACGTGGTGAATGTAAGCCTTAAGCTTGCTGCATGGAATATGGGCCTGTGAACTGAATTGAAGACAAGTTATCTGGCTAAGGCAGCTAAAGCATAAACAAATGCATAAAGGTCAAAGTCCAAAAGAGAAGGCTTAACCCTAGATGTGGTAATTACAAAACAAGAGCTGAAGTGGTAGAGGTTAACACAGTGAAGGAGTTTAAGCATGTGTGAGATAGGCATAAGGGTACCCTAGCTATAAGATAATGCTATGGACTAATGGAAGTATTCAGAAAATGGGCAGACTAGATGGGCCAAATGGTTCTTATCTGCCGTCACATTCTATGTTTCTATAGCAGGATAGAGAGGCCCTGACCAGCTAGTATTGGGCAGTAAGAAGTTAAAACTTAAGTTTTAATCGATAAAAGATAAACAAACGGAGGCACTCCATATAAGACATATATTTATTTGAGAAAATAGTGAAAATGAAAAAAGTGAAATCAAGTATATACATTTCTCATAATCGTCTGGTCAAAGTTTCTCTCAAACGCCAGTAAATCCATGTAAGCCTGAGCTTCAGATACCAGTTCCAGAATCCTCTGAGATAGAATTTTATATGCCATCTTCTTCTTCTTAGCACTATGGGTCCTATTCTGAGCAAACTGTAGCTGCTGCATCTGCTGAATTTGCTGTGGATTTGGTCGTTTACGGGTTTGGTCCATTCCTGACTGGGCCATGCCAGGTAACGCATCTGGACTTCCATCATAACCTGGAGGCCCCATGGCTGGTCGCTGAGGAGTCATTTAACTGCCTGGAATAATAATTCCAGGTCACGGGTAATTGGCTCTAGGCATTGGGGATCGATACATCCCCGGTACGGGACGCATGCGAGTCCATGGCCCCAACACAGCCGCTGCTGACCCAGATCCCTTCGGAGCTACCAATCGGAAACCAACCACTGGGTTGTACAACCACTTCACAGAATATATAATAAGTAAAAAGAAATGAATAAGAATACCCAAAAGATTAGAGTTTAACATAGAGCACAAGATCTATCACATTGAGCAAGTAAACTAGACTTTGCTGTAGAGGATCCGTGATCTTTTCCTAAGGCTGCCATGACAGAAGTGCAAGAGTTCACTTGCCGTGGATGAGGACCCCACCATCTGCTGGAGCCAATGCGCTCCTGGGTCTTGTTCCTAGATTTCAGTGAAACTTCAGTACCTGGCCTCTGGGTCTTTCCCATGCATGCACTAGGCCTTGCTTAGTGGGAATCCTCTGACAGCGCACATTCATCCCCTTCTGGGCGCTGTGTAGGAAAGCAGCTGCAAGATGGATAGATCCTCTGATGAGTAGTTCCCAGCTTCAGTCTCACGCTCTGCTTCAGCCGTGTCGGCAAGAGACGATTGCTTGACATAGTGGGTTTTGGATGGGGTGAACCACATAAAGGTGCAGCTGGTTTCTCCCAGAATGTTGCCCAAATTTGGTCCTGCACGAGTGTCTCATGTGCAGGAAGGTATTCAGGCCTTTGGGCGGTGGCCATTTTAGGTAGCAGGCCTCCTGCAGTCAACTTCTCATGGTTCCTGAAGTGTCAGTGATAAACAACAGCGGGACTGGGATATTCCCCACCAGTCCAGAGGGAGGAGACAGGGCACAGGAACAAGCAAGCGTAGGTTCCGGCAGATGATCGGCCGCCTCCCCCGCCCAGAGCTTGCAAGTACGCTGCCAAGGAAATCTTCTCAATAGCTAGATTTCTAGCCGATCCAAGGGGCTCACATTATGGGCTGCAGCTTCCCAGACGTGTATAGCCAGTTTACAAGCTTAAAGGGACACTGTAGTTACTATAACCACTTTGTCTCTTTGAATTGGTTATAGTGCCTGGAGTGCCCTGTCCCTCCATTCAGTGTTGCACCATGTTTGTGCAGTATGCCACAAAATAAGAGTCCCTGGCCACCCACAGTCTGGCCCCTTCTGTATGTGTAGCTAAGGCAGAGATTACACACTTCCTTGTTGTCATACCCATTCATACCGTTAGTTGGAGCTCTGACAGGTTAAAAGCAGTCAGCTGACACTCTCAGCCAATCACAGCTGCCCATTGCTGCTCAGGCTAATACTTCCTTATTAGCCAAAGCAGCACAGAGGGGATGGACTGCCGTGGTCTCTTGTTTAGCATTAAAACATTACAACATTAAAAACGGTTTAATGCTGAAAGAAATGATGGTACCAGGGGACTCCATACACTATAACCAGTTTAATGAGATGAAGCAGATACAGTGCCTATGGTGTCCCTTTAAATTTCACTAGATTTTGATATAACAAGCATAAATTCAGGTTTACATCAAGGAAGGGGAACAACACACATCTCAGCCAAAAAGCATATTTTCATTATTTAGATTAGGGGTAGTCAACTTGGTCCCTACCACCGGTTTGGGACTTCAGGTGGGCGGTGGTGGGTTCTGCAGAATCCTTTTATCTCCCCTGCCTGCCTATGCAGAGCCAGCCTTGCTATAAGCCCTCTCTGGCTGGTGAAGAGATTAAAGATCTCTCTCACCAGCCCGCTGGCACTTAGTTCCAGTAGAGGGAGGGAAAGGCCTTAGGAGGCTCTGTGTACCTCCAACGAGCAGGCTGGTCCGAGCGTTGCTGTGTATTACCATGGCAACCCTCCAATACAGTGGTGTGCTCGCAGTAGAACACGAGGTGGCTAAAGTGAACATACCACCACAGCTTGCAGCCTTATGTCCCCCCTCCCTGGTAAAAGGCAAGAATAAGGGAGAGGGAGACATTAAGATAGATTTTCACCGACCTACACACAGCATAGACCCTATGCAACCTTCACACAGAAACACACACTACACTCCTCACACACATTGCCCCCTCACACATGCACTGTCCCCCTCACACACGCGCACTACACACAAACACACACGCACTGTACCTGTCTCACACACACTACATGCTTCACACACAGCACCTCACAGAAACATATAGAAAAAAAAGTAGAATAGAAAAAGGGGGGGGAAATAGATAAATGTAAGTATATATAAACTGCGGCATTGTTGGGCTGTAAGAAAATGTTATCAACAAAGATACAAAAGTGGGTGGTAGGTATTTTTAAAAGGTTGACTACCCCTGATTTTAGATATTTAAAGAGGAAAAGCCACCATCCAAATTAACCATTTGCAGATGGATTATGCTGGCCATTAGTGAGGCATATTTAGCTAACAAAAAAGCCCCAACTGATAAAACATTAGAGCACATTCTATCAGAGTAAAATCAAGAAAGATCATTTGCTTCACTGGATATGATATGCAATGCAGCAACATGATCAACTCTCCACACATATATGAAACATTACCAGTTAGACATCTTGGCTTCCTCTGATGAAGCTTTTGGTGAAAGGTGCTACAGGCCCATATCACAGAGAAGATCTGACTCACCCTTTTCGAAGATTATGCTTGCTAGATCCCTATGGTACTGCAATTTTACTTGTAGAAAATTTGTATTTTTATTACAATTGTATTTGGCATAGTCCTATTGTCTAAAACTCCAAGTGATTCTTTGGTATTACTAAAGGGATGTGTGAGTACAGATATTTAATGAAAACTGTGGGCAAGAGAGAATTTATGTTAAATAAAACTTCACTTTATATATAAAATTAAATGTATCTGCTGAGAGTCATCACGGTTTGGATGTCTCCCATCTTAACAAGGTCAGTGTCAGTTGGTAGGGAACCTGGGCAATCTGATGACAAGTTGGCGACTGAAATAAACCATTCTTGCATACAAAGTAAGAATCTAGACCTACTTAATTGCTGCTACAACAGCAGACAAACTAAGAGGAGTTGCATGAACTGTATGTGTGGATGAACAAGAGACAATAATCTACAACACCACCAAAACAGCTAGTTACACAACATTTGAACATAGTCAAGAGGAAACTAGTGTCAGTGGAATTAGATGGACTACACATGTATTCCTACAGCTATTACTAACCTGCATCTGTGCTCCAAAATGGCTTAACTGTGGATGTATATTCATAGAGAAATTAGCATTCCTTGACCCTTGGACAAGACTACATATATCACTGCAAAACTGCGACCAGACAGTATGCCAGCAGTGGTTAATGAGGCACTATTTACTATCCAAACCAACGCTATCATAGACACCAACAAGCTCATATATGCCAAGGTATAATTGGTCCTCCAAAGGGTTGACTAAAAGGTCAGACAGAGAGAAATATTGCCCTTCATGGAGACTTAGACTGGATAAAGTCAACATGTAAGAAAGTTAATAAGTTGGATCAGCAATACAGAGGTGTAAAGATCAAGGGTAGATTGTGGCTACTGTGTCAGGACAGTATAGTGGCCCAACACGCAGTATTAAGTCAAACATGGTAAATATATAAACTAAGGAAAAATTTATTACTGTGCCTTAGAATGGCTGGAATAACCAGTAACTAGCCAAGGTCATGGGTACAGACCGGAGCAAACACGGGGAGTCAAAAGCCAAAGAGTCAGGATGCCAAAAGTAAGAATAGTCAGGACAAGCCAATATCAAAAACCCAAATATCAAATACAGGAACGTGCTCTCAGAAAACCAAACAGTAATGGAAACCACAACAGGGCAAAGAGGCGATACATAAATGGGTTTACATAGCCTATTCCTAACTGTCATTGGTGGGCAGGGAACATGTGATTCCAGAACGTGTGTGCACGTCGATTACGTGGTTGCACACGCATGTGGGGTTACATATGTGGCTGATATCGCGGCGGATGGCATCCATAGGAAGGCCGCACACCCTGGGGATGGACTCGCCGGTGGATCTGGCTGTGATCCGCCGTGACTTAGGTAGGTGCCAGTCTTTATTCAATTGACCGCACCGATCGGGTGAGGTCACGTGCGGCCGCGAGCTGGGGTCTGTGACATACTGTAGAAATATATGTGTATGCTCATACCAGAGGCTCTGGAAACAACCAAGCAATGGTTGATCACACTGGCAACAAAACTGAGCACATACATCAGAGAAGCAGAGTCTGAGAATAAATGCCCTGATTACCAGATAACCATCCAGGGTATATGCATACCTTGTAGGGTAACCCAAGACCCAGAACAGTACTAAAAGAGCATCTGTGAAAAAAAAGCATCACATAAAGCATCACATAACACCAAGGCCCAGTGGCTTCTGCATGTTCTCAGAACAGGAACAAGCCACCATCATAATCGGAGATAAGTGTCTCACATAAAGAGTTGATCAACTCCTGGTCCAGACATGGTCACACCTACTAGATAAAGAAACTAACAGTGCTGCATGTACGCAGTGGTGTATCCTGATTTTGTGCTGCCCTAGGCAGGACAAAACTCAGGCACCCCCCCCCGCGCCACCCCCACCTGCGCAACCGCCACCCAACCTTCCCCCCTGCTCCGCCTTCTAAATACACACACACACATTCACTGACAGATACGCATTTACTAGCTAACAGAAACACACACTCACTAACAGACACACACTCACAAACTCACTAACAGACACACACACTCACAGGCAAACACACACACACACACTAACAGGCAAACACACACACTAACAGACATCCACACTAACAGACATCCACACTAACAGACACACACACACTAACATTAACATACACACTAACACTAACAGACACACACACTAACACTAACATACACACACTAACACTAACATACACACTAACAGACACACACACTAACACTAACATACACACACACTGACAGACACACACTGACAGACACACACTAACAGACATCCACACACACAGTACTAACACTAACATACATCCACACACTCACTAGTGTTTTTTTTTATTTTTTATTTAACCCCCCCCAGCCTCCTTACCTTTGGTAATGCTGGGGGGGGTTCTTCCTCTCCCTGGGGTCCAGTGGCTGCAGGGCGGGCGGGCGGCCGCCGAGGGAGCTCTTCCTCTGAGCGCTCTGCTCAGCTCCCTCGCGCGCCGCCAGCAGAGTGAGGCCGAGAGCCGGAATATGACGTCATCAACCCGGCTCCCGGCCTCACTCTGCTGGCGGCGCGCGAGGGAGCTGAGCAGAGCGCTCAGGGGAAGAGCTCCCTCGGCGGCCGCCCGCCCAGCGCCCAGCGCTGCAGCCACTGCCGCCCAGCGCCCAGAATGTCTGTTAGCCGCGAGGCTAACAAGACATTTGCCTTGGGCATTTGGGGGGCAGCGTTTTTTGCCGCCCCCTGAAAAATGCCGCCCAAGGCAAATGCCTTGTTTGCCTCGCGGCTAATACGCCCCTGCATGTACGCCTAGCAGCACAAATACAATGACAGTTAGCAATAGGCTCTCAACCTGGCTGGCTAACATACGGCAGAATAATACTGATCATAAAGGACCCTCACAAGGGAACAACTCCATCTAACTACAAAACAATTGCCTGCCTCCTGACAACATGGAAGGTCCTGTCAGCCATTATTGCCTATAAGATTGATGGATATTTGAGTCAATACATTAACAATACTACAGAAGCAAATTGGAAACAATACCAGGGACTCAAAACACCCTTGCTGGTAGACCAAGCAGGTTAAAGGACCACTATAGTGCCAGGAAAACATACTCGTTTTCCTGGCACTATAGTGCCCTGAGGGTGCCCCCACAGTGAAAATCACAGTGAGAAGCACGCAAGCGCCTCTAGTGGCTGTCAATGAGACAGCCACTAGAGGAAATAGGGGAAGGCTTAACCCATTCATAAACATAGCAGTTTCTCTGAAACTGCTATGTTTATGAAAAAATGGGTTAACCCTAGCTGGACCTGGCACCCAGACCACTTCATTAAGCTGAAGTGGTCTGGGTGCCTAGAGTGGTCCTTAAAACAAGACCAGACAGACCAATCTGTGCACAGCCTGGATAGATTACAAGAATGTATTTGACACAATGCCACACACATGGATATTGAAATGCTTAGTTCTACACAAGGTCAACAAGACATTGAAATTCTTCAACAAAACCGTGATGGGCAATTGAAGAACAACTCTGGAAGCCAATTCAAGGAAAATATCAATGAATATCAAATGTGGCATACCCTATCCCTCATGTTGTTCTGCTGTTCTTAACCACCCTGTGCAGATCATAATGTAGAGTTGACATAGACACAGGTTCAAGAGTGGAGCTACCATCAGCCAACATGGAAATACAGTCAAAAGACATCATAAGGCAAAGTAGGGACGCCGTATGAAAAATAAATCAATTAAAAGTTCAGCTGAATCTGGTGGACAAAACACACATAAAAAAATATAAAACACAGAGAGGACATATGCACATTACAGTGCAATGCAACAATTTCAAAACCCACAGTTGCCCAAGTGTAAAAGTGTAAAATGATCTAAACATGAGTCATCCTAATACTAGGTAGAAAACATAGTGAAAATGCACAAATTATGAACCATCAGAGTGAACAATAAAAGTACCTGCTGGAGGAAGCAACCTGCATAATGTAAATAAATTAGGTGCTATGATAACTTAAACTGACAGTGCAAGTCTCTGAGACAAATGTTAAAGCTACAATTAATTCAGTAAGATATGTCTTAAGTTCTAACCCTACATATTATATAAAAAAACAAAAAACAAAAACGGCAACAAAACAGCTACCAAAAAGTAAAGCTGTTATATAGGTTTAGGCTTATAACCACAAGTTAATTCGTCCCCCTCCCATCCCCCCAAAAAACAAAAGTAATGTGAAACTTTTTGACGTTCGTTAGGGCTGGGATCATGTATGCTTAGCCTTTTCTAATTTTAAATATTGTTTTACTTACTGTATCCAGTTATATAATAATAACAAAGTACTTAACCAGGAAATGTATATTCAGCTTACTCTGGTTTTCAAGTACATTTTATCTACCTCAGATGGATAAAGGGCTGAGTCAACCCTACCTGAATTTGAACCTGCAACCAAGGGTAGAACAGATTCTTATAATGATGCATTAACCCACTGAGCTATCTCACTTGCTTGAATTTATATGATGTGTTATTATATATAATTGTACAATTAATAAGAAGGTCAGAGTTTAAACATATACAAATAAAGCATTAGTGTGTAGGTTACTTTTATTGTATCAGCTAGTTCACCCAAACTGTGTGTGTGTCTAAAGAATAACTAATGCCTCCTAAGTATGCTCAATCTAATGATAACAGTGAGGGTAAGCACTTTAGAGCCAATGACAGCTGTATAATGTTTAATGTAAACCATAAATTACATAGTTACATAGGTTAAAAAAAAAAAAAAATTGGTGTTTCTCACACTTTTTTGCTGATGATCCAAAGGAAGGCCGAAAATCCAATTTGTAGCGTTTTCCAAACTCAGAACTGCAGAAGATTTCTCCTTAGATTAAGAACTGTTACCCCTCATATCCAATATTATATCCTTAAATATCATGTTTTTGCAGGAATTCAGTAGCTGTTTAAATATCTGTACAGACTCTGATTAAACCACCTCTTCAGGAAGAGATTTCCACATCATTATATGTAGTTCTTCCTGCAAAGAACCCTTGCCTTTGCCTTAAAATAAATCAAATTTCTTCCAGTAGAAAACGTATTTTTTATGAATAGGGAGCTACTGACTGGCTTAAAGCGTTAGCTGATCACTCTAGCCAGTTAGCGGCACTCCACGCTTCATAAAAGTTAATTTCAGAAGTCCGATGTCGCTTGGGGAATTGGATCTGGCACTGGAGGCAATCTTTAGGATTAAACCATTCTCCAACAGTTTAGGTCCTTCAGGTAAGAAAGCACCTGGTGACCTCCTGGCACCATAACACTTTCAATAACGTCATTATGGTGCCCGGAGTGTTCTTTTGAAGTAACATGTATTCCTGACCCTATAATGTTAAAACCACCATCAATCAACCCCTTTTTTATGCATGATGTAACGGATCACCTGGCACCCCGACTGGGTACCTCCGTTGAAGGATGCTCCTAGCGCTTCCTGTACGCTCCAAGCACTCCAGCAGACACCATAACCACCGCAGACTCCTTCAGCGAGCAAAACAGGAACAAGCTCTTAAAATAACTTAGTAATGATTATAGCAAGAGAATATGCAGAACATAGCAATCCCTTGTAGCAGATTCCCCCAATAAGAGACGGCACTCCAAATTGAGGGTGAAGTAGAGCTGAAGCTTTTAATCAAACACTCTGCTTTTATGCCCATTTTACAAACATAGTACCGCCCACAGGGTTTCGCAGAACAACCAATCAATACGTACAATACACTCAGACACTCCCAGCAATTACACACAAAATCCTCCCCTCTGTCTGTGATATAATGACTGAACACAATGGGTTAATGTAATTATCACAGGCAGAGAAATATAGTTTTTACACATGTACTGTAACTTTAAAATTATGCATTCAATCTTCAAAAAGTTAGCTGGAAGTCCTTTTATGACCGACCGCAAGCACATTTTCATGCCCAAAACAGTTCCATAGATTTGGGCTGTGTGGTCGGTCAATTTCACACTGATAAAATGACCGAACGGACTTAGTCTCTGCAGCTGAAAATTCAGTGTAGGAGAAGGTAAGGATCAGCGGGGTTCATGGAACTGTGTAGCCGATTTCAGTTCCATGAATTTGGCTCCACACACCGCTGACCGCATTTGAATGAAAAAAGATGGCGCCGCCACATGTTCGTTTGTGCGAACAGCGGCCACCCAGCGGTCGACAATTTACCTACAGCAGGCTCCCAGCCTGGGAGGTAATTTTCCTGCACGCTTCCAGTTCTGGGTGGTCCACCTGTGTGGAACTTGGTTCAGTAAGCCCCATTTACTGAACCAAGTGGGAAAAGGGCACAAACAAAGTATATTAGGGGGACAGGGGACACAGTCTTAAAGGGGCATTGTTCCTAAAAGTCACAATATGTCCCCAGATCGCTCTTAAAGGTCCAGCAGCAGCATAATAAATTACAATATGCCCAAATACTGTATTTAAAGGGCCAAATCTCCCAGGAGCCACAGTCAGCAGGCAGGAGGCGGGCAAACTCTCCAATGCCCAGTGGCAAGGTTGGTTTTGCAACACATTACATTATTTTTTATAAAAACAAAAACCGGTTAGGATATATATATTAGACATGTGCAATTCGTTTCGTTACGAATGTGAATTTGGACGAATTTCGGGACGAATAGCTGAATTGCCGAATTTCCGAAGTGTTGAAGTTCCGAAGTGCCGAATTGCCGAGGTTCCGAAGCTCAGTATTGCAGAAGTACTAACATACCTACCCAGTGGAAGAATGAAGAATGTTACACTGTATACAAGTTTAAATAACAAGAATACAAACATAGCCAGGATTCAGCTGTAAGTATTTGCAACACTTCACAATCAAGTAACACACATTCATATAAAATGTGAGTTACTTAGCCAGTCAATGGAATGACAGGAATGAATAAGTAGATAACTCCCTAATTCTCACGGTATTAGGGAGCTATCTACTAAAAGGCTGAAAGACCTAAATTGGTCTTTCAGCCAAATTTACTAATACTAAGTAACGCTCAGGGGTGGGGGCTGGGGGGAGGACAGTAGGACAATCTCTAGGGCCCCCACCCCCACTCATGGGTGGGGGAGGACAATAGGTCCCCCCTTTAAAGTATTTTCAGGAGGGGGGCCCCGTTTTTTTGTTTTTTTTTAACAGTGAGCAGCCACAGGCTAGAGGGACCTGGCACCCGACCACTTCATTGAGCTGATGTGATCTGGGTGTCTGTAGTGGTCCTTTAAGTGTATGTGTATTTGCATGCACTGGCGTACATACCGCGGTCGCAGGGGTCGCAGCCCTGCGACCCCTGTGACCAGGTGCCCGCCGCCATGTGGGTTGTGTACGCCACTGGTTTGGAGTCCAGGATGTCAGAGAGTGCACGAAATTTGGGACCGTCTATAGGGAGCCTGGAAGTGGTAGTGGGTTTGTCTAATCGTTGTATGCCTTTCAAAATGTTTTTTATGGGATAAGAAGACATGAAGTGGTTAGTGCTAGGATAGGCACTAATGATGTGGTGCTGAATACCTGCGAGATATAGCTTTATGGTTTTTAATGATAATCTTAGGTTAAGGTGGCAAAAGGAGATGAATGCTATAATACAGTCCAGTGAATGAGTGTCGCTTATCTGAAGTCTGTTGTGAATTTAGTGTATAGGGTGAATGCTCTATAGGGTGAATGCCCGTGATGTGTTAGTAGAAAGGGCTGCACCGGCTAGATATCTGCTATGCTATGTGATACCAGTCTTTCTAGTCCAGGATGAGATCTTAGTAAGAGAGGGTCCTGACTGGTCTGGTGTTGTCTGTGGGATGGGCTCTGAAGAAGACCTGTAAATTAAATCGAAACAATGCGTCAGTGGCTGTATTGGTGCATCCTGGGATGTGTATGCAAGTGACGTGGAATTGCAGCATAGCTGCTAACCATGTTAACCATCGGATTAGTTTCATGATGGTGAGTGGAGAAGATCTGCCCTTATTGATATCACATGCTGCTTTGTTATCGGAGAAGCATTTTATTGCTTTCCCCTGCCGCAGGTGCCCCCATACTCTGGAGGCTGCCACTATCAGATAGATTTCAAATAGGGCAGATGTAGTGTGGAACGAGGGTAAACCAGGGGTCTCTACTGGCCAGGAATCTCTAAACCAGTCATTGCCAAAGATGGCTGCAAGCCCTGTGTGAGCTGCGGCATTGGTCCATATGACCGGGAGGAATCTGATAGGGGTGTAAGGAACATGGCTCTCCCATTCCAATGTGAGAGGAACTGCAGCGACGTGTGCAGATCTGCCTTAGTGTGTGCATCTAGGGATAAAGAGCTAGTGTCAGTATTGAACAGAGGGAGAAGGCACAACAATCTAGAAATGAATTCCCGGCCTTGTGGAATTATTTTCATGGCGAAGTTCAATGTGCCCAGTAAGGATTGTAGGTCTGTCCTGGTATACGTGTCCTTGGCCAGAAAGTATTCTACTAATTCTATGATTTGCCACACCTTCTCCCCTGGTAAACTAGTCTGTAAAGAGGCAGTGTCTAGGTAAATACCCAGGAAGGTTAGATTGGTGGTAGGTAATGATGTCCCGAACGGTTCGCCGGCGAATAGTTCCTGGTGAACATCGCTTGTTTGCATTCGCCACGGACGGCGAACATTTGCGCTGTTCGGTCCGCCCTCTATTCGTCATCATTTAGTAAACTTTGACCCTGTACCTCACAGTCAGCAGACACATTCCAGCCAATCAGCAGCAGACCCTCCCTCCCAGACCCTCCCACCTCCTGGACAGCATCCATTTTACATTCATTGTGAAGCTTCATTCTTAGTGAGAGGAGGGACAGTGTAGCTGCTGCTAATTTGATAGGTAGGCTAGTGTATTCAGTGTCCACTACAGTCCTGAAGGACTCATCTGATCTCTCTGACCTAACTACCCAAACACCCTCAGCCTCACTACCCCCCACACCACCCCCAGGCTCACTACCCCCCCACACCACCCTCAGCCTCACCACCCTCAGCCTCACTAGCACCCACACCCTCAGCCTCACTAGCACCCACACCCTCAGCCTCACTACTCCCTCAGCATCACCACCCCCCACACCACCCTCAGCCTCACTACCCCCCACACCCTCAGCCTCACTACCCCCCAAACCCTCAGCATCACCACCCCCCACTTGGTGAGTAGGTTTGGCAGTATGGCCCTCCACTCACCCTCCTGCAGGAGCTGCGTCTCCTACATCACTGAGGGTGCTGGCGATAGTCTGGCCGGCATGGAGGGGAAGGAGTCTATTTCCTGGCTTGTGGCCTCTGCCTCCCGCTGCGGTGAGTGAGCGCGGGTTGCGGCATGGATTGCTCCCCTTCTCGTCCCGATATTCTCGGTGTGCCGTCGGGGTCTGTAAGCTTTTTTTTGTACGACCCATTTATAGTGTGTGGGTGAGCAGGATGCGTGGGTGATTGCAGGGTTTCAGCGGGCGCCACGAGGAGCTCTTGTTTTAGTCGTCCATCTTCCTCGGCCGCCGGACACGCCCCCCAGACTCACAGTTTTGGAACCCTTGCAACGGAACCCTGGAACGTACTGTGAGGCACTGGTTCGTAGCGAGGATGGCTGAGCGGAATGGGAGTTGGTGCCGAAGTCAGTCTGGGCAATCTTAGGCTGGAGTATCTGGCGCCGAGCACGGCCACCGACAGGATTGTACCGACAGAGGTAAGAAAGGAGCAGGGAGCACTTTGGACCACATGGAAGTGATGTCTTGATCAGCTGAACCGGAAGTCAAAAAGGTTCTGAATGAACCCAGCGGTACCGGTTCTGATGAGGAGGGGGCCAGAGCTTATATGGCCGGGTAGCCCCTCCCACAATTACAGGCTACGCCTTTTTAAAAAAAATATATTTTTATATATATACCAGGGCACTATTTAGCCTTGATCGGCAGAGAGTCCCAGGAGGAAGAATTTCCCAAGTAAGTGGATTAATCTCATAGGAGCAGGCTTTAGGCTGCTAGAGTGGGACCTGCCAAGAACATTGGGGTACATTGACGTTCTTGCAGGCTTATGCAATGTATGCTCATATACTGTAACTAAACCCCATTATTTTTTGCCTAGGTGAGGAGTTTTTAAATAAAACTATTACATTTTGTAAGACTTGAAATGGCTGTTTAGTGAATAGGCAAGTGTGCTGAATTTATATAGCCATGAGTGCACCCTCTTTGTATTTTATGGTTTTACATATCAAGACAATAGTTCTACATAACATTTTAACTGTGAGTGTCATAATACTATTTGCTTTTACTGCAATAAAATAAACATATTTTTATTCAGCAATGTCTCATGTGTAAAGCAGTACCCCCTATGTACAGGTTTTATGGTGTTTTGGGAAGTTACAGGGTCAAATTGAGCATGTTACCTTTTTCAGTTTTTTCACATTGAAATTCGCCAGATTGGTTACGTTGCCTTTGAGACCGTATGGTAGCCCAGGAATAAGAATTAACCCCCATGATGGCATACCATTTGCAAAAGTAGACAACCCAAGGTATTGCAAATGGGGTATGTCCAGTCTTTTTAGTAGCCACTTAGTCACAAACACTGGCCAAAGTTAGTGTTAATATTTGTTTGTGTGTGAAAAATGCAAAAAACTAATTTGAGCACCAACTTTGGCCGGTGTTTGTGACTAAGTGGCTACTAAAAAAGACTGAACATACCCCATTTGCAATACCTTAATATGGAAAGGTTCACTTTCCACAGCAGAACTTTTTATAGAATTTTTAAATAATAACAATGATGGTATAGTTTTAAAGGCGGATTTTAGCCAGACCAATGTTACTTTTTTAGACTTGGATATTTATATTAAAGATAAGAGAATTGATACCAAAACCCATTTTAAACCAGTCCATGTAAATAATTTTATTGGAACAGACAGCTGCCACTATAGGAGTTGGCTCGATAGTATTCCCAAGAGTCAATTCCTCAGATTAAAGAGAAATTTTTCTGATAGTAATGTTTTTAAAATTCAGGCAAATGAAATGAAGGATACATTTATTGAGAAAGGTTATGATAAGGAAAGATTGGATGAAACTATAGAAAATGTAATTAATATAGATAGAGAAATTTTAATTAAAAATAAAGACTTAAGGAACACTAACAGTAATGGGAATGATTTTAAATTACCTATTATTTTAGATTATAATAATAAGAATAAACAGATTAAGAAAAAATTTAGGAATAATTGGCATTTATTAAAAGAAGATCCAATATTAGGAAAAATTATTCCGGATCAGCCCAAAATTATATTCAGAGGGGCTCCAAATTAAGGAATGCAACTTACACAAAATTATATAAAACAAAAAAATTCTGATGTAATAAATAACTTTATGAAAAATAAAAAATGATTTTTTAGGTGTAATTGTTGTGTAGCTTGCAGAAAAACCAAAAAGATTGACCGACACACGTATAGTTTTAAAGCTAACAATACAAATAAGAGTTATAATATTAGGACACCATCACTTGTATGAGTAAAAACATGATCTACTTATTGGAATGCCCATGCGGGCTCCAATATGTAGGGAGAACCCCTCAAGATTAGAATTGGGGAACATTGTAGAAATATCAAAAAAGGGCTGAAAAGTAATTTGGTATCTTACATACATAATAAT
>OW240915.1:129122364-129247372 GCA_933207985.1 Pelobates cultripes | reverse complement strand
TTAAAACCAGACTCTACATCAACTGTGTAATTTTCCATGGGAGTTTTGCCATGGATCCCCCTCCGGCATGCCACAGTCCAGGTGTTAGTCCCCTTGAAACAACTTTTCCATCCCTATTGTGGCCAGAAAGAGTCCCTGTGTGTTTTAAAATTCGCCTGCCCTTTGAAGTCTATGGCGGTTCGCCCCGGTTCGCGAACATTTGCGGAAGTTCGCGTTTGCGAACCGAAAATTTTGTGTTCGCGACATCACTACTCGGAAGACTTCGCTGAACACAAATATTAGTGTTTCAAAACAGTAAAATGTATTACAACGATATCGCCAGTAAAAGTGAAGTTTTTTGCATTTTTCACACACAACAGCACTTACACAGACGATATTATTGCTGCGATACTTTATACTGTTTTGAAACACAAATATTTGTGTTCAGCGAAGTCTCCCGAGTACAACAGTACTTCTCATGTACAGGTTTTATCGTGTTTTCAAAAGTTACAGGGTCAAATGTAAGACTTGTATTTCATTTTTTTCACATTAAAATTCGCTAGATTTGTTACGTTGCCTTTGAGACCCTATGGTAGCCCAAGAATGAAAATTACCCCTATGATGGCATACCATTTGCAATAGTAGACAACCCAAGGTATTGCAAACGGGGTATGTCCAGTCTTTTTTAGTAGCCACTTAGTCACAAACACTGGCCAAAATTGGCGTTTTTTGCATTTTTCACACACAAACAAATACTACCGCTAACTTTGGCCAGTGTTTGTGACCAAATGGCTACTAAAAAAGACTGGACATACCCCATTTGCAATACCTTGGGTTGTCTACTATTGCAAATGGTATGCCATTATGGGTGTAAATTTAATTCCTGGGCTACTATACAGTCTCAAAGGCAACGTAACCAATCTGGTGAATTTCAATTTCAAATCAAATCAAATCAAATGCTCTATTTGACCCTGTAACTTCCCAAAATGCCATAAATCCTGTACATAGGGGGTACTGTTTTACACGTGAGACTTTGCTGAATACAAATATGTGTATTTTATTGCAGTAAAAGCAAACAGTACATTGACAGTTAAAATGTCATGTAGAAATAAATAATAACAAAATTTCTTATTTTCTCCCATTATTTTCATATTAAATTATGTTTCATAGCTAAATATTTGATATTAAATGAAAGCCCTGTTTCCCCTGAATAAAATGATATATAATAAGGGTGGGTGCATTTAATATGAAAGAGGTGAATTACGGTTGGACAGACATGTAGCGCAAATGCCAGGTTTTGTTTACGTTTTGTTTTGTTCACAACGTGTACATTTGGCTCAGTCCTTAACCCCTTCAATATGGGTGAGACGGACGAGGTCCGTCATCCTGGGGATACCCTTAACGACGGGTGATGGACCTTGTCTGTCACGCTGACATTAAGTGCCTGCGATCGCGGGGTTAACACTGTTGCTGGGTGCCTCCGAGTCAGGGGCAGACCAGCAACAGCAAATTGCGATGTCCCAGCACATGTGACCACTGTGACAGGCAGTCACAGCGGTCACAATACTGCTGGGATATCTGATCCGCCTCCCTCCACCTCTTGTGGGTTTGTGAAGTGGAGAGAGACGGATCGTGCAACATTGTGTCCCAGAAGAATAGTGAATATCTATTAAAGGTTCCTAATCCCTTTCCCCTTTATTTTTTTTTTAAAAATAACCCTTTCCCTGCTGCTTGATCAGTAATCAATATACAGGTCACAGTACTTAACTTTTTTTTTTTTTTTTACATTTAAGGGTTAAAGTTTTTTTTTTTTGTAACCCTAAGGGGTTCAATTTTATTATTTTACTTTATTAATTTGTGATTTAGTTAGTTGGGTGGGTGGAATTGGGGAATTTAGTTAGGGGTTAAAAAAAAAAAGTTTAGTTATTTAGTTAAAGTTTTCTTAACTGTTTTCTTAAAGGACCACTCTAGGCACCCAGACCACTTCAGCTTAATGAAGTGGTCTGGGTGCCAGGTCCTTCTAGGGTTAACCCATTTTTTTTATAAACAAAGCAGTTTCAGAGAAACTGCTATGTTTATCAATGGGTTAAGCCTTCCCCTATTTCCTCTAGTGGCTGTCTCATTGACAGCCACTAGAGGCGCTTGCGTGCTTCTCACTGTGATTTTCACAGTGAGAGCACGCAAGCGTCCATAGGAAAGCATTGTAAATGCTTTCCTATGCGACGGGCTGAATGCGCGCGCAGCTCTTGCCACGCGTGCGCATTCAGTCCAGGAGGAGGAGAAGAGGAGGAGAGGAAGCAGAGAGCTCCCCGCCCAGCGCTGGAAAAAGGTAAGTTTTTACCCCTTTCCTCCTTCCAGAGCCGGGCGGGAGGGGGTCCCTGAGGGTGGGGGCACCCTCAGGGCACTATAGTGCCAGGAAAACGAGTATGTTTTCCTGGCACTATAGTGGTCCTTTAACTGTATTAACAATGTTTCGAAAGTATAGTGCAGAGGAGGCTTATGCCCTGTTAGCAGCCGACTCAGAGGCGACCGAAACTGCCTCAGAGAGTGATGCAGGGAGTGACGCAGGGGACAGGGACTATGTACCAGATACTGGAGGAACATCAGGGGAAATCGCTGATTCCCCTAATGTTCAACATGGTGCAGATGACTGGGTACCCCCTAATAATTTTTCGCCAGACATCCCAGAGTTCACTGCCAATCCTGGCATACAGGCTGACCTGTCTGGCTATAATGCGCTGGATTGTATGGAGCTGTTTTTGGGGGATGATTTTTTTGGGGAGGTAGTTACCCAGATGAATCTGTATGTGGAGCAATATCTTGCACGCAACCAAGACTCCCGAATCGCCAGGACAGAGAGATGGTACCCAACCAGTGTGCCAGAAATTAAACAATTCTGGGCACTGACAATGTTAATGGGGATAGTTAAAAAGCCCACAATTAGGATGTATTGGACTAAAAATCCTATTTTTAATACCCCCATTTTTTCCCAGACAATGCATAGGGAGAGATATGAGGACATACTGTGTTTTATGCACTTTAATGACAATATGAAGTGCCCCCCAAAGGTCATCCGCAGCATGACATTCTTTATAAAATACGCCCTCTAATTTCCCACTTTAATGAAAAATTTGCCACTATTTACACCCCCAAAAAACTAATTTCAATTGATGAGTCCCTCATGAAATATAAGGGAAGACTGGGATTTAGACAGTACATCCCATCCAAAAGATCCCGGTATGGGATCAAATTTGATAAATTATGTGAAAGTGGCAGAGGCTATGTATACACCTTCTGTATACGAAGGAAGGGATACCCACCTTGATCCCCCAGGTTGCCCAGATATAATAGGGACAAGTGGGAAAATTGTCTGGGACTTAATAATGCCCTTACTTAACTATGGTTATCACTTATACATTGATAACTTTTATAACAGCATCCCACTCTGCTGTACTGTTTTGAGACCATGGCCTGTGACACTATCAGGAAGAGTCGCACAGGTTTCCCAAAGGCTCTAGCGGAAACATTTTTTAAAAAGGGGGAAACAGCAGCTCTCTGCCAGAATGAACTGCTGGCACTCAAGTACCGCGATAAAAGGAGGTTTTCATCCTAACTACCATCCATGATGAAAACACTTGCAGGGTCACAGTTCGTGGCAGAGAGGAATGTAAACGGGTGCCAGTCTGCATACAGCAATATAATCGGCATATGGGGGGAGTTGACCTATCCGATCAACTAATGCAGCCGTATTTAATCATGCACAAAACCAGGGCATGGTATAAAAAGTGGGCATATATATAATGCAGACGGCAGTCCACAATGACTTTATCATTTTTAAAAAGGCAAATGCTGAGCTGAAATGCACATTCCTTTCATTTCAATTTCAGCTAATTTCTGGGTTACTTGAGTGCCACAGAGGGGGACCATCAGTGGAGTCTAGCAGAAGAATGGAGGCAGGTCACTTCTGCTTCAAGATTCCATCAACCCCCAGAAAGAAAACCCCCCAGAAAAGATGCAGGGTGTGTTACAAGAGGGGCGTAAGAGTTGAGACCAGCTATTACTGCCCTGATTGCCCCTCTCAGCCCGGCCTATGTATTGGCCACTGTTTTAAAATTTTCCACACCCAGGCCAAATAAGCAGACATGTTTTGGGGTGTGATTTTAGTCAACTGTCTGGTTACCAAATCTTGGCTTTGTCTCCCGTTTATCCTGTCTTCTCTGATCCTTGACCTCGGCTTGTCCTATCGTTGTTCCGTTTCTCTTTACCCCTTTGACCTCGGCTTGTACCTTGACTATTCTCTGCTTGTATAGCCAGGCCATTCTAAGGACCGGTATTACAAGTGTCTCTCTCTGTGTTCTCTCTCTTTGTAGTCTGTCTGTGTTTTGGAATCCGTGACAGCGTTGCCCGTGACGCAGATTACTGGGTACTACCCCCAGATAAGTTTAAGCCAACTATTCCCCCTTTTCACAGCAAATAGTATTCACTCGTTCATAATTTGAATTCATGAGCTGCTTGTACTTAAAAATATATGTGGTCTTTGAGAGGTAATTTGCAGTCCTGAGCTGCTAAAATAACACTTTGACTCAGCATCCACTTTTGAAAAATATGAAAGTGGTGTGTCTCCAAGGTGCCCCTTCAACATCCACATAACCCTGAAAAAGGTACACATGGGGGTATTGTTGCACTAAGAGGACATAGCTGAGCAACATATTAGGTGTTATACTGCCATAGCACACATAAGGATTATATACAGTAAATATATAAAATATACAGTAACATGTCCAAGTGTGTGTCAAAAAGGCAGAAAAAATGCTAATTGTAACTAGACTTGGTACAAACTAACAAAAAAATGATCCTACGCTAAGGTTTAAAATATATCTTTTAAAATACCCTGGGGTGTCTACTTTAAGAAATGGTAGACCTTTGTGGGGTAGTTTGAATTTAAAACCTGCTAAGATGCTTGGAAATTGCACATGGGCCAAGCGTCAAAATTCAAAGTTCGGTAAAAACTGATATGGCTTGGTCTCCAATGTGCCCCTTCAACATCCACATATCCCTGAAAAGGGTACACATCGGGGTATTGCTGCATTAAGAGGACATAGCTGAGCAACATATTAGGCCTTTGTGGTTTTTTTGAACTTTCCAACTGCAATAATACCCCAGATTGAAGCATAGGCCAATTAAATCCATATCTCAAAATTGTACTGTAAATACTGAAATGGATAGGTCTCCTATATGACACTGTAGCTTCACGAAATAGTGCCAAAGACATTCATATGGGGTGTCATTTTACTCAGAGGACTTAGCCGAGCATAATTTGGGGGTTTGAATTTAGTGGCACATGTGAAATATACAAAATGCCCAGCAAAAATGCAATACATATGTAAAAAATGCACAAAATCTTTTTTACCACATACTTTGGCATATATTGGTGAAAAAATGGGGGCATGTTAGGGCCTAATATGCACCGTATGAGATACTCTGGAGTGTCTACTTTTACAAATGGTGGGCCTTTGTGAGTTTTTTTTGAACAGTCAAACTGTTATAATACCCCAAATGGAAGCATAGGCTCATTAAATCCGTCTCTCAAAATTCTACTGTGAATACTGAAAAGGACAGGTCTCCTATATGGCACTGCAGCTTCACGAAATAGTGCCAAAGACATACAATGGGGGTGTCATTTTACTCAGAAGATTTAGCTGAGCATAATTCAGGGGGGTTTGAACTTAGTGGCCCGTGTGAAATGTACAAAATGCCCAGCAAAAATGCAAACCATATGTAAAAAACGCGCAAAATTATTTTTTACCACGTACTTTGGCATATATTGGTGAAAAAATGGAGGCATGTTAAGGCACAATATGCACCTTATGAGATAACCTATTTATTTTTAATTACTTTCCTTAACCTGCACTAATTATGCACACATTATTATTGCAAAAACTGTAAAAAAAAACAAAATAATAATATATGTCGGTGCAATAAATGTGAGAGATGCAAATTGCAGTTGAACGCAAACAGCAAGAAAATGCAAAAATTGCTTGTGTCATTAAGCGTAAGTTAAGCTTCTGAAACTGTGTCCTTCTCACAAGAAAGATGAGAAAATATCGCCCAAAGGTGCCTCCCCTGATGTAGATGGGGGGTAAAGCCACTCCTCCTGTTCCGCAGATGATGGAGCCAGACTCAGGATTTGAAGAGTAGAACATTTTTCTTTATTAAAATGAGTATAAAAGTAAAAGCATAAGGTCTTATGATACCAGGCCCTATAAAAGTAAAAGCACAAGCTCTTATGATACCAGGCCCTATATATCACCCCCCCACCCCCTCCCCATCCACATCAGGGGAGGCACCCTTGGGCGATATTTTCTCATCTTTCTTGTGAGTGATATTCCACATAGCGCATTTATACTCATTTTACAGTGTTACACTATTATTTGTTTTTCAACTTATATTGTAGATCTGCAGCTGTATCCTTTGACGATATTTTCTCATCTTTCTTGTGAGTGATATTACACATTTATACTCATTTTACAGTGTTACACTATTATTAGTTTTTCCACTTTTATTGTAGATCTGCAGCTGTATCCTCTTTTCTGCTTGTATTCACACAAATAAATACTTTTGTTTGGTGCTGCAATGTGGAGCGGTACACCAAGATGGCCGCCGCACAGCCATTATGAACGCATGTCGCGGCTCCAAGAAAATGGCCACGTGACCTCGCTCATGCGTGTAAAAGGAAAAAATAGCCGTCTGGATCTTGCGGTAGCGCGGGAGATCCAAGATGGCCGCCGTGTGCACTAAGGGTCGTCGGAGGCATTCTCCATGGCCCAGAAAACCCGGGAAAAACGGGGGCAAAGATTGCCGACCGCAATCCAGGCTAAATAAGGCAATGTAAAGTAAATAAAATGTAGAAAAAGTATAGAAAAAACATGTAAATAGGGAAAAAAGGAATAAAAATTATATCTAAGGTGGTAGAAGAGATAGGAAATAGAAAATGAAAAGAAATTTAGCGACAATTACATTTAAAAATAGCTAAACCTCAGCATAAATATAATACTATGACAATTTCAAAAGATGGAAGTAACAGATAAAAAGTAAGAAATAAATAAACCACAGAAACCCACAGAGAGTAGGAGACAGTGGCACTCTGACCTGTACTGATGTGAAGCAGCAAAGAAAGAGGAAGTGACATCAGTGGGAGGGAGTTTTATATCCTGTTACTTTTTTCTGATTGGTTATCCTGTTACTATGTTAAAAAGTGCTGCTGTGAAGCTTAAGTAAAGAATGACTTAAGCAAAATATGAAGCCTCCTATCATGTTATAAAATTAAGTTACCACAGCCACTTAAGCCAATTATCTCCAGGATAGAGGAGAAGATAGACCGGCCGCACAGCCTAAATCTGTGGAACTATTTTGGGCATGAAAGCCATGCTTGCGGTCGGTCAAAAGAGACTTCCAGAAAACTTCTGAAACCTTGCTCTGATCTGGGTGATTTTCGGATATGTTGTTCACCCAGATCAGGGCTATCCAGGGATGTATAATGGGGATATGTGGTGTTTGGGGGTGTTTTCTGTGTTTTGGGAAAAATTTGTGTTTTCTGCCTGTGAGTAATTAAGTTAGCCCATTGTGTTTGTTAATTGTACCACAGGCAGAGGGGAGGGTTTGTGTCTAACTGTACAAGTCTGTCCTGATTGGTTTTGTAACTTTGTCTCCTGTGTTCCACAAGGTCCATGTGGGTGGTAAACAACAACAACATTAATGCAAGGCTGCTCCAAAATGTATCAATGTGGACTACAGATAGTAAAAAAGCATATGAATAAGATATAAAAGTGCAAAATAAAATATAGAAAATAGCCATTTTGAAAAAGCCCTAAACGCGTAAATGGTTTTATTAATTGTTTATTTTATATAATTAAAGATTTTTTGGTTACTATCTGTGCCAACTATCTTTTTACACACTATTTTACTTTTACCTGGCATCTTATTGATTTTACCACGTGCTTACAAGGTGGGGATCATACCACCAACGCTGTTATCATAGTGCAGTTGGCCTGCACTATACTTGTAAGTACATTTTTATTTATTTAAACAACTTTTGCACCGTGTTAAACAGTGAGCACTATTAGTTGTTTTTATATATCCCTTTCCTGAGAGTTGGACACCATTCCCTCCAGAGGACAATCATCCATATATCCCATAAGCGGGGATTGTTCCGCTGTACGCCTGTTATACCTGAGCTGGCTATAGCTCATTTAAATGTGAGTGGAATATTTATATCTTTATCTCACGTATATTGACCCTTACACTCTATACGATTGGTCTCTTATCTTGTGTTTTCCATATCACGAGACCAACTGGACTACTATACACAGAGAAGAGACCCCATCACCAAAAGCACTTTAACAGACATCTATTGCCACAGTGCAACTTCTAAATCTTTTTGGACTATTTTCTATATTTTATTTTGCACTTTTATATAAATCTTATTTATATGCTTTTTTACTATCTGTAGTCCACATTGATAAATTTTGGCGCAGCCTCGCATTACTGTTGTTGTTTTCCATTCTTACTATAGAGGGTTAGAGGGTTACCCTCTGCTAGGCCACTGTCCATCCACCTTTTTATTATTAGCGCTAACCTTTTTTTTTTCTTTACACCATGTGGGTGGTAACCTTGTGGGAAAACCTGTATATAAGAGACAATAAACCCTCAGACTGCTAAGTTCCTGTTAAACCCTCAACATAGAGCCTCGTCTCATGTGTGGGGGAAAAGGCTGCATTTACACTGGGGATTGCTATATGCTGTATACTTCCCCGGCTATAATCACTAAGCTCTTTTAAGAACTTGTTCCTGCTTCGCTCTCTGAAGGAAGATAGGTCCACCCACTGGAGCCTGGAGCCTTGTCGTAGGTCCAGGGTGGGTAGGAGACGGCGAGACCCCAACCAAGCTGTGGCGGTTCGTGGGGTCTGCAGTGCTTATGGTGTCAAGTGGAGTGCTTAGAGCCCTCGGGAAGCACTAGGAGCATCCATCAACGGAGGTACCAGGTGATCCGTTACAACCTCTCCTTAAGACTTACACTAAACACAGCCTAAAATTATAATTTGATATAAAAGATACATGCCAGTGAAGAATATATTAAATTTAAAAAATCTTGGGGTTCTGGACATTTGTCAAACTCACCATTTTGTCTTGCGTGGTTTTTATGATGTTTCCACAACCCATTTTCCTATAATACACAGTTCAACTTAATGTATGCTTCCTCTCTGGTCACCGACCTAGTAATTTATTAAATATGTGTATTTTGTTTTTTTCATACTAGTGTAGTTTAATGGGGAAACCCACCAAGTTTTTAATACGGTGATTTATGGCAATCTATTTTTTACATTTTTTAAAATGTATTTCTCTAAGCCAAAACCTATATGTAAATCAATTTAGATAATCAAATGCTTTTATTAGCTTATCATGCATAATATTTGTAGACATTTCTTTCAAGTATGCAATCTTAGATTCAGCAAGTGTGTTGATAACTAATAATCAGCAATACACCACCACACCCAGTAATTACAGTGGAATTTTATCAAGGAAATATGTCACTAGCCTTAATAATTATATAATAATTGTGCTAATTTGCTTAATTGTATTTTACTTTTTCAAAGCATTAGCCTTTAATTATACCTGGTTGTTTTAATGTTTGCTGGAAAGACCTTGAATGAGACACTTATTATTTTTAACCTGTAGAGTGTCAATAATCTTGCATTTAATAGAACCTGGAATTATAACTAAACCCATATATTTTACTGTATTTTTAAATCATATCAATGAGAATTATTACATAAATCAAAATTGTATTGTTGAATGTTTTGCAGAATATGTTATTGGTGAGAATTTACTTGGCAGTTTACCAACATAAAACTAACTGTTTTTAGAATAACTTCAGCAACTGTTACTTTTGATTTTTAAAGTATAGAAAATACCACCCTCTGATGTACTTTAAAAGTGCCTGCACTCTTCCTACATCCCAACCAGACAGTAGATCCAAATAATAATCAGAAATTAATAATCCATTGCAAACCCTGCACCAAGCATTATTTCAGCAGACTTTTAATAAGCCATGATATATTAGGAAACAAATAGCGCCTTAAAGGAACACTATAGTCATCAGAACCATTACAGCTTAATACAGTGGTTCTGCTATCAATAGTATGTCCCTGCAGTCCTAGTGATTATATTGCTGCTTAGCAATGCCTCTAGTGGCAGTCACTCAGACAGCCACTAGAGGTGCTTCCTAGTCCAGTGCTGCACAGTGTGCAGCACCTATATTTAGTTTCTCCACGCTCTGCATGCAGACAATGAACGCTCCCTGTAACGATACATTGATTCAACCATTTGTCATTTATAACAAGTCTCCATCTTAAAGATACAATACATGTATTAAAAATCTTAAAATATATTGAAAAGGAGAGTAGTATGCTATCGGTCACATGTGATATCAATACTGTATATACTTGTGTAGATCATGAAAAAGAGAGTAGAGCCTGCAGGGATAAAGCAGGATCATTAGCATAAACAAATAGATTTTATAATTGTAACATATTCATCCTCACCTTGCGACATCAGTAATGACTGCCTTGTCAACAAGTGCGGTAGTGCCGTTCAGCGGCCATGCATCAATATGTCTGACCCCTGCAGCATGTTGATGGACGCCGGCCGCTGCGGATCTACATCAATTAATAGCCCCACGTCCGCCTATGGCATGGACGACGTTGACGTGTGCGTGAGGTCACGCAAAGGGCACACACGCATGTTCTGGGATCAAAGGCCGGTTGCGGCCAATCAGATCCACAAGAGGGGTATTTAAGCTCATCTATTTCTTCAGCTCATTGCCTTTCTACTCTCTTGCTACTATCAGGATGTATCAATATTTTGGCAGAAGCAAACCTTTGTTTAAGAAGTTCAAAGGCTTCTCTAGCTTATTCCTTATAATAAGACTGATAATACAGTAAATGTTATGCAACAAAGCAAGGTTGTATGAAACTACTGGTCTCATATGTGAAGCAGTCAGGACCATAACAAGTACTTCTCTAGAAAGCTGGCTCCCGCTGAGCGCAATTATGATATTGGCAACAGAGAATTATTGGCCATTATCCTAGCGCTTAAAGAGTGGTGACATCTTTTGGAAGGATCCCATTTTGATCATTACTGACCATAAGAATTTGGCTTATATAGGGGATGCTAAACGACTGTCTTCTAGACAGGCTAGATGGTATTTGTTTCTGTCTCGCTTTAACTTTCTTATAACTTACAGACCTGGTCCCAAGAATGTGAAGGTGGATGCCTTATCTAGATCAGGGCCGGACTGGGAAAAAAATTCAGCCCGGGCATTTTTTTATCACAGCGGCCCACTAAGAAGGGGGCGGGGCAGAGAGGGTGTGTTTTGTCATCACTCATGACAAACACGCTCCCTCTCAAAGTGAGCATGTTGGTTCAATGCTCTTCCAGGGCAGACCATGCGCAGAGCTCTGCTGAAGAGCTCTAGCATGAGAAAAAAGCCCTGTATTTGTTCTGCACAGTGCAAGCAAATTTAATAGCATGCTTGCACTGTTTCCTTGCAACTTGTCTCTGGTGTCTCTATAAATGGATACCAGGAGACAAAAGGGCCAGGAAAGAGTATTGTGCATGTGTTTGGAGCCTGTTTGTGGTATTACGTTTGTGCAGAGTGAGCTGGTCATGGTGTGGTATTGTGTAATAAGGTCTGTTTTAGTGTGTGTGAGTGCTGAGTGTGATAGTGCTGTGTATGATGTGTGATGTGTGTGAGAGTGATGTGTGAGAGTGCTGTGTGTGAGTGTTGTGTGTTATGTGTGTGAGTGCTGATTGTGATAGTGCTGTGTATGAGTGTTGAGTGTGATAGTGCTGTGTATGATGTGTGTGAGTGCTGAGTGTGATGTGTGTGAGAGTGATGTGCCTGAGTGCTGAGTGCTGTGTGTGAGAGTGTTGTGTGATGTGTGTGAGAGTGCTGAGTGTGAAAGTGCTGTGTGTGAAAGTGCTGTGTGTGAAAGTGCTATGATGTGTGTGAGAGTGCTGCGATGTGTGAGATTGCTGTGTATGATGTGTGTGAGAGTGCTATGATGTGTGTGAGAGTGCTATGATGTGTGTGAGAGTGCTGCGATGTGTGAGATTGCTGTGTATGATGTGTGTGAGAGTGCTGTGTGTGAGAGTGCTATGATGTGTGTGAGAGTGCTATGATGTGTGTGAGAGTGTGCGAGAGTGCTGCGATGTGTGTGAGAGTGCTATGATGTGTGTGAGAGTGCTGCGTGTGATGTGTGTGAGAGTGCTATGATGTGTGAGAGTGCTGCGCTGTGTGTGAGAGTGCTGTGTGTGAGAGTGTTGTGTGTTGTGAGTGCTGTGTGTGAGAGTGTGAGTGTGAGAGTGCTGTGTGTGAGAGTGCTATGATGTGTGTGAAAGTGTGATGTGTGTGAAGTGCTATGATGTGTGTGAGAGTGCTATGATGTGTGTGAGAGTGCTGCGTGTGATGTGTGTGAGAGTGCTGAGTGTGAGAGTGCTGTGTGTGAGAGTGCTGGTGTGAGAGTGCTGGGTGTGATGTGTGTGAGAGTGTTGTGTGAGTGCTGAGAATGCTGAGTGTGATAGTGCTGTGTATAAATGTTGTGTGTTGGGGGGTAAATAAACAAATAAAAAATTAAGTGGGGGTAAATATATAAAAAAATAAAATAAAAACTAAGCAAAAAAAAAACTAAACCCCCCCCCTCCCTTCTTACCTTTAGCCTGGGAGGGGGGGACAGGCACGTGGTAGCTGGGAGGGGGGGCACCGGCACTCGCACACCATCCCTGGTGGTCCAGTGGTGAGTGAACTCTCTCGCGAGATCGGGGCGTTGCCATGGCAACGCTCCGGATCTCGCGAGAGAAACCCGGCGGAGCTGCAAGACAGAGCTCCGCCGGGTCCTCTCCCTCCCTCCCCAGCCGCAGGTCTATTTAAATGGGCCGGTGAGGGAGATCTTTGATCTCCCCACTGGCCCTCCATGGAAGACAGCGGGGCCGGCGCTCGGATAGTGCCGGCCCTGCATAGACCGGCAGGGGAGATCCTGGGACCTCCCCTGCCGGCCTCGGCCCCACGGCCACCGCGGCCCACCGGGCATTTGCCCGGTGTGCCCGATGGCCAGTCCGGGCCTGATCTAGATAGTTTGATACTGATTCTATACAGGAACACGAGACATCCCCTATAGTGTCACCAGAGTGTATCATCGCTTCCACTGTTCTTTCACTGTCTTCTCCTTTGCTTGGTGTTATAATGGAGGCTCAGCCTCAAGCACCATGCAATAAACCATCAGATAAATTGTTTGTTCCATTGGGTGAAAGAGAGAATGTCATGAGGATATTCCACAACAAGGTGACTGCTGGACACCCGGGCATCAATAAATCCATATCCACAATCATGAGATCATTTTGGTTGGATTCTCTCAGGAGTGATGGTAAGGAATATGTGCAGGCGTGCTCAGTTTGTGCAGTTTCCAAGGTCCATCATAATCTTTCTTGTGCGTTGTTGCAGCCACTTCCCGTACCTAGTGTTCCATGGTCCCACTTGTCCATGGATTTCATCTTTGAACTTCCTAGTTCTAATGGCTATACCACCATTCTTATAGTAGTTGACCGTTTTTCTAAGATGGCTCATTTTGTTCCACTCAAGACCTGGTTCTTATTTTTGTGTGTGAAATTGTCTGACTGCATGCATTTCTCACAATATTGTTTCTGACAGAGGTTCTCAGTTTATGTCCCAGTTTTGGAGGGCTTTCAATAAGCAGTTGGTCATTGAATTATCATTCTCTTCATCTTACCATCCCAAAATCAATGGCACGGCTGAGAGGGCTAACCAGTCATTAGAAGTGTATTTGCATTGTTTTGTTAATAGCACTCAATATAATTGGCCCGAATTACTACCCTTGGCCGAGTTTGCTAGGAACAATGCTAATCATGACTCTTCTGGACCTTGTGCGTTGTTGTAGCCACTTCCCGTACCTAGTGTTCCATGGTCTCACTTGTCCATGGATTTCATCATGGAACTTCCTAGTTCTAATGGCTATACCACCATTCTTATGGTAGTTGACCGTTTTTCTAAGATGGCTCATTGTGTTCCTCTCAAGAAAGACCTGGTTCTTATTTTTGTACATGAAATTGTCTGACTGCATGGCATTCCTCACAGTATTGTTTCTAACAGAGGTTCCCACTTTGTGTCTTGGTTTTGGAGGGCTTTCAATAAGCAGTTGGGCATTGAATTATCATTCTCTTCATCTTACCATCCCAAAACAAATGGCACGGCTGAGAGGGCTAACCAGTCATTAGAAGTGTAGTTGCGTTGTTTTGATAATAGCACCAAGATAATTGGTCCGAATTACTACCCTGGGCTGAGTTTGCTAGGAACAATGCTAATCATGACTCTTCTGGACATAGTCCTTTCTTTGTTAATAATTGGTCGTCATCCTACTGTTCTGCCGGCTGTCTTCACTGACACGGCTATTCCTGCTTTGGACGATCACCTTAATTCTATTCGTGAGACTATAAAAACTGCGGTTGATCTTTTTACATTTTATGCTGACAAACGATGGGGTGCCAACCCTGTTTACCAAGTGGGTGAGAGGGTGTGGTTATCATTGCGCAATGTTAAACTAAAAGTTCCTGGTATGAAATTTGCTCCCATATTCCTTGGTCTGTTCTGTATCATTAGGAAGATTAATCCTGTCTCTTATTATCTGGCGCTTCCTGCCTCTTACGTATTCCCAACACCTTTCATGTGTCCTTGCTCAAGCCACTTATTTGCAATAGGTATACTGTCCAAAGTGTTCCCCCTCCTCTGTGAGTTATTTCTGGACAGGAGGAGTATGAGGTCTTTTCCATAATCGATTCCAGATTTTCTAGTGGTTCCTTGCAGTATTGAGTAGATTGGAGGGGGTATGGGCCTGCCGAGCATTCTTGGGTTCCAGCTTCTGACATTCATGCTAGCCACAAGACACGCTCTTTCCACGCCAAATTACCTCTCAAGCCTGGTCCTGCCCGGTGGGCGGTCTTCAGGTGGGGGGTAATGTAACATATTCATTCTCACCTTGCGACATCAATAATGACTGCCTTGCCAACAAGTGCAGTAGTGCCGTTCAGCGGCCATGCATCAATATGTCTGGCCCCTGCAGCATGTTTATGGACGCCAGCCACTGCGGATCTACATCAATTAATATCCCCACGTCCGCCCACGACATGGACGATGTCGATGTGCGCGTGAGGTCACGCAAAGGACGCACACGCACATTCTGGGGTCAAAGGCCGGTTACGGCCAATCAGATCCACAAGATCTTTAAGCTCATCTATTTCTTCAGCTCATTGCCCTGTCGTGGTTTCCCTTAATGGTTGTCCGAGAGTGCGTTCCTGATAGTTTGTCTCTGGTTATTGACTTTGGCTTCATTTGACTTCCCTGTTTTCTGGTATACTTGACTTTTGGCTTTCCCTCATCGTTGTGTATTTTTCTGTGTCCCTGACCTCGGCAAGTATTCTGACTATTCTCTGGTACGTTAAGTCCAGCCATTCTAAGGCCCGGTAAGACGTTACCTATTAGTCCTAGGTGTGACACAGTTCTACGTGCTGAATCAACTAGTAATCCTGACAATAATACAGGGGATACTACTGGTTTTAACAAATAATATTTTTATGTTTGAGGACCAATATGAGGTTTGCACCCAGTTATGCCAATTTTTTTATGTCCCAATGGGAAGATGAGTATATTTGGGCAGAATACATCTGCAGTGTAAACCTCATTATATATAAGAAATTTTGAAATTACATGTATTTTTATGTGGAAGAGACCAAAGGGAGGATTTAAAAGTTCCTCCACCACCTGAACCAAAATATATGGAGCATTACCGTTTAAGCTGTACACAATGCAGAGAGAATTGAGTTCCTGGAGATTTATACAGATCAGGTAGACCTGTAAACAAGATTTTTTTTTTTAAAGAAGGTGGACCTCAATATATACATTCTGAGTACCAACTGCCACCACCATCAGTGGCTGCCAAATATTACAAAAGATTATTTTCTACGAATCAAAAGAAATTGCACAGAAATATCTGTTTTGCATGACCATGCTAACTTCCTCAAAAATAGATTCTTGGAAAAAGAATATGATAAGGATATCTTAGAAAAAGCATTAGAGGATGTGAAGAAAATTGAGAGAAAACCATTTACTAGAATATAAAAAAATCAAACACAATCAGCCAAAAAAGAAAAAGGAAATACTGATCATTCTTATTGTAGAATATTGCATATTCTATATGTTCCTATTCAAATACATATTAAGGTGTGGCTGTCTAATGGGTTAAAAAGAACAGATGGTGTTGGCTATTCTGTACCATGAGCAGGGGCGTACCTGTAGCATTTGGCACCCGGGGCGGATCCTTTATTTGGCACCCCCAAGCCCCCCCCCAACTTAAAATGTAAAAAACAACCACAATTTTCAAAAATGTATTTAGCACTGAGCAGTGTTTGTATATGTTTAATGTAAGCATGTTTTTGTATGGAGTATGTGTGAGAGAATGTACGGGTGTGTTTGCACGTTTTGGCATTTGAATGCAGGAGTGCATTTTTCTGTAGTGTGCGTTTTGAATATGGTGTTGTGTTTATATGTAGTGTTGACATTTGGATGCAGGGTTGTATTTGTGTGTAGTTTAGGCAAAATGTTGAGATGTATGCACATACACACATATACTCACATACATACAGATACACAGACACACCAAAACAAACACCGACACACAAACAGATGCACATACAGATACACATGTATAAGTGTGTGTTTGTGTAGTGAATGCAGTGTGTTTGCGTAGTGAATGCAGCTTGTATGTATAATGTATGCAGCTTGTGTGTATAATGTATGCAGTGTGTGTATAGTGTATGCAGTGTGTGTATAGTGAATGCAGTGTGTGTATAGTGAGTGCAGTGTGTGTATAGTGAATGCAGTGTGTGTATAGTGAGTGCAGTGTGTGTATAGTGAATGCAGTGTGTGTATAGTGTGTGCAGTGTGTGTATAGTGAATGCAGTGTATGTATAGTGTGTAAAGTGTGTGGGTATAGTGAATGCAGTGTGTGTATAGTGAATGCAGTGTATGTATAGTGTGTGCAGTGTGTGTATAGTGCTGCTGCTGGATAGGAAACTCCCGAAAGCGGCTGGTCCCTTTGCATAAGACACGGGACGGCAAAATTACCGCCCCCGCTGCCCCACCTTAGTACGCCACTGACCATGAGGTCTCTGGAATGTGCTGTATAGGGAGATTGAGGGTCCTTATTTGGGGAGTTATATGGGGAGTTTCCTTATGTGGCCAGAGTCTAAATTAGACGTTATGATGTAATTGTGCCTATAAAAGAAGAGGACAATAGACCACGTTCTCTTCCTCCGACAATCCGCTCTCCTCTCCTGATGTGTTCCTGACTTGCTGATACATTCGACTACTTAAGATATCTCACTCTCTGTAACGTCGTTAAGAAATACCATCTGTTAAGAATATTATTGTTTGTTGTTGAAGTAGAATAAATGCATATTTTTTATAAAGAACGTCAGATTGCGTATTAGTACTTTTCATTAATATAGACGTATATTAATGTAGCAAGCCTTTGACCCAAGAAGAAATATCTATATATCAATCAACTGGAAAAAGACACATAAGATAAGAATTTATTACATTGGCGAGCCAGCCAGATTTGTTTTTTCTGGTCTTTTCACACTTCCATTAAGGGGGGAGTAGAGCAGAGGAAGAGAAAGAGAGAGGACAGATTACTCTTGGTGAAAGCAGCTTGAACTGAAGTGTGTGCAGCCAGAAACAGAAAAAGAACTGTGTGTATTTATCAGAAGACAAAGATTTTTCAAATCATAAGGACTGTTTCTGATTATTTTCTACAACAGACAAAAGCATGTGTTATAAAGAAAGCAGCACAAGATACAATGTGTATTCTGCAAGCAAGCACGTGGCAGAGATTGGCAAGCGTCCAGAAGAAAACCCACAGTGCGCAGCTGTACGAATAATGGCAGACGGTGTTGTGCATTAAAGATAATCTTGTCTGGTGAGTAATAATGGATTTTATGGAAGAGAAGAAAGTGAGACCGTAAGGTCCTAGACGGAAGAATAGTGCAACAAGGAAAGGGAGCCCTACCTTTATTAATCCTAATGATGGGAGCGGTATTAAAATGGACAGAAAAGTAAGGGAGACCTCGAAGGAGGTAGTGGTTTGTCAACACACATTCAAATCCTAATTACTAACCTACTCAAAAAAAACAGGCTATGTCAAAAAATCCATGCAAGCCTAGGTAGCGGTAGATAGAGTGTAGGAAATAGAAAAAAACAGGTAGTAGAAAGAAAAATCGCTGTTAGGCTAATTAGGGAATGAACCCATGTACTTAACCTGAAAAGGGGAGGGGAGGGGAGGGGAAAGGGAAACTCCCAAAAACCCAGACCCAATTCTAAGTCACTATTAAGAGGAAAGAATAATTAATAGTGATATACCTTGGCACTGTGATATGACACACAGATGCCTACCTGTATACCTCTCCATGCCTGTCCAATAAACTAGTGTACATAAATTAACCTAAATAGAAAACCATATTTCTGTGCTACCAAGTGAATAGTAAGAAAAAATAAATAAGTTAGCTCGACGCGCGTTTCGGCATATTAACATGCCGTCGTCAGGAGCAATGAACCTGTACTGTAGCCATGTAGCCGCTTATATACTGCTTGTAATGTTTTAATTACTCAGCTGTGTGTCCACGTGGATGTGTGCTGCCGAATTGACTACCTCCCGATTGGCCAATCGGAGGGAGCACACGTGGGGAGACCGGGCGCATAGGGTGGGAGTGGCAACGTGACATCAACCAATGACGAGATCACGTTGCCACCCACCGAGCCGGTCCCGAAAAGAAGATAAGGATGCCGTTTATTTAATTCTCCAAAGTCACCTAAAGGTGACACCTAAGGAAGAGAAGAGAAGAGTGTCATATAAAAGGAGGAGGGAGAGACAAAAGGACACACCCTCCGGACACTACATCAACCATAAAGGGTGTTTAATCATTAAGTTATAATATAAAGCTGACATAAAAGAATCTCAGTACCTAAATAATGTAACGCTTTACCCTTACTGTTATTATTAACACAATATGTCCCTACTACCTAAAGATTAACATAGACAGGAGTTATTAGGTGGAATTATAATAACCCTTTGTAATATACAATAGTTACATGCATGTCTGTAAGATGAAAGAAGGTAATAGGAGCTTATAAGTGGGTAAGCTTACTCAAAATACAATAAGGTAAAGAGAACCTTTGTTTTATCTGAATGCAGTAATTAATATAGGCAGCTACCAATTAAGAAAGCTACATACAAGATGATATTAAATAAAGTGTAGCTATATACAATCACTCCTAAAATCCATGTAAACGGACAGAAGTAGGATAATCCTTGTTATATAACACACATCAGAAGTAGTGAACAACTACAAAAAAGCGGCAAATGAAAAACCCTCATTCAATCCTGCAGGTGAGAGGGTCTTAAGTCTGAAAAAACAGTAGGATTCCCGTTGTCTCAGCTTTATATCCCAGTCACCTTTTCTTTGAGTCTGTGGGATATGTTCAATTCCCACAAATCTAATCTTTTTAGATGAATTGGAATGGTGTATTTTCAAATGACGGGATATCGGAATTTCTAAAGGTCTCCTAACTGAATTGACATGTTCCCTGATTCTCAATTTAAAGGGTCTAAAAGTTTTCCCCACATATTTCATGACACATGAGCAGGTAAGTAGATAAATCACTCCTTCAGTTCTACAATTAAAAAATGATCGAAACGGGAACGTGTCAATATTATTGCTATCTGTAAACTCCTTAGAGTCCTTTGCAATAAATTCACATGCACTGCAACGCCCACACTTATATGTGCCCTTAGGTAGATAGTTGTTAAGCCCTCTTTTCGGGGGTGTTAGGTGGCTTTGTACTAAGGTGTCTCAAAAGTAATTACCTTTTTTAAGTGTGGGTCGGACTTAAGAATTGGCCAATAACGCCTAAGTGTACCCATCATGTAATCCCATCCAGCGTCATATGTGGCGATGCCCTGATCACTTTATTATCCTGTGACTGTGCTTTATCTTCAATAAGAAGTGTATCTCGATTGGTGCTGATAGCTCTGGCATATGTAAAACCCTATTAGGGTACCCCTTTTCTTTAAAAGATTTCCTGAGGTCCCAGGCTTTGATCTTAACCCCTTAAGACCGGAGGGCGTACTATTACGCCCTATTCTAAGTGGCTCTAAACGCCACCGGGCGTAATAGTACGCCCTCCGGTCTTTTCCTACTTACCCAGTCGCCGGCGATCCAACGCCGGCGATCGCGGTTCGGGGGACATCCTATATTCAAGGATGCTCGCTTCTTTTTATGATTCACATCATAAACCTTATCATTCTGATTTACCTCTAGTACTTACTTGATGATCAGACTGAGAAAGCATCTGTTGTTCATCTGTCTCAGAACCAAGGTACCAAACCTCTCTTGTCTCCCATGGGCATTGGTCTCCCATATTAGTACCTCTACATACAAAGCAGTTAGTTATATTAAGACTACCTGCAATACTCTCTGCCAAATCAATACATAAGTTCTTAACATTATGGGGAATTTTATCCTCAACACTCATCTCCTCATAGAAGGAATGAAAAACCTGATGAGTTTGAGAAGCTGTCGTCTCAGTTTCAAGTCCTACATATATTATGGTGCCTGGATCTACTCCTGTACCATGTATTTTGAAACCCAAAGAGATTCCCAAACTTGTCAATGAAGTGTTGTGGATTGGAAATGGTCATATGAACAGGGTTACACTGCATAATTTTACATTACGGTGTAGTGGGCAACCTTTGGATAATTATATCTTGATCTACTGTCTTTCCCCAGGTCGCCCAACCTACACATGACCAATAGGGGCAGAAGTTAAAGTCTCTATTTTGGGCAGTCAGGATCAGTAGATCTTTCACTGGGACATAAATATTTATCATTAAACCCAGAAGTTCGTTACCATTTAAGATTACCACATACATTCCAAGGTTTTCCACTACCCGATATCGCCTTACATGCATCAAATAGTAGAATGCCCATAGAATGTATGGTGCTTATCACAGTCTTATTTATTAAGGTCCCCTGGGAGTTACTGTTCCGAATTACCAACCAAATTGTACGGGGTTGGAATTGGGGATCGAAACACTTGGGCTCACGTGATATTGGTTTGCACACACTCTAATCTATATCTAAATATCTACACTTAGATACAGATCCCCTACACTCATACTGTGAGTGCCAAATGAGAGTTTGGGATATTTGGTTACCTGTTTTCGTAGTCTTAATACAACTAACACAGCTTGGAATATCCTTACCTTTACCCTCCTGAAAAATCATAAAAATACTAAAGCACATAATTAAACACATTATTCTTGTGATCCTCATCTTATTTCTTCGACCATGAGACGGCACCTCAGCTTCCCGCTTGTGAGGGCTGCAAGGATTGTAGTACTTCTGATCCTCACTTACCTTCACAGAGGTCCCTTCGAGATACTCTGACTATGAAACGTAGGCAGGTGGTCAGGCTTTATTATGGCCGTCAAAACACCTACTTGTTGATCTCTGCAACTTTCAACCACGATTCTTCAAAAATACCGCATACTTCTCAAGTCACGCTCAATTCGACTGGGTCATGTGCTTCAACCGAATCTTGCAAGGATTCTCACGATCTGGAGTAGCTTGCCAGGAATCTGCCACTGGTTTATCTTCCCTATCCCTAGGTTTCTGGGTAGAGTAGAGGGATAATATCTACCTCCCTGAACACTCCCTCTGCTATTCCCATTATTCCCTCCAAAACTTCCTCTACCTTGTCCTCTATAGCTACTACCATAACCATCTTCTCTCTTCTTGTCTACCACCTGCAATATATCCCCTCTGTGGACAGTCACTCTTCCAATGCCCTTCCTCTCTACAATATGCACTTTGATTCCTACTTAAAGGTCCCTTACTCAGCCTATTCTCGACTCCTTTATTCACTTCCCTTCCCTGTCTTTCTACACTTGTGATAGCTACCACTAGCATATCTGCCTTCTTCCTCAATGCGCAGAGCCCCGCTGAAGAGCTCTAGCATTAGAAAAAGGCCCTGTATTTGTTCTGCGCAGCGCAAGCAAATTTAATAACATACTTGCGCTGTGTTTGCTTTTAAATTGTCTCTGGTATCTCCACAAGTGGGATACCAGAGGACAAAAGGGCTAGGAAAGTGTATGGTGCAAGTGTTTGGAGCCTGCTTGTGGGATTGTGTGTGTGTAGAGTGTGGTGTGGTATTGTGTAAATAGGTCAATTTCATTTGTGTTTGTACTGTAATATGTGTGGCTAGGGGCAGTGTGGCTAGGAGATCTAGTGTGTAAAGGACTCAGAGTGTGTATAGGAGATTGTGTGTGTGTGTGTGTGTGAGTGCATATAGGGGTCATATAAGGGATCTAGCGTGTATCTGGAGCGTAATGTGTGTAGTGGTGCAGTGTAAGGAGTGCTGTAGTGTGTATATAGATATTTGGACGTATTGTATGTGTGGGGGGCGCAGTGTGTGAGGGGTGCAGTGTGTGTGTGTGTGCGTAAGAGTCATACAGTGTGTGTGTGTATAAGACGGGTGCAGTGTGTGTGTGTTTGTGTGTAAGAGGGGTGCTGTGTGTGAGGGTGTTTTTATCTGCCGTCACATTCTAGGTTTCTTTTTTTTGTCTGTTAACTAACTGAGGGTTATTTTATTTATTATATGTATATGTGTGGGAGTGTGCTGTGTGCGTCTGAGGGTGCTGTGTGCATCTGGGGGTGCTGTGTGTCTGAGGGTGCTGTGTGTCTGAGGGTGCAGTGTGTTTGGGTGCTGTGTATGTCTGGGTGCTGTGTGTGAGTGTGAATTTATTTTTTATTTAAATTTAAATTTATTTTTTATTAATAATTTTGAAAAAAAGTTATATCCCCCCTCTCTAACTTTAGCCTGGGAGGGAGGAGTAGGCGTTCTGCCATGAGGGGGGACCATGCTGCCTTCCCTGGTGGTCTTAGTGGTGAGAGTGAACTCTAGCCTGCAGGCTAGAGTTCACTCTCGCGAGATCTGAGCTTTGCCACTCAGAATCCCGCGAGAGGACCCGGCGGAGCTGCTGGCTAGAGCTCCGCTGGTCCACTTCTCCCTCCCTCACTCCCCAGCCGGCGCCCGCTTATAATTGCCTCTGGGCCAGTGAGGGAGATCTTTGATCTCCCCCCCTCGGCCCATGAATGAACACAGCAGGGCCAGCGCTCGGACAGCGCTGGCCCTGCAGAGGCTGGCCAGGGAGATCCTGTGATCTCCCCTGCCGGCCTCGGCCCACGGCAATCGCGACCCACCGGGCTTTTTCCCGGTATGCCCGATGGCCAGTCCGGGCCTGGTCCCAATTTAAAAAAGAGAAAGAGAACATCCACTCCATATTGATTAAGGGAAACATGAAAAACTCAGCATGTATAGAGATCAATGTATTAAGCCATGTCAATAGATTGTTTGAGCAGGGCCTTCTTCACCTATTGCCTATGGTAATTTTTGTGTCAGTTTCTTGTCAAATATCCTCATTCTATAATTGTTAACTCCAGCGCAGCAGCCTGGCATTGTCCCCAGCCACTCGGTTCAGCCATACTAACGGGTTGTGATCCATGAGCAATGAAAAGGTCTGTCCATACAAATACGGCTGCAACTTCTTTAGGGCCCACACCACAGCCAGGCATTCCTTTTCGATGGCGGCGTAGCTTACTTCTCTGGGTAACAACTTCCGACTGATGTAAGCCACGGGATGTTCTCCGCCATCGGCTCCGACTTGGCTTAGTACTGCCCCCAATCCAAACATAGAAGTGTCTGTGTGAACAAGAAAACGTTTAGTTGTATTGGGAGCTGCCAAGAAGGAAGGAATGCTAGCACCTGAGTCTTAGTCCTAGGAGTGGGCCATTGGGCTACGGCCTTTACCTTTGCTGGTTCTGGTTTCTGCTTTCCACAGCCCACTCGATGTCCCAGGTATTGTACCTCGGCCATTCCTATACTACATTTGGCCAGTTTTAACGTCAGACCGGCCTCCCTAATCCTGTCTAGAACCGCTCCTATATGGGCCAAGTGCTCCTGCCAGGTATTGCTAAAAAAGGGCAATATCATCTAGGTATGCACAGGTGTAGTCCTGGAACCTATCTAGGAGTCGGTCCACCATCCGCTGGAAGGTAGCCGGAGCGTTTTTCATCCCAAAAGGCATGACTTTAAAGTGGTACAGGCCGAATGGGGTGACAAAGGCGGACTTAGGGATGGCGTCCGGAGCCAAGGGAATCTGCCAATACCCCTTACACAGATCAATAGTAGTGAGGTATTGGCCCCTGGCCATCCGGTCTAGCAGTTCATCTATCCTAGGCATAGGATATGCGTCTGATATAGTCTTTTCGTTCGATATCCGGTAGTCCACGCAGAAGTGATCTCGCTTTGGTACAAGGACTACCGGAGAAGCCCAGGGGCTATCTGAGGGCTCAATCACCCCAAGTTGGAGCATCTCATCGATCTCCTTGCGCATATTCTCCAGTACCACTTCAGGGATGCGGTATGGGGTCTGGCGCATGGGGAGTTGCCCTGGGGTTTCCACCCGGGGAGTAGCCAGAGGAGTGTATCCAGGTACATTAGAGAAGGTCTCTTGCTTCTCTCGCAACAGCTGCTGCACCTCGGTAAGTTCCTGTGGGCTCAGCCGGTCTCCCAGTACCACCTCTCCTAAATCCCCAGACAGCCTACCGTCTCCCAGCAGATCAGGGAGGGGAAGGCTGTCAAACTCGTCGGAGTTGGGTACACAAATTGCTGTCACCTCCTCTGAGCGTTCCTGGTAGGGTTTCAGCATGCGTCGCCCTCCAGTTCCTGTGCAGAGGCCAGTTATATAAGTGGTGTCACATCTCTGTTCCACGACTTTATAAGGGCCTTGCCAGGTGGCCTGTAGCTTATCATGTAGGACAGGTTTTAAAATAAAAACTTTCTGCCCAACCTGGAATCTGCGGTCCCTGGCGCCCCGATCATACCAGGTGCGTTGGTGCGTCTGAGCCGCCTGAAGGTTTTCCCTTACTGTCTTTGTTAGGGCCTCCAGTTGGTCTTGGAGCGCCAACACATATGGTACAATGGAGGTACCGTCTGCGCTCCGGTCTCCCTCCCAGTGTTTCCTAATAAGATCTAGGGGCCCTCTTACTCTCCTCCCAAATAACAGCTCAAATGGGGAAAACCCGGTTGACTCCTGTGGCACCTCCCGGTAATCAAAGAGGAGGTGATGCAGGAATCGCTCCCAGTCCCTGTGGGTCTCAGCGAAGGTTCGGAGCATTTGTTTTAACGTGCCATTGAACCTTTCACAGAGCCCATTGGTCTGGGGATGGTATGGGGCACTAATGAAGGGTTTTACGTCACAAAATCTCCAGAGTTGCTGAGTGACTTCTGTGGTAAATTGAGTGCCCCATCCGGGAGAAGATCTGCACCAGGGCTTGGGCCACAGTTTCGGCGTGTATATTTGTCAGGGCCACCGCTTATGGATATCGTGTGGCGTAATCTACAACCGTTAAAATGTATTTCTTGCCCGAAGGGCTAGGTTTCTGAAGGGGGCCTATGATATCTACTGCTATTCTGTGGAAGGGTTCCTCAATTATAGGTAGCAGATGCAACTTCGCCTTCCGCCGGTCTCCCCTCTTCCCTACCCTCTGGCATGTATGACAGGTACTGCAATATTTCCGCACTTCCTGGCTAACTCCTGGCCAAAAGAAACTCTGGGTCAGTCGGTATCGTGTGCGACTGACCCCCAAATGCCCGGATAGCGGAATATCGTGCGCTATCCGCAGCAATTCGGCTCGGTAACCTCTGTGGTACAACTAACTGTCATAAAACAATCGGGTCTGACCCAGCTACCTGCTTGTCTGACTCCCTATATAACAGCTGTCCATCCCATACAAAATGTACGTTTGCAGTATTCAGCCGGTAGACAGCTCCCCCAGCAACCCTGACTGCTATTGTCTTGTTGGTTCTGGCCTTGTCAGCGACCAAGTGGCTTTTTACCAGGGTTATGGTGGCTCCTGTGTCTCGGAGACCCTGCACCGCTTTTCCTTCCAGATATACAGTTTGCCGGTGGTGTTGGCGATTATCTGCATGGGCTTGTAGCAGGTTGGCTTCGTGCAGTACCTCCCACTGTTCTATTGTAGTGACAGGAACTGCGGAGCCATAGGCAGCGGGTGTTTCCTCTTGGTAGTGATGTGTGGCTGCTCTCGGTGGTGGTGGTGGTCCTGGTCGGATCCAGGAAGATCGGTCTCGGAGTTGCGGACATTCTCTTTTGTAATGTCCCCACTTCTGGCAGTGATGACAGGGCCCTGAACTAGGCTGACGAAAACGCGGTTGTACAGCAGGTGGTGGTGGTGGTAGTTGTCGTGGTGGTAACGTGGGGTAGTTTGTCCCCCCAAAGGATTTTACTATGGTCTTTGGGACTACCGTTTTTTGTGGCCTGCAAGCATCCAGGTAGTCGTCTGCTTTCCTAGCAGCCTCTGTGAGGGATATAAGCAGGGCCGGATTAACATAGGGGCTGATGGAGCTGCAGCTCCAGGCCCAGGCCCATGGAATAGGCCCATTTTTTTTTTTACACACACTACTCTTAGGTTTGCCACCTAACTGGTATTTTAATGGCACAGATGGTATTTGAGGCTGCCTGGCTGTGCCGGTATTATTCTGCAATACCAGCACTGGCCAGAAGGGGTCACTGTGTGTGGAGAGAGGCAGGGATAGGAAGTTACAGAATATCCCTGCCTCTCTCTACTACTCACTGATCCATGGGGGAGCAACTACACAGCACAGAGAGTCCAGACAGCAGCTGTACAGCTCAGGTAAGTGAGGGATGGGGGGAAAGGCAGCAGGGATACATGGGGACACTGAGACACTAGGGGACACTGAGACACTAGGACACCCATGTCTATGTCCACAACTGTCCCCATGTCTCCCCAAGTGTCTGTCTCCCAGCCAGTGTCCCCTAATCTCCCAGTGTCCCCTAGTCTCCAAGTGTCTGTGTCCCTAGTGTCTTAGTGTCCCCAAATGTTTCAGTGTCTCCATGTCTCCCAGTGTCTGTGTTCTTAGTGTCTCAGTGTGCCTGGTGTCCCCATGTCTCCCAGTGTCCCTATATGTCCCAGTGTCCACATGTCTATGTCCACAACTGTCCCCATGTCTCCCAGTGTCCCCAAGTGTCTGTCTCCCAGCCAGTGTCCCCTAGTTTCCCAATGTCTGTGTTCCCATGTCTGTGTCCCTAGTGTCTCAGTGTCCCCATTTCTACCAGTTTCCCTAAATGTCTCAGTGTCCCCATGTCTTCCAGTGTCCCCATGTCTCTGTGTCCCCGGGTCTCTTAGTGTCCCCATGTCTCTCAGTGTCCCCATGTCTCTCAGTGTCCCCAGTATCCTAGTGACATGGTGGGACACTGAGAGAAATGGGGACACAGACACTGGGAGAATAGGGGACTGGGCGAGATGGGGACACTGACACTGTGATACATAGGGACAATGAGACACTGGGTGACTTGCGAGACTGAGACACTGGGAGACAGTGAGACACTGGGTGCAATCCATCTATACAGCAGAATCAAACTGTGAGTAGTTTGTTGGTGATTTTACAGAATTTTCTCTGTCACTCCTTGTGATTTACACGCAAAACTAATTAATTATACAAATGATTAAGGCTGGTATTTTTTTTCCAAGAAAGGTGGCAACCTTAACTACTCTTCACATACTCTTGCTTAAAGGAGCACTATAGTGTCAGGAACACAATCATGTATTTCTTACCCTGTTATGTTAAAACCACCACCCTGGCCCCTTCTTGCCTCCCTAAATATAGTAAAATATTACTTGTATTCAATTCTGCAGCTGCTGGCTCAGAAGTGGTGGTCTGAGCAAATTACAATACTTCCCCATAGGATTGGCTGAGACTGTCAACTAGGCAGATCAGGGGCAGAGCCAGCACAAGTCCAACATAGCCCTGGCCAATCAGCATCTCCTCATAAAGATAAATTGAATCAATGCATCTCTATGAGGAAAGTTCAGTGTCTGCATTCAGGGTGGAGACACTGAATGGCAGTGCTGCACACTGCCCCAGGAAGCACCTCTAGCAGCCATCTAAGGAGCGGCCAGTGGAGTTATTTTCTATGAAAAGACAGTGTTTACTGCAAAAAGCCTGAATGGAATGATTCTACTTACCAGAACAAATACAATAAGCTGTAGTTGTTCTGGTGACTATAGTGTCCCTTTAAGTTTGGAAGCTTAAGAGGGATGTATGGGAACAAAACTTGTGTGCACTGGCTGACATTAAAGTTAGTTTAGGTAATGCAGACGTTGGTCTCTCTAACACTGTGGCATGTCCCCTTTCTTCTACACTCACTACAGACACCTTTTCTCTGTCTCAGACTATACCAGGAACTTCTGCCTGCTAGTAAGAAGGTAAGGAGACAAGTGGACCAGCGAGTGCTAGGGGACAGTCCTTAGAAAGAATGGAGTGAGCGCATCATTAGACGCATTTATGTCAAGCTCAAGGTGCTGCCTGCATTGTATGACCTTAGTTGGACAGCCTGCAGGATTGGCAGGCAGCCTGACATGCATTCATTCAATTCTTTGGACAAACATGCCCCCTTTTTGGGCATGTTCACCCCTTTTGGCAGGTCTTGTCACGTGATTCGCGCCAGTGGCACACCCTTTTACCCCGCCCATTGACTTCCTGCTTTACTGGACACTGCTGTTAGGGGTTATGGATTTACATGAAAGATGAAAGCATAAATTAGAGAGAAATTGGCATAGAGTATGTGTTTTCTTTTAGCTGCATCCTATGAGTTTCCCTCCAGCACCATCTCTATCAGATACATGACGCTTGGGAGGTATGATTGTTTTAGTGTTTTTGGTCGATAAGATTCTGTAATTAGGCCCATCATAATTGTCAGCACCAGGCCCACTGTGCTCTTAATCCGGCCCTGGATATAAGGTTACGGTCTCTTACCCACTCCTGGACGTCAGTTGCTACCCCATCATAAAACTGTTCCATTAGCAACATTTGTATGATATCCTCCATGGACCATGCTTTGCTCGCTTGTACCCATCCAAGGGCCGCCCGCTGTAGCCTACAGGCCCACTCGGCATGCAAGTCTTTGTCCACTTTCTTTAATCCCCGGAACCGCCTTCGGTATGCCTCTGGTGTGATGGCATACCGGGCCAATATAATTTCCTTTACTCTATTTTAGTCCCGGATTTCCTCGTCTGGCACAGTCCGATAAGCTTCTGCTGCTCTCCCAGTTAACCGCCCAGCCAAAATGGGTATCCAATCTTCTGTACTGATCTTATGCAAGGCACACAGTCTTTCAAAATCCTGGAGGAAGGCATCTATGTCTTCCTCTGCCTCCACATAATTTTTAAAAGCTTGGTAAGGAATTTTTGTCTTACCCTCTGTGTTGGTAGTGGTTGCTGTGTTTCTTACTGTGGCCTGTGGTGGTCTTTGGTGTAGTACAAATTCCTGCACTTCGGTCATAGTCCTGGAGATAATGTCAAGCGTTGGATTTTCTCCATAGAAGGCCAGCCTAAATTGTAGCTGCCTTTGAAATTCTTCCTGTTCAGATCCCTCTGCTGAATTTTGCTGTTCAGGGATTGCCCTGCCCTCGGTCTGATATTCCACCATAACCTCTGCAATGAGGGTTGCTTTCCTTTTGTTGCTTGCTGCAATGCCTCTTGCTTCTAGGAGATCTTTTACCGTGGATCTTTTTAGCTTAGCATAATCCCTCTCCATCCGTATTCCATTAGTCCTTGTTCCTTTGTGAGTCTGGATCCCAGCGCTGCCAACCAATGTAGCGGAGGCCTGGTATTCCACAGGTTAACTCCACCATAGATCCCAGTGAGGCTCAGGAACAAGTAATAAAAACACTATGAAGCAGTAATTCCAGCAAACAAGTAATCCACGAATATCCCCATACAGATCCCAATGACTGGACGACACACAGCATCAGGAGCAGAACTAACTTTTAATCCACACAGTCTCCTTATAAAGCATTCTCCCATGCAAGGGAGGGATTCACAGTAATTAGTACAGTATCCAATAGTGTAACTGTTACCTCCCACACATCTCCTCCCCTCAGTATGACACTTAATCCCCTTATACACACTGTAGTTTTCCATGAGTTCTGAATGTACCCCAACACAAGCAGTTACAATAATAAGCCCTGATCTGGGTGACTAACATATCCAAAATTCACCCAGATCGGACCAGGGGTTCGGAAGTTAGGTGGAGGGTGTATTTTGACCAACCACACACGAGGTGGTGTCCGAAAAGGGTTCCATGGGTTTTGGCCCTGCGGTCGGTCTTCGTTCGGGAGGTAAAACACACATAAAATACTGCCATCCATGATTAATCTTGTATTCGTATGAACCCCCTTATTCGGTACTTTGAATCTACTGATTAGCCTTCCCGTTCGGGAGTTAAGGAGCCATGGAGGTCTCAGCGGTGTGATGTGATGTGTCTGGGTGGCCGCCATTCAACATACGAACACGTGGCGGCCACCCAGACCCATCACTAAAGTACCGATTAACCTGCGGTTAGAGAAGTGTGAACGCTTAATAAGGTACACACTTCTCTCTGGGGTGGTCTATTGGTTCGGTAGTTTACATTCGTATGGGGTACGGATGGAAACTACCGAACAATCATCCGAATCCTACATACATTTTAACCATAGAAACGGAACCAACACATAAATTGCAATATTATTCCAGTCTTTTAGGACAGCCCTGGTGCCATCTTCTACAGTTATCAATAGGGGAAGGTGCATGGGGACTTAAAATCCCTTGGAGTGGAGCCAGCAAATAGTCAGTGGGATGAAAATTGGTATAAGCGGAGTAAATTGATGTAGCTATGGATAAGCGTGCCGAACGTAGTACTGAGTTTGCGGAACATTTAATTCAAGGGGTGTATTGCTATAGAAAATAGTAGTGACCAGGCTACATGCAAGAAATACACACAATTATACGTACCCTTGGTATGGGAGAAATATTCGACACTTAGTGATTTTTGTGAACTGATGGCAGTCGCATGAGACTGTGATGAATTTATACGGATTAGCAAAAACCTAGCACAGGGGTAACAGGTAATATATGAGAGTATCTGTAAATAACGTACGTAAGATGTCTAAGAGAACGTAACCAAGCATGATACACATGCATTTATTTCTTAAACTTTTAATTAATAAAAGGTCACTTTTTAGAGGCAGTTCTCATAAATATGAATTAATTGCGACTGGTTTAACAAAGCGAATACATGCAAACGTTCATGAAGAGGGGAATTTAGACTGTCATAAAGATGTTGGTCACTAGGGGCCGCGTGACTAAAGTCCCTTGTTTGGTTAAATTATACAAGCGAACGCTACCGAACATGTAAACGTAACAAAGAACAGAGAGGTAAGTACGAATTAAATTGGAACTACAAAGGACATGAATGCATACGTTCGTCAGAATATGAGCTGTGCGGCGGCTGAATGTTGCATGTGTATGGACCCTTTCGGACAATTTACAGTTCGTGGACCAACCAGGAAGACTTAACCCAGAAGCAGAGGTAAGAGATCAGTACGGCACTAAGGCCGGTGTGCTCTGACACAAACTGGAAGAAGAGCAGAGTGAGAGGCTGGAAATCAGCGCTTGTAGTAAGGTAAGGTGACTGCCAGGCAGCTGGACCTGCTAGGTGTGTAGTCCTACCAGGCTGGGCAAACATGGCCGCGGGTTGGAATAGCCGTTGCAGAGTGTATTTGGCGTGAGAGACAGCGTGGGAACGAATTCTCAGGTGAGTGAACCAGAACCGGAACCCAGCGGTGACAGTCCTGTAATGGAGGGTGCCTGAATTTTTAAAGCCGGGTAACCCTCCCTCCCACAATTACAGGCTACGCCTTCATATTTATCATTGGAAGTCCTATTTTAAGGACCCATGAAAGAATAATTCCTTCATGCACCAGAGTTAGCGCTGGTGAGCGAACCTGGGGTTAATGCTGTTGCTGAGTTCCTCTGTGTCTGAGGCAGATCAACAACAGCAAATCACAATGACACCCAGGGGCTGTGAGGACACCTGATCTGCCGTCCTCTTCCTTACTTTGCATTGTGAAGTGAAGAGAACAGATTGCAGAGTTAAAGTGAATTCCTGTAAATAATATATATGTGTATGTGAATCTCAGTTTATGTAATTTCCCTAACAAAAGAGAGTTGGGGTGTGCAGAGGAACCCCTTTCCCTATTTTGTACTGTTGGTGGGGGTACAGTTTAGGAAAGGTGCCCAGAGTGCCATGTAACCTTGGCATGCCTTTGGGTACCCCCTGATATTTCTGTCTTTACATCAACCCCTAGCATTCAGGCTGGCATGTCCAGCTTTAGCCCAATTGCATTTAAACAGCTGGGGGGAATATGATGAGGGACGTCCACAGGGGTAAATGTGCCCGGTGCTCAGGAAAAACACAATTTGAATAAGCCACATTGGCGAAACGCGTAATGGATGTTTTTATTTTGTATTCCATTCAATAAAGGATTTTGGTCATTGCACTGTATTGTGACAATTACCTTTTTATTTAATACTTTATTTTACATTTCATACTTCCTGGCATTTTATTACTTCTACTCCCAGGTGGAGATCATACCAACAACGGTGCCATCATAGAGCAGTGAGTCTGCTCTATCCTTGTGAGTATCAGTTCTATCAATTTTATACAGTTTTATTATCTTATTGAGAGCACTATCTGTTGCCTTTTTAATATTTTCCTGAGCACCGGGCACTTCTACCGTTAGACGTCCCTCTTCATATTCTATAAGTGAGGATTGTACCACTGTATGCAACATACGTTAAAATTGGCTATAGCTCTTTTGCATGTGAGTGTGATATCACTACTCTGATTATACCCAGTTATTTTCTGCTTTTTATCTCTTTTCACATACGGATACCAAGAAATTTGAACTACTACAACACCCACGTCCAAAGAACTTATGCTTATAAAGCACCTGCAACTGCACTTACCTCTAAGTTAGAGGCATATTTATATGTGAGAATTCTTATTGTTGGGACTATACATTTTATATCTTGTTTTAACACTTGTTATTTCAATTGTCTCTTGCTACTGTGATTTTCTGCGGTGCAGCCCTTTTCCTCCTCCTTGTGTCACATTCTTTTAGATCTCTTAAAGGGTTGAGAAGGATCCCCTTTTAGGGTTGCTGCCTTTTTCCCACTGTTTGGTTATTTAGCGCTGACCCATTTGTGTGTTTTAAGATGTTTAAAACTGGCCCAGTATAATTTTGTAAATTATAATTGTGGGGCCCTACAGTGTCCTTCTGTATCTCTGTTGCCCCACTTTATTCCCATCAAGCAAGGGAAGGTAAGAAGTGTGGGAGATAGACAGAGATAGATTTTTATGTCATATAGTTCTGCCTGTCCACACACTGAGTTTGTGTAAGAAATTGATATGCAAGACAGTGCAACATTATATATAACTTTCCGTGTATGTGACTGGTTGCATTTTACAGCACCCAGTTAAAACAACAATAGTGTGCATCACTCCAGCAGTGTTCCTGCCAACCAGTTTTCCATGTATGTTATCATGAGATCAGAATGCCAGAGTAACTAATATATTGGTTGGGATATGTAAGAAATATAGTGTATATCTGTATAATATAAAATATATAAAAAGGAGAGGTGTATAGAGGTTATGTGTTTTTATTTGGGGGGGTTTGTGTGGAGGCAGCTGATGGCTTTGTAAGGGGCCCTAACATTTCTCATGCGATCCTTGAGTACAACAGGCATACAAGGGGAGTAGACTGGTCCGATCAACTGGTGCAGCAATACCTTATCATGTGTAAGAGCCATGCATGGTACATAAAAGTGGGCATTTATTTTATACAGACAACAATCAATAATGTCTATTTAGTGTAGGGAAATGCTCAAGTGAAATATACCTTTCTCACCGAATTGCAGGGTTGTTGGATGTGTGCCACAGTAAGGGTCCATTAGTTTATCTGTTGAGAGTGGAAGAATTCAGGCTGGTGATTTCTGTTTATGATTTCCTAAAAATAAAAAATGGTATGTTAAAGGCTCAAGAATGGAAACCAGCTTTTACTGCATTGACTGCCCCTCTTAGCCTGGCATTTCCAGTGGGAACAGTTTCAAGGATTACCATACAACCATACAAAGGGTTAGTAAGGGACCAGTTTTGGGGCATAATTTAATACATTGTGTAGTGGTTTCTGATTATCTGATTGCAGTTTATAATTTTGTTTTAGTGACGATTATAAAAGTCTGTTTGCTGACTATTTCATTATTTTTATTGTGGTGCTTTTAATAGGGGATGGTAGTGAGAATTTCGGGAGTTTATTGTTAAGGTATTTAGTAATCAAAAGAAAAAAATTACAAAAATAGAAAAATGTCAAATAAAACCTGTTTACAAAATTATTTAGTTAAAGTTCAAAATAATTAGGACGTTCAGTACTAAGGCTTACAGAATTGTGACAGCGTCCTCAGAGGCGACAAATAGTGCCTCAGTTTGATGCAGCTGATTAAGGTGATGATTATTTATCTGGTTTTGCAGGGACTTGACACTGCCCATGATGCAGATAAATGGGTATGTCCTAAAGTATCTACTTTAAGACATGGTAGGCATTTGTAGGGTAGATTGAACTAGCAAACTCCAAAAGATCCTCCAAAATGATACATGATCCCAGCATCACAATTCAAAGTTTGAAAAAGAAAAAAAAATGGAATGGCTGTGCCCCATATTTGTCCATTAAACATCCACATCTGGCATATATGGGGGATTTCTGTACTCAGAAGACACAGCTGAACAGCATAACAAGTGTTAATGTGTTGTAGTATACATAAGTATTAGAAAATATGCAGCAAAATTGCAATGTGAGAAAGGCAGAAAAAGTTTTAAAAAATAGCTCCACAATAAAAATTCAACTTGGCTCCATCAAATCCATCTATGAAAATTCACATTTTAAAAGCTTAAATGGTGAGATCTCTTACATGGCAAGCTTGACAAAGATCTAGTACCAGATCGAAACGTTGCTGCTCTGTCACTTTTTTGACGTAATAAAACTGCCTACAGTTTGAACACCTTGAGTGTCTGGATACTTTTTTCCTAGTTGCCACCTTTTTTCTATGACCTCCATTTGTTTAAATAAACATAGGGATTAAGGAGAGAGTGCAGGTAACTTTTTTCTTTGGTTTTTACTATATGTATTAGCTGATGTGTACTGTAGTCATTGCTGCCGCACAGGAGTGATAGGAGTGAGCGCAGGACTTTGCTTTTTGTATTTGTATTCACTTTTTGTATCACACATCTAGGTTACAATGCTGCCGCCCATCCCATGTGTTTCCTATTAAAGGTTAACAAGTATAAAGGGGTGTATATAAAAAATACCCCTTTCTGTCTCATTAGAGATATTTTTGCCAGAAGCTCAAGGAAGCAAGGTAAAGGGTCAGAGTAGGACCCGTCTGGGGGGGGGGGTCTGCCTTGGCAGGCGGGCACTCCCTCCAATGGTCATTGGAGTAACTAAATGACCTACATTTGTTTAAATATACATAGGGATTAAGGAGAGAGCACAGGTAACTTTTTTCTTTGGTTTTTACTATATGTATTAGCTGATGTGTACTGTAGTCATTGCTGCCGCCCAGGAGTGATGGGAGTGAGCGCAGGCCTTTTCTTTTTGTATTTGTATTCACTTTTTGTATCACACAGCTAGGTTACAATGCTGCCGCCCATCCCATGTGTTCCCTATTAAGGGTTAACAAGTATATAGGGGTGTATATAAAAAATACCCCTTTCTGTCTCATTAGAGATATTTTTGCCAGAAGCTTAAGAAAGCAAGGTAAAGGGTCAGAGTAGGACCCGTCTAGGGGGGGGTCTGCCTTGATGTTGGCAGGCAGGCATTCCCTCCAGTGGCCATTGGAGTAACTAAATGACCTCCATTTGTTTAAATATACATAGGGATTAAGGAGAGAGTGCAGGTAACTTTTTTCTTTGGTTCTTACCTTTTTTATAGTTTACATTATATGTTACTTTTTTAGGTTACAAAATCCAAGGTGGCCCATAATATCAGTATGTTGAAATACCTGAAGTTTGAAAAATGTAATGGATAGGCCTCAAATGTGTAATTTTGAAATCCTGGTAAAGGTATCCACGGGGTTATCATTGTATTCAGGAGACATAACTGAGCGCAAAAAAGTTATATATGTATCAGAGAAAAATACTAAAACATAACATATTACAAGAGAATTTGACAAACAAGAATGATAAAAACTCAAAACTGTGAGAAGGTAAATTACAAAAGTACTTAGTTGATTAGCAGTTACATAGTAATCCAGGTTGAAAAAAAAGACTCAATTCCATTAAGTTCAACCTTTATTACATCTTTGTTTGGTGTTGATCCAAACAAGAAAAAAAACTAAAAAATAAATAATAAACAAACAACAATTTGAAACAATGGCTAATTATGCCACAGAAGAGGGAAATGAATGTAGCATTATACCCAGCATGCAGAATGTAAATCCTTCAGAGAGGCAGAGACATAGAAAGGTTCACTAAACCGGACCTTAGAGTGACCGGATAAAAAGAATAAATAAAAAGACAAATAGGAATGTCAAAACAAGCCACAGTAAAGGGAAGACATAAAATCACAAAAAAGAGAGTCAGAGCCAAGTCAAGAGAACCAGAGTAACACAGTAGTCAAGACAAAGCCAAAATACTATACACAAACAAAGATACGCTCTATTGGGACACTAGGATCCACAACAGGCACTGTGCCTTGGGCTGAGTGTGTTTTTATACATTTGGGGGCATGTTTTGTGTATCAATGCCCCCAAAATGTCAAAGTTTGTTGGTCTCTAGTGTATAGAGCCCCTCTGACATCATGAAGCCAACTCACATGCACAGCGTCATAACAAGGCTGGCTGGCATCCAGGAGGCTGTCCAGAATGGAAGGAAGCACTAAAGTGGTGGCCCGCCGGAGCAACAGCAGATTGGCAGACCGCCAAGGTAAGTATAAGAGACCACACATTAAGTACATAATGGCAATCTCATTTTTCTTTTGATTATATACTTTCATATTCTGTTTTTTGTTTTGTTTTTATCTGCCTTTTTTTTATATCTATAGAATCTGATAACACAACCACTTCATGCAGAGAATTCAACATATTTATTGCTCTTACTCTATAGAACCCTTTCCTCTGCTTTAAGCAAAAACGCCTTTCTGACAGTCTCAATGGATGACCTCTTGTCTGTTTTATATCCCTGCTATATGCTAATGAACGTCTTCATACAAGGCAATTAAGTAAATTTGGCATGACCTGCCTGTCTTAAAACCAGGGCCGAAGCACCCTATAGGCCACCTAGGGCACTACTTAAAGGGATATGCTGTCAGCAGCTTCACTGATGATTTTGGCCAACCTTCTATGTGGGACTAATTCCTTAGTGCGTGCCACAGGTCATGCCACTGGGTGCTAGGGAGCACTTACATAGCTGCAGAATAGTGCCCGGTGGCATCAACCTTAGCCCGCACAGATCACAGATCCTCCCCCCACACATATCAAATATACAGACAGTGCAAGGGCGCATCGTACATTCACTTCTGCCCCTTGCACAGGGGTCAAGTGGGAGGATGGATAGCGGGGGCGGGGCTGGGAGAGAGTGGAGGCAGCCAGGCGCAGTCCAGAAGCAAGGGACACACAGAGAGACAATATGAAATGAAGGTAAGAGGGGGACTTAATAGTGTGTGTCTTTTAAAGAATGTGTGTCAGCCTGCTTCAGGCAGTATGTTTGTGTCTGCTTGAGTCAGTGTGTGTGTGTCTGCTTTGATTAGTGTGTGTCTGCTTGTGTTAGTGTTTCTGTGTGTGTCTGTTTGTGTCTGCTTGGGTCAGTGTGTGTGTGTGTGTGTCTGCTTGGGCTAGTGTGTCTATCAGTCTACATGAGTCAGTGTAAGTCTGCTTGAGTCAGTGTGTGTCTGTCACTGTGCATGAGTCAGTGAATTTGTGTGTGCATTGTACACTGATTGTGATTGTGTGGACCATTGAGTGTGTGCATGAGTGTGTGTATGTATCAGTGATTGTATTTGGACAGAAGGACCACTGTAATTTTAAAAAATCAATACTTTTAAAGGAACAGTACAGTGTTAGGAATATAAACCCGTATTCCGAATACTATAGTGTCTCTGTTCCTACATAGATTTAAGCCTGGAGTGAATGGGGCAGCACATTTTGATCCTGCTAATGGTATTGTTGTTCAAAATGAATTATTCTAAAGTACCCCTTAACCACTCTTCAAATAATTTCCCAATTACAAATGTTAAGCTCACTGGTCTGTATCCTTTTGAACCCCTTTTAAAATCACATCTGCTTTTCCTCCAGTCCTCTGGTACGGTCCCTAAAAGAAAAGAATCCTGAAAGATTGAAAACAATTATACATATTTCTACAATATTGACCAGGATGGATTTGATTGAAATTTAATTATGTAACTCATGTAAATAATTATTTAAATTACTTATCAGTAAGACGATTTAAATCATGTTTTTTAAACGTAAAGACTGATTATTGCCGGTTGTTATAATCTTTAATATTTGTAACCGGATAAAGATTTCATATTAACAATAATAAACGTTTAGAGATATATTTGTTATATATAATAAAAAATACAAAAAGGTGGCAGGTCCTAACAGCAGCGCTGACCAGTCGCCTATTTCCATGGCACAAAGCTCTACATCAGCTCAAACTGCAAAATTCAATCCTAAATTCTCACTGCCGACGTGTCTTGGAAGCAGGAGAACTTCTCTAGGCAGGAGAACTGCTTACCTTATTCGTATTTATGACCGAGATCTGTGTTTTTTTATTGGAGTAGGCTTGTGGCAACCCTCTCCAGTGCCGCCCCCCTATCTGCAGCTACCTTTTGCCTTTCACTGCTTCCCCCTTTCTTCCTTTTGGATGCAGGGTGTTTCATTTCTACCATGTGAATGTGCACATGAGTTGCACACTGGCTTGTGGTGCACATATTGAAGGTAACCTCTTATTAGGTGGGCTAGTTGCTGCCATTTTTGTTATATTTTTTCCTCTATCTATTTTTTTAATAAATTGTGCACTTTTTCATTACCTACCTGTGGTATTATTTTGAAGCTACTAACGTGTGCGGACTTCAATGGAAATATTGGTGTACTACATATGTTATGTTTTGTTTAGGATCAGTCCAGCACCGGGATGAAAGCACCAGGATCTTTATCTGACAAGCAGCGACATTATATCACATAAGCATTTTCTGCTGTGTCTACCCTCTTGATGTTTTGATCTTGAGAAAGGCTAGTTTTGGGGTCGAAACGTTGATCAGGACAGTGTGTATATAACTTTTTTTTGCAAACATGCAATAAAAAATTGTAATTGATTCAATAAAATCCCTTGAGTGTCCCCACTTAATTTTAGTGTGTGTGTATGTATATATATAAAAAAAAATATATATATATATATATATATATATATATATGAAAATATATTCATAATTACTGTAATTTTCTTTTACTTGTCATAGGTCATGGCAGCACAACAACGTATTACTTCCTCCAATCCCCAATTAGACAGGAACTTAAATAAAATAAAGGTATTAGTGCCCTCTCCTATTCCTCCAGCCTTCAGTCTAAATTCCAAGCCAAATCCCAAGGGAGAGACTTTTTAAAATATTTATTTTGTTTTTATTAATTTTCAAGTATGCATAGTTAAATGACAAGTTAAATGACAATAACACAATGAACATTGACAATGTAGCATCCACAATTTTTACAATCGGTTACAAACTGACAAAAGGTTACTGTCTTTCAGTGGTTTCTTTGGTCGCAAGAGCTAACACACTTTGTCCCTTAGGAATTGGCAGATTCCTTATTGTTTTCAGAGTTTAACAATCAACAAACAGCAACAATATATTGCAAGCAACAACATTATTCCCCACTTGGGGAGGGAAGCCACCTAGGTTGTGCCATCCCGGTACGCCATCCATTCCAGGGAAGGCATCTCTCCAATCCCCCCCGCCTCACCCTTCGGCCCGTCAGACTTGTGGTGACTTTGTGTTTTGCATTGGGGGTTCTGCTGGTATACGCTAGGTCAGGACCACAGTGCATGCTCGCCCTGGATGTCTTGAATTGTGGGAATGTTGAGCCCTATGTTTGTTCCTACGGGTGCTCTGAGGAACTGGTCAGGAAATGCATCCATGGTCCCCAAGTGGTTAGGCAAAGGTTGTACTTGTGAGAGAGGGATGCATGAATCGCTTCCATCAGCCTGATGGATTCTATTTTTTGGATCCACTCCCTGGTGGAGGGGGGATTGGCGTTTTTCCATTTAGCCAGTATCAATAGATTTGCTGCTGTTAGTAGGTGGAGGATTAGGGATCTGGTGAGTCTTGGGAGATGGGTAGGACAGACCAGGAACAGCAAGGACATGGGTGTAAGTGGCAGGTTAACTCCTGACCCTACTTTAATCATTCTGTTTAAGAATACTTGGATGTCTTGGCACTGCCACCATATGTGGGTTGTGGTACTGTTAGGTTGGTGTCATCTCCAGCACTCGTCAACCGTCCTGTATATTCGTGCTGATTGACGACTTGTGAGAGGTTTGGAATATGGTCTTCCATTCAATATCAGTGAGTGCTGTATTGAGTTCCTGTTGCCAGTGTCGTGTGAAGTTTGGTAGAGTTTGGTCGTCGTCCTGTAGTAATTTGTAAATCATGGAGAGTTGTTTACGTTTTAGCATATGTGTTTTGCAATATGTTTCAAAGGTGGTGAGAGAGCGGCCCCCGTTAAAAGCTTGTCGGTGGTGCGGATGAAATGTGAGAGTTGATGGAAGTGGTAGGATTGTAAGACGGAGGGAGAGCCCGAGGATGTCAGCGTGGCTAGGGGCTTAATGTGGGCTCCCTCCAGGACAACCGTTAATTTAATGCCTTGTGACGTTGGGGGTCTGTTGATGAAGTCATAGGTCCGATTGCGTAGTAGAGGGTATAGGGGAGATGTGTAGACGGATAGGCCCGCCGATTCCCTTATTTGCTTCCACACTCACAATGTACATGCAATTGTGGGGTTTCCACTGAGCGGATCAGTTCGGTTCGGTACGGTTCGCTATTTTGGGTGTTTCCATTATGAAAGTGGTCCACACAAGCGAACCGTACCGATCCATTCAGGGTCCTGCTTCAGATGTAGGGCCATAAGAAATGGAACGGTTCTGTTAGGGCGGAGCTACTATACAATCCATTGATTGGTGGAGAGGAAGAGCATTTTTTCTAAACCCCGCATGGCCCTGAAAGGTCTGACTTGCAGTGGAAACGCTCACCAGAATGGGCTGGTCCATTCTAAACCTTCCAAACTGTACCGAACCGATCCGCTCAGTGGAAATGAGGCATAAGTGTCCATATGAATTTGGTGAAAATCTGTTTGAGTCTGGTGAAAAAGGATTTGGGTATGTGGATGGGGAGGGATTGGAAGAGGTATAGGAGCTTCGGGAGGATAGCCATTTTTAAGATGTTAATCCTCCCCAGCCAGCTAAATTGCAGCTTTTGCCAAACTGTCAGGTCCTTATTGATTGTTTGGAGTAGAGGGATGTAGTTCAGGTTCAAGAGTTGTTGTGTATCTTTAGTGAGGCGCACCCCTAAGTAAGTGATGTGGGAGGCTGCCCACATGAATGGGTAAAGCCCCTTCAGTGTCTCCCGGGAGTGAGTGTTTAGTTGTAAAAACAGTATCTCACTTTTAGAAAAATTGACCTGAATGTTGGATACTTGGTGGTATTGGTCGATTTCGTTCATAAGAGGTTTCAGGGATGTGTCGGGGGATGTCAATGTTAAGAGGAGGTCATCTGCAAAGCCCGCTATTTTAAATTCTTGTTGTTTGATTTGAAATCCCTTGACATCTCCATTCTCCCTGATCCCTTATAAGAAGGATTCCATTGTGAGGATGAAGAGTAGGGATGACAGGGGGCAACCCTGCCTCGTACTGTTGGTAATTGTTACCGGGTCTGATAGTTGGCCATCAATTTTCAGCCTGGCGGTTGGGTTGGCATGAATTGCATCCAGCCATCTAGACCAGTTTGGGAACTCATGGTAAGTTTTAGAAAGGTCCAGTACAAAAGCCTTTTCTGCATTGACTGACAGGAGAAGTGCGATTTATATGTGAATAAGGCTGAGTAATTTTGTGGTATTGTGTTTTGCTTCTCTTTCCGGGACAAAGCCCGATTGATCTGGGTGAATCAAATCTTTTAGTATGGAGCGTAGTCTAGTCGCTAAGATTTTCGTAAATATTTTTAAGTCCACATTAATAAGGGATATCAGGCAGTAGCTGCCGCACACCGTGGGATCTTTCCCTTGTTTCGGGAGTATAGTAATGTGTCCTTCTAGGGCTGCTCTCAGTAAGGGATGGTTGGTCGTGAGTGAGTTGAATGCTTTGAGGAAGGGGCCAGATAATATGTTGGTGAAGGTTTTATAGTATTTGGCCATGTATCCTTCCGGCCCTGGACTTTTTTTTTTTTTTTTAGGAAAATCGTACTGTCGTACTGTCTACCGAAATTCCTCTTCTGTGAGAGGTGCATCTAGGGACTGTCTTAAGGTCTGTGGGACCTTCCGTTTTATCCTGGGGGTTAGGAAGTCTTCTATTTCTGTTTGTGTTGGGGGGAGTCTCTTAAGTTGTACAGATCCATGTCAAATTGGTGGAAGGCTTCCATTATGTCTGGGAGGGTGTGGGATAAGCCCTTTCTGGGGTGTTTGACCTTAGCTATGTACGTAGTTTGGTGAGTTTGTTTTAGGGCTTGGGCCAGTAGGCGTCCACATCTATTGCCCAAGGAGTAATATGATTGTTTAGTCCATAGGAGTTTTACCTTTGACCTGAGCGTTTAATATTTTGCCACCAGTTCAGTGTATGTATTGAATGTGGTGTTGCTTTTGTGTAGGTTTTTCAGACTCCTAATCTCCTGAGTGTGTGTTTTGATTTTGGCTTCGCGTCTCTTTTTGCATCAGGAGGCCATGGCTATTAGTAAACCCCTAATTAGGCACTTATGGGCATCCCAAGTGATTGGAGGGGGGACTGAGGGGTCGTTGTTGTCCTGGAAGTAGTGTTTGATGTCAAATAGTAGCTGTTGCACCGCGTCTGTATCATTAAGCAGTTGATCATTAAGCTTCCACTGGAAAGTTTTTATTGGCAGTGATGGTATTTGGATAACTAGAGATAGTAGTGCATGGTCAGACCAGGCGATGGGACCGTATGTGCATGAGATGCAGAACTCTATGGGGGAGAAAAAACATGTCTAGTATGTGTGGGTAGCTGGGGAGTAGAAGGAGTAGTCCCTCCCCTGTGTGTTGATGATGCGCCAGCACTCTATAAGTTGGGATTGATCTACGAGGCGCATGATCATGTGCCGGGTGGGGTTTAAGTGGTCTATCAATGAGGAGGTCGTATCAGTATGGTCACCCCCGGCGCTTTTGCTTTGGTGTAATTCCCGAAGTACCCTGTAGGATATTTGCGGTTACGCAGGCTAGGTGCCGCATCTTTTCTAAAGTGTGTTTCCTGGAGGAAGGCCACATCGGTTTTAAGCCTGGCTAATTCTGATAAAGCCAGTGAGCGCTTTTCAGGGGTATTTAGGCCCCTGGATGTTCTGGGTTGTTATGCGCAGGGTGGCTGTACCGTCTCCCCTTGCCCCCCCTCCCTGCTCCGCCTTCCCCTCTTTGTGAGTCTCCGTCTCCGGAGGGTTTCTGTAAAGACACTGAACACTGTACAGTTTTCCCAGCAATATACAAACAAATAACAGATTAAAACTTTATACAAGAGGTTAGCAGCTTATGTACTTTGTGAATTAGTTCAGGTAGATCACTTTACGAAGTTCCTGTAAAGGTGCCCATCGGTGGCTATCTCGGGTTGAGCAACCTTGTGCGCCCGAGAATCTGCTTGGCCCCGCGGGATAGGTTATAGCAACCTAGTCATGTGGTGTTAAATTTTTGTTGTGAAGTTACTTCACCTTATGGGTCGGGGGGATGTGGGTAGGTTAAGTACTATAGAATTCGAGCCTTGAAGCCTGGTATCCAGGCCCCCGTGGAAATCTTACAAATGGGCGTTTAGAATGCTTGGTGAGCCTGTCAATTTTATCAGGACCAGGCATTGTGGGTCTGGGCTTACGGCCAGTTTATATCATTTGGGCATTGTGGTCTCAGTGGCCTGGCTGTGCATGTAGGCCCTCTAGGGGGCTAGTCTAATCGACCCATGAGGAGAGGAGAGTGATCTGGTAAGGTAGGGTACCAACATAGTTAAGACAACAGTACCTCCTAATCTGTGGGTGATCTGAGTGAAATTCCCACTTTGATCAGAGCATCATACCCATATCTCCCGAATCGTCCATTGTATCTCATTAGTGGTAAAGTGTCTCTTTCCCCACTGCCCAGTAGTCCCGACTGAGAGTAGATACGTCATGGGGATTTGGTAGAGTCTCTTAGTGGGGAGAAGATGATTCCGGTCTCGTAGTAGATCTTTGCAGGGTATCTCCTGGGTCTGTTTGACTCTTCTTTGCCGTCTGTTGCCCTCTTTGCCTCTGTGGTAGCTGGGCCGAGTTTGGGCCCGGTGTGTGTTTAGAATAACAAAGACAAAACTGTGAAAATTCCACTGCAGTGGTCTTAAGTGTTTTGCACTGTTTGTTCAGTTTGTCTTGTGTAAGGAAGTAATTAACCCTTACAAGTTTTAAGATGGGTAGCTCTCAAAGCACTCAGGAGGAATTTACAGCTTTGACTTTAGTACCAGTCCGCTATTTGTCTCGCTGGGAGGTCCAGGGCTTCTTGGAATACCGGTACATCCAGAATAGAGTGGATGGTGTGTGTCGAGCCTTTGTATGTGACACTGAGAGCAAAAGGGAAGCCCCATCTGTATATGATGCCCCTGGCTCTGACCTGGTCTGTGAGCGGCCTGAAAGACCTCCTGGCTTGTAGTGTTAGCCATGACAATAATAAAGATAAAAACACAAACTAAAATAAAACGCTAGAGGCTTAGTTTGATAACCAACTGTCTGGTGTCTAATTCACGCTTCTCCAAGTGCACTTGATACAATTTGGATTCCCCGAATATAACAAAGATCAATATTGGATCTATAACAATTGGTGCCGTGACCCACCAGCATACAGGTGGACGTCCCTCTGACCCGAAATCAGCTGCAGCAAGGTACGGAAAACTTGTTTTCTACCTACATCAATTTCGCTCTCAGATGCACGTCATACTGGTCTGTCTGGGTAAGGAACAACTTAAAAAAGTCAGATCCAAAGAACTATTTTAAGAGTTATATTATATTTAGGTGGAATTATAAATGTCCTGTGAAAGAAATCTAGAAACAGTAGAATATATGTTTGGGCTTCAAGTTATTTTTTTGTCTGCCTTGTCATTTGTTTTATAATTGCATGGTTTTGCTATTACATGGCGAAAAGTCATGATTTTATTAAAGACACGGAGGTGAGTATTGCATATCTCTTTCTTTACTGTCCACCAATAGCAGCAAAGAATACAAACAGAATGAAAAAATAATGAACATACAGTAGTATAGGCCCCTCCCCGCTCAGGTCCCAGTATAATAGGCAGCACTTCCCTTCCATTTCCCTCTTTCTGAAGATGTGACACTACCAAATAACGTCAATAACCAAGAACAGTCCCACAATTCAGAGTGATTAAAACAAGTCAAGGTACATAATCAACCCCGTTATGACACGGCCCCACTTACCATACCAAACCATTCGATGTAACTCGTTCAAATATACAACAAACCGGGTGGGAAATAAAACATAACATGAGAAATAGAACGTGGGTGGGACAATAGTCACCTCTGTGTCTTTAATAAAATCATGACTTTTCGTCATGTAATAGCAAAATCATGCAATTTTATAACAAGACACAGAGGCTCATATTGCAAGTTTAAAGCTCCACTACTGCAGCAAACGTATACGGGCCGGTCGAAAGTAAAATTCCCGGAAAGTAGATTCCCTTGACCAATCGGCCATCCTCATGAGATCCTCCAGACGCGCACCTGCAGTCATCATCGAAGAGGCCGAGGCCCCTCTGACCTGAATGGGCGCCAAAGACCGTAGTATGACCTGAATGGGCGCCAAAGCCTGAGACAACCACTTCACCCAGCGTGACAATGTGGTGCTAGAAACCGGGTGGAAAGGAGGATGAAAGGATAAAAACAGCTGTGGAGAAACAGCGGCACAGTGAAGTTTGGTGCGTAGGCAAGCCACTGGACACAATGCCGGAGAGGTAGGGAAACTCGGGTAGGACACCAATTTGATTGACGTCTTTGTTCGTCGACTGATGTTGAACTTTACCCCATCTGGGGTGTATGACCTGGCGTCGAAGTCCAGAGCTCTGACGTCCGAGACCCTCTTGCATGAGACAAGGATGAGCAGGCAAACTAACTTGGCTGATAATTGTTTTAAGGAGAGTGCGGAGTTAGCGGGCCAGGATGAGAGAAAAGACAACACAACGGAGACATCCCAGGTCATGGAGTAGCAAGGCCTGGGTGGTTGGGAGAATCAAGAGCCCTTGAGGATTCGGCACACTAGGGGGTGTTGCCCCGCGGGACATCCGTCAAAGCCTTGATGAGTCGAAGAGATGGCAGACCGGTAGAGGTTGATAGTCCGGTAAGCTTTCCCCGCTTCGAAGAGGGGAGTCAGAAAGTGCAGGACCATGGTTACAGGAGCTGAAACGGGATCCACGTCCCTAGCCAGGCACCAGCCAGCCCAAGCTCGTCAAGCTGACCCATATGCCCGTCTAGTGCTGGGAGCCCATGCTTCTGCCAACAGTCATCTAGTCGTTTCCGAAACTCCCTGGATCTCCCAGGGTCCCCGGAGATCCGCCACGCCAGGAGTGGAAGGGAGCCTTCCAACAGGAGGGGGTGACATCATCCCATCGGGTCCAGCAGCAGTTCGTGAAACGACGGCAGTAGTCGGAGATAGTCCATTGTCATCTCGAGCATTTGAGGGAACCAAGACTGCATCTCCCAGACCAACTTGGCCCGGTTTCTGCGGGTTTGCAGGAGTGAGTGCGGAATCATGGAGAATGGAGGGAAAGCATACAGGAGGTCTCCGCTCCAGTCTTGCAGGAAGGCGTCTACTGCCTCCGTGGTCGGATCCGGCCTCCAGCTGAAGAAACATGGCAGTTGGGTGTTGAGCCGGGATGCGAAGAGGTCGATAGCAAAGGGACCCCAGAGAGATGATATACTGGAGAACACGTCCGTGTCCAATCTCCAGTCGCTGGTGTACAAAAAATATCTTGACCCCCAGTCAGCTTGAACGTTGTGCAGGCCAGGTAAGTATTACGCGTAAACCATAAAGTTCTGTTCCAGGCAAAACTCCCAAAAGTCTTTCGCCAATATGGCCAACACCGTAGACTGTGTACCGCCCAGGTAGTTGACATATCTCACTGCTGAGACATTGTCCATGCGGAGGCAGATGCATGCCAGGGCCCGCTCCCTCGCGAAACTGCGGATGGCGAATGAACCTGCCAGGAGCTCCAGCATGTTGATGTGTAGCCGGGATTCGGATTCTGACCAGCGGCCTCCTGTCGAGACTCCCTCGCAATGGGCACCCCAGCCATGGAGACTTGCATCGGAGTCGATGGTGAATTCTGGCAGCGAGCCGAAGATCGCTTTGCCATTCCACGCTGACAGGTTGAGGATCCACCATCGTAATTCGTCCTTCGTTTTGCTGTCCAGGGACACTAGATACGCGTAGGATGCATCGGCCCTTTGGTGCGCTATTTTCAGGCGCTGCAGCACTCGGTAGTGGAGCGGGCCCGGAAATACTGCCTGTATAGATAAGGCCAGTAGGCCGATGAGCCATGCAAGCTGTCGCAAGGTGAGCTGGGGTCGGATGAGGGCTTTGCGAAGCTCCTTGCGGATGGATCGAATCTTTGTCTTCGGCAAGCTCAGTGTCGCCTCCCCCAAGTCCACGAGGAACCCTAGGAATTCCATGCGAGTGGCGGGGGTCAGGCACGACTTTTCCCAGTTGATAATGAATCCCAAGCGGGAAAGGAGGTTTATGGCCAACCGTAGGTGTGTAAGGAGGGTGGAGCGCTCCTGAGCTATGAGTAGGATGTCGTCTAGGTATATGATTAGACGAACCCCCCCCCGATTGCGCAACCAGGCCATCGCAGGTCGCAGCAGTTTCGTGAAGCACCACAGTGCTGAGGAGAGGCTAAAGGGCAGGCAGGTAAATCGCTGAATCTCGTGCCGCCAGTGGAAGCGCAGGAGGTCTTGGGATGTCACCGCAATCGGTGCAGTCAGGTATGCGTCTTTGAGTTCTAGTTTTGCTAACCAGTCTCCGTGTAGGAGATCTCGTAGCAGCTGAATACCCTCCATCTTGAAATGGCGGTACCGAACCATGGCATAGAGGAGGCGCAGATTTATGACGGGCCTCATTTGTCCGCCTTTCTTTTCCACCAGGAAAATGTTGCTTATGACACCCGCGGGGTTGAGAGGTGCCCGTTCTATAGCCCCTTTGACAAGGAGAGTTCTTCGTTGATCCATCTGCGATTCTGGAGTGAGAAGCAGATCGATCGAGGAGGGGGAATGTATACAAGGTGCCCCACTAGTTCTATCTGGAAACCCCAAACAGTGGTCAGCACCCAAAGGTCTGAGGTAATTAGTGACCAAGCTGGGAAAAAAATTTGGAGTCTGCCCCCTACATGAGAAGAAATACAAGGTATGAGGGAACTCACTGTAAGGTCGTCTGGAACTGGAGTTGCCCCGGAAACCTCTGGATCGCTACTGGCGCCTGCGTGACGGGAAGAAAGTCGGACGGGTACTAGTCTCCTGGTAGTTAGCACGTTGCTGGAAGGAGCCTCGTCCCGTGCCACGGGATTGGAAGTAGGTACGGCCGGACAGACGGCTCCTGAATCTGCCAGCCCTGGTGGAGACCCGCCCGTGGAATACCCGTCTCATGGAGGCTTGGGCCTTGTCATGGGCTGTAAATGCCCCTAAGTCTTTAATGAACGAATCGCCGAAGAGTAAGCCTTGGGTGTCCTTACCAGCTTCTGTGAGGGCAAGATTGGCCAGCTTTGGTTCAATCTTAAACAAGATGGCTTTACGCCGTTCTATAGAGAGGGAGGTGTTAACGCTCCCGGCAATACAAATTGCTCTCTGGACCCAACCACATAGGTCTTCAGGGTCAACCATGCGGTTCCCTGCTCTGGCGTCTTCCGCCAAGTCAATATGTCCAGGGGACCAAAAATATCCAGATGCTTATCCTGGCAAGATTTCAAGGCAGATTCTAGCCCAGTTTAGTGAGGAATTTTGGGGTCTACCAGGCCTGGGACACTCCGCCCTCAATTTGTTACGTGCCGCTTTGCTAAGAAGGTGCCGTACCCAATTCTCAAGGTACATGGCAACGTGGTTGGCCGGGGGTGCCACTCTGCTGACCTTGAATGGTGTAGGTCATCCAGGTCGAAGAGTGGGACACCCAACTGGTCCACGGCAATCTCGCGAGATTCGCAGCAAAATATAGTGAAAATTCGCTAAGTTAAAGAGCCGAATGTTCGGTAGAAAAGAAACAAATTTGTGGAAATAGATAGACTAATATAAGGAAGAGGGGAAAAAACAGACAGACGAGCAGTTCGTGCAAAAATTAGTCGAACGCAGCAAACAGGCGAATGGTGCTATCTGCCGGGGGGAAAAGTGAACAGCATGTGTTCGTGATGAATCAGCCGAACGGGTTTAATTCGTGCACGAAAAAACAGCCGAACACAGCGGAGAACGGGCGCAAAAGGGATAGGGAGAGGCAACAGCAAGACGGAGATAAGGAAAGTCACAAGGACAGGGTCAAGTGAAAAGGGGGTAATAAACAGAAATATAACAGGGGAGGTCTGGACCCTGGGTTCACAGAAAAAACACACAGATGTGTAGCATCAAACAAGCAGAGAAAAACAAATAATAAAAATCTCTAATAAATATAAATAGAAGACAATAAAAGAATCAATAACAGATAAACCTATACAGTGTAATACAAGGATATCAATAATAATATCAATAGCAGGTAATAAACAAGTAAATCAGAGAGAAGATGTGGCATGTACTTATCTTTGTATCGGAGCAGCAAAAAAAGGGGGAAATGGAAGGAAAGTGCTGGCTATTATACTGGGACCTGAATGGGGAGGGGCCTATGTTACTGTATGTTCATTATTTTTTCATTCTGTTTGTATTCTTTGCTGCTATTGGTGGACAGTAAAGAAAGGGATATGCAATATGAGCCTCCGTGTCTTGTTATAAAATTGTAGATTATGCTAGCTTTAGTGTACCTATAATCTTAATTTTATTAATGACAGGAGGCGAGTATTTGCTTTAGTCTCTCTTTACTAGAACTCCACAGCAGCACAGAAAAACAACCAATCAGAAAAAAGTTAGGTACTATAAAACCATTGCATCATTTCCTCTTTCAAGCTGCGACAAAACTGAACAAAGGCAGAAAAAATAATGGGAAGCAACGAAGTCCAGATACGATGAATACAGCAATGTCCAACGTCTGAGAAGAACTGTCAACCGGATAGCGTTGAAGGACTGAAAATAAGTCAATGCCCACCATCCACGAAGAAGTGTCACGCCAGATAGTGGTGAAGGACTGGAAGCTGAAACGAGAGAAAAAACAGAATCGAACAGATTGATTATCCAATGAAATGTATTTTGAATAAACTTGTAGATAACCAATGTAGCAAACGAAATATGTAGATATCCCAACCTTAATTATGAAAAACAGACATAAGGACAGGTGACAGGTAGTAGAAACAACAAGCAGAGTTGTATACGTACCTGATAAATCCAAACTATAAAATTAAACAAGGGAGGGATAAGAATGGGTGGGAAATACTCGCCTCCTGTCATTAATAAAATTAAGATTATAGGTACACTAAAGCTAGCATAATCTACAATTTTATAACATGACAGGAGGCTTCGTATTTGCTGTTTTAACGCTCAGCCAACAAATCCAACGCTGCTTGTTTCGCTGGTACCCATTCCGAGAATATTAGAGCAATCCTAAATGGACCTTCCAACTGCGAGAAGTGGCCTCCATTGATAGATCCATTGTACGTGGGGTTACAACCTGTTCCCTAGCAGTTGGTCCATGGGCTGTCAAGTTGACCTGTTAGCCATAGTCCTGTAGGTGTAAAGTGTCGCGAGAAGAGACTTCCACCGTGTCTCGACTCTTGATGTGGGAGGTGATTCCTCCGATCGTGTCAGGTTCACCAGGCGATGTGGCCTTGCAGACAAACTCTAACCTCAGGCCTGCGCCTAAGTCCACCGTCAATACTCGAATAGAGCCGAATAGTGTCTATACGTTCCTTTATGACCTACCTGGTGAATGGTCTCCTCTGAAATCAAGTTATATACAGATAATAGTGTGGACCATACTAGCCGTATCCTAAGAGACTCCAGTCTACCAACTGGACTGCGTAATCCACGGCTGCGGTCTAGAAAAGACATCCAAAGGGTGTCCAATCAAGGTCTCAAACTGAACTCGTTTGGTAAACGGTGGTCAACTATTCTGAGAATTGTGGATCCTGGAAAGCTCAAAGGGATGGGACTGGAAACTGGAGTTGAGATTTTTATCCAAATACATCATCCTCTAAGAGTGCTAAGATGGCCGGATCCAATAGAGTTTAGGACCCGTATAACACAGAAGAGCCCTTGCGTGTTGCAGTGAGAGTGTGAGATACTCTGATTACCATTTGTACAATCCTGTTCCATGCCCGACCTGTCAATATTCGTGTAGGGGTTCCTGGCCTGCACGCCACCTACAAGATAGGGAATAATCTAGTGAGACCCCTAGGTTCCTGTCTCATAGACTGTCCAAGCATGTAACTCCCAGTGTATGTTTCCTTGATGGTAGTTGAATAGGAAGGCTAGTGAGAATCCAAACCAAGATGGTTCCCTTGATGGATATAGAATCCGAACACTGTTCTCAAGGTGTGTTCAGAGTTGAAGGAGCAGTCCTGACAACTTTATCTCAAGATTGTAAGGACCAGGGAGCCAAGTCCTGAGAATTTCGGTTTCTCCATACGATCCATGCATACGGTGCACTTGAAGACAGTTTATGTGAATTTTCCAGTCTTGTTACTCGAGCAAGGCAGTGCCCGTTTGCCCTATGCAGGTCTCAGGGTCTCATGTCACCCTGACACGGGAGAATAGACTGCACAGTTTGTACACAATAAATATCTGAAACAGAGTGCAATGTCTGTTTGATATAGCACAGGTTATACCAAAACCTGTACTCTTGTAAGAACTGAGGCTCCTACTTAGTTGTACTGTCTCCTGGAATGTGTGTACATAAGTGGGAAACCTCCCCCACTAATACCTCTGAGGGCATTTCTCATGTGGATACAAGATGGATCCAGTCAAACTATGTATACCTTGCCCGATGAGGTAGCCCTCTAGAACGAAATCAGTAGCGTGGTCATCATATTTAAATTGGGTGTAGGAGGGATGCCCCTCTATGCGGTCATAGTTGACCTGTACAGGTACAAGCCTGTGTGAGGAACAAATGGACGGCACCATAGTGCGTTGAGTGTATGAGAGAGTCGCACTCTGTAAAATGTTATCGCACTCTGAGTCCGCGCATGGTTGGTGGTATGAGCGGACCGCACCCGTTAGAGGTCAAACTTAGTCCTTAGCCATAGTCCTGTAGGTGTAAAGTGCCGAGGGGTCGTGAGAAGAGACTTCCACCGTGTCTCGACTCTTGATGTGGGAGGTGATTCCTCCGATCGTGTCAGGTTCACCCTTTGGATGTCTTTTCTAGACCGCAGCCGTGGATTACGCAGTCCAGTTGGTAGACTGGAGTCTCTTAGGATACCTCTGTGTCCGGTTCCATCTATGAGAATGAGTCACTCGGAGCATGTCCTCTATATCCAGCTCAGTATCGGGCCGAGGTTGAGGGAGGGCCGCGCCCTCTAATAATGAATCAGTGTCCGATTCGGTAAATGAGAGGGGTTCGCCCTCTACTCTTGAAAATAAAAATATCAGTCTCGGGCCGAGGTGAAGGAGGGCCGCACCCTCTGTAATCCAAACCAGAGTCCAGTAGAGACTCAGGGTGACCAAACGTGGGGTTACATTCTTATTTAATATAAGCAAAGTATACAACCTCGGGCCGTGTCCGACCTTAAGAGAAAGGGATGATGAGAAAAATAAGTTTCGGAACTGAAGATGGTAACTATCAACGGACCGCCCGGATCCCGTGCATGCGCGCGGGCTCCAGGATGACCGTCGGTAGTCTGAGGAAAGCTGGAGATGTTCTCCGCAATCCCCAAGTGCCCGGGAGGTCGGAGGAGGTCATATCAGGCCTCCCGACGACCCGAGCGATAAGACAATAGAAAATGGAAAATACGTACCTCAGAAAGCCGGTCGGATAGCAGACTGGAAAAAAATTAATCAAACGAATTCAGTTGAAAAGGTCAAGAGCTAAAAATGACATAGAAAAACACTACCAATACCTAATATGGCGTCTGAGCACTGTTCCCTGCTTGCGCGAAATTCCCCTTGGAGATGTGTCGTCGTTGGGTATAACCCGTAATTGCGTGCCCGTGAATTCTCATAAAAACTTTGCCCTTCAGGGCATGAGGTGTAGGGCCTTCACCCTTCCAATCACAGTTAGATGTCCATATCCTGGTGTCCTCTTGGATAATCTGGCAGCAGTGCCTGTCCGGACACCTACCTAGAGGGTACTGAAGTTACTTCAGTGATATTCCCCCCGGTTTGTGGTCCAAAGGGGGGTTCGGGTACAGGTAGAGCAGGCCAATCTTATGGGCACAGCCGAAGCAGGCCAATCTTATGGGCACAGCCGAAGCAGGCCAATCTTATGGGCACAGCCGTAGCAGGCCAATCTTATGGGCACAGCCGTAGCAGGCCAATCTTATGGGCACAGACGTAGCAGGCCAATCTTATGGGCACAGACATAGCAGGCCAATCTTATGGGCACAGACATAGCAGGCCAATCTTATGTTTCATATTAAATGAGTAATGGGGACCTCTGAGATTGGCAGAGTCCCCTAAATATCTGTAAATCCTCCAGGCATCCTGTGACCTAGTACCCTTAGACACTAATCTTGGACAGCGTACTACTGTGTAAATAAACCGTAACCGGCGGTCCCTAAGTGTCCAGCAGGCAACATAGAGGTAAAACCAGTTGTATTGGGTTTGAGCTGGACATGTTCCAGTGAGTGTCCATAAAATCGAGCTCTGCTGAGCAATACCCTCTTTTAAGTGTAAATTGTAATGCACATGTACATACAGATCCGTATGAGATATCTTATTTTTATTGTAGGTCATCATCATCATCGTACCGCCTGAAGGGTATTGTACTCATGGTCTCTTCAGGAGTAGGGCAAAAACAATTGCCAACGCAATGAATCTTCCCAAGAAGCCTGATAAGATAGAATAGTATCGGCATAGACAGGACTGACATCTACCGTCAGTGAAACTCACAGCAATCCGTGATATCTATAGCACTAAGACTCACAGCAAGCCGTGCTATATACACTGACATAGAACTCACAGAAATCTGTGAATTATGTATACACTGTCCTATAACTCACAGAATCCGTGATATAAGTATATACTGCCCAAGGACTCACAGAAATCCGCGATATATATACACATGGAAACTCACAGTAATCCGAGAAATCTGTGATATTTAGACCTGGAAATTCACAGCAATCTGTGATATATCTACATATGGAAACTCACAGAAATCTGTGACATATACACATGGAAAGCTAACAGAAATCTGTGTAAATAAACACATGGCAAACTACCAGTAATCTGTATAAATAAACACATGGCAAAACTACCAGTAATCTGTATAAATAAACACATGGCAAAACTATCAGTAATCTGTATAAATAAACACATGGCAAAACTACCAGTAATCTGTATAAATAAACACATGGCAAAACTACCAGTAATCTGTATAAATAAACACATGGCAAAACTACCAGTAATCTGTATAAATAAACACATGGCAAAACTACCAGTAATCTGTATAAATAAACACATGGAAAACTACCAGTAATCTGTATAAATAAACACATGGAAAACTACCAGTAATCTGTATAAATAAACACATGGCAAACTACCAGTAATCTGTATAAATAAACACATGGCAAACTACCAGTAATCTGTATAAATAAACACATGGAAAGCTAACAGTAATCTGTATAAATAAACACATGGCAAACTACCAGTAATCGGTATAAATAAACACATGGCAAACTACCAGTAATCTGTATAAATAAACACATGGCAAACTACCAGTAATCTGTATAAATAAACACATGGCAAACTACCAGTAATCTGTATAAATAAACACATGGCAAACTACCAGTAATCTGTATAAATAAACACATGGCAAACTACCAGTAATCTGTATAAATAAACACATGGCAAACTACCAGTAATCTGTGTAAATAAACACATGGCAAACTACCAGTAATCTGTATAAATAAACACATGGCAAACTACCAGTAATCTGTATAAATAAACACATGGCAAACTACCAGTAATCTGTATAAATAAACACATGGCAAAACTATCAGTAATCTGTGTAAATAAACACATGGCAAAACTACCAGTAATCTGTATAAATAAACACATGGCAAACTACCAGTAATCTGTATAAATAAACACATGGCAAACTACCAGTAATCTGTATAAACACATGGCAAACTAACAGTAATCTGTACAAATAAACACATGGAAAAGCTATCAGTAATGTAAAGGAAACATTCCCCAAAGAAAAGAAAAGAGCCAGAAAGGCACATAAATCTCACAAGCAAGCATAATTAATAACAATCATAAATAAATCACACTAAATCCCAAAGCCACCCACTATAAGCAGGAGGCAGTGGTACTCTGACCTGTACTGACTGCGGAGCAGCAAAGAAAGAGGAAATGATGCAATGGGAAGGGGGTTTTATAGTACCTAACTTTTTTCTGATTGGTTGTTTTTCTGTGCTGCTGTGGAGTTCTAGTAAAGAGAGACTAAAGCAAATACGAAGCCTCCTGTCATGTTATAAAATTCAAGTTAGAATCCTCCAAGGCAGATCTCCTGATCTGTGTTTAGAATAACGAAGACAAAACTGTGAAAATTCCACTGCAGTGGTCCTAAGTGTTTTGCACTGTTTGTACAGTTTGTCTTGTGTAAGGAAGTAATTAACCCTTACAAGTTTTAAGATGGGTAGCTCTCAAAGCACTCAGGAGGAATTTACAGCTTTGACTTTAGTTAAGTGTCACAAAGGACAAGGCGCTATTAAGAAAATTAAAAAGTGTCACGGTGCCGCAGGATTCTGTTGGCATGGTGGCACAGTAAAAACACAGCAGTCATGCCGACAGAAATAACAAATACTTATCTTACCCGCGGCAAATAACTACCCGACCTCCTTCCATCCCGGTCCCCAGCATGTGCAGCGTTCCTAGAGACGCCGACCGCCGTGGTTCCGAATTTAATAGGAAAATAGCCTTTGTCCACATTAAAGATGGCGCCTATGTGTGTGTGACGTCACGTCATAGACGTGCACACACGTTTTGGGGTCAGATTACAGCTTTAGGAGGGTTGTGTAAACCCAAATTACCTTTTGATCAGTTCCCTGTAGTAGTTTCCCTTTGCTGGTTATCCGAGAGTGTGTTCCTGATCATATTATTCTGGTTTTTGACTTTGGTTTCATTTTGACTTCCCTGCTTTCCCTCATCATTGTGTCTCATTCTGTTTCCCTGACCTCGGCAAGTATTGTGACTATTCTTGGGTACGTTAAGTCCGGCCATTCTAGGGTCCGGTTAGACGTTGTCCTAAGTCCTAGGTGTGCTACTATTTTTGCGTGCTGGATCAACTAGTAATCCTGACAAAAAAGTTACTTAAGAAAGCTGGCATGCCCTCAGAGGGCAATCTAGACCCACAGATATGGAGGGAATTTATGGCAAATGACAGAGGATGGTTAGAAGATAATGACTTAGTAGAAGTCGCCCAAAAATAGCATGATACTGCAATTGAATTAACTAAATGTAGTTGTAGAGAAACCACCAGAATTATCCATATTATCAATGTTTTGGACCTCTAGGGTCCCAGAATAGGCAGGATTCTTGGAAAAAATCTTGAAAACTTACCCCTTTACCCAGGTAAGGCAGGGACTCCTTTGGTCCCTAAAGACTAGACGATTTTCCCAAATCAGGCATCTCTTGGTTCTCCTACCACTAGTCAGAAAGAATATTGGATCTGTCCACGGTGCAAATGGACAAATTATTGGGGGGGAGGAAAGGTGTACAGGTTGTGGTTTCCCTAAACCCCCAGCTCACATATTGGCCCTTTTACAGAAATCAGAACCTCTCTTTTCAGTAATATTACAAAGTGGGACTTCATGTTGTTCCCCAGCTGCCCCAGTAAGACATATGGGTTCATTTGAGGGAACCAGACTTAAGGGAACCCCTAGTTGCCCCCCCTAGAGAACCCAGTGGGGCCATTAGCTCCACAATTTACTACTCCCACGATACCCAAAGTTGAGAGACTATACCATGAGAAGAGACAGCCGAGCTCAGGTATCCAATACTGGGAAGAATATAAGCCCTGGACACCCAGTGAGTAACTGGCAAAAATACAGCAGCAGCCAGATGTAGAAAAGGCCCCCTTAGCTCTAGTCCACTCTCTATCCACCATTCAAGCTACTTACACGTGTACTTGGATGGATTTAAAACAGAGTGTCCCCATAAAAGCTGGCCCCATTTGGGCTAAAATAATTACTAGATATACCAATGCCCATGAAGATAACCTCAGAAGAAGCAACATGCAAACAGATGAATGATTTAGAACCAATTCTGCATCTGGAGCATGTTATGTCACTGCAATGAGAAAATAGGCTAAAGTAAAGACAGATATTTTATGTCAGTGCACATTGTGAGAACTTGGAGCCAGTGGGAGAACATTGTGTACACACTGGGATAATGTCTTGGTTTGCAAGAACTTTCTGCTGAATGACATTTTATCTTTATAAGTTCTGTTTATAATTTGCTCTCTTATTTGAGTTATCTGCAATTTTCGTGTGCTAACTCATTGTTTGTAAAAGACAGAGGAACTAGTCCATAAATTAGGAGATATAGTACAAGGGAAATATGAATGGGAGGCATTGGGTTACATAGATATTGAAACCACTTCCACTAGACTGCTTATTAACTGCTTCAAGGATGGTCTCCACATACCCATACGGACTGGTCTCCAAAATGCTAGACCTGAGTGGAGAATTTTAACCTATGGTGATCTGGTAAAGGTGGCTATGGGAGTGGAGGCCAATCTAAATACTAGAAAGAGGAGCACACATCTAATGGCACTATCTGTGCCTAGAGCTGGTGGAGACAGAAGGCAGATGGACTGCTGGAATTGCGGCAGGAAAGGACACATTAAACGCAACTGCAGGTGTCCTCCTAAAAATAGAAACCCCCAGGCTTCAAATGATAACTCCCACCTCCCCCTCCCCAATAGGAAATTGGCAACCAACTGTCCCTACATGCTTTAAATATCCCTGACACAGCTGGACCCTCACCCATGTATGTACGTAGTGGGGAATTGCGATGCAGCCTAGAACAAAAACTAACCCAATTCAGCCCCCCAATAACGACAGACCACTTAGTATGGATGAAACAGGCCACAGCATTTATTATCACAAACTAAATTACTGCATAACACATCCATAACTTTATTTATTAAATCTCTTCTTTTTCTGTAACCAAAAACGTTAGACATAAATAAGCATACATTAACATATATACATATATAACTCCACACATTGTGTTATACAGTGACCCAACCGTCCTTGCCAATAAACATACAGTGGTTCCTAAACACCACTTCCTCTCACCTCGCCCCTCGACATAAAAATCATATCTTTCCAATGCCTGCCATCAGCCGACCTTATCCACGCTCGATGGGCACGACACCTCAGGCAACCTAATTTTAACTGTTGAAAGCAGGGGAGGTTGAGACCTTAAAAACTTGTTCATCTCATTCCATATACTTAAATGTAACCCCTCAAACTCAATTGGCAAGGACATACCCCCGGCTAGCTGTGACTAAATATACTAATGGGGCGGGCGGGAGGGAAGCTGATTGCTGGCCGGAATCCCAAGTGGCACTGAGGTAAGACCTCCCCCACACTAATTTACACAGAACATAATCCCACCCACACACTCTTTCCCAACCAACACTCCTACATGTGTCCTTGTCTGCTTAGCTGCGCTATCTCCCCAGGGCCTTTATCAATGTTACATTGCACAGGGACCGAATAGTCCCTTTTCTGCTCGACACTAGGGCAGCCAGATCTATGTTGCAGGAAAAATATGTGTTCCAATATGAGAAGTCTGAAGATGTATTATCATGTGTAGGGGTGGATGGGATCCCAAGTGACATTTCCCTTACCCACAAACCGAGACTGCAGCTACAGCCCTCATGCCCCTGCAAATCTACTAGGCAGTGATATTCTGTCTGCCCTTAAGGCAAATATCCAGTATAGCTGGAAAAGTAACAGAGGACAAACAACTGATATCCATCTTAAATGTTCTGGCAACTCTCCCTATGCCCAGCCATGTGCCAGAACCTGCCATTGACTTGTCCTCAGTTCCTGATTATCTATGGGCTACAGGGAAGACAGATACAAGCAGACTCTCTGTGCCTCCAGACAAAGTGAATCTCCTGCCCTGCACATGAAGATGCTATTTCCCAATCTGTGCAAGAATTACTGCAGGCAGGGGTAATTGTCCAGACCACCTCCCCTTGTAACACACCATTGCACCCCATTAAGAAAAAGCTAGAGAAAGGGAAACCTGTGGTCTACCGTATGGTGCATGATTTGAGGGCAATTAAAGGACCACTCTAGGCACCCAGACCACTTCAGCTTAATGAAGTGGTCTGGGTGCCAGGTCCCTCTAGAATTAACCCTTTTTTTTTTTTAATAAACATAGCAGTTTCAGAGAAACTGCTATGTTTATAAATGGGTTAATCCAGCCTCTAAATCCTCTAGTGGCTGTCTCATTGACAGCCACTAGAGGCGCTTGCGTGCTTCTCACTGTGAAAATCACAGTGAGAAGACGCAAGCGTCCATAGGAAAGCATTATGAATGCTTTCCTATGAGACCGGCTGAATGGCGCGCAGCTCCTGCCGCGCATGCGCATTCAGCCGAAGAGGAGGATCGGAGGTGGAGAGGAGGAGGAGAGCTCCCCGCTCGGCGCTGGAATAAAGGTAAGTTTAACCCCTTTCCTCGCCATCCAGCCTGGCGGGAGGGGGACCCTGAGGGTGGGGGCACCCTCAGGGCACTATAGTGCCAGGAAAACGAGTATGTTTTCCTGGCACTATAGTGGTCCTTTAATGCTGTAACTGAACTTATTGCCCACAATGTTCCCAACCCTCACACCTTGTTGTCACAGATATCACCTTCCTCTAAGGTATTTACGGTTATCGACTTGGCAAATGCCTTCTTCTCTGTCCCCTTGCATCCCGACATTCAGTACCTATTTGAATTTACACATAAACACAAGCAGTATACTTAGACAGTATTGCCCCAGGGCGCACAAAACTCACTCACTATGTACAGCATGGCTATGGCCCAAATTCTTGAAGTTTGGCCAAGGGTAGATGATGTAATATTATTGCAATACATTGATGATTTACTTTTGTGCTGCAAAAATATGGAGTCTTGTACTGTACACACTTTTTCCTTGCTGCATTTTCTGGCACAAGTAGGATGCAAAGCTACCAAAGCCAAATTGCAGGAATGTGTTCCGACGGTTATTTCCCATGCCACAAAGCATCTCACGGAAAGTAGGAAAACTGCAGTTCAAAATATTACACCCCCCTCCCGCAGCCTAGCCCAGCTAAGTACATTACTCGCCGGATTTCCTGTTGTCATCCTTGGCTTCACAATGCAGCAATCTACATGCAGCCCATGTATGATTGCCTCACCCACATACCCTTTAATTTAACCTCTTCAGCAGAAAAAGCTTTTTTACACTATTAAGTTGCTTGTGACTTCAGCACCAGCATTGGGTCTCTCAGACTATAGAAAGCCTTTCACACTGTTCTGTACTGAAAACTGGTTATGCTACAGCTGTCCTTACGCAGGACCATGGTGGTAAACAAAGACAAATAGCATACCCATGGATAACCCATGGACCATATACCCAGGGACAGCAGGCTTTTCGCATGTAATTGATTCTCCATTATCTAATGCAGATTTTGAGTTTTTTGTAGATGGTTCCAGATATGCTGATGAGAAGGGCAATTTCCACACTGGATATGCTGTTGTCTCTGCACATGAGGTAATACAAGCTGAACCACTCCCTCCTCACTCCTCTGCAAAGGAGGCTGAGCTGAAGGCACTCACTGAAGCGTGCAAACTGGCCTCTAGTAAGACCGCTAATATTTACACAGACTCTCGCTATGCCTTCAGTATAGCCCATGATATTGGCCCTATATGGAGGGTCCGTGATTTTCTCACCTCAGCAGGTACTCCAATCAAGAACTCTGAAGCCGTGAGTGCACTTATGGACGTTATCCTGCTACCCACTCAAGTAGGCATCATCAAGGTGGCAGCTCACGTGAAGATCACAGATGAAATTACAAGAGGAAACCACAAAGCAGACAAAGCTGTCAAGCAAGCAACAATCCAAGTACATCCCTCTACAGGTAATACCTTCCTGCAGGTTGTCCTTACATATGACACCGATGACTACAATATATTGCTGAGCTTACAAAGACAGGCAAGCAAGGAAGAACATGACCTCTGGATAAAACAAGATGCAGAGCCTGATGACAGAATGTGGAGGAAAGGTAAAAGACTGTATCTGCCACGAGTGTTGTACCCCATGAGGGCCGAGATGGGCCATGGACCTAGACATCTATCCAAGATGCACATGAACAGCATAATAAACACTCATTGGGTAGCACCTGGATTTACTGTTGTAGCAGCTAAACACACCCAGGCTTGCATGATTTGTGCTAGAAACAATACAGGACCGGCTGTCAAAACACAAAGTAAGCTCACACCAAGGTCACTTTACCCCTTTCAAAGACTGCAGAAAGACTATATTCAACAGCCTAAGCTCAAAGTGTATGAATATGTGTTGGTGTGCATCGATCTCTTTTCAGGTTGGCCTGAGGCCTACGCAGTGTCGAAAGCCACAACGAGGTCACAGCAAGTAAGCTTCTACCAGACAGGAACTAGAGGTCTTCCTGAATCGAAATGGACCTTTTGTCCAGTATCTGACGCTGGATGTCCTCACATTTTGCATGAGGAAACCCAGCGTCAGGTTTTTCCCCATAGGAAAGCATTGAGTCATCCCATTGGGGCTGGGATCACGTAAGTAAATAAAGGGTGTTTAACCCTTTATTGAGGGGGTGTGAGGGAGGGGGGTATTCCTGGTACTATATCATCCCTTTAACATAGCGGTGCCCACCTTAGAGGCTGAATCCCAAGTCACAGGATCTGAGGATTTGAAAGAATACAGCCGAGAAATCCTCACTAGGGGAGAAAGTTTTTGTTTTTTTTTGTCAGTCTTTGTCCATTTGTCTAGGATGAAATCCTTAATCGTCTCATGGACAGGAAAGGTAATATCTGCTGGAGGAAGGTTCATCCTTTATTGACTCATGTTCAGAGATCTGCATACTCTGGAATGTGGTGATCCACACGAGCTGGATCTAGCGAATCGGAAGAGAGCAGTACTTTTTTCTCCAAAGAATAGGCCTCTTGAAATGATTTAGCTTCCATATCCGAATATGAAGTTTCATCTTTGGAGTATACAGGATCCTGGTATCTGGGTCTTTAGCATGACTTACTGACCTCTTTAACACCCTGAGAAATCACTTGTTTAACCCCTTAAGGACCAAACTCCTGGAATAAAAGGGAATCATGACATGTCACACATGTCATGTGTTCTTAAGGGGTTAATGAAACCCATAATGTCAGGTGTTGGAGTGGAAGGACCTGCTGCTGCTCTCACGCAGGCTGCACAGATTAACATTGCACGCTTCACATAGATTCTTCTTAGTGGATTTCCCTTAAGAGGCTCTAGATTTCTTCCCCATTGAGCTACAACGAAAGGGAAGTATAAATACAGGTATGAGAAAAAAAAATATAAAGAATAAAAGAATAGAAATGAAAACAAGAACAGAAATACATCTTTATGGAACGTATGTATGGAAAAAATACACAATAGTTTAAATACATTCAGATTTGGAGATGCCTGTTAAACCTATAAAATCTTTAAATTTATGAGATTAAGAAAACAAACATAGAAACATAGAATGTGACGGCAGATAATAACCGTTTGGCCCATCCAGTCTGCCCAATTTTCTGAATACTTTCATTAGTCCCTGGCCTTATCTTAAGTCTAGGATAGCCTTATGCCTATCCCATGCATGCTTAACCCAGTGGCGGATCCAGAGCCTGATCTCGGGAGGGGCACTTGTAGATTATTTAAATAAATAATCCAGGCACAATAACCACTACAGCTCAGTGTAGTAGTTATGGTGTCAGTAGTGCCAGGCTTCCACCCCAGAGTAAGTAGTCATACCGTTTAAGAACAGTTTGACAACTTACCTGGGTCTGCTGGGATATAGGGTATAGGAGCAGTGGTGTGTGTTAAGGGTGAAGTGTGTGAGTGCGGCAGTGTATGTCAGGGTTGTAGTGTGTGTGTTAGGGGGCAGTGTATGTATGGGGGAACTGTATGTGTTTTTCGGGCAGTGTGTGTATGGGGGACAGTGTTTGTGGGGCAGTGTGTGTATGGGGACAGTGTTTGTGGGGCAGTGTGTGTGTATGGGGGGCAGTGTGTGTATGGGGGACAGTGTTTGTGGGGCAGTGTGTGTATGGGGAGGCAGTGTGTATATGCGGCAATGTTTGTGGGGAAGTGTGTGTATGGGGACAGTGTTTGTGGGGCAGTGTGTGTATGGGGACAGTGTTTGTGGGGCAGTGTGTGTATGGGGGGCAGTGTGTGTATGGGGACAGTGTGTGTGTGTATGGGGACAGTGTGTGTGTATGGGGGGCAGTGTGTGTAATGGGGGGAGGGAAGGAGGCTTTTTAATAATAATCTTTTTTTAAATTTAATAAAATAAATATTCTATGTCCCCCCTCCTTTCTTACCTTTATTTAGGAGGAGGGGGGACATTTCCCTGGTGGTCCCAGTGGTGATTCCCTGGTGGTCCCAGTGGTTGGAGTGAACTCTAGCCCGCGCTCCCGGGCTAGAGTTCACTCTCGCGAGATTTGGAGCGTTGCCTTGGTAACCGCGGCAACGCTCCAAATCTCGAGAGAGGAGGACCCGGAGGAGCTGCAGACTGAGCTCCGGGTCCTCTCTCTCTCTCACTCCCTCCGCCGCCGGCTGTCAGCACGGTGCCTGCGGACCGGGGAGGGAGATCTCTGATCTTCCTCCCCGGTCCGCAGGCACATTGCAGGGCTGGCACTTGGGCAATGCCAGCCCTGCGTTAGCCGGCAGGGGGGAATCTCGGGGGGGGCAATTGCCCCCGTTGCCCCCCCCCTGGATCCGCCAATGGTTTAACCCCTTAGTGACCCGACTTTTTAAAAAATTTTTACCGTTAAGGACCAGGGCTCTTTTTACATTTCTGCAGTGTTTGTGTTTAGCTGTAATTTTCCTCTTACTCGTTTACTGTACCCACACATATTATATACTGGTTTTCTCGCCATTAAATGGTCTTTCTAAGGATACCGTTATTTTCATCATATCATATTATTATTATTATTATTATTATGATATTTATAGAGCGCCGTCAAATTCCGCAGCGCTTTACAATGGGTGGACGAACAGACATGTAGTTGTAACCAGACAAGTTGGACACACAGGAACAGAAGGGTTAAGGGCCCTGCTCAATGAGCTTACATGCTAGAGGGAGTGGGGTAAAATGACACAAAAAGGTAAGGATAGTATTAGACTAGTGACAGTTGCAGAAGAGGAATCAGTCAGGAGCTATTAACAGTTTAATTGATACGCTTTTATGAAGAAGTGGGTTTTTTACGATTTTTTTAAGGAGTGGAGACTGGGTGAGCAACTAACGGAGGAGGGAAGCGAGTTCCACAGGAACGGTGCAGCCCTCGAGAAATCTTGAAGGAGAGCATCAGAGGTGGGAGTACGGACAGAAGATAGACGTAAGTCTTCAGCAGATCATAAGGGCCTAGAAGGGACATACTTGTGTATAAGGGAGGCTAGATAGGTGGGAGCAGCATTATGTAGAGATTTGAAAGCAAGAACCAGAATTTTAAATTGAGCTCTATATTTTATAGGAAGCCAATGTAGGGACTGACAGAAGAGTGAGACATGGGAGGTGCGGGCGGACAGGAAGATGAGCCTCGCCGCCGCATTCATTATGGACTGTAACGGCGCAAGTTGGGAGCACGTAAGACCACTGAGAAGCGGATTACAGTAGTCAAGGCGAGAAAGGACAGTGGAATGGACCAACACCTTAGTCGCATCTGGCGTTAAGTAGGGGCGGATGCGTGCAATGTTTTTGAGTTGGAAATGACAGGATTTGGCGATAGATTGAACATAAGGATGAAGGAGAGGTCAGAGTCAAAGAGAACACCTAGGCAGCGAGCCTGCGTGGTGGAGCTGATGGTAGCACCGTTGACTTGGAGGGAGACAGACACAGGAGTAACAACACTTGAGGGAGGAGAATTTCAGTTTTGGTCAAGCTTAGTTTATGGAAGTGGGCAGCCATCCAGTTAGAAACAGCAGAGAGGCAGTCAGAGACACTAGTCAAGAGGGACGGGGAGAGATCAGGAAAGGACAGGTAGATTTGCGTGTCATCTGCATAGAAATGATATTGGAAGCCAAAGGAGCTAATGAGTTTACCAAGGGAGGCAGTATAGATGGAGAACAGTAGGGGACCAAGGACTGAACCTTGGGGGACACCAACAGAGAGGAGTTGGGGAGAAGAAGCAGAGCCAGAGAAAGAAACACTGAAAGAGCGCTGGGAGAGGTAGGAGGAGCACCAGGAGAGAGCAATATCTTGTAGACCGATATTACGGAGGATGAGAAGAAGCTGTTGACGATCAACAGTGTCAAAAGCCGCAGACAGGTCAAGGAGAATTAGGATAGAGTAGTGACCACAAGATTTTGCAGCGAGTGGATCATTGGATACTTTGGTCAGTGCCATTTCCACAGAGTGCTTAGCGCGGAAACCAGACTGAAGCGGGTCTAGCAGAGAGTTGGACTCGAGGAAGTCTGTCAATCTCGCATACACAATTTTTTCAAGGATCTTGGATGCAAAAGGCAGTAGCGAGATAGGACGAGAGTTGGATGGGGATCATATAATCATATAATGGGGATCATATAATTTACTATTAACCCCTTAAATCCGCAGGGCGTACTATTACGCCCTGCAGGAGCCGGCTCTAAACGCCGGCGGGCGTAATAGTACGCCCTCGCTTTAATGGCCGCCCACGTGGCCGGCTCTAATCTCCCGCTGCAGATCGCGGTCGGGGGGGTTGCCTGGCCCCCCAGGCAACCCCCCTGAGGGCTGGTGACCGCGATCTGCAGCTTCTGATCGCAGTGACAGGCTGTCACTGCGATCAGTTTTTAAGCGTGTGTCAGCCAATTTCAAATCGGCTGACACACGTGGCCAGCGGCTACCCCTGTGCAGATCGCGGTCGGGGGACATACCTGGCCCCCCAGGCAGTCCCCCTGGGGTCAGTGACCGCGATCTGCACTGTGTGAGATCGCAGTGACAGGCTGTCACTGCAATCTCACAGTGCTGTGATCGCAGTGACAGCCTGTCACTGCGATCACACACGTGGCGGCGGCTACCCCCATGCAGATCGCGGTCGGGGGACTTACCTGGCCCCCCAGGCAGTCCCCCTGGGGTCAGTGACCGCGATCTGCACCTTCTGAGATCGCAGTGACAGGCTGTCACTGCGATCTCAGAGCCCTCTGATCGCAGTGACAGCCTGTCACTGCGATCAATGTTACATGTATCAGCCTAATGGCTGATACATGTAACAGCCACCATGATCCCCCTGCAGATCGGTAGGGGGAGTGCTTGTACCACCCAGGCACTCCCCCTGTGGTCAAATAACCAATCTGCAGGAGGTGATCACAGTGACAGCCAGTCACTGTGATCACTATTAGAATGTGTCAGCCAATGACCTCAGGTCACTGGCTGACACTTTGTCTCTGCCCCTCACCTCACTTCGATCTGAGAGAGAGAGGCAGAGACATCGTTGGTTTTAGAGCTCCTGTGAAAAAAAAAAGTTTTATTACTTTATAAAAGTTTTAAATATATATTTAATTTAATCCTTTCAGCACTGATCACAGTTTATTACTGTCATCAGCTGAATAGGGCATCAAGTACTTTTGTACTTTATTTAAAAAAAAATTTGGGGTAAAAAAAAAATAATTTCTCATTTTTTTTGACCCTTTGTGTCAGTTGCAGCAACCCAAATCTCCATTACCCTTTCCCCGCTGCCGTGATCACTGTACGGTACAGTTTATCTGCTGTACGGTACTATATCAGTGATCACTGTGATCAGAGGGCTCTCTGATCAGGCTGACTTTTTTTTTTTTTTTTAAGGGTTATTTTTTTTCATAACTTAAAAATAACCCTTTCAGTACTGATCACAGCTCCCTTTACTGTGATCAGTACATTTATTTTGTTTTTGAGGGTGGGTAGTGGGTGTTAGGCAGGTAGTTAATTAATTAGCCCCTTAGCCCTTTTCACTTAATTTTTTTCCCCCTAGAATGGCACGTCGCTACTCAGCCGAGGAGGCGTATGCCATTCTGGCAGGCAGTGATAGTGACACTCTGCAAGACAGTGACACTATCACTGCCTCTGACATTGAGCCTCTGAGTGAGACCTCAAGTGATGGTGCCCCACCACCACTCACAAGAGGACGCTCAGAATGCCCAATGCCAGAGGGAGACTGGGTGCCTTCAAACATGATGGCACCAGAAATACCGCCGTTCACTGTTACACCTGGCATCACTGTAACAGTGGACGACTGCGAGCCAATTCGTTTTTTTGAGCTATTTATGTCGGACGATGTATTTGAGCTCATGGCTCAGCAAACAAATTTGTTTGCTATGCAGTATCTCTCTGCACATCCGGGGTCCCATCATAATCGCAGGAATATGTGGAGACCCACGGATGTCGCAGAGATGAAGCGGTTTTGGGCTTTAACCCTAGTGATGGGTATAGTTAAAAAGCCCAGTATCAGGTCCTACTGGAGCAAGCAACGCATCCTGGCTACCCCTCTTTTCCCTGAGGTTATGCAGAGGGATCGCTATATGCAACTGCTGCGATTCCTTCATTTTAATGACAACTCACTGTGTCCCCCTAGAAATGACCCACTGTTTGACAGGCTCTATAAAATTCGGCCCTTTATCCAACTCCTGTCAGACAAATTTTCTGAAAATTATATCCCCGATAAAGATATTTCAATTGACGAGTCCCTTATGAAATTCAAAGGTCGACTGCTATTTAAGCAATACATTCCTTCTAAGCGGTCCCGATATGGCGTTAAATTTTATAAATTATGCGAATCCTGTACTGGTTACACATGGGCGTTTCGCATTTACCAGGGGAAGGATAGCCATCTTGACCCACCAGGATGTCCTGATTCTGTGGGTACAAGTGGAAAGATTGTTTGGGATCTAATCCTTCCCTTGTTAAATAAGGGATATAGGCTATGGGTTGACAATTATTATACCAGTATACAGTTATTTAAAAATTTATATTACTTTGAAACCCTAGCCTGTGGCACAGTGAGGAAGAATCGCAGGGGTTTCCCCCAAACCCTGGCAAGAGGCAGAAGCAGTAGAGGTTCCTCTTCAGCCCTCCGCCAGGATGAGTTGCTTGCCCTTCGTTTCACAGATAGAAAGGATGTATACATGCTGTCTACAATGCATGACGAAAGTACAGTGCCAGTGTCTGTGAGAGGTAGCACTGAGCATCTGGAAAAGCCGAAGTGCATTGTAGACTACAGCAAGTTTATGGGGGGAGTAGACTTGGCTGACCAATGCATACAGCCCTATCTAGTGAACCGGAAAACTAGGACCTGGTACAAGAAAATTGCAATCTACGTGAGCCAGATTGCAATTTTCAATGCCTATGTCCTCTATAAAAAAGAGGTCATAGGTAGGCCCTGCCCTTTCCTAGACTTCACTCTAAGCCTTTTGTCACATTTATTATTTACCCAGCCCCCCAATCCCACTTTGGGATCAGAAGATCTCCAAAGACTTTGTGGCAAACACTTCCCTTCCCGAATCCCTGCCACCGCTAGTAAAAGAAATTCCCCAAAAAAGTGCCGTGTTTGCTACAAGAAAGGAGTCCGAAAGGACTCTAGTTATTATTGCCCAACTTGTCCATCTAAACCCGGCCTCTGCATAACAGACTGTTTCAAAGTCTACCATACAGAGCTGAACTTCTAAATCACTCTGTATGGGACTTTGGCAGTGTGTTTGCTTGATTTCCCTGGATTACTGACCTCGGCTTGTCCTGACTATGCTTTGTTAGCTGCCTGTACCGACCCATTGGCTTGTTTTACCAACTACTCTAACTTCTGGATTCCCCTGACCTTGGCCTGTCCCTGTTTACGATAGCCATTATAAAGTGGCTACACCAAACAACTCAAAATACTACAATTGTAGTATTTGAAATGTGCCTTCACAAAAAAAAAGCAAAAAACTAATCACAGGGTTAATGCTGCGATTAGCATTGAAAGGGTTAATAAAATCACAGGTTTTTTTTCTTAACTTCTCAGCTTTTCACACAGTAACTCCCTATGTGAGATAAAACATCTCTCTGCCTCTCTCTGCCTCCAGATCAAAGTGTATGTGGGGGTACTGTTCTATTCCTGTGATATAATAAAAACCTTGAAACATTGTACATGTGGGTACTGTTCTATTCAGAAGACCATGTTAAATCAAAATACTGAGGTTTTAGTGTACTAACTAATACCAGAATTATGACATTTCTAGTGAAAATGCAATTTATGTGATTAAAAAGACAAAACTAAAAGTAGGTATCGCTACATGGGCCCTGCATTTCTGTTAAAATGGCTAGACCAAACATCTTAAGGTCTGCATTTTGTTGTACTCTGGCTTGCCTACTTTTGAAAATGGTATGCCACAACGGTGGAAATGTTATTACCCAGGCTGCCATGCTCTCTCAAAGGCGAGATAGGCTCAGAAAATCACTTTGCCAAACTTACAAGCTAAAAGGGCATCTAATATATTTTGCCCTGTACTTATCGGAAAAAATCTGAAATAATGATACGTGGGGGTACCATTATATTCAGAAGACAGTGTTAAATTGAAATACTGAGGTTTTAGTGAACTAACTAATACCAGAATTATGACATTTCTAGTGAAAATGCAATTTATGTGATTAAAAAGACAAAACTAAAAGTAGGTATCGCTACATGGGCCCTGCATTTCTGTTAAAATGGCTAGACCAAACATCTTAAGGTCTGCATTTTGTTGTACTCTGGCTTGCCTACTTTTGAAAATGGTATGCCACAACGGTGGAAATGTTATTACCCAGGCTGCCATGCTCTCTCAAAGGCGAGATAGGCTCAGAAAATCACTTTGCCAAACTTACAAGCTAAAAGGGCATCTAATATATTTTGCCCTGTACTTATCGGAAAAAATCTGAAATAATGATACGTGGGGGTACCATTATATTCAGAAGACAGTGTTAAATTGAAATACTGAGGTTTTAGTGTACTAACTAATACCAGAATTATGACATTTCTAGTGAAAATGCAATTTATGTGATTAAAAAGACAAAACTAAAAGTAGGTATCGCTACATGGGCCCAGCATTTCTGATAATGTGGTTAGACCAAACATCTCAAATTATGCCATTTGTTATACTCTGGGTTGCCTACTTTTGAAAATGGTATGCCATAATAGTGGAAATGTTATTACCCAGGCTGCCATGCTCTCTCAAAGGCGAGATAGGCCCAGAAAATCACTTTGCCAAATTTCCAATTTTGAAATGGACATCTAATATATTTGTCCCTGTGACTTCCCCAAAAAACAGAAAATCTGGTACATGGGGGTACTGTTATATTCAGGAGACAATGTTAAAAAAAAATAGTGAGGCTTTGTTGCAATAACTCATACCAGGAATAGGAAATGTCCTGTGAAAAGTGATTTCATGTGTGGAAAAATGCACAAATTAATCTATTACCGCTATGTGGGCCCTTCATTTCTGATAATGTGGTTAGACCAAACATCTCAAAATGCACCATTTGAAATACTCTGGGTTGCCTACTTTTGAAAATGGTATGCCATAATAGTGGAAATGTTATTACCCAGGCTGCCATGCTCTCTCAAAGGCGAGATAGGCCCAGAAAATCACTTTGCCAATTTTCAATGTTTAAAACCAAAAATGGACAGGCGTATGTAAGACCCTGTAACTTTCAAAAACCACATAAAACCTATACATGGGGGGTACCGTGGTGCTTGTGAGACGCTGAACAGAACTAGGAGGGTTTCAGGGCAGTAGACTATATACAGACAGTTAATATTATCAGTAAAAGTACAGTTTTTATGTGAAAAACGCAAAAAAAAAAACGGAACACTAACTTTGGCTAGCATTTGTGCCCAAGTGGCTACTACAAAAGACTGGCCATACCCCATTTTGAATACCCTGGGATGTCTACTTTTTCAAATGGTATGCCATTAAGGGGTAATTTTCATTTCTTGGCTGCCATACGGTCTCAAAGGCGGCCTTGTCACAGCAGACTAATCTGACAAATTTGAATGTGAAAAAGCATAAATTGATAAGCCGTATATAAGACCCTGTAACTTTCAAAAACCCCATAAAACCTATACATGGGGGGTACCGTGGTGCTTGTGAGACACCACTGAACAGAACTAGGAGGGTTTCAGGGCAGTAGACTATATACAGACATTTATATTATCAGTAAAAGTACAGTTTTTATGTGAAAAACGCAAAAAAAAAAACGGAACACTAACTTTGGCTAGCATTTGTGCCCAAGTGGCTACTACAAAAGACTGGCCATACCCCATTTTGAATACCCTGGGATGTCTACTTTTTCAAATGGTATGCCATTAAGGGGTAATTTTCATTTCTTGGCTGCCATACGGTCTCAAAGGCAGCCTTGTCACAGCAGACTAATCTGACAAATTTGAATGTGAAAAAGCATAAATTGATAAGCCGTATATAAGACCCTGTAACTTTCAAAAACCCCATAAAACCTATACATGGGGGGTACCGTGGTGCTTGTGAGACACCACTGAACAGAACTAGGAGGGTTTCAGGGCAGTAGACTATATACAGACGTTAATATTATCAGTAAAAGTACAGTTTTTATGTGAAAAACGCAAAAAAAAAAACGGAACACTAACTTTGGCTAGCATTTGTGCCCAAGTGGCTACTACAAAAGACTGGCCATACCCCATTTTGAATACCCTGGGATGTCTACTTTTTCAAATGGTATGCCATTAAGGGGTAATTTTCATTTCTTGGCTGCCATACGGTCTCAAAGGCGGCCTTGTCACATCAGACTAATCTGACAAATTTGAATGTGAAAAAGCATAAATGGATAAGCCGTATATATGACCCTGTAACTTTAAAAAAAAACATAAAACCTATACATGGGGGGTACCGTGGTGCTTGTGAGACACCACTGAACAGAACTAGGAGGGTTTCAAGGCAGTAGACTATATACAGACATTTATATTATCAGTAAAAGTACAGTTTTTATGTGAAAAACGCAAAAAAAAAACGGAACACTAACTTTGGCTAGCATTTGTGCCCAAGTGGCTACTACAAAAGACTGGCCATACCCCATTTTGAATACCCTGGGATGTCTACTTTTTCAAATGGTATGCCATTAAGGGGTAATTTTCATTTCTTGGCTGCCATACAGTCTCAAAGTCAGCCTAGACACAGCAAACTAATCTGACAAATTCCATTGTTAAAAAGCATAAATGGATAAGCCGTATATATGACCCTGTAACTTTCGAAAACCCCATAAAACCTATACATGGGGGGTACCGTGGTGCTTGTGAGACACCACTGAACAGAACCAGGAGGATTTCAGGGCAGTAGACTATATACAGACGTTAATATTATCAGTAAAAGTACAGTTTTTATGTGAAAAACGCAAAAAAAAAAACGGAACACTAACTTTGGCTAGCATTTGTGCCCAAGTGGCTACTACAAAAGACTGGCCATACCCCATTTTGAATACCCTGGGATGTCTACTTTTTCAAATGGTATGCCATTAAGGGGTAATTTTCATTTCTTGGCTGCCATACGGTCTCAAAGGTGGCCTTGTCACATCAGACTAATCTGACAAATTTGAATGTGAAAAAGCATAAATGGATAAGCCGTATATATGACCCTGTAACTTTCAAAAACCCCATAAAACCTATACATGGGGGGTACCGTGGTGCTTGTGAGACACCACTGAACAGAACTAGGAGGGTTTCAGGGCAGTAGACTATATACAGACGTTAATATTATCAGTAAAAGTACAGTTTTTATGTGAAAAACGCAAAAAATAAACCGGAACACTAACTTTGGCTAGCATTTGTGCCCAAGTGGCTACTACAAAAGACTGGCCATACCCCATTTTGAATACCCTTGGATGTCTACTTTTTCAAATGGTATGCCATTAAGGGGTAGTTTTCATTTCTTGGCTGCCATACGGTCTCAAAGGCAGCCTAGACACAGCAAACTAATCTGACAAATTCCATTGTGAAAAAGCATACATGGATAAGCCGTATATATGACCCTGTAACTTTCAAAAAATGCCTAAAACCTATGCATAGGGCATACCGTGCCGCTCGTGAGACATCACTGAATAGAACTAGGAGTGTTTCAGGGCAGTAAACTATATACTGACAATAATATTATCAGCAAAAATACAGTTTTTATTTGAAAAATGAAAAAAAAAAAAAAAATGAACACTAACTTTGGCTAGCGTTTATGCCCAAGTGGCTACTACAAAAGACTGGACATACCCCATTTTGAATACCCTGGGATGTGTACTTTTTCAAATGGTATGCCATGATGGCGTAACTTACATTTCTTGGCTGCCATACGGTCTCAAAGGCAACCTAAGCCCAGCAAACCAATCTGTGAAATTTCTATGTAAAAAATAAATAAATAGACAAGACGTATATTTGACCATGTAACTTTCAAAAACACCATAAAACCTATACATGGGGGGTACTGTTTTACTCATGAGACATTTCTGAATACAAATATGTATGCTTTATTGCAGTAAAACCAAACCGTATTGTGACATTAACAGTTAAATTGACATGCAGAAATTGAAAAATATCAAAATTTCTTACATTTTTTAACTTTTTTAGATTTTATTCATATAAAATGGAGTTGTATATATGAATGTTTGATATGGAATGAAAGCCCTGTTTCCCCTGAGCAAACCGATATATAATAAGTGTGGGTGCACTTAGTATGAAAGAGGTATATTATAGTTGAACAGACAGAGAGTCAAATTCTGTGGTTTGTTTACATTTTGGTTTGATCACAACTTGTACATTTGGCTCCGTCCTTAAGGGGTTAAAAAAAATATAAAATATAAATAATGGAGAGAAAAAAAAACACTTTTTTGAACTTTGACCCCCAAAATCTGTTATGCATCTACAAAAGCCAAAAAACACCTGTACTAAATTTTGTCCTGAGTTTAGAAATACCCAGTGTTAACATGTTCATAGATTGTTTTGGAAAGTTATAGGGCTATACGTACAAGTAGCACTTTGCTATTTCCAAACCATTTTTTTTTTCAAAATTAATGCAAGTTACATTATAACACTGATACCTGTCAGGAATCCCTTAAAAGAAGACAACCTTAGGTATTAAATTTGGGATATTTTGACTCGTTTCATGCTCTTTTCATGCAACCATTTTACCACCAATCTTTGCAAAATGTACACAAAATAAAATAATTGGAGAATTTTTTTGACACACATTGCAATTTAAGAATACATGTACTGAGAACATCTCCTGAGTACAGTGATACCCCACATGTATAGGTTTGTCGGATTGTCTGGGTGCTAAAAGACCTTATTTAGAGGGTGCGCATTCCAGTTTTCCAACTTGGAATTTTCACAGCTGGTCATCATGCACCCATGTCCTATTTGGGACATTTTTGAAGCCGGCCAATGCAATTTACCCCATCAAACCATATATTTTTGAAAAGTAGACACCCTAGGGTATTTCAAATGGTGATATTTTAACACTTGCCATGCACTAACTCTACCACCAGTAGTCACTTTTTCGTGTTATTTTTCTCTCACTTTAAGGCATGGATTCTCATTTCCTGTTATGTGTTACTGACAAAAAAACACCCCAATATGTGTTCAGCAACATCGCTCGAGTACAACAGTGCTCCCAATGTAGAGGTTTTATGTTTTTTTTGCAAACGTACAGGTTACAGGGTCGATATAGGGCTTGCCCAATTCCATTTGGCAGATTGGTTTGCTGGGTCTGTGTTGCCTTTTGAGACCATATGGTAGCCCAGGAATGTGAAATAAACACATCATGGCATACTATTTTCAAATGTAGACAACACAGGGTATTCCAAATGGGGTCTTTCAAGTCTTTTTTAGTAGTTACTTAGTCACAAACGCTGGCCAAGGTTAGTGTTTTTATTAGTTTTTAATAAAAAAAATTATTTAAATTTATCCTTAACAATTAAGAACTATATGAATAAACTAAGATTGCCCAAAGAGGATATCGATTTCTATTCACGACTACATAACGATGGAAGTCGCATATCCCACAACCCCACACTCAACGTAGATATGATGCCAAACATTGTAACTGTTAACCCCACTCTCTTCCTTCTATACCCGCACCCCCACGAAACAAAACCATACCACAGAGAAGTAGAAAAGTAACACTCTGACAGATAAAGAACGAATATCCCCACACACGGCTTCTACTTAACGTCAATGTACAATGTACCATGAGGCCTCTGCAGAGGCCACACACGGAAATACAAAATAATAATACACATACCCAACAAACGCAAATAACGAACTGCAAAACTAACTGCAAGCAAATGTTAATGATAACAGAGATGTACTTTAAATCTAAATGTATAAATGATACTCCACCATCTGTTACCCTCCTCTCTCTTCATTCTGTATCCCACAAAACCTGAAAAACAACTGAAAATAAAGAATTTACAAAAAAATAATAATTTATATATATATATATATATATATTACACGTGTGTGTGTATGTATGTATGTATATATATATATATATATGTATATATATATATATATATATATATATAGATGTAAAAAACAGATAAAATTTGTATTTGTAATACCTTTTTTATTGGACTAACAGAATTTTTTAATGACAAGCTTTCGGGAAACCCCTCCCTTTCTCAAGTCTGAAGCATTTCTGAGCAAGACGACACATAGAATTCAAAGTTGATTTGTGATACAGGGGTTAAAGCGACATGAGTGTAGATAAGACACAGGTTTGTTAGAAAGTAGACACCATCTTAGCAGAGGGTCATAAATATATTTTTGAAGAGCAGAGTGAGGGGGGAGAGAGGGAAAAGAAAAACAAACAAGCAGACAGTGCAGAGGATGGTACACTTTATACATGCACACACACATAAATATGTATATGTGAATGCATAAACACATGTACATATACATATACATAAACACATACATACATGCACATGAACTTATATACACAAATATAAATGCACAGTAATATATATAAGGATACATGCATACGAGTATGAGAAAGCATAGGTCTACACATAGTACTTTGTATATAGATAGAATAAACATATAGGAATGCATTTTAAAGTGTTGGTACATATGACAGAATAGTAAGATAATGCTGGGAGAGTGTTCATGTAAAGTGTTGGTAGTGGGACAGGAATCCCAAATCAATATTTAGCCCTCTATTCTTGCTGTTAAACCATTTAATCATTCTGGCTTCAAAGGCTTTTCTTTCCTTGGTATTTTTAAAACCCCCTTTCAGTACTTTGATTTTTAGGTCCTTCAGTGAGTGGCTAGGCTGGGTAAAGTGGTGTCCCACAGGAGTGCAGTAGGATTCTTCTTTGTGGTGTTTAATAGAGTGTCTGTGCATATTCATTCTGCCATTTAATGGCTGGGTGGTTTCCCCAATGTAGCATCCTAGGTGGCATTTTATGCATTGAATCATGTATACCACATTGCTGGATGTACAGGAGTATGAACCTTTAATGCTGTAGGTTTTATTGTTGTGTGTGGCTGTGTTGTCTGTGCATATGTGCTGACACAGTTTGCAGCAAAGTTTTTTGCACTGACTGGTCCCATTTTCTTCATTCTTACCATCAGTGGGCAGCTAACTGTTGATTAATTTTTGTTGGAGGTTTGGTGGTTGCCTGAAGGCCAAAATGGGTGTTTCAGGGAAAATGTTTTTCAGAGTCTCATCTTCTGTTAATATTGGTTGTAGGTCTTTGATGATTTTCCGTATTTTCTCAAGAGCTGGGTTGTAGGTGACCACAGGTGGCACTCGTGTGGATATTTTTTTCTCTTTGTACTGTAGCAGGTGCGTGCGTGGCGTTTTTACAGTAGAGTTGATTTGTTTGGTAATAGTCTTTGGTTTGTAGCTTTTCTGTCTCATAGATTTGGAGAGTACATTTAGATGGGAATTACAGTCATTAGGATCAGAGCATTTGCGATGGTACCTAGTGGCTTGGCTGTAGATGATGCCCTGTTTAGTACGAGAGGGGTGGAAGCTGGCGCTGTGTAGGTAACTGCACCTGTCTGTGGGTTTTCTGTAAACCGAGATGTGTATTGTGCCATTGTTACATGTCACAGTGGTGTCCAGAAAATTCACAGATCTAGTGGAATATTCAATTTTTAGTTTGATTGATGGATGGAATGTGTTGAAAGAGTCATGAAACTGTATCAGTTTTTCTTCGCTTCCAGTCCAAATTATGAAGATATCATCGATATAGTGATAATATTTGTATGGTTTGGTGTGTTGAATTTCTAGGAATCTCTGTTCAAGATCTGCCATAAACAGATTAGCATATTGGGGTGCCATCTTAGTGCCCATGGTTTGTAGGTAAACCTCATTGTTGAAACTGAAGTAGTTATGTGTGAGGATAAATAGTGCCAGCTCTCTGATAATTCGGGGGCTGTATTTTTGGTTGTTGACATGAGAGAGAAAATGGAAGCATGCATTGATGCCATCTGTATGTGGAATGTTGTTGTATAGAGATTCCACATCCATGGTTACAAGGATGGTGTTAGAAGGGACATTGGTGATTTGGCTGAGTTTGTTGAGGAAGTCGGTTGTGTCTTTTATGAAGCTGTTAGTGTTGGTGACTAGAGGTTTTAGGGTATTTTCTACCAGTCCTGAGATCTGTTCTGTGAGAGTTCCCATTCCTGTAATTATGGGTCTTCCAGGATTACCTGATTTGTGGACTTTGGGAAGTATATAGAAAGTGCCCATGCAGGGACTACTTGGTATGAGTGATTGCAGTTCTAGGTGTAAGTTCTTTACCTTTAGAAAAAACTTTTAAAAAAACTAATAAAATCTGTCAAGATTGAAGTTGCTGTTTAGTAGATAGGAGAGTGCGCTGAATCTTTTGTATTGTTTATTGTTTAATTATGTCCCCAGCAGCACCCCATTTAAGCATGTTCAGGTGAGTGCAACCACCCCCCCCCATGTTTCATATATATATTTGGGAGTCTAGCCAACTCCTTGGTTTTGCACCCCTCCCTGTTACAGGTGCCTCATCTCAGGTCCCTATTTAGCCTTGTACTGCAGAGAGCCTCAGATGGAGTTTTTTCCCCAAGTAAGTGAGTTATTCACATAGACATTAGAGTAGACATTAGACTGTGAGAGTAGGACCTGCCAAAGATGGGGTGCATTGATGTTGTGGCAGGCAGGGCCGGACTGGCCCACCGGGATACCGGGAAATTTCCCGGTGGGCCGTCGGCACCTGGGGCCGGGCAGACACCTGGGTCTGCTGGCGGCCACTGGGGAGGTCTTCTGGCGGCCGCTGGGGGACTTGTACTGGCGACCGCTGGGGGAGCTGCGCTGGCTCTGCTCCCCAGCGTGCAGCTGAATGAGACCGGCGCCGGAATATGACGTCATATTCCGGCGCCGGTCTCATTCACCAGCGCGTGAGGGCGGGAGAGCAGAGCAAGCATAGCTCCCCCAGCGGCCGTCAATACAAGTCCCCCAGCGGCCGCCAGAAGACCTCCCCAGCGGCTTCCAGTACAGGTACCCCAGCGGCCGCCAGAAGACCTCCCGAGCAGCCTCCAGTACAAGTCCCCCAGTGGCCTCCACAAGACCTCCCCCTGGCAGGTATTAGTAATGTGTCAGTGTGAGTTTGTCTGTCTGTTATGGTGTGTGTGTCTGTCTGTCTGTGTCATGGTGTCTGTATGGTGTGTGTCTGTCTGTCTGTGTCATGGTGTCTGTATGGTGTGTGTCTGTCTGTATGGTGTGTGTGTGTGTGTCATGGTGTCTGTCTGTATGGTGTGTGTCTGTCTGTGTCATGGTGTCTGTATGGTGTGTGTGTGTGTCATGGTGTCTGTCTGTATGGTGTGTGTGTGTGTCATGGTGTCTGTCTGTATGGTGTGTGTGTGTGTCATGGTGTCTGTCTGTATGGTGTGTGTGTGTGTGTCATGGTGTCTGTCTGTATGGTGTGTGTCTGTCTGTGTCATGGTGTGTGTGTGTGTCTGTCCGTCATGGGGTGTGTGTGTGTGTCTGTCATGGTATATGTGTGTTTAAAAATAGTGTTTTTGCTCACCTTTTTTTTCCCCACGCAGCGTGCTGGTCTCCCCTAGACTGGCCCTGCCTCTATAGCTGAGATCATCAAGCTTGATGATCTCAGCCAATCCAATGCTTTGCCATAGGATTGACTGCAAAACACCACTCCAACCAGCATCTCCTCATAGAGATGCATTGAATCAATGTATCTCTATGGGGAACGTTCAGCACCTACAGAGTGTGGAGGCCCTGAATGTAGGTGCACTAAAACAGGAAGCAACTCTAGTGACCGTCTGAGTGACTGTAACTAGCAGTGTCACTTTGAAGCAATGTAAACACTGCCTTTACTCTGAAAAGTCAGAGTTTACGTTGAAAAGCCTGTAGGGACATGCTATAGACACCAGTACCACTACATTAAGCTGTGTGTGTGCGTCTGCTAGTGAGTGAGCTTGCTTGCATGCGTGTGCCTGCTATTGAGTGAGCTTGTGTTTTATGTCAATGAGCTGATGTATATCAGTGAGATTGTTTGTCTATGAGGCTGTGTATCAATGAGCTTGTGTGTGTCATTGAGATGTCAGTGAAATTGCCTGTGTCTGCATCAGTATGCTTACTGTATAATTAAACGTTTTACCCTGAAAAGACCAATATTTTACATTAGAAAAAGCAATATATATATATATATATATATATATATATATATATATATATATATATATATATAATACACAAGATCCAGCGCACTCACCTATCCACTAAACAGCAACTTCAATGTTGAAAGATTTTATTTGTTTTTTTAAAAACACCTAATCTAGGCAAAAATAATGAGGGTTTAGTTACATTATATGATCATACAGTGCATAAGCCTGCCACAACGTCAATGTACCCCATCTTTGGCAGGTCCTACACTAACAGCCTAATGTCTGCTCCTATGAGATTAACCTACTTGGGGAAAGAAATTCCATCTGGGGCTCTCTGCAGTACAAGGCTAAATAGGGCCCTGGGATGAGGCACCTGTGACAGGGAGGGGTGCAAAACCAAGGAGTTGGCTAGACTCCCAAATATATATAAAACAAGAGGGGGTTGGCTGCACTCACCTTAACATGCATAAATGGGGGTGCTGCTGGGGGCCAAATAATACAATACACAAGATCCAGCGCACTCACCTATCCACTAAACAGCAACTTCAATGTTGAAAGATTTTGTTTTTTTTAAAAACACCTAATCTAGGCAAAAATAATGGGGGTTTAGTTACATTATATGATCATACATTGCATAAGCCTGCCACAACGTCAATGTACCCCATCTTTGGCAGGTCCTACACTAACAGCCTAATGTCTGCTCTTATGAGATTAACCTACTTGGGGAAAGAAATTCCATCTGGGGCTCTCTGCAGTACAAGGCTAAATAGGGCCCTTTCAACATTGAAGTTGCTGTTTAGTGGATAGGTGAGTGCGCTGGATCTTGTGTATTGTATTATTTGGCCCCCAGCAGCACCCCCATTTATGCATGTTAAGGTGAGTGCTGCCAACCCCCTCCTGTTTTATATATATATATATATATATATATATATATATATATATATATATAAATAAATATTACTCAATCATCTGTCATGGCAAGACATAGCCTTACATATTACACGCGACAATATATGGCGCAGTGACTTATGGGGCTGGCACACATTTTTTTTCCAGGGCTGCTTTTTATCCCCAGTCCGGCCCTGATGGCAGGCTTATGCAATATATGATCATATAATGTAACTAAATCCCCATTATTTTTTGCTTAGATTAGGTGTTTAAAAAAAAAAAAAAATAAACCTTTAGAAAAAACTTAAAAAAGAAAAACTAATAAAATCTGTCAACATTGAAGTTGCTGTTTAGTAGATAGGAGAGTGCGCTGGATCTTGTGTATTGTTTATTGTGTGTGTGTGTGTGTGTGTGTGTATATATATATATATATATATATATATATATATATATATATATATATATTTTTTTTTTTTTTTTACTTTTTAGCAGCCTGGGGGACCGTCTGACAGCTCAGACAGTCCCCCCTGCTGGCAGCTCCTAGACTCCTATTGCGGCAATGTGATCATGGTGATCAAATGGCCCTGGAGGGCCGGGGTGGCCAGAGCTGCTGCAGGGGGACTGCTGGTGTCACCGGCAGTCCCCCCTGACCGTGATCACCGTGGATTGCTGGTCCAGGTAAGTCCAGGGCTACTATTTGCCGCAGTCGTGCTGGGTACATCCGCGGTCCTTAACGACCGTTTTATTGTCGGACGTACGTAGTACATCCACGGTCATTAAGGGCATATACATAGATATATATGTGTGTATATATGTGTGTGTGTGTGTGTGTGTGTGTGTGTGTGTGTGTGTGTGTGTGTATATATATATGTATATATAATTTCATTATATCATTTCATTATATAATAAAGTGTATATTTGATATATAATATATATATATATATATATATATATATTATCAAAACACAATTAGAATAAAATTACACACATATATATATATCATTTTTTGTAAAATAATTTTTAGCTTGTTTTTTATTTATTTTTTATAAAATATATATAAAATATAATTTTATATATATATATATATATATATATATACACATGTGTGTGATTTTACTCTAAGGGTATTATATGTATATATTAATAAAAAAAATACACATATTTTGATGTTATATATACGCTGGGAACAGCGATCGGTAAGTACATGGGACAGGGAGGGAAGGTAGGGGTTATTTTTTATTCCATTAATTTTTTTTACTTCATTTTTTTTTAACATTTACAGAGTGCCTCGAGCCTCGTGGTGTATTTTAAAATGGTGCTGGCCTAGGCATGACAGGTCTCGGGCACCCCCTAATTTAAATTAACCGCCCCTTCCTACCAAGGCCACACCTCTTCCTGTTAACTTACACACATTTTGACTGACAGACACATACGTCCTGATATTTTTAAACCTTTGCTCTGCTAATTTAAAACTTAATTTAAGATTTCCTCTTGTTGTGGTAGTTTTTCTTCTTTTAAATAAACTTTCCTCCTTTACTATGTTGATTCCCTTTATGTATTTAAATGTTTCTATCATATCCCCCCTGTCTTGTATTTCCTCCAAGTTATTCATGTTAAGATCATTTAACCTTTCCTGGTAAGTTTTATTGTGCAATCCATGAATTAGTTAAGTAGCCCTTCTCTGAACTCTCTCCAAAGTATCAATATCCTTCTGGAGATACGGTCTCCGGTACTGCATACAAAATACTCCAAGTGAGGTCTCACTAGTGTTCTGTACAATGGCATGGGCACTTCCCTCTTTCTAAAGCTAATACCTCTCACTATACAACCAAGCCTTCTGCTGGCATTATCTGCTGCTCTATTACATTACCTGCCTACCTTTTAAGTCATCTGAAATAATTACTCCTAAATCTCTTTCCTCAGATGTTGAAGTTAGTACTGTATCAATTATTCTATACTCTGTACTTGGATTTGTATGCCCAACATGCATTATCTTGCAATTATCCACTTTAAATGTGCCACAGCTCTGACCTTTTTTCTAGTTTACCTAAATCATTTGCCATTTGGCTTGTGCCTCCCGGAACATCAACCCTGTTGTATCATCAGCAAAAATACATATTTTACCATCAAGACCTTCTGCAGTATCAGTAATAAAGGTATTAAAGAGAATGGGTCCAAGAACAGATCCCTGAGGTACCCCACTGGTGACAAGTCCAAGCTTCGAATATATTCCATTAACTACAACCCTCTGTTGCCTGTCACTCAGTCACTGCCTAACCCATTCAACAATATTGGAATCCAAACTTAAAGATTGTAGTTTATTGATGAGCCTTTTATGTGCAACAATGTCAAAAGCCTTACTGAAATCTAGGTAAGAAATGTCTACTGCACCACCCTGAACTATTATTTTAGTTACCCAAAAAAAATCAATAAGATTAGTTTGGCATGATTTCCCTGAAGGAAACCCATGTTGTCTCTGATCTTGAAATCCACATGAGTTTAGATGTTTTACAATGCTATCCTTTAACATGGTTTCCATCACTTTCCCCACTACTGAAGTAAGGCTTACTGGCCTATAGTTACCCATCTCCTCCCTACTACCTTTCTTATGAATTGGCACAACATTCACTAATTTCCAATCTTCTGGGACTAATTCAGTTAACAAAGATTGGTTTAATAGATCCGTTGATTTTGCTAGTACACCACTACATTTTTTTTAATAACTTTGGGTGTACCCCATCAAGCCTCATCAACTTATTTGTCTTAATATCAACTATAATAGTGCCACATAAACTCCCAGGAAGGATCCTAAATATTTTTGAAAACCTGGACGCAAACTTACATTTCAGTCTGAAATAAATTGTATCTTCCCTCTCTCTTTGGCACCTTACAGCAAGTATTTTATGTTTTTGTTTTGTCTTGTGATTTGGTTTGTGTTTTGTTTTTAATATAAATGTACAATCTTAAGGTTTAGATGAACATCGTCCATAAACTCCATCTACTATTATAAGCAATTAAAAAAAAATATTACAAACATAACAAGTAATATGCGACTATGGATTTATAAGAATTATGTCTATTGCATTGATGTTGTGTTTTGTAATTTTGTTCTATATTTGAACCTTTCAATAAAGAATAAAGAAAAAAAAGAATAAAATAATATATTCCTTATTTATTACTCTTAGAGTGTGACCTTTTCTCAGAAGAAGGGAATCTGAATCATATGTGCAATTCCTGTTAAATAAAAAGCGATCCATATGAAAAAACATCAGGATATATGCAGAAAAGAGTAAAATATAATTTTTTTTTTCTACCTATATACTGCACTTGCAGTTCAGTCAGAGCATGTGCAGTAGCGTGGCAAAATGCAGAATTCCTGATGGAATGAATGAGATGTTATTAAACCTTGAAATGCAGCAAAATGTCAGCAAAAAATTTGGCAATAATATTTTGAGAAAAAATATCGGCAACAATTCGGATAAATTGCTACGAAATTGCCATGAAAATACTGCAAAATGCTGGAAAAAGCTGGGCAGATTGCCCTCCCAGGCACGATTTGAGCACCATGGAGTCTCTGAAAATAGGTAAACTAAAATCAAGACAAAAAGGGTATTTTATACTTGCTACCCCTAGGGTCAATGGAACTTATCCCGGATCACTAAAGAAGTTCCTTCAGCAGGGACATGTTTGCATAGGCCCGTGTCCTGTAGCTTCCTATGGAAGAGAGGCTGAACTCGCTTAGGGCAAGGGGCAACAATAGGTAAGCAGAAAAGAAAAAACTCCTGTCCTATTGGAGATAGAATAAGAACAAAAATACTGAGGCCTGGATGAGTAGGGGTACTTATACCCTTGTTTTAATTAGGTTCCTGTCTAAATGGGATTGGGAGGAGCTAAAATAGTGTTGTGCTGCCATGGATATGGCCAGGAAATATATATATATATACATAACTTAATAAGGAATAAATGCACATCATGGACATGTAGTTGGAGCTCATTGATGCAGTCTAATGGTTGAGGATAACAGACAACCCCCTGGGATTGGAGCCAAAGACAGAGCATACGATGGGAGCACAGTGAAATGTCTTCCCAGCTTGTCTGACTCTAAACCAACTATAATTTTTACCTTCAAATTACTATAAGGGAGGTTGTAGACCTCCTTTATGTCCCCACCTGCCATGTAGTAGGTGGGGGTGTATCTACTAAACAAACAAAGCTTGTTACTGGGCAGCCAATCTTGCCCATTTGCTAGAGAGGCTCCATCTCATGGGGAGACCTGGTCCCCCCTGTGGAACAACCCATTGGCATCATGTGGGTGACTTTAAATAATGAGTGGTGGACAGATTACTGTCTACCTCCATCTGTCGCCAGTGGGAGGGATCTAGCTTAACCCACAGCCCCCACCATCTGTAGCAGGGAGAGGCTCTAAAAGAATTCAAGGGCGGGAGGAGATAGTACCCATCTCCCCAAAATTGTCCATAAGTGTCCTCAAGCCCCTAGCCACCCCAATTTAAATAAAAGCAATACCCTACCTATCCCTTCTCACTCTAATAATAATGAAGGGTTAATAAAACTAATAACTGTAAAGAACAAAAATTATACTTACCATCAGATGTCATCTTTCTTCTAAATCTTCTTTTCTTCAGACTCAAAAGGGTAAAAATAAAATTCACAATAACACAACACACTTTTGAAAATAAAAAATCGATCACAATAAACAAATGACTAAAGTAATTAAAACCAAGATGCAATACAAAAATAGAGCAATCTTCTCCCCAGAGGGCTTAGCTCAGAGTGAGTAAGCTTACAAAGCCAAAAAAAACCCTCTCTTATTCAGGCTTTCCCACGCAATGCAGCCTCAGTCTGTGCACTCTGATATGTTGGCTTACAAAAGCTGTATTGCGTTATTGTTATTGTATTCACTATTTCACTTTTGTGTAAAATTTAGAAGAAAGAAGACATATAAAGGTAAATATGATTTTTTATTTATTTTGCAGGTTACATTAGTTTTATTGGTCCTCCTCACTATAATTATTATTGTCCACCTATGGGGGACACTTATGCAAAATGTTTAAAGGAGTGGATAATGGAACCCCACCCCCCAACCCCCCATAGTAAATTTAGTTAGAGCCCTCACCCACTGCTCCTGGGTGGTGGCTGATGAGGTACTAGCCCTCCTTGCTTTATAAATACAGCACTTACCCACTGCCTACTGGCGAGAACTTGGGTTGACACAAGGCCAGTCCTTATCAATATTAGAGCCCCTACCCGCCATTGGTGGGGCGGCGAGAGATAAAATTAGCTGATATTTGTAATAGTCAGGTGCATTTGTATTCTTAAAAGAACACTATAGTGTCAGGAATGCAAACACTTGCATGCATCAAAACAATGGGGGTGGACAGATCACCGTGGGTCTAATATTAAACAACATAAAGCGGTGGGAGGCATCATGCTGTGAGGCTCTCAGTTCATAATTGAGGAAGAACATAGTGAGGGCAGTAATTAAAATGAAAAAAGGAACTATGTTTATCTTCAGCCTCTACACTCCTACCCCTGGTCTGTGGGTGGGGGTTCTATTAATAAAATCTGGGGGTATCTTGTGTCTCTTGCAGCCCCAACAATGAGAAAATCTTCAAATTATGCAATATTTTGGTTGCCAAATGTTGACAATGTTTTGATAGAAAAGGCATCAACAATAAAATATATTTATTATAATTCAAGTTGGCTAAATGCATCACTTTACATACATAATTTTACTATTTTGTAAATTTTACTCTTTTAATGTTTAATCGCTGTAGTATTGCACATATATCTGTATTTCCTATGCAAAATTAGAAATGTAAAAATATTTCACAAATATTATAAACTGTCCAACTCATACTTGGTATATAACATGAATAGGTAGAACTAAAGTGCCAGGTAATTAATCATAGTAACAAAAATAGCACAACTAAATTTATGGCTTTAATTTTAAAGCCATTAATTAGTTGTATAATGTCTTTTGAATTCCAGAGTACATGTTTTATTACTTTTATCAAGTATCTGAGATTAACTTTAAAAGTATTGAGAGCTAGAATAATGACAACAATCAATGGAATGGAAAATGCAAACACTTTCACATTCTATTCAAAGGCATTATAATGGACTTTATTTTCAGTTTTTATGACTTTTTACAAAATATATTTCTCACTTTTAAATTTGTTTAGGTTGTATTATTTCTGACTAACAGCTGGCTTTATAATTTTGTTAATAATACAGGGACATTCAAGCACCATTACCAAAACAGTGAGAGGGTAGTGGATGCATGGAATAGCCTTCCAGCTGAAGTGGTAGAGGTTAACACAGCGAAGGAGTTTAAACATGCGTGGGATAGGCATAAAGCTATCCTAGACTTAAGATAAGGCAAGGGACTAATTAAAAGTATTTAAAAAATTGGGCAGACTAGATGGGCCAAATGGTTTTTATCTGCCGTCACATTCAATGCTTCTATATTTCTATGGTTCTAGGAATGTTGTGGTGCCCTGTCGCTGTAAGTAGTAAAAGTTTGATAATGGTTTCATAACTTATCTGGAGCCAACCAAGTACCAATTACTTTGACCATGAGAGCCACAAACTCTCTGCATTAAGCTAAGTTCAGCAGTGTGGTGCAGTTCTTAGCTCATTGACTGACAGCAATAAGCTGATGCTGTCAACAACCAGTTTAGCTCAGGAAAGTTTATGTAAGCTCAATGCAGGACCTTCCAGCTCTGAGTTGGTGGGATGACCAGTTCCCACCAGGTAAGTTATCAAACTGTTTAACTACTTACATTCCTCCTGGCACTATGATCACTACAATGTTAACATTCAACAGAATTATATTAGCACAGCAGCAGCATGTAGAAGTCAGAGCAGGGCACACATATAAAGCTCTAAAAGGCAAAATGGCTGCATAGTAGGAGAGAAACTAACAAAAGAAAGTCGAAGCAATACACCTTCCCTCTAGCGCAGTAAAGACCATAGGGCATAGATTAGACACTAGCGCTGATGCCTAATTCAAACCTACTAAATTCATGTTCGAGCAGATTTTCTTAAAAATGTCTCATGGCAAGGGTTTTGTCAAAATGTCAGCTGTCAACTCAGCTGCTACCATACCATTTGCTATCTCCCAGGTGCTCGGGTCCAGCATGTTTCTCATTGATTGGATGGATTATTGGGAGGGGCTGGTAATAACCTGACTGTTCATGGTCCATATTGGTACCAATGACAAAGCCAGAGGAAAATGGAAGGTCCTAGAGCAGCGGTTCCCAAACTGTGTCCCATTATGCCGCCTCTTTCACAGGTTTATTCCCTAAATTCTGAATTGCAATGAAGAGACATTTAGGGAACATAACACACTGTGTTACATACTGCCTAATACATCCATCCATCCACACAGACTGCCTATTAGATACAAACAACCATACACACACCGCCTAATACATACATTCATACACACATTCTGCCTAATGCATATATCAATAGACACATACTGCCTAATACATAAATTCATACACTCTTTTTCAATGCATTTGGTGGTATTTAATTTATAATAATGTTGGGATTTAATTTATGTTACAGTGAACTTTAAGTAAAACATTTTTTTGGTTTAATATAGAATTATATTCATATATATTATAAATATAATTTAATATATAAGTAAATATTTACATGGTCACACACACTAGCACACATACTCTCCCAGGCATACACACACTGTCAATTACACACTCTCACTGACATACATACAAAGTGTCACACATTTCACTAACACATTTTCACTGACATACAGTGTCACTTGCACATTGTCACTAACACACACACTCTCCCTGACATACACAGTGTGGCTTACACACTCACTAACATACATAATCTCACTGTCTTACACTGTCAGTTACACACTTTCACTAATACAAAAACTCTCACTGACATACAGTGTCACTTACACACTCTCAATAACACACACTCTTACTGACATACAGTGTCACTTACTTTCACTAACACATTTATTGACATACACAGTGTCACGTACACACTCTCGCTGACATACACAGTGTCACTTACACACTCTCGCTGACATACACAGTCACTAACACACAGTGACATTCACAGTGCCACTTACATACTCTCACTAACACACACACACTGTCACTCAAGCCCAAACTCACACCACTTTACATATAGTCACACTTTATGTACACACACAAACACAGCAATTCAATACACACAGTGCAATTTACAATCATACACTCATACTCATAATTAGTTCTCCTTACCTTCAGATGGACGATACATAAGTGCTGTGAATGGAGGAGAGGAGTCCAGCCTGCAGGTAGCTGCTATTGTTCCTGGTGAGGGGAGCAGGAGAGCAGTGCACTGTGAGCACAGGCTACTTCCTGTTTCCTTCAGAGAGCTTCCAGTGTTCACAGGCAGGGGGCAGCCGGGATACCAGTTCATGTCCCAGCTTCCCCTGCCTGCAGGAAGCACAGTGCTCTGCTGGGTGCTGGGGTTACAGCAAACCCCACTCCCTGAGCAGGTAATCAGAGACAGAGGGAGTCCAGCAGCTGAATGGCTAAGAAACCACAGGCAGCAGCAGGGCAGCCCACAGGGGGCTTCCCACTCTGGACCAACACCTGGATCCAGCTCAAAGTGAGAAGGCCTCTCCTCCAAGAGAGTATAGCTGTATAGCCCTTAAAAGAGCTAGTGATATAGCAATCCAAAGAGCAGGGATATAGCTAGTATACTTTTCTCCCCCATACATGAGACAAGGCACTATGCTGTGGGTAAACTGGTTTATTGGAGGCCACACACATCCTTTTATGCCACTCCTCATCCAAGAGGTTTCCTAAATCCCATTCCAGGGGCATTGCCCACTTGTGAGAATCTGAGAGAGAACTAGTTGCAAGCAAACATCTACATTAAATTATCTCTCAGTACAGAAAACATGCAATATAACAATACCTCAAAAGTACCCCAAAACACATGAAAACCTCACAAACGTCACATCCCCTGGTAGCCCCGATCTGGGTCACCAACATATCCAAAAATCACCCAGATTGGTTGAGGGGTTCGGGTTTTCTATGGAAGTCAATTATTTGACCGACCGTGCACATGGTCCTATGCGCAAAACAGTTCCATGAAATCATGGCTAGCGGTCAGTCTAGTTTGGTAGTTTAAAAATGAACAAACTACAGAACATAGTCAATAGTCTTACCCTGGAGCTTGTTCACCTTGTTCATGGGAACGTTTCCACCCGAACAGTGCCCTTTTAAGTGGTGTAGAGCCCAACACAGGCAATGCTGGATGTCCAGCGATGTTTGGTAGTTTCTGTGTCCAATTTTGTTCCATGAGATTAATTCCCAAAAACCGCTGCCTGCGCCCGCGGGAACAAGATGGCCACCACCTCGTGGTCGTTCATGCGACCAGCGGCCACCCAGTCGAACAATTAGAACACTGCGGTGGAACATGTTACAAACTGTCAATTAGGCTTAACACACTCCCGGTTCATGCGCCTGTTTGGTTCCCGAACAGAATAGAGAAAGTGTACGAACAGGGTCTATTATGACCCTTTTCCCATGGCCCATAGTCTTGAGGCAGGAGGCTGGCAAGCTGGCCCCTCCAAGAACACGTTGCAGAAGCATTTCTGCCACACATCTCCCCCCCCCCAAGAAAAAGACTAACCAAGTACCTAACCTGCTGCAGGTCGGTACCTGAGTTAGTTGAGCAGCCCACCCAAAAGCAATTAGTTGGCCTGGTAGCCTCCTGCTCCATGCTTGGCCCGCATAGTTCCATGCTGCTGTGTGGGTAACATCCATCACTCCTGGTCTCTCTCTGGCTCCCGGTCGTGAAGTTGTCTGTGCTTAGGGGGTGGCCTGTGTGTAATCAAACCCTGGATAAATGGAAAGGGAAGGGCAGAGGCTCACTGCACTGTGCTTGGGTGCCAGCTCTTCTGCTGGGATGTGGTTAGTGGAGATTGCCTGGATCCAGCTCAAAGGCCTCGGTTAGACATCCATTGCTGGGGAGGGGGATTGACCACCCCCCACCCACTGGTATTCCTGCTGTGGCTGGGGAGGGATGACACCCTCTTCTCCCAGGCTCTCACCAGGCTATTGTGGAGGGGGACCGCCTGTATCCAGTGAGTTACGCTGCTGTTGGGGATCTGGGCCAGCTGCCCAGTATCCCTGTAGGGCTGATGCAGAGATCTCGGTCCCATCTGCACCGGCCAACTGGACATCTTCCTAGGACCAGTCTATGGAGGTCCCCTGTTTCTGCAGCTGGTTAGGAAACAGGGGGTACAGTAGCCAGGTCTTCCCACCCGGTGGGTGGCAGGTCTGGGTCAGCCACCCAGCTTTAATCCTCTGCAGGCACACAGACCACTGTCTAGACATGTGCAATTAATTTCGGTCTGAATTTAAATTCAGACGAATTTCTGCTATTCGGACATTAGGATGCTTCCGAATATGCAAATTGCAGAATTTTGGAAGTGCAGAATTTCGGAAGTACCGAACCGAATTGTCTAAGTGCCAAATTTTGGAAGTGCTGAAGTGCTTCAGATTTCTGAAAAGTGGCAAAACAGGAGAGGGAGGGAAAATTAAGGGAATGATGACAGAAATCTAACCCTACCCCTAACCCTATTTGCAACCCTAGCGCTAACCCTACCCCTAACCTAACCCTTACCCCAACCTTCCTCTAACCCTACCTCTACCCCTTGCCCTAACCCTACCACAAACCCTAACCCTTACCCCAATATTTCTCTAACCCTAACACTACCCCTAACCCAAACCCTACCCCTAATCCTACCCCCAGGCATTAAAACCTATTGGGGTCACTATGACCCCCATTTTAATAAAAGGGAGGTTAAATCCTACAGCATGGCCTTACTCACCTATTTGCCAACCTCCTGCCCACAGATTATGGGCCCTAAAGGGAAACCTGTAAAAGAATGCTGAACTTGACTGACTGTAAGCACTGATTTCCCTGGAACTGGCATAGGACCATGTGCACGGTCGGTCAAAACTATGACTTACAGGAAATTCCTGAACCCCTGAACTGATCTGGGTGATTTTTGGATATGTTGTTCACCCAGATCGGGGATGTATCTATGGGGTTTTATGTGTTTTTAAGGTACTTTTTGGGGTTTCATAAAATTGTATGTTTTTCTGTGCTTGGAGATAATTGGGTTAGATTAGTACAGTTCCTGATTCAATTATCTCCCAAGCACAGAGGAGGGATTCTGTTGTTTGTGTATGGGATTCTGTTGTCTGTATGACTGTTGGACTCCACATGGGGGTCACCCTTGTTGGGAAACTTGCATAAAAGACCAGTGTGCCTCCATTAAAATTCTGTTCCTGCTTACCCTCAACATAGAGTGTCATCTCATGTGTTTGGGAAAAGGCTGTATCTATCTTGGGGATTGCTATATCACTAGCTCTTCTAAAAGCTGTTCCTGCGATGCTCTCTGGGAGTAGGAGAGGTCTGTCCACTGGAAGCTGGATCCCGGTCTTGGGTCCAGGGTGGGTGAAGGATGGCAAGACCTGCCTCGCTGGAAGTGGGGTCTGCAGTGCTTAGGGTGTCTGGTGGAGTGCTGGAATTCCTTGGTGAGCACTAGGAGCATTGATTGGCGGAGGCACTCGGTCGGAGTGCCTGCCGGTCCGTCACATATGATGGCAGTGGCAGGATGGCATCCTAGTGCGAGGAAAACCATTCTGGAAACACCGGTAATGTGTGGATTTATATTGAGGGCAATGATAGTCCCCGTACAGCGCCCCTGTCTACAGCAGTATGGAACCAGCTAGTCCCCGAACAACGTTCCTATATGAGGAGGATGATGACCCGGACTGGAGGGATGCAGTCCGGGAAGACGTCTGGTAGGAGGCCCTGGAGGGCGTACAGCATCAGCGAGACAAGAGTCTGCCCAGTGAAGAGCAGCGGCGACTGATACCCTGCAGACAGACCCAGATCTGCCACCCTACAGTTGGGAAGACCCACAGATGGCAGGTGGAGATGGGACCGAGATCTCTCTACCGGCCCTACAGGGATGCTGGGAAGCCAGCCCAGATCCCCAGCTACAGCAGGAATTACCGGGAGTAGGGTCGGTCATACTCCCCAGTGGCAGCTTACCTTGCATGGAGAGGAGACAACTGGTCTCTCTACCCAGCGGCAGTGTATCCTACAGGAAGTAGAGACAATCGGTTTCACTTCCCAACAGCCGTGAGTGTTACAGGGAGAGGAGACAAACGGTTTCTCTCCCCAGCGGCACTGCATCTAACAGGGAGAGGAGACAACCGGTCTCTCTCCCCAGCAGCAGTGCATCTCACAAGGAGAGGAGACAACCGGTCTCTTCCCAGCGGCAGTGCATCCTACTGGGAGAGGAGACAACCGGCCTCTCTCCCCAGCGGCAGTGCATCCTACAGGGAGAGGAGACAACCGATCTCTCTCCCCAGCAGCAGTGCATCTTTCAGGGAGAGGCGACAGCTGGTACAGATGGGACCGTGGTCTCTGTGCCGGATCTACAGGGATGCTGGATGGCCGGTCCAGATCCCCAACTAAACCCGCAGGGGTAGCAGGAGGAGCAGGTAAGCACTTTCTCCCCTCCCCAGCCAATTCCCAGCAAGGCCCTGAGGTTAGTGGATGGGACTACCATACCCATTGACCCCCTTCCAACAGGCATCAGGGCAGAGTGCTGCTGGCCCCTGTCCTACCTGCCCCTTTGTTACAGGGCAGGACTATGTACCTGTCACCCCAGCAGATGCGCTGCCCTCCCCTTTTCCCTTGTCCAGGGCCTGACTACCTGCAGGCCACCCCAGCAAAAGCGCTGGCAACCGGGCAGAGCACTGCTAGTCTCTGCCCTACCTGCCCCCTTGTTACAGGGCAGAACTATGTACCCGTCACCCCAGCAGATTCACTGGCAACCAGAAAGAGTGCAGTTAGCCTCTGCCCTCCGCTGGTCCTTGATCCAGGAACTTGAAATTCACCCCACTACCCAGCTGCAACACTGGCTACAGGACAGAGCAGCGCTGGTGTCTGCCCAACGAGTAACTACACCCCCAAGCCAGAGAGCAACAAAGGAACTGGGAGTACCAGAGGCCCAAGTAGCCCTTGGGGTCATACAGGACCAAGACAGACTACAGGAGTCACCAGGTCCAGTAATTGTTTGTTGTGGGTGTGTTACTCGACAGGAGGTCAGGTACCTGGTTAGTTTCCCCATGGGAGGGAAGATATGTGATGAAACTAACCTCGCCACTTGCACTTGGAGGGGCCTGCTTGCCAGCCTCCTGCCCACAGACTGTTAGCACTGATTTCCCTGGAACTGTTTTGGGCATGGGGCCATGCTTGTGGTCGGTCAAAACTAAAACTATGACTTCCACAAAATGTATAAACCCCTGAACCGATCTGGGTGATTTTTTGGATATGTTGTTAACCCAGATCGGGGCTATCAGGGGGACTTTTATGGTGTTTTGTGTGTTTTTAAGGTACTTCTTGGGGTTTCATAAAATGTAATGTTTTTTTCAATTATCTCCCAAACACAGAGGAGGGATTCTATTGTTTGTGTATGGGAGTGTCTCACTGTATGACTCTATGTTTATTGGTTTATTCACTTTCTGTCCCTGTGCCCAACAAGGTCCACCTGGGTGTCGCCCTTGTTGGGAAACTTGCATAAAAGGCCAGCTTGCCTCCATTAAAATGCTATTCCAGCTTACACTCCAAAACTGTGTGTCATCCTGTTATTGAAAGGGAAAGAAGATTTACTCCTGTATCTGCTGTTCCAGCTTGCAGGGGATTCAACAGGGAAAATCCTTGTAAGGACTAGAGCTAATTCCCCATTCGGCTCCAGGAAGGAGCATTTCCAGGGCCCCCAGTCAAGCCATGGCGACTGTGGACAGAAGTGCTGCGGTTTGTCCCGTGTTCCAGCTCGGAAGCGGTCCTTGGCGGAGGTACCCAGCCAGGGGTACAGGGAGCTCCGTTACACTTGGTATACATATCCCACAGCCCCTTTCACAGTATCCTGGTGAATAACTGCAAACAGGATCCAGGCAGGAATCAAATTACCATGAATGTCTTTATTTAAATTGGAAAAAATTAAATCCAAATATCATGCAAACATAAAGGTAATACAAAACACATCCACCACACTTTAACCTTTATGTTTGTATTATATTTGTTTTGGGGGTTTTTCCGATAGATATGTCTGGAAGTCTATTCAAAAACAGAACTATACATAGGACACAAGGTCACGTGTTGAGTCTGGAAGTAAGGAGATTTAGTCTTAGGCAAATGAAAGGGTTTTTTTACAGTAAGAAATATAAGGATGTAGAATTTTTGGCCAGAATAAGTGTTGTTTCTTATCAGAGTATGTACAATATATATGTATGTAATTAGCAACTGGATGAATACTTGCAAAACCATCATATTTGTAATTTTCAAATTGTGGGGTAATACCTTCTTGATCTCAGGATAAATCTGACTGCCATTCTGGGGAGAAGAAGGAATTGTTTCCTAGTTTGTTGCAAAATTGGAAGTTCTTTAAACTGTTTTCTTTTGGGGAGTTTCTTCTTTTGTATTAAACCCTTTAAGGACTGTGCCAAATGTACACGTTGTGAGTATTTTGAGAACGGACAGCAACTAATATAGCCTAATATAGCCTTCCCTTCGGTGGATCCCCGCTCAGAACTCAAGCTGGTTTTACCTCATCTTGTGCCATTACAGAGAGAACATATCAGACTGGTCCCACCCAGATATCAGCTTTGGCTCAAAGATGATGCCTAGCAAGGCTGAAACGATCGTCTGGGGTTGCTGTGTCTCTTGTGCAGAGGGATCTTGCTTGCATTTCGGATCTGCACTGCCCGTATGATATGTTTCAGAGATGTTCTCTCTGTAATGGCACAAGATGAGCTGACCCCTTCCTCACGGTGCCTAGAGAGATATCAGCTATGCCTCACTGATGATGCCTAACAAGGCTGAAACGATCGTCTGAGGTTGCTGTGTCTCTCGTGCTGGCATTTCGGATCTGGACTGTCTCTATGGGTGGGACTAGTCTGATATGTTTCAGAGATGTTCTCTCTGTAATGGCACAAGATGAGCTAAAACCAGCTTAAGATCTGAGTGGGGACCCACCAAAGGGCAGTCTATTTCAGCTCCTGCCCGTTCTCAGTATTCTCTTGTGCCAGGTTTTGTGTTCTAACTGTGAATGTCATAATACTGTTTGCTTTTACTGCAATAAAATACACATATTTGTATTCTGCAATGTCTCACGTGTAAAACAGTACCCCCTATGTACAGGTTTTTCACATTGAAATTCGCCAGATTGGTTACGTTGCCTTTGAGACCGTATGGTAGCCCAGGAATGACAATTACCCCCATGGCCATCATGTGACTAAGTGGCTAAAAAGCAAGCCTTATATTTGACTCTGTAACTTTTGAAAACATCATAAAACCTGTACATGAGGGGTACTGTGTTACTCAGGAGACTTCGCTGAACACAAATATTAGTGTTTTAAAACAGTAAAACGTATCACAACCATTATATCGTCCGTGTACGTGCCATTTGTGTGTGAAAAATGCAAAAAAGTTTGCTTTCACTGACGATATCATCGTTGTAATAAATTTAACTGTTTTGAAACACTAATATTTGTGTTCAGCGAAGTCTTCTGAATAAAACAGTACCCCCCATGTACATGTTTTATGGTGTCTTGGAAAGTTACAGGGTTAAATATATCGCTAGCAAATTAAATTCCCTGGACTTTCGGCCTGGGTTGTCAGGCAGGTCCCGCAAATTGTAATTAATAAAATGACTTAATTATGTAAAATTACATAAATATACCGTATTTTTCGCTCCATAAGACGCACCTCACCATAAGACGCACCTAGTTTTTAGAGGAGGAAACCCAGAAAAAAAAATATTCTGAACAAACTGTTCCATAGTGTTTCTTACCATGGGACAGTTTGTTCAGAATATTTTTTTTTCTCCCCTGTCCCATAATGATCTTTAACCCCCCTTTCCTCTGTCCCATAGTGATTGTTAACCCCTCCTACCCTGTCCCATAGTGATTGTTAACCCCTCCTACCCTGTCCCATAGTGATTGTTAACCCCTCCTACCCTGTCCCATAGTGTTCTTTAACTCCTCCTCCCCTTGTCCATTAGTGTTCTGATCCCATAGTGTCCCCCCTCCCATTGTCCCATAGTGCACTTTCCCTCCCATAGTGTCCCCCCCTGCCCTTGTCCCATAGTGTCTCCCCCTCCCCTTGTCCCATAGTGTCCCCCCTCCCCTTGTCCCATAGTGTCCCCCCCTCCCCTTGTCCCATAGTGTCTCCCCTCCCTTTCTCCCATAGTGTCCCCCTCCCCTTGTCCCATAGTGTCTCCTCCCCTCCCCTTGTCTCATAGTGTCTCCTCCCCTCCCCTTCTCCCATAGTGTCTCCCCTCCCTTTCTCCCATAGTGTCCCCCTCCCCTTGTCCCATAGTGTCTCCCCCCCTCCCCTTGTCCCATAGTGTCTCCTTCCCTCCCCTTGTCCCATAGTCTCCTCCCCTCCCTTTCTCCCATAGTGTCCCATTCCCCTTGTCCCATAGTGTCTCCCCCTCCCCTTGTCCCATAATTACTTACCTGTCTTGGAGCGTGGGCCGGCTTCACAGCGCGCTCCGCGGTCCAGGAACTTCTATTTCAGGTTCTGGCTCCAAGACAGGTAAGTAATTCTTCACATTCGCTCCATAAGACGCACAGACATTTCCCCTCACTTTTGAGGGGAAAAAAAGTGCGTCTTATGGAGCGAAAAATACGGTATACCTAGAATTATTATATATATATGTATATAATTTTTTTAAATTATTTTTATTTATATATAGGTATATATATAGTGATATATACGTGTATACTTATGTATATAGATATATATTATTTCGTTCTACATGTATTTTGATATCAGTATATTAATTTTAAAATACAGTTAGAATGAAATTAAACATATTTAAAAAAAAATTTAAATAATTTTTTCTTTTATTTTTTTACGTATTTACATATTTATTTATGTTATATTATATATAATTATATATAATGATAATTATATATATATTTAATCAATATCATTCTACATGTATTTTGATATTAATATATATATATATATAAATATATATATATATATATATATATTAATATTAAAATACACTTAGACAGTGTATGTGTATTTATGTGTATGTGTGTATATGTGTATATATATACTTAGATCATATATATAATAAATATAAATATGATCCAAGTATATATAATTAAAAAATAAAAATTTCAGGCAGCAGGGGGAGTACCTGTCATAACAGGCAGTCCCCCTGCTGGCACTGACATGGACTGCTATGCCATCCATGTGATCGTGAGGTCCTTTATATTTATTACCCAATGGGAGAAATTTGCCTTTCTAATATTTGTTTGAAGAGATTCCATTTATCCTCAGTGGTTTTTTTTTTACTTAGGAGTTTATGCCAGTCAATATGTTGTAGAGCTGCCCTAATCTAAATCTGCCCTAAAAATTGTACATTTTAGTATACCCCACGTGCTTTTGCTTTTTTGAGTTTGATTAAAAAAATAACATATTGTGATCACTATTTCCCAAATGCTCCCCTACTTGAATGTTGGTTAAAAGATTAACATTGTTTGTTATAATGAGATCCAGACAAGCAGCCTTTCTAGTTGGTGCTTATACCAGTTGTGACATGAAGGTGTCATTCAACACATTCAAAAACCTGTTTTCTCTTGCTGAAGTACTAGTCCCTCTATCCCAATTTATGTCTGGGTTATTAAAATCTCCAATAATTAACGTGTTACCCAGATGTGCAGCTTTCCCGATTTGCTTTAACAGCTATTCTTCCTCATGAATATTTACAGAAGGTAGTTTACAACATATCCCAACCAATAATTGATTTCCCTTCGTTTGCCCCAAGCAGATATCTACTGTGACAAACTCCCCTTTTCCTGTGAGTTTGCCACAAGTTTTTGGAGGGGCCTGTTTGCCAGCCTCCTACCCTGTGACTATGGCCCCTGCAATAGACCTGGTTAAAATATTTTAAACAGGCTCTGTTCATGCAATTGGGACTATATGGTTCGTTTACCAAACAGCCGCATAAACCGGAGACCAGCCTGGAGCTTGTTAAGCTTAACTGATATATTGTTGCAATTTGCACCTCTGTGGTCTAAGTGTTCGTCTGGGTGGCCGCAATTCCTATGGCCAACCACGAGGTGGCGGCCATCTTGTTCGCATGGACCAAAACCGCGAATAAACTTCAGGGGGACTTAGCCGCGAATGTCCTGAAACTATTTTCGGTATAAAAACTTCACGGTTCCCAGTCGGTCCTCCAGCGGCACTTAGCCGCGATTCTATGGAACTATTTTCGGCTATGGCACCATGCCTGTGGTCGGTAAAAACTATGACTTCCATAAAATTTCTGAGTCCCTGAACTGATCTGGGTGATTTTTGGATATGTTAATCACCCAGATTAGGGCTATCAGAGTATGTACCATTTGTGGGGTGTTATATATTTTTAGGGTACCTTTGGGGTGTTTTAAAAAATATAAAGTATGTTTTTTCTGTGCTTGGAGATAATTGGATTAGAATTAGTACAGTTACTGATCCAATTATCTCTCAAGCAGGGAGGAGGGATTGTATGTTTATTATAAGAGTGTTGGTCTGTGTCTTTGTGTTGGAGTCCCCAACAAGGTCCATGTGGGCGTACTCCTTACATGGGGATTGTCATAAAAGACCAAGTGTAGCTCCCATTTAATTGAGATTCGTTTACCCCTTCATGAAGTCTTGGCTCATGTTTGGGGGATTGGAGAACACTTGAGGGATTGCTATATCACAATACTCCCCTAAGTATAATCACTAGCTGTTATAAGAGCTGTTCCTGCTACGGACTAGAAGAGGTCTACCCACTGGAAGCTGGATGCTGGTCTTGGGTCCAGGGTGGGTGGAGGATGGCGAGACCCCAACCAAGTTGCGGCGGTTCGTGGGGTTTACAGTGGTTATGGTGTTCCAGTGCAGTGTTTATGGTACTCGCAAGTACTAGGAAGCAGTGATTGACAGAGGTTTCCTGTCAGGGTGGCTGGTGGTCTATTACATCTACCCATAAAGCTTACACATTTTCCTCATCACACTCCACATGCCCAAGATTTGACGTTAACTCATGGTTGACATACAAACATCCCCCACCACTCTTCTTTTCCTATCCTTCCTAAATAACATGTACCCATTTAAGTTAACTGCCCAGTCATGTGTATCATCCCACCATGTTTCTGTTATGCCTATTATATCAAATTGCTTAGTGTATGCTATTGCCTCTAGTTACCCCATTTTGTTAATTAGGCTCCTTGCATTAGTAAGCATATATCTAATATTATCATGAGTCACTTTGTGCAAATTTTCATTACTGCTGTATACCTCCCCTGTTCTGGTCTTGCCCCTACCCTTATCTACACACCACTTATGCTGAGTTAAAGCTCATCTCCTTTCTGTCATATCTCCATTTTGTAGATTTCTATGTCCCTCCCCTCTACCACTGGTTTAAAATCTCCTCCAACCTTCTAGCCATCCTATCCCCCAACACAGCAGACCCTTTTCCGTTTAGATGCAATCCATCATGGCTATACAGGTTGTACCCAAGCGCCAAATTGCCCCTGTCCTCTAAAACCCCAAAGCTCTCTTTCCTGCACTAAGACACGCATTGACCTCTCTAATCTCCTGCTGCCTTTCTGCTGTAGCGCGTGGCACAGGTAATATTTCTTAAAATATTACCTTGGAGATCCTTTTCTTTAGCTTACTTCCTAGTTCCCGAACTCATTTTCCTCTGACTTTGTGATTGGTACCAATATGGACCATGACAGCTGGGTCATCCCCAACCGCTCCCAATAATCCCTCCAGTCTGTCAGCAAGAGGCTGGACCCGAGCACCCTGGAAACCGCAGACGATCAGAGCGGCAAATTACCCTATCTACTCTCTTAATAATAGAGTCCCCTACCACCACAACCTGTCTAGCCTTCCTTATACTCTTAACCCCACCCGTACTAGAGGGGCTGTCCCCACCGCTGTTAGAAGGAACAGCTTCCTGCAGTACAGCTAATCCTGGGCTGATGTTCCCGACATCTTCACTCAAACGGGCAAATCAAGATCAGGACTAGCTAAACCTTTCATCTTCCCTCCCCCCCTACTTCCTCGCCCCACTGTTACCCAGCTATGTGCGTGTTCACCAGCTGTCTCATCTCCTCCCACTCCACTACCTGCCCCCACTAAACTCTGCTCAGTGAGCTGCAGACTTTTCTCAAGATTGTCAATCTCCCTCTGAATCTCCAATCTGAGATTCCAGAGAAGTCACTCGCTCACACCCGCCACAAAGGTATGGACCCTGGACAGATTCATCCAGGAATGCTGTGACAAACTCTCCTGTCCTCGTGAATTTGCCGCAAGCTCCTGGAGGAGCCTGCTTGCCAGCCACCTGCCCACAGACTCTGGGCCCTGTAATATGCACTGTTAAAGTCTCAGTTCGTGTATCTGGACCATATGCTTCGAGAATCGAACGGCCACACGAACCAGAGACCACCCGGGAGCTTGTTAACCCTAATTGCTATTTTGCAGAAATTTCCACAGCAGTGTTCTAAGTGTTCGTCTGGGTAGCTGCATTTCCTATGGACAAACCACGAGGTGGCGGCCATCTTGTTCCCGCGAATGCAGGCAGCGGTCGTCAAGTTCATGGAACTGAAAACGGAAACTCCCGCTGGACTTCCAGCATTGCCTGCATTTGGTTCTACAACACTTAGGAAGACACTGTTCGGTGGTAACGTTCCAAAGAACAAGAGAAACAAAATCCAGGGTAAGAATATTGACTATGTTCGGTAGTTTGTTCAGTTTTAAACTACCGAACTAGACCGGCCGCTAGCCTGATTCTATGGAACGGTTTTGTGTGGTCGGTCAAATTAAGACTTCCAGGAAATTCCCAAACTCCTGAACCGATCTGGGTGATTTTTAGATATGTTGGTAACCCAGATCGGGGCTATCAGGGGATGTAACTTTTAGGGGGATTTATGTATTTTAAAGGTACTTTTGGGGTGTCTGTGAAATGTGTGGTTTTGTGCTTGAGATAATTTAGTTGTGTACAGTTCCTGATTTAATTATCTCCCAAACATAGGGGAGGGATTATCCTAGTTTGTGTGGGAGTGTCATGAGTATGCTTGTCTGTGTTCAGAAATGTGTAAAAGCAGGCCATCTGGCCAGATTAAACGCATTCCAGCTTGCACTCCCAGAACTATGTGTCATCTGGTTACTGGGAGGGGAAAGTGCTAATCACTGATCACTGTTCCAGTGTGGAGGATTCAACGGGGAAAGTCCTTGTAAGGACTAGAGCTCCCAAGACTGAGTGTCGTCCAGTGCCTGGGGGTCAGGGCCGGATTAGCATAGGGGCTGATGGAGCTGCAGCTCCAGGCCCAGGCCCAGGCCCATGGAATAGGCCCATTTAAAAAAAATATATATATATATATTTTTTTTTTTACACACTACTCTTAGGTTTGCCACCTGACTGGTATTTTAATGGCACAGATGGTATTTGAGGATGCCTGGCCGTGCCGGTATTTTCTCAGAATAAATGGAAATTACGCTGCAATACCAGCACCGGCCAGTAGGGGTCACTGTGTGTGGAGAGAGGCAGAGATAGGAAGTTACAGAATATCCCTGCCTCTCTCAGCTACTCACTGCGGGGGAGCAGCTACACAGCACAGAGAGTCCAGACAGCAGCTCTACAGCTCAGGTAAGTGATGGATGGGGGTTAAGGCAGCAGGGACACATGGGGACACTGAGACACTAGGGGACATATGGGGACACTGAGACACTAGGGTACACAGACACTAGGAGACACATGATGACACATACACTAGGGGACACTGAGACACTAGGAAATCCCAGTGTCTGTGTGCCTGGTGTCCCCATGTCTCCCAGTGTCCCTATATGTCCCAGTGTCCACATGTCTATGTCCACAACTGTCCCCATGTCTCCCAGTGTCCCCAAGTGTCTGTCTCCCAGCCAGTGTGTCCCCTAGTCTCCCAGTGTCTGTGTTCCCATGTCTGTGTCCCTAGTGTCTTAGTGTCCCCAAATGTTTCAGTGTCCCCATGTCTCCCAGTGTCTGTGTCCCTAGTGTCTCAGTGTCCCCATTTCTCCCAGTTTCCCTAAATGTCTCAGTGTCCCCATGTTTCCCAGTGTCCCCATGTCTCTGTATCCCCGGGTCTCTCAGTGTCCCTATGTCTCTCAGTGTCCCCAGTATCCTAGTGACATTTTTCAGAAATTTCCACAGCAGTGTTCTAAGTGTTCGTCTGGGTAGCTGCATTTCCTATGGACAAACCACGAGGTGGCGGCCATCTTGTTCCCGCGAATGCAGGCATCGGTCGTCAAGTTCATGGAACTGAAAACGGAAACTCCCGCTGGACTTCCAGCATTGCCTGCGTTTGGTTCTACAACACTTAGGAAGACACTGTTCGGTGGTAACGTTCCAAAGAATAAGAGAAACAAAATCCAGGGTAAGAATATTGACACACTGAGACATTGGGACACTGGGAGAAATGGGGACACAGACACTGGGAGACTAGGGGACTGGACGACATGGGGACGCTGACACTGTGATACATAGGGACACTGAGACACTGGGTGACTTGCGAGACTGAGACACTGGGAGACAGAGAGACACTGGGAGCAATCCATCTATACAGCAGAATCAAACTGTGAGTAGCTTGTTGGTGATTTTACAGAATTTTCTCTGATGTCACTCCTTGTGATTTACATCATGTGATGTCACGCATAACTAATTAATTATACAAATGATTAAGGCTGGTATTTTTTTCAAAGAAAGGTGGCAACCTTAACTACTCTTCACATACTCTTGCTTAAAGGAGCACTATAGGGTCAGGAACACAATCATGTATTTCTGACCCTATTATGTTAAAACCACCACCCTGGCCCCTTCTTGCCTCCCTAAATATAGTAAAATATTACTTGTATTCAATTCTGCAGCTGCTGGCTCAGAAGTGGTGGTCTGAGCAAATTACAATACTTCCCCATAGGATTGGCTGAGACTGTCAACTAGGCAGATCAGGGGCAGAGCCAGCACAAGTCCAACATAGCCCTGGCCAATTAGCATCTTCTCATAAAGATAAATTTAATCAATGCATCTCTATGAGGAAAGTTCAGTGTCTGCATGCAAAGGGTGGAGACACTGAATGGCAGTGCTGCACACTATAGGCAGTACTGCCCCAGGAAGCACCTCTAGCAGCCATCTAAGGAGCGGCCAGTGGAGTTATTTTCTCTGAAAAGACAGTGTTTACTGCAAAAAGCCTGAATGGAATGATTCTACTTACCAGAATAAATACAATAAGCTGTAGTTGTTCTGGTGACTATAGTGTCCCTTTAAGTTTGGAAGCTTAAGAGGGATGTATGGGAACAAAACTTGTGTGCACTGGCTGACATTAAAGTTAGTTTAGGTAATGCAGACGTTGGTCTCTCTAACACTGTGGCATGTCCCCTTTCTTCTACACTCACTACAGACACCTTTTCTCTGTCTCAGACTATATACCAGGAACTTCTGCCTGCTAGTAAGAAGGTAAGGAGACAAGTGGACCAGCGAGTGCTAGGGGACAGTCCTTAGAAAGAATGGAGTGAGCGCATCATTAGACGCATTTATGTCAAGCTCAAGGTGCTGTCTGCATAGTATGCCCTTAGTTGGACAGCCTGCAGGATTGGCAGGCAGCCTGCCATGCATTCATGCCAGGCTGACCTTCCAATTCTTTGGACAAACATGCCCCCTTTTTGGGCATGTTCACCCCTTTTGGCAGGTCTTGTCACGTGATTCGCGCCAGTGGCACACCCTTTTACCCTGCCCATTGACTTCCTGCTTCACTGGACACTGCTGTTAGGGGTTATGGATTTACTTGAAAGATGAAAGCATAAATTAGAGAGAGATTAGCATAGAGTATGTGTTTTATTATAGCTGCATCCTATGAATTTCCCTCCAGCAGCATCTCCTCATCAACATGACGCTTGGGAGGTATGATTGTTTTAGTGTTTTTGGTCGATAAGATTCCGTAATTAGGCCCTTCATAATTGTCAGCACCAAGCCCACTGTGCTCTTAATCCGGCTCTGCTGGGGGTGGATAGAGTGAGATCCCCATTCGGCTCCAGGAGGGAGCGGTTCCAGGACCCCAGTCAAGCCATGGCAACTGTGGGCAGAAGTGCTGAGGTTTGTCCACTGTTCCAGCTAGGAAGCGGTTCTTGGCAGAAGTACCCAGCCAGGGGTACAGGGAGCTCCGTTACACATGCATACATGCAGGAGAAAAATCCACTTCAGCTGGAAAAGCTATTCCAGGCATCCACTACCCTCTAAGTATTATTTTTAGACCTTTGTCCCTCCTTTATCCTGTAATCCGTGAACCAGTTTAGCAGATATTCTCTAAACTGTCTCTAAAGTATCAATATCCTTCTGGAGATACAGTCTCCAGTACTGTGTACAATACTCCAAGGGAGGTCTCACCAGTGTTCTGTACAATGACATGAGAACTTCCCTCTTTCTACTGCTAATACCTCTCCCTACACAACCAATCATTCTGCTAGCATCTCCTGCTGCTCTATTACATTATCTGCCTACTTTTAAGTCATATTAACTCGCTTTTAGTTTAAACTCCTGTCAGCATCTTTTTCTACTTGCATGCCAAGATAAAAGGCTGTTTAGAAATCATTTGGCATCTACTTCTTTGTTCAATTGTATAACAATCTCTGTACAATCCTGTGGTCTTTCCCTGTACAAGATCATGTCATCTACCTTAACTAGCAAATAAGTCAACTTTCCATTTCTTTGTCTGGTAAATAGACATAGGTCTGGTTTACTCTGAATTAAGTTTTGTACTGCATTTCAAACAGCTTCTCATTTCATGCTCTTGCAGCTTGTTTAGGTCCATATATTCCTATCTGTAACTTTCTTACTAACCTTTATTTGTTTTAAATTCAAATGTTTTTGTTTCAAATTCTTCTATTTGTTCTATTATGTAAATTTTTTTCATCTATTTTACCATTTAAGAAAGCTTTACATCTGACTGCTCTGCAGGAAACTGTATGGATTTTGCAGTAGTATTGTTCTGATTGTGCTTAACTTGACTACAGGTGCAATGGTCTTCTCCATACTATTGTGTAGATTAAATCCTTTTAATACTAGTCTATCTTCATAACAGATTACATTTCTATCTGTATCCAGTTTTAACTTGAAAACCCACTTTCAATGTATGTCATTTTTGCTTTAGGTAACTCAGTGCGAATTCATGTTTTTGTTTTAGTTAAGGAGTTAGGTGTAGAGTTGAGCGAACCCGGACTGTAAAGTGCGGGTTCGTACCGAACATTAAGTTTTTTGGACACCGGACCCGAACACGGACATATCACTGTATGTTCGGGTTGGAGTTCGGTGCGTTTGACTCGTGTGCCCTTAGAAGCCATCACAGCCATGCCTACTAATGGCATGGCTGTGATTGGCCAGTGCAGCATGTGACCCAGCCTCTATATATAAGTTGGAGTCGCGTAGCGCCGCACCCACATAAGGTCTTATTAGTGTAGGGAGAGTATGCTGCCGCTTTCAGGGACAGATTAGGAAAGAATTCTGCAAACTAGTACATTAGTGGGGTGCACTTCATATTTGAGAGTCAAATAGAAGCGTCAAATACTGCGGTTACATCTGAGTTTTAAAAAGTAATTTTTTTGGGTGCTAAATAGTACATTAGTGGGGTGCACTTCATATCTGAGAGTTAAATAGAAGCATCAAATACTGCTGTCACATTGCAGTTTTAAAACTTAAATTTTTTGGGGTGCTAAAAAGTACATTAGTGGGGTGCACTTTATATGTGAGAGACAAATAGAAGCGTCAAATAGTGCGCTTACAGCGCAGTTGTAAACATTCTAATTGTTTTGCAGCTAATCTACTAAATAGTACATTTTGGGGCCTGCTCTTCATATGTGAGAGTCAAATAGAAGCGTCTAATAGTGCGCTTACAGCGCAGTTGTAAACATTCTAATTTTCTGGGTGCTAAACTGCAAAATAGTACATTTTGGGCGTGCTCTTCATATCTGAGAGTCAAAAAGAAACGTCTAATAGTGCGCTTACAGCGCAGTTGTAAAATTTCTTATTTTCTGGGTGCTAAACTGCTAAATAGTACATTTTGGGCTTGCTCTTCATATCTGAGAGTCAAATAGAAGCATCTAATAGTACGCCTACAGCGCAGTATGTAAAAATTCTAATTGTTTTGGTGCTAAACTGCTAAATAGTAAATTTTGGGCTTGCTCTTCATATCTAAGAGTCAAATAGAAGCGCCTAATAGTGCGCTTACAGCGCAGTTGTAAACATTCTAACTGTTTTGCTGCTAAACTGCTAAATAGTACATTTTGGGGCCTGCTCTTCATATCTGAGAGTCAAATAGAAGCATCTAATAGTGCACTTACAGCGCAGTTGTAAAAATTCTTATTTTCTGGGTGCTAATCTGCTAAATAGTACATTTTGGGGCCTGCTCTTCATATCTGAGAGTCAAATAGAAGCGTCTAATAGTGCATTTACAGCGCAGTTGTAAACATTCTAATTGTTTTGCTACTAATCTACTAAATAGTACATTTTGGGGCCTGCTCTTCATATCTGAGAGTCAAATCGAAGCGTCAAATAGTGCGCTTACAGCGCAGTTGTAAACATTCTAATTGTTTTGCAGCTAATCTACTAAATAGTACATTTTGGGGCCTGCTCTTCATATGTGAGAGTCAAATAGAAGCGTCTAATAGTGTGTTTACAGCGCAGTTGTAAACAGTCTAATTTTTTGGGTGCTAAACTGCTAAATAGTAAATTTTGCGGCCTGCTCTTCATATCTGAGAGTCAAAAAGAAACGTCTAATAGTGCGCTTACAGCGCAGTTGTAAAATTTCTTATTTTCTGGGTGCTAAACTGCTAAATAGTACATTTTGGGCTTGCTCTTCATATCTGAAAGTCAAATAGAAGCATCTAATAGTACGCCTACAGCGCAGTTGTAAACATTCTAACTGTTTTGCTGCTAAACTGCTAAATAGTACATTTTGGGGCCTGCTCTTCATATCTGAGAGTCAAATAGAAGCGTCTAATAGTGCACTTACAGCGCAGTTGTAAAAATTCTTATTTTCTGGGTGCTAATCTGCTAAATAGTACATTTTGGGGCCTGCTCTTCATATCTGAGAGTCAAATAGAAGCGTCTAATAGTGCATTTACAGCGCAGTTGTAAACATTCTAATTGTTTTGCTACTAATCTACTAAATAGTACATTTTGGGGCCTGCTCTTCATATCTGAGAGTCAAATCGAAGCGTCTAATAGTGCACTTACAGCGCAGTTGTAAAAATTCTTATTTTCTGGGTGCTAATCTGCTAAATAGTACATTTTGGGGCCTGCTCTTCATATCTGAGAGTCAAATAGAAGCGTCTAATAGTGTGTTTACAGCGCAGTTGTAAACAGTCTAATTTTTTGGGTGCTAAACTGCTAAATAGTAAATTTTGCGGCCTGCTCTTCATATCTGAGAGTCAAATGGAAGCGTCTAACAGTGAGGTTACAGCGCAGTTGTAAAAATTCTTATTTTCTGGTTGCTAAGCTTCTAAATAGTACATTTTGGGCGTGCTCTTTATATCTGAGAGTCAAATAGAAGCGTCTAATAGTGCACTTACAGCGCAGTTGTAAAAATTCTTATTTTCTGGGTGCTAATCTGCTAAATAGTACATTTTGGGGCCTGCTCTTCATATCTGAGAGTCAAATAGAAGCGTCTAATAGTGCATTTACAGCGCAGTTGTAAACATTCTAATTGTTTTGCTACTAATCTACTAAATAGTACATTTTGGGGCCTGCTCTTCATATCTGAGAGTCAAATCGAAGCGTCTAATAGTGCGCTTACAGCGCAGTTGTAAAAATTCTTATTTTCTGTGTGCTAATCTGCTAAATAGTACATTTTGGGCCTGCTCTTCATATCTGAGAGTCAAAAAGAAGCATCTTATAGTGCGCTTACAGCACAGTTGTGAACATTCTAATTGTTTTGCTGCTAAATAGTACATTTTGGGGCCTGCTCTTCATATCTGAGAGTCAAATAGAAGCGTCTAATAGTGCGTTTACAGCGCAGTTGTAAACATTCTAATTGTTTTGCTGCTAAACTGATAAATAGTACATTCTGGGGCCTGCTCTTCAAATCTGAGAGTCAAATAGAAGCGTCAAATACCAATATAACATTATTGTAATTCGGGGGGGGCAATACCCTCACAAGTCAAACTGAGTGGTCAGTTTATAGGGAAAACTGTTGCCTGGATACAATTCTAAAACAATTTCCATATATCCTTTGCAGACTTTACATGCTGGAAAAACACAGGTGCCAACTGCTGTGGCTTTCAGCAGTGTGCAGACCGGCAAGGAGGGCAGGGTTGAGGAGTGGGTGGAAGATGATGTGGAGGATGATGAAGTCCTAGACCCCACATGGAATCAAGGTCATGTGAGTGATGTGTGCAGTTTGGAGGAAGAGGCGCTGGTCACACACAGGCAGTAGAGGCATCAGAGGGAGTAGGGTGCAAAAGCGGAGCGGCCGTCCCCTAGCGCTCGTCGGCATGTATTATCTTTAGAATTCCCACACTTATTCAAGTAACAGATGGAGTGAAAAAAGGAACCATAACAGATTTAACGAGCCATTCGCAGTTTCGCAATCCGGTGACTGGGACCCAGTCACTGTCTGGGCGGCGGTCGGACAACCGGGACCCAGTATGCCTGATGCTGAAGTTAGGCATCACAGTGTGGAATGGATTAGCAGGGTCTGGTGCAGGGTAACTGCACGCCCCCTGGTGTTGAGCACCAGCGTTTGTGCGGCCACATACCAGGACCCTGATGCAGCTTCAGTAAAAAGAGTACTGGATACCAGAAGCCATCACCAAACTGATCCGCAACTTGGAACAGGATGTGACATTCACTGTAGCGGCTGTGCGTGCTTTCAGCGTTCTCACCCTGCTGCTGCTCGCCTGTCTGCGCTGCCAAGTAACTTCGGCCTTCCCTCTCACCGCCTCATGAGACTGTGCAAGCAACAGCAGGCGATAGTGGAGTTTCAGCTGCAGCACACACGGGTCAGTCGCTCTGCACCAGACTTGCCCTCCAATTGATCAGAGTTAAAGGATTTCAAGTGGACTCATTGCAATTACAGGGCCTCTAAAGAGTCCTGTATTGTTATTTGTCGTCACTACCTCCCCACGTTGGGAGTGGGTCATTTGTGCACCTCCTGCCTTCCTTGCATGTGGTAGCCATTTGTCAGGGTTAGTGATGTCCCGAACGGTTTGCCAAACGGTTCGCGAACAGTTCGCCACGAACGGTTCGCCACGGACTCATCATTGAGTAAACTTTGACCCTGTACCTCACAGTCAGCAGACACATTCCAGCCAATCAGCAGCAGACCTTCCCTCCCAGACCCTCCCACCTCCTGGACAGCATCCATTTTACATTCATTGTGAAGCTGCATTCTTAGTGAGCTGTCCAGGAGGTGGGAGGATCTGGGAGGGAGGGTCTGCTGCTGATTGGCTGGAATCAGTTGTGGGGAAAATAATGCAGGAGGAAAACGATTGCTAACTCAGCAGGGGTAGACTCACTCACAGGGACCAGACGAAAAGGAGCAGCGACAAACAGAGGGTGGATGAGCCCAAAACCACAAGACCACCTCACAGACAGGGCCGGACTGGGGATACAAAGCAGCCCTGGAAAAAGAATTTGTGCCAGCCCTATAAGTCACTGCGCCATATATTGTCGCGTGTAATATGTAAGGCTATGTCTTGCCATGACAGATGATTGAGTAATATATATATGACACACACACGCTCATTGATACACAGCCTCATAGACAAACAATCTCACTGATATACATCAGCTCATTGACATAAAAACACATGCTCACTCACTAGCAGGCACACGCATGCAAGCAAGCTCACTCACTAGCACTCACTCACTCACTCTCACTAGCAGACGCACACACACAGCTTAATGTAGTGGTACTGGTGTCTATAGCATGTCCCTACAGGCTTTTCAACGTAAACACTGACTTTTCAGAGAAAAGGCAGTGTTTACATTGCTTCAAAGTGACACTGCTAGTGACAGTCACTCAGACGGTCACTAGAGGTGCTTCCTGTTTTAGTGCACCTACATTCAGGGCCTCCACAGTCTGTAGGTGCTGAACGTTCCCCATAGAGATACATTGATTCAAAGCATCTCTATGAGGAGATGCTGATTGGAGTGGTGTTTTGCAGTCAATCCTATGGCAAAGCATTGGATCGGCTGAGATCATCAAGCTTGATGATCTCAGCTATAGAGGAAGGGCCAGTCTAGGGGAGACCAGCACGCTATGTGGGGAAAAAAAAGGTGAGCAAAAACACTATTTTTAAACACACACATACACCATGACAGACACAGAAACACACATATACCAAGACACACACACACACACCCCATGACGGACAGACACACACACCATGACACAGACAGACAGACACACACCATACAGACAGACACCATGAAACACACACACACACCATACAGACACCATGACACAGACAGACACACACCATATTGACAGACACCATGACACACACACTCCATACAGACAGACACCATGACACACGCACACCATACAGACAGACACACACCATACAGACACCATGACACAGACAGACAGAGAGACACACACACCATAACAGACAGACAAACTCATACTGACACATTACTAATACCTGCCAGGGGGAGGTCTTCTGGAGGCCGATGGGGGACTTGTACTGGAGGCCACTGGGGAGGTCTTCTGGCGGACGCTGGGGGACTTGTACTGGAGGCCGCTGTGGAGGTCTTCTGGCAGCCGCTGGGGGACTTGTACTGGCGGCCGCTGGGGGAGCTGTGCTTGCTCTGCTCTCCTGCCCTCGCGCGCTGCTGAATGAGACCGGCGCCAGAATATGACATCATATTCCGGCGCCGGTCTCATTCAGCTGCGCGCTGGGGAGCAGAGCCAGCGCAGCTCCCCCAGCGGCCGCCAGTACAAGTCCCCCAGCGGCCGCCAGACGACCTCCCCAGTGGCCTCCAGCAGACCTAGGTGTCTGCCCGGCCCCAGGTGCCGATGGCCCACCGGGAAATTTACCAGTATCCCGGTGGGCCAGTCCGGCCCTGCTCACAGATGTTAAGGCAAGGGGCATACTGAGTAACCCTTGCCTAACCACCAGCCTCCACTACACTGCATTTTACATAAAGCAACTCAAGATCACACTAGGTCACAGAGCACAAGACGTTACTTAAACAATGAAAACACAGACAAATAGGACTCTTACTAGTGACAGTTATGCGTGTAGCTCTTATATTTTCAGTTGCAAGAGCTTCAGTATTGTAACATGCTAGCTACGCAGTTTGGTACAGATTACTGTTAACCACTAAAAACTTTATTGGGCTAGTTGCCCACGTTGTTATGTTAGTTTGTTTACAACTGCCAGCCTCTACAGTACCAATTCTCGGTACTCAGCCCACCCTGGGCATGGTGGTCCTTACCGCAATCTCTCTCTCTTCTCTACTTCTAACTGCACTATCCCCCCTCCCCTCGGCCCTAACCTATGCCTATGTGGAGGCACAAGAAATGAGGTTGAGAAATGAGCATGCCACAATTTTAACAATAAAAGTTTTTGGGTTACTCTTTTTCTGTACCAATTGTCTTTTTATTGTATTTTATATGCACTTTTTATTTTTACTCTCCCATGCATTTTTACTGTATCCTGTGCTCAAGCAATCCGAGGTGGGGATTATTCCACCAACGCTGTGAAAATAGAGCAGTATCTTCTGCTCTATGTTTGTGAGTATATTTTATATATATATTGTATTACTCAATATATACATATTGAGAGCACAATTGCTGTTTTCATATATCCCGGAACACTGAAAAAAATCAGACCGAAATTGACGGACGCACCTTTCCACTGTATCCTCTAGCGGGGATTATACCGCTAATCGCCCTTCACTCCAGAGCTGGTTAGAGCTCTCATAAATGTGAGTTTATTATCTGCTTTTTATCCGTTTTTACTATTGGATCTAGACTATATCACACTATCAGCTGTTTGTTGTGTTTTCCCTTTGTCTCTTCACATATATGGATATTTTAACCATCTGGACGGATCAACTCCTGAGGATCTCACCCTTTTTTATCTGTTGTCTTAGCGAGACATTTTACCATTTTTTACCTAGGCCCACTTGTTGTTTTATCTCTATTTAGACCATTTGGTCTGTTTTTCATTGTTATAGACTACTAGCTCTATGAGCAACCCTTACCCCCTTTCACTACAGATTTCCTTGCCTACCACTTACCAACGATCACTCACGAACCTATTTCTGAAGTTCGTTTGGCAAAACAAAAGGATTAGGGTGGCCACTAAGATCTTATACAGGCCGGTAGTTGAAGGAGGACTAGGCATACCGAACTTATACAACTACCACAAAGCAGCGCTCCTGAGCACAATGCTTACTCTACACGGTGCCCCCCGTGCTCCCAATGGACCGAAATTGAAGCGTACTGGCTAAAAATGGATATGCCGCACCCTATATTCTGGACTGACCATAAACGTAGACTAGACATATCTGACTGCCTGCCTACCATTCGGTTGCTTAAAAAACATGTGGGATGGGGGGAGAAGGACAATGACTAGTTACCCAAATGTACCAATGGCAACCCAACTGCAAGCCATTAGCATAACAATCCCCACATTTCACCACAAACCATGCATAGACAGAGGCTTCACACATGTTCTCCGCCTATACCAGGATGAATGCCTAAAAACATTCCCAAACCTAAAAGAGCAATATGATCTACCCGCCAGATTCCTATTCCCTTACCTCCAGGTAAAATCGCTTCTAGCAAAAACCTTACTTACAATGTCCATACAGGCTGCTAAATACACTGTTTCGGAGTTTGAAAAGGCATGCATGTCATGAAAGCCCACTCAGAAAACCCTTTCACAGTGCTATTACATGCTATTACACAGCCAAACACCACCACACGTATCATACAAAGAGGCATGGAGCAGAGACATAGGAGGCAAGCTTAGCCCAACTCAATGGAAAAGAGCATTTATGATACATAAAGGTTTAACCTCCTGTGCTCAACACTTAGAAATCCAAAATACTATACCGCTGGTACTTGGTACCGGAGAGGATACACAAGATATGGCCAAACTCTACAAATATATGTTGGCGCTGTGAATAAGAGGTGGGGTCAATGCTCCACATCTGGTGGACGTGCTCCACTATTAGACCTTTCTGGATCAAGGTAGGAAAACTCCTATCGGACATACTTCATTCCCCAATAGCCTTCAAACCAGAAGTATAACTTTTGTTTATGTTACCCGAAAGACTACCCAAAACCCACCTAGCAATTACCTACTACATTCTCACCTCAGCATACCTTCTTAAGGCACAACACTGGAAATCAAAGAAACCGCCAGATCGCACACACCTACTAATCAAATTACACTTGATTGGACATATGAAGCCATGCACCAACACCAATTTGGACCTAAACCTATATTTGCAAAAGCAAAAATTATGTGGGACACGTACACCCAAGACAGGGTGCTAAATAACCAATGAAAAAAAAAAATTGAGGAAGAACGCAGTTTAACCGCTAATAAATCGGGATAGCTCAGGAATTGGTAGATACAGGGAACACCCTGGAATAGGCGGAATCGTCCCAAGAACTAAACACCTTCGTCCTCCTCTCTCCCCCCCCCCATCACCTTCTCAATCCCCCTTCTGCAGCTTTAGCAGCACAATTGATCCTCTCATCCTACACTTCAACTCACTTGTTTCTTCTTTCTTGCTTCTTCTCTTTTTTCTCTAGTTAATTAATTGAAATGCAATTGGTCCGTGCAGCATGAGAATGTATACGAATTTACCCATTGTGTGACACGCAGTTATGCAATGCTGCACTATTACTCTTATACATTGTATGAAGAAGAAGTTCACTAACCTGTTGTATAAAGAACTCGCCTGCATGACCTAATAAACATTTTCAAATAAAAAAAACAATACACCTTCCTTCTAGCAACATGGAGACTACAGAGCACACAGTTCTACAACACGTACAGATAATGCACTAGCAATTATCACTATCACTGCACACAGTAGTGGTTATTAGGAGCTGCCTAGTTTATCACTCCTAATCATTTTACGCTTTTCCTGGGTGGTTTTAACAATTTCAGCATCTTACTTTCTTACCCATCTTTACATTAATTTTTTCTCCTCTGTTCTCCCTGTTAGTTTTTTTCAATTTATTTAGTACATAATTTTCTATTTTGTATATCACATTTAAAAAACTATTTTACCCAATTTACCACATTTATGTACCTCCTGGTTCATTTCTTGGCCCATCTAGTATATGTATAATGTGTAATTGATGCTCTGGATTTAGCAGGGACTACCAGAGGCACTGACAGCACACTGTATTTACTCCAACAGAGTAAATGCACACTGGCTCTGATAATAGGCTTCTTCTTGAATTGCCCTGTTCAAATATGTCTCAACCAGGGCTGCTTATTTCTCATCTATGAATATTTTAACTAAGTAGAGGCTATCCCACTTACCTTGGTCGTCTGAGACCTAACTAGGATTGGCACCTAGTCTTCCACTTCTACCTGACATAGCATTACCCCTTTCTCTGTACATCCTACTACAGCTCTGCTACCTTCCTCTCCCACCCTCTCTCTCCTCTCTATCCTTTCCCAACTCCTCTACACACTATTTTCACTGACTTATCACTGACTTACACTGACTTATCATACAACTAATTTCCAACCTTATCTACCAAGACACATTCTACAACTAGTTCCTATTCCAACTACAATGAAAAGATGCTACCTTCTATATCACCAACAACCACTTATAAAGCACATCTTTTACTACTTTAAATCTGAATCACTAAAAGGCAATTTCTAAGATATTGATGGTATTTATAGCTTGGTGCTACTTCTAAGTGCTGTTTCTAAGTGTGTAGTTGGAGATATTCTGGAGAGTTTTACAGAAGCTTCAACTGTCTAAGAGTTGTGCTAAGAGCTTTCTTTTCTACTGTTACAGGTAAGATTCATCTGTAGGAAAAGGTTACTGATTGCACAAGGTTTGAATTCCTGTTGGTAATTATAAGGCATTTGATTTGATTAAGCTAGTTACTTGCTATTGATTGCTGGTTAATTAGCTATTGTTTGCAAATAAGCAGAGGCCTACCCAGGTGTTAAACATTCCTAGTGGGTGGTGATTTTAGGAGTTATATAAGGCTTGGTGTCATTAGCTTGTCTAATATAGCTTGGTGCTACTTCTAAGTGTTGTTTCTAAGTGTGTAGTTGGAGATATTCTGGAGGTAAACTGGAGGTAATCTGAGGTATTCAGGAGTATAAATAAAAAGTTAAGATTTAAATTATTCTCCTAATTGGAATGGCAGACTTAGTTCAGTGTAACAATTGCTATGCATTTGTTTCACGTTCCACTTTTTGGAGGTTTGGTTGTTGTCTAATCTGTAGACAGTTCTCTATCTTGCGGCAGGAGATTGTATTTTTGAAGTCTGAGATTTGTAAATTATCTGGTAAACAAACTCAGGCTGGAACTGCTGCAAAGCCACTGCCGCAGAGACATACTAGGAATGGCAGATGGATTACTGTAGGATCTGGTAGACTTAGAGTTGTGGATAAAAGGCATTTTGCACAGTCTGTTGCTCTTCATAATTCATTTTCTGCACTTTCAGAGTGTAATGGTGTTGTGGAGAGAGGCACTGAGGCTAGTGGTGTTGTGGAGAGAGGTACTGAGGCTAGTGGTGTTGTGGAGAGAGGCACTGAGGCTAGTGGTGTTGTGGAGACCGGCTTGGAGACTATGGTGAGGCCTAATAGAAAGCAGTTGTTGTTGGGGGATTCCATTATAAGAGGTGTGGAGATGGACAATGGTGGTCTTGTGAGGTGTCTTCACGGAGCTACTGCTCACAGAGACAGGAGACGTATCTGTAATATTGTTAAGCAAGCAAAGCAGGAAGGGGAATTGGATGTACTTGTCCATCTAGGGACAAATGACTTGGCTTGCAATGAGGTTTCAGAGGTTAAGGAAGTTTTTAGTGTTTTTGCCAATGATATACGGCAGGTTGCTTCCACACTGTCATTCTCTGAAGTTCTGCCTGTGCATAACACTCAGAACGACAGGCGGATGCGTATTAGGGACTTTAATTTGTGGCTTGGTGAATGGTGTCGGGAGCAAGGATTTGGCTTTATTTCTCATGGTAGCTCTGTTTGGAATGGAGATAAGCTGTACAAAAAAGATGGTTTGCATCTTTCTCAAAAGGGAACAAATGTTCTCAGTGAGCAGTTCAGAGGTTTTGCTAGGATGTATTTAAACTAGGAGGGGGGGGCAAAAGGGTGATAAAACATCAATCCAATCAATCCAATTGTCCCCAAAACAAGGACAGAAGGTGCCTGTAGCAAGTGTGTTAAAAAATGATAAGCTTAGAGTCATGTCTACAAATGCACGCAGTTTAGGGAATAAGATCCATGAACTTGTGGCAATAATGGCAACTGATAGTGTAGATTTAGTCGCTGTTACTGAGACATGGTACAATGAGAAAATGACTGGGACATAGCAATACCAGGGTACTCTTTATATAGGAAAGATAGGGAAGGCAAGAAAGGGGGAGGGGTGGCCTTGTATGTGAAGGATAGCATAAAATCTAGGCTAATAAAAGTTAGTGAGGCAAACATAGAGTCCGTTTGGGCTACGTTAGAATTTGGTAATCACACAGTAACTCGTGTAGGTGTGATTTATAGGCCCCCTGGACAAATTGAAGAGTTAGATAATCTACTAGTTGAGGAAATAGTTAAAATGACAATGAAGGGGGAAGTTATCATCATGGGTGACTTTAATCTTCCTGATGTAAATTGGAAAACAAAATTAGCTACTTGTGCCAGGAGCACACATATTCTAAACTCCCTACTGGGATTGTCTCTAAAACAAGTTGTTGAGGAGCCAACTCGTAAAGAGGCCATACCAGATTTAGTGTTAACAAATGGAGATTTGGTATCAGATATTACTGTAGGTGAAAGTTTAGGATCCAGTGATCATCAGTCAGTGTGGTTTAATATAAGAACAGTGACTGAGTCACACCACACAAAAACAAAAGTTTTAGACTTTAGAAAACAGACTTTTCTAAAATTAGAATATGGGTAGAGGAGTCATTATCAGACTGGAGCAATTTAAATGGAGTCCAAGAGAAATGGGATTATTTAAAAGTTGCACTATTGAAGGCAACAGAAAATTGCATTAGGCTTGCCAGTAAAAGCAAAAAATTCAAGAAACCACTGTGGTACTCCGCAGATGTGGCCAAAATAGTTAAAAACAAAAAGTTAGCATTTAGGAATTATAAAAAACCCAGAGTGAGGAAGACAAAATGATCTATAAGATTAAGCAGAAAGAGGCTAAGCAAGTTATAAGAGCTTCCAAATCACACACAGAAGAGAAAATAGCACAGTCAGTAAAAAGGGGGATAAAACATTTTTTAGATACATAAATGAGAAAAGAAAAGTAAAACAAGGATTAGTTAGATTAAAAACAAAAGAAGGAAGGTATGTAGAAGAGGATAAAGGTCTAGCTGACTGCCTCAATGAATATTTCTGTTCTGTATTTACAGATGAAAATGAAGGAAAGGGACCTCAGTTGAGAAAAAGGATAAATGAGTCATTTATTACACGTGAGTTTACAGAGGAAAACTGTCAAAAGTAAAGACAAATAAGTCAATGGGACCTGATGGAATACACCCAAAGCTATTAAAAGAGCTTAGTGGTGTACTAGCAAAACCATTAACAGATTTATTTAACCAATCATTGTTAACAGGAGTAGTCCCAGAAGATTGGAAGTTAGCGAATGTTGTGCCCATTTACAAGAAAGGTAATAGGGAGGAGTCGGCAACTATAGGCCAGTAAGCCTTACTTCAGTAGTGGGGAAAGTGATGGAAACCATGTTAAAGGATAGGATTGATGAACATCTAAAAACACATGGATTTCAAGATCAGAGACAACATGGGTTTACTTCAGGGAGATCATGCCAAACTAATCTTATTGATTTTTTTGATTGGGTAACTAAAATTATAGATCAGGGTGGTGCAGTAGACATTGCTTACCTAGATTTCAGTAAGGCTTTTGACACTGTTGCACATAGAAGGCTTATCAATAAACTGCAATCTTTAAGTTTGGATTCAAATATTGTTGAATGGGTAAGGCAGTGGCTGAGTGACAGGCAACAGAGGGTTGTAGTTAATGGAATATATTCGAAGCTTGGACTTGTCACCAGTGGGGTACCTCAGGGATCTGTACTTGGACCCATTCTCTTTAATATTTTTATTAGTGATATTGCAGAAGGTCTTGATGGTAAGGTATGTCTTTTGCTGATGATACTAAGATATGTAACAGGGTTGATGTTCCAGGAGGGATAAGCCAAATGACAAATGATTTAGGTAAACTAGAAAAATGGTCAGAATTGTGGCAACTGACATTTAATGTGGATAAGTGCAAGATAATGCATCTTGGACGTAAAAACCCAAGGGCAGAGTACAGAATATTTAATAGAGTCCTAACCTCAACATATGAGGAAAGGGATTTAGGGGTGATTATTTCTGATGACTTAAAGGTAGGCAGACAATGTAATAGAGCAGCAGGAAATGCTAGCAGAATGCTTGGTTGTATAGGGAGAGGTATTAGCAGTAGAAAGAGGGAAGTGCTCATGCCATTGTACAGAACACTGGTGAGACCTCACTTGGAGTATTGTACACAGTACTGGAGACCGTATCTTCAGAAGGATATTGATACCTTAGAGAGGGTTCAGAGAAGGGCTACTAAACTGGTTCATGGATTGCGGGATAAAACTTACCAGGAAAGGTTAAAGGATCTTAACATGTATAGCTTGGAGGAAAGACGAGACAGGGGGGATATGATAGAAACATTTAAATATATAAAGGGAATCAACACAGTAAAGGAGGAGACTATATTTAAAAGAAGAAAAACTACCACAACAAGAGGACATAGTCTTAAATTAGAGGGACAAAGGTTTAAAAATAATATCAGGAAGTATTACTTTACTGAGAGGGTAGTGGATGCATGGAATAGCCTTCCAGCTGAAGTGGTAGAGGTTAACACAGTAAAGGAGTTTAAGCATGCGTGGGATAGGCATAAGGCTATCCTAACTATAAGATAAGACTAGGGACTAATGAAAGTATTTAGAAAATTGGACAGACTAGATGGGCCGAATGGTTCTTATCTGCCGTCACATTCTATGTTTCTATGTTTCTATGTATTTGTAGAGGTGGAATGAGGAGGTAATTGAGTGATATATCAAGCATCTGGGGAAGCATTCTATAAAGTAAAAAGTAACCAGCGTGGGCAGGAGGGTAGTGCTGCTTAATGAAAATTAATTTTCTGATTGTTTACTGGGTGCAGTAAAAATACAGTTTCTCTTTATTTCTGGTGATTGTGTAGTGGATACAAAGTATCTAAATGTTTGCTGGATGCAGTGAGAATTTGGTTTCAATTTTTTTTGGTATTAATGATTTGGTGAATGAAAAGCCTCTCAGAATGTTTTCTGGGTGCAGTGAAAATGAAGTTTCTCTAATTTTTTTTTTTTTTTTTATAGGTAAAGGTATATTTACAAAACAGTGATTTGCGGTGAATAAATAATTCAATGGTAACATATATGCTTACAGCAAAGAGCCAAACATACAATCTACATTTGGAATATTAGCTTGGCATAAATGTTCTATGGATAAGCCGTTTTAAGCAGATTTGCACTGAAATTAGAATCTAAATAAAGATCTGAAAAATAACTTGACTGAATTATCTGCATTCTGTGCTTAAAAGGGCAACGAATTGGGGTGGATGAACTCAAATGCAAACTTTAAAAATGCCACAATTAAGTTGCTATTTTCTTTTTCCATACATATTCAAGATGTATAAGACAGTTGTTAAAACAAGTTCGTGTTGTTGTTTGTTTTTTTTATCATAAATTACTTTACAAAGACACAGTAAGTAGTGCAGTTAATTTGAGGTTACATAGAAATATTTGGTTAAGAAGGCAGTTCTACTGGCTCAATTCTAACTGTTTTTGAATGGAGCTTGACAATGGCACAAAGGTAAAAACCAAGAAGGACAAAAAATTAAATCTTTCATGTGTGCACATTTTATTCTATATAAAACCCTGCCAAGTTCTGGTTGACATTCAACTGCTTTATACAAAGAGCCTTACATGATCCTACAACTAAAATGTATATGATAACAATACTGTGATGTTTTTAAAGTGCAAATATCCTGAAAAAGGCATAATTTTTATGTATATTTTTTTTACGTTCTTGACCATTACTGGTATGCCAAGTCTCAGCACTGATAAGGGAACCTGGGAGATCTGTGAGGGCACAGGTGCCTTTATTTACAGAGTAAACGGAGAAGTCAAAGTAGTAGGCAGAAAAGCAGTAGAGGTTGTCCGATAGTCAGGGCTTGCAGAAAAGAAGCTAAGTAAAGGGTCAAGCCAAAGGTTAGAAGCCAAGAGATCCACAAGTAGAGTGCAAGACATCAGAAGCCAAGGGTCGGAGACAAGAACCGTGGTCAGGGTCAAGCCAGAGGTCAAAAGCCAAGAAGTATTACTGGGAATTCAGGAACACAGACCAGGATCAGAAACAGGGACCAGGATCAGCAAGGCCAGGAGACTGGAAGCAAGGACCAGAACAACCAAGCACTGACTAAGTGCGTTGCTTGGTTATATATAGGGGAGGCTAGTCATGTGACAGGCCCCCCAGCCCCCTGCAGGCAGCGCCCCCTGACTATTTAAAAGGAACAGGGACTCGGAGCAATGGCTCCGTCCCATCCCCCTTACTTACAGGACAGCCCGTGAGCCCTGCTCCCTCTGATGCACAGTGCCATGCATCATGCCGCGGTGGCCCCTCGCAGAACCCAACACCGAATGCTGGAGCCGAGAGGAGTAGAGGCAGGCACAGGAGGCCCTCCAGCACACCACAAGATCGCCGGGCTAGGTAAGCTGTGACACTACCTTACTTGTGTTAGCCTGAGTGCATTCATCCACTAATATGTAATGTAGAAATGTGCAAATGAATTGGTGCACTCTTAGGACTTCCAAATAAATGTGCTTTATCAAATTAAATATAGATTACACCAAAGCAGATCAAAGTTTCGGTCACATTTGGGCCTTTATCACGATAAACCACCATGCCTTACATAGAAAAGAATAAGCGAATAGTACACACCAATAAGTGACCTCCAATGTGCAAGAAAAATTAATAGAATAGGCATCGGTCAGATATCATAAAATTATATCATAAAATGCTATCTGCTAGTGAAACAAGAAACAAGGTGAAAAATAGGCACCCATGTGAACCTAAGTAACTAGTGAAACATTAAATCATGTAAATAAATTATACAAATATCAAATGATAATAAATAATAAGTATATATACAAATGTTTATTAAAGAGCCATGAGGAGCTTCAGACAAAACTTAGCATTAAAAAGGACTAATAATAACCAGGCACATTACAGTTTAGCACGACTAGGGCATAGGTGAATTGCCTCACAAGGTTTTATGTCAGTTCTTTATGGCATTCTAGAACCAATTTTAAAACACATTTTTTTCAGAGCTGTTGTGAATTGGGCAGGGCAGTTGTTTTTTTAATCTATCTTGAGATATGTGAATGACGCAAATAGTATATTTGAGAATTTAATTAAATAAGAATTTTCGTCACTCTTTGATCTCACCACAAGTGCTTACCTATATGTAGTCAGAAATATTTCCAGCACTGATATTCCATGCTTATGAATTCCAAAATTCTTGTTCTAGTTAAATTTAGAATCTGTTTATAGATTGTAAGATTGCTTTTGCCCACTTTTTATACATCACAGCCCTTTGTTACACTTTGCAATGGCAAAATGGTTGCCTAGTTTATTATCTATAATTTCCCAAGTCCTTTTCCTTTGATGTTATCAATAACTCAACCCTATTTGATGTATAAGTAACTTGTGGGTTACTTATTTCAAACTGTAAGACTTTTCATTCATCTATCTTGATTTAAAAGAATAAAAGGATTCACACACACTAAAAAATACATATATTTATACGTGACATTGTCAGACTGCATGGTATTCCTCAAAATATTGTATCTGACAGGGGTCCCCAGTTTGTGTCGCGATTTTGGAGAGCATTCAATAAACAGCTGGGTATTGAACTATAATTTTCTTCTTCTTACCATCCCAAACCAATGGTGCAGCTGAGAGGGCTAACCAATCATTGGAACTATATTTATGTTGTTTTGTGAATAGCACGCAGAATAACTGGTCTGATTTCCTGCTCTGGGCCAAATTTGCTAGGAATAATGCTACTAGAGATGTCCCGAACAGTTCGCCGGCGGACAGTTCCCGGCGAACATCGCATGTTCGCGTTCGCCACGGCGGGCGAACATATGCGATGTTCGGTCCGCCGCCTATTCCATATCATTGAGTTAACTTTGACAACCCGGGGTTGTCAAAGTTAACTCAATGATATGGGGGGGGGACCTACTGTCCTCCCCCCGGCCCCCACCCCTGAGCGGTGGGTGGGGGCCCTAAAAAAAACAATAGGGGGGGAACTTCTGTCCCCCCCGGCCCCCACCCCTGAGTGGTGGGTGGGGGCCCTAAATACTAAGAAGGGGGGGACCTAATGTCCTCCCCCCTGGCCCCCACCCCTGAGCGGTGGGTGGGGGCCCTAAATTGGAATAAGGGGGGGACCTAAGGTCCTCCCCCCTGGCCCCCACCCCTGAGCGGCGGGTGGGGGCCCTAAATACTAAAATGGGGGGGGACCTAAGGTCCTCCCCCCTGGCCCCCACCCCTGAGCGGTGGGTGGGGGCCCTAAATACTAAAATGGGGGGGGACCTAAGGTCCTCCCCCCTGGCCCCCACCCCTGAGCGGCGGGTGGGGGCCCTAAATACTAAAATGGGGGGGACCTAAGGTCCTCCCCCCTGGCCCCCACCCCTGAGCGGCGGGTGGGGGCCCTAAATACTAAAATGGGGGGGACCTAAGGTCCTCCCCCCATTAACCACCCTGAGGTGGGGGCCCTAAAAAAAATTTCCCCCCCACCCCCCAGGTGACTAGGGGTCCCCAAACCCCTAGTCACCCCCTCCCCCCCAAAAAAAACATTATCCCCCTACCTACCCCCCTCACCCTAAAAATAATAAGGGGCACCTTTAACTAAGTACCTGTAAAATGAAAAAAAAACAACTTACCATTCGATGTTTTCTTTCTTCTAAATCTTCTTTTTTCAGCCCCAAAAAAGGCCAAATAAAAAACCATAATAACCGACGCAATTAAAAAAAAACGAGCGCCAAAAAAAATAATCCATCTTCACCCAGTGAGGGCTCCGCGCAGACTGAGCTCTGCAGGGCGGGGGAAGGCTTATAAAGCCTTGCCCCGCCCTGCAATTAGGCTCAGAGCACTCTGATTGGTGGGTT
>OW240915.1:128987678-129122264 GCA_933207985.1 Pelobates cultripes | reverse complement strand
TTTTGTTTTTTTTACAGTGAGCAGCCACTGGCTGCTCACTGCTTACTAGACATGCCCCTACTCGCTGCATAGCGAGTAGGGGCAGATCATTTACTAATACTAAGTAATCTTTACTTCGTATTAGTAAATGTGGCTGAAAGACCAATTTAGGTCTTTCAGCCTTTTAGTAGATAACTCCCTAATACCGTGGGAATTAGGGAGTTATCTACTAAGCGGCTGCAAGATGCAGCCGCTGATCGGAGTTTGCATGCCACAGTCCAGGTGTTAGTCCCCTTGAAACATCTTGTGTGTTTTAAAATTCGCCTGTCTATTGAAGTCTATGGCGGTTCGCCCGGTTCGCGGGTTCGCGAACATTTGCCGAAATTCGCGTTCGCCGTTCGCGAACCGAAAATCTTATGTTCGCGACATCACTAAATGCTACCCATGACTCGTCTGGACATAGTCCTTTCTTTGTCAATAACGGTCGTCACCCTACTGTTCTACCTACTGTATTCTCTGACACGGCAGCTCTGGATGATCATCTTACTTCTAGTAGTGAGACTTGGACTAAGGTTTACTCCGCTCTTGAGACTGTGGCTGCTCATTTCAAATTCCATGCGGACAAATGACTGGGTACCAACCACCTGTGGGTGATCGGGTGTGGTTATCCTCACGCAACATCAAACTCATAGTTCCTAGCCTGAAGTTTGCTCCCTTTCGTATTGTTCGGAGGATCTATGCTGTTTCATACTCTCTTTCTCTTCCTGCCTCCTTACGTATGCCTAATTCTTTTCATGTCTCCTTACTCAAACGGCTTATTTGCAATAAGTATACTGTCCCTATTGTTCCCCATCCTCCTTTGGTCGTTTCTGGACTGGAGGAGTACGAAGTCTCTTCCATAAATGATTCCAGGTTTTCTCGTGGTTACTTGCAGTACTTAATTGATTGGAAGGGATATGGGCCTGACGATCGTTCTTGGGTTCTGGCTTCTGATAGCCATGCTTGTCATAGAATTTGTTATTTCCACACCAAGTTTCCTCTCAAGCCTGGTCCTGCCCACTTGGTGGGTGGTCTTCAAGTGGGGGGTACTGTCACGGACTCCGACATCCCTACCGTCGTGGCTGCACTCAAATATAGCAGCCATGCCATCAGAGATGTTTTCAACTTACCTGGCAGCTACCCGGTCTCCCTCCATTCCAGTCCCAAGCGGGTGCGACATTCTTATGAACGCCGGCCACTGCAGACTAGACTTTTATAAAGAACTTGCCTTGCCCGTATCAAATATGGCACTGACGTGCGTGCGGAGTCACGTCACAAATGCACACACACGTTTTGGGGTCAGAGGGCAGAGACAGCCAATTACAGACTAAGGAGGAATATTTAAACCCAAATTACCTTTTTGTCAGTGCCCTGTCGTGGTTTCCCTAGTGGTTGGCTTCATTTGACTTCCTTGTATTCTGGTATCCCTGACTTTTGGCTTTCCCTCATCGTTGTGTCTCGTTCTGTGACCCCGACCTCGGCAAGTATTCTGACTATTCTCTGGTATGTTAATTCCGGCCATTCTAAGGCCCGGTAAGACACTGCCTTTTAGTCCTAGGTGTGATACAACTCTACGTGCTGGATCAACTTGTAATCCTGACAGTTACTCATAACACAAATCTTGAAAGGTGCATCACCTGGGCAACAAGGAATACACATTTTTTCTCGCACATCTACAATTCTTATTCAAGAATTAATAGATTCCTAAACTCTGACCTTAAAGAAACATTATATTGTCAGGAATACAAACATGTATTTGTTACAATATACTGCTGATGTGGCTGTTTAGGTGACCTGCCTCACTCTGATCATGCTGAAAAGATGATTTTACTCACTTTTGCTGCCATGCTTCACTGGTCTCATCACGACTGGCTCTGCCTCCATGATGGAAGATCATCAGATTTGATGATCTCTGGCAATCCAAAGCTCTCCCATAGGAAAGAATTGGGAGACGATAGGAAAGGCTGAGAAACAAAAGAGCACACCTGATATCAGTCCTATTACCCTGGTAGCGGTAACTGAAATAGAATACTTGGTGTAAAGTGCCCTATTTTTATAGGGTTTGAAAAGACTATAAAAAAAATAAAAATAACTTCATTCCCCTAACCGGGTACACATATCTTGTGGCGAAACCAACCTCGCCACTATGCACTGGAGAAGCCTGGTTGCTCGCCTGCTCCCTTTAGACTATGGTCCTGCATTTTAAACTTTTATTTTACCGGCAGAAAGGTTTATTCGTGCCTTTCTGCGGACTGTTAAAGCAATGCTACCCCAGATAGCTATGCCATGGAGCCCAGCCGTATACTGAAAGACTGTGTAACGGACCATTTTGCACAAAAGGGGAAAAAAAACGCTTAGATGATAATCCCCTTTCAGAGACAGGCACAGCTACAAATTGAATACAAGTGAATGCACCAAACTCCCGAACGGCATACAAGGGAATAAGGTAGCACTCCAAACTCCCGAACTGGAACCTCACGAATAGCTGCTAACAGACGAACAGGAAAAGCTCCCAAGCGGCTTACACTCCTGGCAATCAGTCCTTAGCAGCATACAGTAAATCCCCCCAAAGACGAGACAGAGCTCCGTGTTGAGAGTCAAGCAGTGGTCTGTTTAATGAGGGCTACCTGCCCAGTATTTATGCAGGTCTCCCACCTGGTGGACACTCCCCTAGGGAACCAGATGGAATACTGTAACAAAAGACAGACATGTACCAATTACAGACATACAGAAGTAAAACATCCCCACAATGCATCCTGGCTTCCTCCCCTCTGCCCTGGAGAAGTAATTCAATTATCTCCCAGGACAAAGGCAAAACTCCATTACACACGTGGGGACACAAAACCAGTATTTATACTTTAAAATACATAAAGTAACATTTATTACATAAAACACAGACATGTAACATATCCCCAGATAGCTCAGGTCTGAGCGCACATTATTAAGCGAATGGCGCTCAGACCACACGAATACAGTTTAATCGCCATGGAGCCAAAGTCTTTACAGTCAGTTTCATACGAATGGGCTCCATGGGATTCCTATCTGGGGTATAACACATTCAAACAAAACTACCGAACACCGGGCCGTTCGTGCACTTCCACCGAACAAGAAGGGAGGACGGCGGCTTCAGCGGTGTTCGCGCAAAACTGTGTCCGATTTTAGTTCCATGAAAATAGGGGTGAACACCGCTGTGCATTCGCATGTTTAAAATGGCTGCGACCTCGTGTTCGGGATACGAATGGCGGCCACCCAGCATTCGTCAATTAAGCTGCGGTTAACCGCAGCTTCAGGGAGGTTAATTGCCGGCACACTCCAGCTCCCAGGTGGTCTATTCATTCGTGCGGTTGTTCGGTAGATTGAATCTACCGAACAACTGGCAGAAAAGCATGAATACAGCTTTTCTGCAGGCAAAATAAAGTCTTTTAAAAGGGGGCCATAGTCCAGAGGCAGCAGGCGAGCAACCAGGCTTCTCCAATGCAATGTGGCGAGATTGGTCTCGTCACAGACTGTATGAAAGACTTTGGCTCCATGGCGATTGAACTGTATGTATGTGATCTGAGTGCCATTCGGTAGTAATGTGCACTCAGATCTAAGCTATCTGGGGATATGTAGAATGTCTATGTTTTATGGAATAAATGTAACTGTATGTAATTTTATGTCTTTTATTGTCCTTTGTCTGCCATGTGGTTAATGGAGTTTTGCCTCTGTCCTTGGAGATAATTTGATTACTTCACAATTATCTCCAGGGCAGAGAGGAGGGATTGTGATGTAATTGTGGGTGTGTTTTACGGTTCCCCTGTAACGATTGGTTGTACTGTGTCCCACCCTGTGGGATGTCACCTTGCATGGGGACTTGCATAAAAGCCAGTGTGTGGCCATTACAGAGAGTTCCTGCTTAACCCTCAAAGTGAAGTGTGGTCTCATTATTGGGGGGAGGATTTACTGTATGCTGTTAGAGACTGATTACCAGGAGTGTAAGCCGCTTGGGGGCTTTTCCTGTTCGTCTGCTAGCAGCTATTCATGTGTTTCCAGTTCGGGAGATCGGTGCTTACAGTAGCTGTCAGTGTAGCTGAGAAAGGGGAATATCGCCTAAAGGGTTTTTAACCTCTGGTGAGCAAAACAGTCCGTTACACATCTAAAGTATAAAAAGACGCCAAGGTGAAAAATAAGTGCGAGAGAGAGATATACAATGTACAAAGCGAGTTGATATGATTGGGTAACTCTATCTGTTCAATTGCCAAGTGGCATGGGAGTGTGGGTATCCTAAGCATAGGTGTGCCTGGTGTGCCTAGTCACACCCTAATCCCCGCGGCACGCGCTATGTGCCTCCCTCCGTGGGCCGGTTAGGGAGATCAAAGATCTCCCTCTCCTAATCACAGGCATGGAGGGAGGCAGGAGAGGACCCGGGAAGCTCTTGCCAGCAGCTCTGCCGGGTTCCTCTCGCGCGATCAGAGCATTGCCGCGGTTACCGAGAGTGAACTCTGTGGGGCTTTCTCCACCAGGGATGGCAGCAGCACGGTCCCCCCTCCCTACATAAGGTAAGAAGGGAGGGGGGATATTGACAAAACGGCCCACACACATTACACACAAACAGCACACACACACATACATCACCCTTACACACACAGCACACACACACACACTAACAGCACCCTTACACACACACACACACACACTAACAGCACCCTCACACATTAACAGCACCCTCACACTAACAACACCCTTACACCCACACACACACTAACAGCACCCTCATACTAACAACACCCTTACACACACAGCACCCTCACACATACACACACATAGCACACACTAACAACACCCTTACACACACACAGCACCTTCACACACACAGAGCGCCCAAACAGAGCGCCCACACAGAGCGCCCACACACACACAGCGCCTTCACAAACACACAGCGCCTACACACACAGAACCTACACACAGCACCCTCACACACACAGCAGTATGTGTATGTATGTGTGTGTGTATGTGTGTATATATATATGAAGGTGGGGCCTGAAGTTGTGGGAGGGGCTATGTCCCTTTAAAAGGGACTCCCCCTCCTACCTAACTTACCTGCTGGTCCAGATATTCTTTTGGATTCAGTTGCAGCTCTCCTCCTGAAAGTTAGCTTTCTCCTGACTGCTTGCCGGTGTGCTCGCTCCGCCCGCCCATCACGATTGGTGATCCCGCCTAAAACACGTTAGTGAGCAGACGGGTATCATTGTACCAGTCTGCAGCTTAATTATGCCCGACCCGCCAAGGTCCACGGCTCCGGTACAACACCAGGGGTACTGCAGACCCCCCACAGTCCCAGGTCACGGAGGTCTGCGGTGCCCCAGCACGACCTCCACAAGCAGGCACACAAACTTATTTTGCGGCAGTTTCCCCCCGGTCACGTCATTAGGGGCAGGCTAAGGGGAGGGGGATTACCGATAGATTATGTTCTCCTTCTGTTATCCCGACAAGCGGGGACATAATTGCCACACATACCGCAGACCTCCCACCAACTTCCACGGAGGTCTGCGATATTCCCCGCTGCGGCTCCACATCACTGCAAGATATGTATACCGTAAGGACAAACTGGTACTCCGGTACACCGTCTGTACTATAAATTAACCACACCATCCATACTATTAGTTAACCCTTCAACCCGACCATAAGTTACCCCCCCCCCCCCAGGCACGGAGGGGGACCTTACTGGCAAAAGAGCAGCCAACGTGCCAATTATCCACGGGAGAGGAGTTTTACGGGGCACGCTCCCTCCATAGCCCACACCGGTCTATTCCACCAGTTATGCACGGCACAGCTCAAGCTCCGCCTACCTCATTAGCATGGCAGAGGGGCAGGAGCAAGTTAGCAGTTCCAAGCTCACCCCTCTCAGCCATCCAGGCCTCATTGAGTGAGTGACACTACGGCTGGGGGCAGGCAGTAGTTTTTTCCACACACAAGGTACATACTTGTATAAGGGTTCATTATGGCAATGTGAGGTTATTCTGTGTTAAACTTTATTACAGTATTTCATAATCATGGTTCTACTCTGCTATACATGGATGTTCAACTTAAGTGCAGCACAACGCCTCCTCGTGGCTTTTGTTACTCAGTACCTCTATTAAAACAGTCACTATATACACATGTGTGATTTGTCTATATTTTAACATACAGCTTAACAACTGTTAGCACTTCGGGTAGTATGGAAATTAATTTTCAGGGCATGTTCAGGGATATGCTTATGCCAATATTTTGTTGGTGTGTCATACAGGTTTACTTTCGTGTTTTTATAGACCTAGTTACAACGTTAAGAAGTGTTTTGCTTTAACTGGTACGTGTATTTTATTATCAGGGACAAGTTCGCAAGTCATATCCTGGCATTGGTAGGTGACCATAGTGTACGCAAACGATATGATCATGGAGGATTTTCAGCAACAGCATCTCAGTACAAACTCATATGTACCCATTGCCTTCCATTATGTCATCCATAATCTGGTTTAGGCCTCCCCTTAGCAGAATCTCAGACTACTGCAGAACAACGAGCATACATTGTTCATACAGGTCCGTTGCTCCCGGTTCCTCAAACACTGTTTTAGTATAAAGATTCATTCCATAGAGGCGAGTTGGATGGCCACCTAGGTATTTCTCCCAGGCACCTCGGGCCTTAAAGATAGAGGTCCTGCGAGGCCAACACCCATCCTCCACGAAAGAGGTAATAACGCCCCACGGGCCAAATCATAGCTAGACGCCTCGCATGTTGCATAGCAAGGAAATCACTCATCACACCCCCTCCGCAGATCAGACTTATCCCCTGTAAGCCCACATCCAACAGATCACCCCCTCGCGCCAACCACAGGTAGAGCCGACCCAGCCACTTGGCAACTAGTAGGGACTCACCTGTCACCAATCTAAGAATTGTTTCGCCACTTCGGCACTAGTTAAAACAACTCTATACACCCTCAAGAACAACTCATGATTCCTACATATGTATATTTCAGTATGTCCCAGGTTTCAGAAGAAGGAGATGACATTTCTAGTACTACAACTAGGACTGCCACCCCTACACGTAAAAGGGTCACAAGCGTTCAATTAGAACGTGGACCATCCCACGAATCACAGCCGAATTACGCAGGGCAGCATACCCTTTCCTGCTACTGCCCGCAAAACAGAACCATTTAGGCTAATGCAAGCCAATACTAACAATTCAGACGTGGGGGTAGGCACAAGCAATGCCAACCTGCATACCATGATCACTTCTGTAGTAACATACATGGGGCAGATCAACAATAGATTGGAATGACAGGAAGCCTGTAGCTGTCCTGTCGCGACACCAGAGCCACTCGCAACTGATATTCCAGGCCCTTCCCATTCCCAACTCAGTAATACTAATACGCCCATCATCTTGGGGTCTCAAGTCATTACCCCAACCATATGGTGCCGGCAAACCTCAAGAAGGACATCTTGGAGGGCAAGGACGTTAATTTTGTCTCACTTGTCATTGCCTCCCAGGATTTCACAGAGTACCGCTCATACACCTAGGGCAATATCTCAGTGGTCCTTAAGGCCAGAGACACAAGATTGGAAATTATTCAGCAGTATAGTTATAACCTTCAGGGTCTTGTGTCAGTACAGACACTACTGAATTCCACATGTCTCAGCCTATATTCTTGGCAACTGTGTCCTATACGTCTACCCTCAGGTCATGGGACTTAGCAGGTATATAGTATATTTAGTCATGGCATTTCAGCACCTAGATTATGTTCCCCGTGTAGCCCATACAACGATCATATGTTACGCTGAAAGTTACTGTACAATATCAGTATGACCATATTTCAATTCTGGCTATGCTGTCATAACCAATAACTTTCAACTGATCTACAACTTAAAAATAAAACACCAACCAGACCCCATTAAATTCCACTCAGACTTGCATTACCTCCCAGCACCACAGGAACTACATTGGGCTGCTCTCAACCTCTTATGCATAGTCCTCACACAAAGCCATCTATGGGCCTTTGCAACATAATTCATGTAACCTTAGTGAACTATACGTCTTATTTGCAACCCCTCATTTGGGCATAGTTTACATATCAGCTGGATAGGAATGTATGCATTAAGTGCAGCTATCTCACAGCTTTCTAACCGTAAATCAGCCACCTCTTATAGTATTATACTTCTGCCAAATCTTGCACTGTCCACATACAGCCACACAGTAGCTCTCCTCATTACCCTACCTACAAGGCCTAATCCTGGCCAAACGCACAGAAGGTAATAATTCCCGCATAGAGGATACTAGAAAAGGGGATTTAATCTTGTTTCAATTTATGTCCAGTCTTTTCCAGACCGCTGTTCAATCAGTCTGGGGTATGCTCTAGACCTCCCCAAGCATTCTCTGACGTTATATACACCTATACTTTTATCACTAATTTAGAGAAATACAGACAATGTTACCTCGAGATTGATTATATACCTTAGCATACCCATACTCCCATGCCTCTTGGCAATTGTACAGATAGGGATACCCAATCATATCAACTCGCTTTGTACATTGTATATCTCTCTAAGGATACTTTATCTATGTTCAGTTTAGATCAGTATCTTTTGTTGGCTACTTCGTAACAAGAATATTACAACTTGTCCTGATAAGCTTCAGCAGTTGGTCCTATTTTAACAGTTGATATTTTGATTTGATTTTCTTTTTGCACTTATTTTTCACCTTGGCGTCTTTTTATACTTTAGATGTGTGTACCCGGTTAGGGGAATAAAGTTATTTTATTTTAATTGATAGTCTTTTAGGTATCTATAAGAATAGGGCATTTTACGTCAAGTACTCTATTTCAGTTACCGCTACCAGGGTAATAGGACTGAATCTTTTTGATTCTGATCTCTCTTTTACTCCCCATGTTCAATCGATAGCCAAATCCTGTCGCTTCCAACTCAAGAACATAGCGCGCATCCGCCCATATCTAACGCCGGACGCGGCTAAGGTACTGGTTCATGCTGTTGTTCTCTCTCGCCTTGACTATTGCAATCCCCTTCTCACCGGTCTTACATGTTCCCAGCTTGCACCGCTGCAATCTATAATGAATACGGCTGCGAGGCTTATTTTCCTGTCCGGTCGCACCTCCCACGCCTCCACGCTCTGTCAGTCCCTGCATTGGCTTCCAGTTAGATATAGGGCCCAATTCAAAATTCTGGCGCTTGCTTACAAATCCCTACATAATGCTGCTCCAACATACCTATCTTCCCTCATACACAAGTATGTCCCGACGAGACCCCTGCGCTCAGCCCAAGATCTACTCCTATCCTCTGCCCGGATCCCCACCTCTGATGCTCGCCTTCAAGACTTCTCCAGGGCTGCACCTATTCTGTGGAACTCCCTTCCCTCCTCAATCAGACTTTCACCCAGCCTCCATTCCTTCAAAAAATCTTTGAAAACTCACTTCTTTATTAAAGCGTATCAATTAAACTGTCAGCAGGTTTCTCATCCCCCACCCCATGACTCCGTTCCTTCACCTGTCAAAAATGACCTACCAAGCACTCAATAAACCCTTCTGTAACAAACTATTTAATTCCCCTACTCTAACCCTTTGTGTCACTATACCCCACTCCCTCTAGCACGTAAGCTCATCGAGCAGGGCCCTCAACCCCCTCTGTTCCTGTACGTCAGTGGTCTGATCTCAATTATGTGTCTGTTAGTCCACCCATTGTACAGCGCTACGGAATTTGTTGGCGCTATATAAATAATAAAATAATAATAATGATAATAATATCAGGTGTGCTGTTTTGCAGATCCTGTCTCAGCCCTTCCTATCATCTCTTCCTCTCGGTTAGGCCCTTTTCTACCCTCCAACCATTACAACCTCGGTGAGAGTTTCTCTCTCTCTCCGACGCTGTATATTCAAATTGGGAGACTATTATATGGCAAAACTCCACGCTGCACCAGGCAGCATTTCTTTATAGAGATGCATTGAATCAATGCATCTCTATGGGTAAGGTCCAAGGCCTCCATGCACACTGTTCAACACTCTACTAGGAAGCACCTCTAGTGGCCATCTGAGTGACTTTCACTAGAGATGTTACTAGGTACCAGTGTAAACACTGCCTTTTCTGTAAAAAAGGCAGTGTTTACATTAAAAAACATGCAGGGACAGGCTATAGTCTGTAGTTATTCTGGTGATTATAGTGTCCATTTTAACAAGCTATTGACTGTAAAATAGGATTACAGACTTGGTCAAACCATGCACATGTTATCCTTCAACTCAAGCATGTATCATCTATTATTAGTATTTACAATTTTATCCCTTTTTTGTTAGATTACAACATGCTATGCATGTAGTTTAGTAAATATTCCCCATCTTTATTATGGGTATCTTTACCCCTTTAAGTATTGTAATTATCTCAAAAATGAGGGTGTATTTAACTGCATGACTTCATTGGTGATTGTCCAAATTCCCTGAAGAGGTGAGTGCATACTGACGAAACGCTTAGGAGCAGACAATTGCCAATTTCTCACAACTTGTTTGTCCCCTGGTACTCTCCGTACTTTCAGTTCCCGGTACAGCTGGGTGCAACTCTGACTGAACTGCTATATTTGCTTAACAATATCTGTTTAGCGATACTTCTATCTGTGCATATGGAGCACAGTTGTTGCACATGCCTTCCTGGTTATCCTCATCTGCACGAGATTGAGCTTCATCCTGTGCTCTACCTATTGGCACACAGATTTTTCGTGCAGGGAAGCAGCTTTTCTGTAACTAGATTACAAGGGGAGGGTGGGTTTGCACTACAGAGGACATTTCTGTGTTTCATCAGGTGTTTGATATTTTTATTCTTACTTTATATCTCTCATACTTTTTTATCTGTATATTTTGTCTTTATCAATTTTGTATGTATTGTATTTGGTTTTATTCTCTTTTTTGTTTTGCGCTTTTTAGGCACATCTACTAAACATTGAATACAAGAATACTATCAGGACATTTCTTCTTTAAAACAGCAACAGAATTCATTTTTGACTTTTTATTTTTCTCTTTGTCCTCTTTGACTGCAGCTTAGTTCTCATATTTTAAATAGTTTTTTTTTTTCTTTTTTTTTTCTTTTTTCCCCACCTTTTCTTCTCACATCCATTAGTAGGGGATTCCTTTTCTCTTATTCTTTTATTACGACAAATACATTTTTCTATCCATTAACACAGAGAATTTATATGGGTATACAGTGACCTGATCTTAAAAGATATAAGACGTGTGAAAAACATAAGAAATACAAGTCAAACTTGACATTTAAAGAAAAAACTGCTCTAAAAACTCTACAAAATAATACGAGTATACAAATTAGAGAAGCAGATAAAGGCAAGGCGATAGTGAAACAAGATAGAGATCAATATATCCAAGAGTCAGTGAGATTACTTGGAGATACTAGTGTATATAGGAAGCTAACCTCTGATCCTACTCAAAAGTACCAATTGGAACTCCGCCAACTATTGATGTAAGCAAGAGTAAAAGGAATCCTAAATCAGAACAAATTTTACTTTCTTTATCAAAAAAGACCAATTACGGCAATCTTTTACCACCTTCCGAAAATCCATAAGGATATACACAATCCGCCTGGACGATCTGTTATATCTGGAATTGATTCCCTCACCAGTAATCTATCGGCATATGTGGACCACTATCTGCAACATATGGTAACACACCTGGACTGTACCTCAAAGACACCACTCATCTGCTACAGCTCATTCCAGAAATCAATTTGACTAAAAACTGCATCTTGATTAGTTTGGATGTTACATCCTTATATACCAATAACCTCATCTAATAGGTATAGGTGTGGTCCAATATTTTCTAAGTCTGTTTAATGAAATTAAACAAAGTTTCATTTTAGACTGTATCAATTTCACGCTAACTCACAATTATATTCTATTTAATAAACATTTTTTATCAGCAACTCACAGGAACAGCGATGAGCACCTCTGACCAAACATTGGGAGATCAGGTCTCTGAGCTTACCTGAAAAATAAATTGTTAAAATCTGGTGAAAGTGAGATATAAACTAAAAAAATCAGTGCACAGCAGTATGCTCAGGGTAACAGAGCCAGTAAGATCCTAACAAATCACTTAAAGGAGAGGCAGGCGCAACAATCGATAATTTACATAACTTGTGCCTCGGGCAAAAGACTGGTGATCACAAAATTCTTAAGGGACGAATCTGCTCGATAACGCACTCAATAATATAACCTAAAGGGTCGCTACCAAACAAAAACACAAAGTGGAATTTACTATAAAATAGTGTTTATAAATCACCATTTAAAAACTAATAATGAAGTGCTAATTGTAAAATACAGTCTTTGTCTTCCTTGAAGCTCAGGAATAAAACAATACAAGACAAATATTAGTGCAGACAATCTGAAGCAAAAAGATATGTTTTCTACAATACTCATAGAAATGCCAGTAGACCTGGCAACTCACAAGAATGGAGCCTAAATATTGTCTCTAATTCTGCAGTTTTGGAGTCTTTTTTGCACGACTTCTTTCCTTTAACAGACCTCCTCTTCCTTACATGGCGGCAGTATATGCAATTAAGAAGAAAATAAACATATGGTGTTGTAAATCCAGGTAAACAGATTTAAAGGTAATAACTAAATTACACTCACATGTACTGGAGCCTTTTCTTGTAGGCTCTATTATTTGTGCAAGTGTCTCTTTTCGAGTAATGCTACCCCTTGATGATGAAAGACACCTCCAATAAGGTGGTCATGTTAAGATTTTAATTCAAGTAAACAAGTATTTAAAAAAAAAACTAAAACAATTAATAGGAGCAAAGTATAACAGGGTCTTCTCGCTTTCTGAAATGTGTTCCACCAAAACCAGCTTCTTCAGTATGTATTAATGCCCTGCAGATCAACTATATAAAACATCTTCACTGAATATGGATATATACAATCTCAAAAACATGCTTATTATTAAAATGGGGACTTGATGGTTGGAATAAAAAGATAAATATTAGATACATATTCTTTACCCAGATAAATATATTTTTCCAAGATAAAAGAGGTCAAAGTACTTGTCTTGTGGTACAACCTAGATAATATAAACCACATTTACATATAATTAGATAAATGACATTCTTAGAATAACAAGTAGTTAGGCCTCTGTCAGTATTACTGACAACCTGACAGGATTGCTTACAACACGAAGAACCTAAGTAACCAACAAAATAAGGGAAAACCCTAAACATATTACCAGACCTTAGAATTTTCAGATTTTAATGTAAAAACTAGAATTAGCAGGACAAGCCAAGATCAAGAGTACACAGAGAACATATTATGGTTGTGGATACCCTTACACACAGGAAAAAGAATACCCACAAAGCTATCTATACTGGAGCTAGCTCTTGCTCCATAAAACGTGAGTAGGACTATATCTATCAGATATTTTATACTCTCCCTGCCAGTACATACTGTACCATCATCTCCTTTCTTTTTCCATATACGGATCCACTGCTGATCATCTTTGACATCCCCATAGAAGAATCCTTCTCAAACCTCCGGATACCAACACTGGCTAATGTGCATTTTCATCCATATTGGAATACTATTTTTGGGCTTTTCCTACCTCTGGACTCTATAATTCGGACATTTCCATATATATATATATATATATATATATATAATTCCCAATAAATTACTTCTAGCAGGTGTTGTCAGCGCTGTCCCTTTCCCTATATCTATGCCTTTATTGATTGAAATGAGGAAGGTATGACAGACGGGTGTCTCCCAGAATTGATGAAAAATGGACTTTGCCAAGAAGATTAATTTGTGGAATTTTTACAGGCAAATTGAGCCCAAGGGAGCAGATAGGACCAATTATCTCGGTTATCAGAGATGAAACATCTTAAAAATGCTTCCAATGATTGATTAGCCCTTTCTGCAGCCCCATAAACTTAGGGATGGTACAAAGAAGAAAAAGACAATTGAATTCCCCTTTCTAAACAAAAACTTTTCCAAAATCTAGAAATGAACCGAGTTCCTCTGTCTAACACAATTTGAGAAGAAAGACTGTGTGGAGATTTCTTTAGTAAAAATCCTAGCCAACTCAGCAGACATACGCAATTTAGGAAGAGTTAACAACTGAACCATTTTGGAGAACGGATTGGCTACTGTAAGAATGGTGGTATTCCCTTTAGAAGGGAAAAAAGCCACAATAAAATCCATAGCAAGATAGGACCAAGGAACATCTGGAACAGGAAGCGGTTGCAAGATGCCACAAGGCAAATGTCGAGAGGCTTTAAAAAGCGGTTTACCATGACTTGACATAAGCGACAGCAGCTATTTTTAAAGAAGGCCACTAAAACAGTTTTGGCATAGAAGACTGTGGCAAAACTAGCCACCTATTCATATGCAAGACTGAATTAGTTCAGCAATTTGGGGTTCCCGAACATACTAAAGGCATATTGTTCATCAGTCGAACCACTACCGAACAGTGAGACCACCCAGGGGAGTCGTGTGCCTCCAATTGACAGTGTTCACACTTAGAAACCGCAAGGTTCTAAGTGGTCGGATGAGTGGCCGTCGTTCGTATGACCGAACACTGGCAGCGGCCATCTTTGTTCGTGAACAGACAACAGTGTTTGGTCGTCGAGTGCATGGAACTATAATCGGACACTCGGCGGTGCGAACACCACTGAACTTCCATCTTTTCGTATGTTCATTCCCCTTCATGTATAAAGAGCGGCATTCAAATGAAAGAAACTATCAAATACAGGGCACACAACCCCCACAAACAGTTAATTCGTTATTTTAATGGTGAATACTCCATAAAGAAGACCGGTCAAAGCATAAAACCATCTGGAACTATTTTGGGGCTTCACTTCGTGGTTGACCGGTCTAAACTTCACTTGAATGGCATTCCTATTCTACTGAACGGATCTGAGTGATATTTCAACAGAGTGGGGGCTCAGATCCCTGCTATTCAGTGAAGTATCGTGTAGTTCTGACTAATATTAATGTATGTTATGATGGTTTGAAATATTGTATATTTTCTGTACTTGGGAGATAATGTAATTAAAGAGTTTTCTTTACTCAATTATCTCCCAAGTACAGAGGAGGAGTTTGGGAAATGTTACTTTGTCCCCTGTCCCCAACAAGGTCCACCAGTGGAAAACTCCTGGAATGTAATTAAAGAAACCCCTTGCATGGGGAGTCGCATAAAAGCCAGCTGTGGCTGAATAAAAACCAGTTGACTCCCAGAACTGTTAGCCGGTAATTGGGATTATACTGCTGAACTATGCTTCTCTTGGATTTCCTTACAGTCTACCAGCAGAGATATTGATTTTAATATTGCAGCTCCGCTACAAAGACATAGTCTTTGATAGCCCAGGATGTCCCTCATATGTAGTATCATGAATTAAAGAAAGAACTGTTTGCCTTTCAGCAAGTGGAAAAAATAACTTGTTTTTTTCTACCGGAAATATGTATTATCTCTAAGGTTAAAGATGACATAGACAAAATTGTAGTAACTATTAAGCATTCAGAAGGAAAGACAAGAGAAATGGGGTGATCCTTTTCTGATTCTGTTTCAAATTGTCTTGATAGGGCATCTGCTTTGACTTTACGAGTACCAGGTCTGTAGGTGATGATATAATTGAATCTGGAGAGATATAATGACCACCTAGGCTATCTAGAGGAGAGATGCTTAGCTTCACTAATATATGACAGATTTTTATGTTTGGTTGTTATCATGATGGGGATAGGGACACTCTAATAAATGTCACCACTCTTTAAGAACCAGAATTATGGCCAATATTTCATGGTTCCCAATATCATAATTGATCTCCGCAGTGGACAATTTTTTTAGAGAAAACCCATACAGATGAAGATATTTTTTTTGACTCTCTTTGAGAAAGGACAGCTTTTACCCTCAGAACAAAGGGTTTGAATTGATCAGAATGTACCAGAACAGAAGCAGTAGAAAATAACTATTTTAGCCACTCAAATGCAGTGATAGCCTTAACGGACCATTTCTATTTATTAGTGCCTTTGAAAGTGAGACTGGTGAGCACAGAAGAAAAGACCAGATGAATTTGCGATAATAATTAGCAAAGTCTATAAATCTTTGTTTCGTTTTAAGACTTTTAGATATAGACTATTGTAATAGAGATTCAATTTTTTTAGGATCCATTTTGAAACCTTTGACAGATATGACGTACCCCAAAAAGTGTACCTCTTTTAGGTTGAATAAATAATTTTTTAATTTACAATAAAGTACATTTTGAAAACACTTTTTTTATGTACTCAAAATGTGTTTGACCTGACGATAATGAGTAGATATGTCAGGTATGCCATCCAGGTATACAAGAACACAGGAATGAATATACTCTCTTAAGACATTGTGAAGAATCACCCTCCACTCATTCAGTTCTTTCCCTCCCTGCTACTTTATTCGTTGGATTTATTACCTTTATTGCTGGTTCATTCGTTACTTTCATTTCGTTAATTACCCTTGTTCGGTAAAATAGTCAGTTTACCAAACGAGGACCACCCTGGGTAGCAATTAGAACTTAGAACTCTGAGTAACTGCATGAAAACCGCAAGTTAATTGACTGTTCCGAGGTGGCCGCCATTTCGGCATACAAACACATGGCGAGAACAATGGACGGCGGCCATCTTAACTCCCGAACAGCCAGCCAGCGGGACTTGGTCGTCGAGTGCCTGGAACTGTTTTCGGCCTGGCACTCGCACGAACACCCGGTCCCCCTCTGGAAGTCCCATACGAACCACTTCTAAATACGGCAGAAGAACGGCGTTCGGGAGTTTGAAACAGACGAACGAGGGAAGCATTCTCCAAGAACCAGATTGAAGATATCTACAGCGATTTTCGTGCAAATTTTATCCAAATGGAGACCGGCTCTTGACACTGATTCTATGGAATTCTGAGTCGGCTACAATCTCGTGGCGAGCCGGTCAAACTTCCACACGGTGTAACTCCAAAACTACCAAACGGATTTTCACAAATTTTGAATATGTTGTTCACATCACCCTCAGCTACCCAGGGGTAAATATGTTATGTATAAAGTATATTTTAAAGGTTCTTAGGTGCAGATGTGTTCCAGACAAATGCAACAAGATAAATACAAATATCCATTCTTCCCACCAGGCCCGGACTGGCCATCGGGCATACCGGGCAAATGCCCGGTGGGCCGCGATGGCCGTGGGGCCGAGGCCGGCAGGGGAGATCATAGGATCTCCCCGGCCGGCTCCTGCAGGGCCAGCGCTACCCGAGCGCCAGCCCTGCTATGTGAATCCATGGGCCGGTGGGGAGATCAAAGATCTCCCTTTACCGACCCAGAGACACTTCCAGGCAGCCGCTTGCTGGGGTGTGAGGGAGGGAGGATAGGACCGGCGGAGCTTTATCCAGCAGCTCCGCCGGGTCCTCTCGCGGGATTCTGAGCGTTGCCTCGGTTACCACGGCAACGCTCAGATCTCGCGAGAGTGAACTCTAGCCTACAGGCTAGAGTTCACGCTCACCACTAGAACCACCAGGGATCAGGCAGCATGGCTCTCCCATGCAGAACGGCTCCCCCCGTCCCAGGCAAAATGGTTCCCCCCCCTCCCAGGCTAAAGGTAAGAAGGGAGGGGGGGATATAACTTTTTTTAAAATTGTTATTATTAATAAAAAAAATAAATAATAATTTAAATTAAAAAAAATCACACTCACATCACCCCCAGACACACACATCACCCCCAGACACACACAGTACCCCCAGACACACACAGTACCCCCAGACACACACAGCACCCAGACACGCACATCACCCCCAGACACACACATCACCCCCAGACACACACAGCACCCCCAGACACACACATACCCCCAGACCCACACAGCACCCAGACACACACAGTACCCCCAGACACACACAGTACCCCCAGACACACACATCACCCCCAGACACACACACACCCAGACACACACAGCACCCCCAGACACACACAGCGCACCCAGACACACACAGCGCACTCAGGCACACAGCACCCTCACTCACACACAGCACCCTCAGACAGACAGCACCCTCGCTCACACACACATATATATATATGTGTGTGTATATATATATATATATATATATATATATATATATATATTTACAGATAGATAGATATATATATATATATATATAAAATAACCCTCAGTGAATTAACAGACAAAGAAAATTAGAATGTGACAGATAAAAACACCCTCACACACAGCACCCCTCTTACATACACACACACTGCGCCCCTCACACATACAATACGTCCAAATATATATATGTATGTGTATATATATATATATATACACACACACACACACACACACTACAGCACTACATACATTACGCTCCAGATACACGCTAGATCCCTTACCTTATATGCACTCTTAATCCTCTATACACACACACACACACAATCTCCTATACACACTATGGGTCCTTTACACACTAGATCTCCTACACACACACTGCACCACCTACACACACACTACATTCCTTGTCAGCAAACACATACAACATTCTCTAAACACACCTTCTCTACAACCCCTACACACACTACGTCACCTATACACACACACTACAGCCCGTATGCACACACTCGCTACATCCCCTATAACACTATGCCCCCTATACACACACTCTCTACAGCCCCTAGCCACACATATTACACCACAAACACAAATGAAATTGACCTACCACACCACAATTTACACACACGCAATCCCACAAGCAGGCTCCAAACACATGCACCATACACTTTCCTGGCCCTTTTGTCCTCTGGTATCCCACTTGTTGAGACACCAGAGACAATTTAAAAGCAAACACAGCGCAAGCATGTTATTAAATTTGCTTGTGCTGCGCAGAACAAATACAGGGCCTTTTTCTAATGCCAGAGCTCTTCAGCGCAGCTCTGCGCATTGAACCAACATGCTCACTTTGAGAGGAGGCGTGCTTGTCATTAGTGATGACAAAACACACCCTCTCTGGCCCCGCCCCCTTCTTAGGGGGCCGCTCTGATTGAAAAATGCCCGGGCCTAATTTTTTTCCCAGTCCGGCCCTGCTTCCCACACTATAGATAGATATAATATATAATATTATATAATATTGCTCTTTTGCCTCGTATAATTTCATGGAACATAATTGCATAGGCTCAACATAAGTAATAACTGCAGGAGCAGGCTGAGTAACACAAAATGTTTGGGGAACAGGTGTAATGGAGACCGGTTCTTGCCACTTATTCTATGGAACTCTGAGTCGGCTACAATCTCGTGGCGAGCCGGTCAAACTTCCACACGGTGTAACTCCAAAACTACTGAACGGATTTTCACAAATTTTTAATATGTTGCTCACATCACCCTCAGCTACCCAGGGGTAACACACAATGTTTGGGGAACAGGTGTTTGCTTAGTCTTACTTCTAGTCTTTTCTCTCTCCCTAAGTTTGTTATTTATACGAAGCATATCTGGTAAATCCCAGGTTGCAATGTCATCTAATAGAGTATCAGAAAGCCCCTCAGATAAAGCTGAAACTGAAGATATATTGGTCTAATCGACCTCTGCAGCAAGGATCATTTTGCAATTGCAACTGCAATTGTTAAAATCACAATTAGAAGGTATAAAATCACTATTGGTATATTGTTTACTTTTATATTGTATCAATTATATTTTATCTAGGGAGAATGCCTGACCTTCACATACATTAAGATGATCTTCTTGGTATCTCATTTCGTTCCTTTTTAATTTTTTACATTTGTGCTTGTGCTAAATGTTTGTCTTTACAATTTTTTACAAATCTTTTTAATTGACCTTTATGTACAGCAAGCATGTCAAACGTTTAGCACGGGCCACATAAACAGGGTTTAAAGGACCACTATAGGCACCCAAACCACTTCAGCTTAATGAAGTGGTCTGGGTGCAAGGTCCGTCTAGGTTTAACCCTTTCTGCTGTAAACATTAGGGTTAATCCAGCCACTAGTGGCTGTCTCAATGACAGCCACTAGAGGCGCTTCCGCACTTCATACTGTGATTTTCAGGTAAGGTATTAACCCCTTCCTCCCCCTTCAGCGCCACGGGAGTGGGACCCTGAGGGTGGGGGCACGAGTTTGTTTTACTGGCACTATAGTGGTCCTTTAAGTTCATGTGGGCCACCAAAAAAAAAACCCTTAAATTTTCATCGAAACGTAGGTTTATTGTGAAAAGTACAGTATAAAAAAAACAGCATCCACCTCTACTAAATGACAGCACCCACTTCTACTAAATTCCAGTCCCCCGCCCTCTACTAAACCACAACACCCCCACCTTTACTAAATCCCAGTCATATCTCTCTACTAAATCCCAGTCCCCCTATACATGTCTCCTTGGTTATTAATGGTGTCTAGACAGTCCTCTGCCTCTACTAAATCCCAGCACCCCCTTCTAGCCAACAAGCAGACTCCACTCACATTGCCACTGCCAGTATGCGACTCCAGAGGCCGGCCTCTGGTATTCCCCTAAATGGCGCCGTCCGCACCCTGTGCCAAACATGATCCTCCTGCTGCTTCTTGAAAACCTGTCAAGGTGGAGCACATCGATGTCACGTCGGAATTTGATGCGGCATTGCGTGCCTCCATGCACCTCCAGGTAATCCACTGTCCAGTCGCAGCCAATGCAACACTGACCAACACACTTACTGACACACACACACACTCACTGACACACACACACACACTCACTGACAGAAACACTCATTTACTGACAGACACACACACACAGACACTGACAGACACACACTCAGACACTGACAGACACACACTCACTGACACTGACAGACAGACACACACACATACTCACTGACAGACACACACACTGACACACACAAACACTTACACATTCTTGCACACACATCATTTTCTTGTATTGCTCCCTACCTTTTGGAGCTGATGTGGGGCCTCTCTTAGGGGTTCAGTGGTGATCTTCTATCTGCTCCTCACTGCTCCCTTGCGCAGTTTAGTGATTCCGGGTGCCGGAATATGACGTCATATTCCGGCGCCCGGCTTCACTACAGACTGCATGCATGAGGGAGCAGTGAGGAGCAGGAATACTGATCTCCCTCGCTGGCCCTCCTCCCCGTGCCAGGTAGTTTTTAGCAGAGTAGGCACCTACAATGTAGGGAAAACAGGTGCCTACTCTGCTATAACACTAAGCATGTACTTGCGGCTCGCCGGGCAGCAAAGATGCCCATTGTGGGCCGCGAGTTTGACATGCTTAATGCACAGGATTTAGGATTGCAACTTCTTATATTTGATAAAACTGTTTCTACTTTTTGGAAAAGTTTTTTTGTTTTTTTTTCAATATTATTTTGATTCATGTAAATAGTTAGATTTAAAAGTTAATTTCCGGATTGAGTTTAAGGCTATCCTAAAATCATTGTCATTTAAATATTCTAATAACTACGTAAGAGTATCTATCTTTCGTCTCCAAATAAAAAACGTTATCTATATACCTTCTAAAGGTGACCATAAACAGCATAGATTTGACCACTTTTATGTTAGTAAAATATATTTATTTGGGTAAAGCACATCTATCTAACATTTATCCTTTTATTCCAGCCACCAAGTCCACATTTAAATAATACAAATGTTCTTCAGATTTGATATATCCATATTCAATGTAGACATTATGATTATGATTTGTTAGGACTGCTTTTTATAATTACTTTTAGACTATGCCTTTTATAAACTTTTTATGCCTTTTATAAAACTATCACAAATAAGCCTCATTTTTAAACCACATTGCAACATCACAAACATTATATATATATATATATATATATATATATATATATAAGTCACGAGAACCGTGACTCACAGCTTCAACAAATGTGGAACAGATTCAGGGCCAGGGGATACCAGTTTCACACTCTTCAAGAAGCTATTACTCGTGCCGTTAAAATATGGGAATCAGAGGTTAACCAAGTGACTAAAACTAATGCGACATCGAGGATGTTTTTGCCCCTTAATTTCCATACTGGAACGTTTAAAGTGAAACAATCCCTTAATAAGAACTGGGGATTACTACAGTCGGACAAAAAAACTTCCTGCCATATTCCAAAAACGTCCCATATTCAGCTATAAGAGGAATAGAAATCTCCGGGACATCCTAGTTAGGAATGACCCTGTACACTGTTACCAACTTACCTCTAATACCACTAGTAGTGATGCACCGAACGGTTCGCTGGCGAATAGTTCCTGGCGAACATAGCATGTTCGCATTCGCCACGGCGGGCGAACATATGCGTGGTTCGATCCGCCCCCTATTCGTCATCATTGAGTAAACTTTGACCCTGTACCTCACAGTCAGCAGACACATTCCTCTTAATTAGCAGCACACCCTCCCTAGCAGACCCTCGCACCTACTGGACAGCATCCATTTTACATTCATTCTCAAGCTGCATGCTTAGTGAGAGGAGGGAAAGTGTAGCTGCTGTTGATTAGATAGGGAAATGCATAGCTAGGTTAGGGTATACAGTGTCCACTACAGTCCTGAAGGACTCATCTGATCTCTGCTGTAAGGACAACACCCCAAAAAGCCCCTTTTAGGGCTAGAACATCAGTCTGATTTTTTTTTTTTTTCTGTGTAATGTAATTGCAGTTAGTTGTCTGCCAGCTTCTGTGTCAGGCTCACAGTGCGGATACTGTGCCCAGTGCCACCACTCACTCACTGGTGTCACAATAGCGTGCATTTAAAAACCAAAAAACTTTTTTCACTGTTATAGATTGAATAGCAGTTAGTTGTCTTCAAGCGGGTGTGTCAGCCCTACAGCGTGTATTCTGCCAACCTCTGCCAGTTCACAGTGCCACTCATATCTGGTGTCACAATAGCTTGCATGCATAGTACCACTAATCGGAAAAAAAATGACAGGCAGAGGCAGGCCACCCCTACACTGCGCATTGGGTAAACCTGCTGACGGCTGCCAAGCATGGAATGCGTGGCTCTGCAGAGGAGTTGGTGACACCGCCACGACTTGCAGGCAGGCCTGCTGCCACCTCCTCTACTCCTCCTACTCCATCCTCTTCCATAACCTCTTCGGCTGAGTCCTCTTCTGCTGCTGCGTCTTGCTCCACATCAACAGATAGGGGACGTAACAGGGATTAAACTGATAAGAATAGTACTACTTAACACACCACTCCTATCTGGTGGCACATTAGATTGCACGCACAGTGCCCCAAATTTGAAGTAGGAGGACCGACCAAGCATCTTTTTCCATCTCCCGTTCCTAAAATTGATGCCATATACACGTCCCCTGATAGGGGACGTAACAGGGATTAAACTGATAGGAATAATACTACTTAACACACCTTATAATAATGCAGAGAGAGGCAACGCAGAGAGAGGAGTCTGAAGAAGAGGAGTCAGAGGAGAAAGGTGGCTTTGAGGAGGTGGAAGACCAAACATAGCAGGCGTCCCAGGGGGCTTGTTGTCACTTTTCGGGAACCCTTGGTGTTGTATGTGGCTGGGTGGAGGAAGAGACCTTCAATGACATCAGTGAGGACAAGGAACGGGACATGGCTAGCTTGGTATCCAACCTTGTGCAAATGGGGAGTTTGCGGTTGTGCAAATGGACTGTTTGAGGTTGTTTGCGGTGCGTTAAATGGGGAGTTTGGTCTGTCACTGTGAAGCGGGCATAACCCTTACACTACCTGATCGATACAACATCATACAGTAGGTCCCCCCCTCATTATTTTTATGGCCCCCACCCACCCCTCACGGGTGAGGGCGGGCGGGAGGACAGTAGGTCCCCCCCATTGAGATTTATGGCCCCCACCCACTGTGCAGGGGTGGGGGCCGGGGGGGAAGACAGTAGGTCCCCCCTTATCCTTATTTACTGAATATTCCCCTGTATAACAATGTTTGGCATTTAGTGAATATTCCCTATTCTGCTCTGTGTCAGTGTGTATCAGGGATCCTTAGGACAGGTGTCAATCCATATCTGCCAAGTGACCCTATGTAGGAGGAACAGTCCCTATTCTGCTCTGTGTCAGCGTGTATCATGGTCTCTGAGGACAGGTGTCAATCCATATCTGCCAAGTGACCCTATGTTGGGGTAACATTCCCTATTCTGATCTGTGTCAGTGTGTATTAGGGGCTCTGAGGACAGGTGTCAATCCATATCTGCCAAGTGACCCTATGTAGGAGGAACAGTCCTTATTCTGCTCTGTGTCAGTGTGTATCATGGTCTCTGAGGACAGGTGTCAATCCATATCTGCCAAGTGACCCCATGTAGGGGGAACAGTCTCTATTCTGCTCTCTGTCAGTGTGTATCATGGTCTCTGAGGACAGGTGTCAATCCATATCTGCCAAGTGACCCTATGTAGGAGAACAGTCTCTATTCTGCTCTGTGTCAGTGTGCATCATGGTCTCTGAGGACAGGTGTCAATCCATATCTGCCAAGTGACCCTATGTAGGAGGAACAGTCTCTATTCTGCTCTGTGTCAGTGTGTATCAGGGGCTCTGAGGACAGGTGTCAATCCATATATGCCAAGTGACCCTATGTAGGGGGAACAGTCTCTATTCTGCCTGTGTCAGTGTGTATCAGGGGCTCTGAGGACAGGTGTCAATCCATACCTGCCAAGTAACCCTATGTAGGGGGAACAGTCCCTATTCTGCTCTGTGTCAATATGTCATATGTCAGGTATCAATCCATATCCATTGTGATTTAGGAATGTTAGGTGATTTCTGCCCTTTATGGATTAAAACCAGACTCTGCATCAACTGTGTAATTTTCCATGGGAGTTTTGCCATGGATCCCCCTCCGGCATGCCACAGTCCAGGTGTTAGTCCCCTTGAAACAACTTTTCCATCACTATTGTGGCCAGAAAGAGTCCCTGTGTGTTTTAAAATTCGCCTGCCCATTGAAGTCTATGGCGGTTCGCCCGGTTCGCGAACATTTGCGGAAGTTCGAAAATTTTGTGTTCGCGACATCACTAACCACTAGAAAAGGATGTTTTAAATGCGGTGGTTGTGTTACCTGCAGCCACATGATTAGTGGTAATTCATTCACACATCCCCATAGTGGTCGCAGAATCAATATTACTCAATACATTACATGTACCACAGACCATGTGATTTATTTAATCACTTGCCCATGTGGATTGTCATATGTGGGCAAAATGAATCTCACTCTCAGGGATCGGATACGTGGACATCGTTCAACCATTACCGCTGCATTTTGTGATAATTTCAGCGACAAACCGGTAGCAAAACATTTCTTGGCTATGGCACACAGATTACCTACCTTACGCTCCATAGCGATTGACCATATCCCACCTCTACCAAGGGGTGGTGATAGATCAAGAATGTTACTCCAAAGAGAAGCACGTTGGACATACCAACTTGAAACAGTGAATCCAAGAGGATTGAATGAAAACATTGTATACTCCTAATTCCTTTGATTTGTCATCATTACATTCTTTGTACAGTTCGTATCTTCATCCTAGATCATTAGGGCCTTGGTAGCCCTCCTCTCTTTGTTTTGGATTCAAATATTGTTGAATGGGTAAGGCAGTGGCTGAGTGACAGGCAACAGAGGGTTGTAGTTAATGGAATATATTCGAAGCTTGGACTTGTCACCAGTGGGGTACCTCAGGGATCTGTACTTGGACCCATTCTCTTTAATATTTTTATTAGTGATATTGCAGAAGGTCTTGATGGTAAGGTATGTCTTTTTGCTGATTATACTAAGATATGTAACAGGGTTGATGTTCCAGAAGGGATAAGCCAAATGACAAATGATTTAGGTAAACTAGAAAAATGGTCAGAATTGTGGCAACTGACATTTAATGTGGATAAGTGCAAGATAATGCATCTTGGACGTAAAAACCCAAGGGCAGAGTACAGAATATTTGATAGAGTTCTAACCTCAACATATGAGGAAAGGGATTTAGGGGTGATTATTTCTGATGACTTAAAGGTAGGCAGACAATGTAATAGAGCAGCAGGAAATGCTAGCAGAATGCTTGGTTGTATAGGGAGAGGTATTAGCAGTAGAAAGAGGGAAGTGCTCATGCCATTGTACAGAACACTGGTGACACCTCACTTGGAGTATTGTACACAGTACTGGAGACCGTATCTTCAGAAGGATATTGATACCTTAGAGAGGGTTCAGAGAAGGGCTACTAAACTGGTTCATGGATTGCGGGATAAAACTTACCAGGAAAGGTTAAAGGATCTTAACATGTATAGCTTGGAGGAAAGACGAGACAGGGGGGATATGATAGAAACATTTAAATATATAAAGGGAATCAACACAGTAAAGGAGGAGACTATATTTAAAAGAAGAAAAACTACCACAACAAGAGGACATAGTCTTAAATTAGAGGGACAAAGGTTTAAAAATATCAGCAAGTATTACTTTACTGAGAGGGTAGTGGATGCATGGAATAGCCTTCCAGCTGAAGTGGTAGAGGTTAACACAGTAAAGGATTTTAAGCATGCGTGGGATAGGCATAAGGCTATCCTAACTATAAGATAAGACTAGGGACTAATGAAAGTATTTAGAAAATTGGGCAGACTAGATGGGCCGAATGGTTCTTATCTGCCGTCACATTCTATGTTTCTATGTTTCTATGTTTATAAATTTTACTTTGTCAAGGTTTAAGGATATTTGTACATAACTTTCGTGTAAATACTTTCTTTTGTCTGTTCATCTCCACCTGACATGGAGACAAGTCCTTAGTATTATAGAGGTTTAGTTATATGTTTCTGGATTTTTGGGCAGTATTATGTATTACCACAATATCCCCCTCATTTCTTTAAAGGTCTGGTTGAGGGCTTTTCTGTGACATATATCAGTAGACTTATTAGTCTTGCACATCCTCTATGCCCTGTATTACTCCCTACGATAGAGTTAGCCTAGCGTCCTTGATTAAAATGGTTTGGTGTCTTAGTCATCTATTTATATGTATATGGGTATATATGTTTATTTTTATTTAAATAGACCCATTTGGTCCAACCGTTTGGACCAACATTGTTACTGTGTGTGCACACGATCGGTATTCATTACCTGGCCCTCCGTTTTTTCTATAGGTGTATATACCTTATTCAGTTTTGTTGATCAGATAGTTTTTGCCTTGACCTAGTATGCAATGACAACATTATCATTAAATAATTGTGAAGCAGGCACTATAGTCATTATGTAAAAAAACATGTAAAAAAACATAGAAAAAAAAATGTAAAAAATGTGTTTCAGGACTATTAATCCAATGATATGTCTCCATGATATGTTTGAGAAAATTGCTCATGATATACATGTATTTTCTCTATTGGTTTTATTAGGTGCATGATTTATACTTTCCACTTTTTCACTGTCACTTTAAATGTTACATGTGTCACTTTAGATTCATGTCACCTTATGTGACATTATATTATGCACGGACGTTCTGTCCATATAACATTTCTTATATTTATGCACTTTCTATTGGATGGAGTTCACCCTGTTGTATTAGGCAGTTCTGCCCTTCGGATTTCACACGCACAATCTCTCCTAGTAGCTCCGAATTTCGGATGTATATTACATAGCACTTTGCTATAGTTTATTGTTTCCCCGGCAGCCACGGCCAGGAGTTAGACACGCCCACATAACTCACGTTATGCGTCATGTGACGCCTTACACACACTTCCGGGTTCAGACTATTGGAACCAGGTGAACACTGCATGATTGGTGAGTAACCTCCCTTTTTTCTTTCCTATATATTTCTGCTATATTTGTTTTTAAATTGATCTTGAGGAAGACCTGAAGAGGTCGAAACGTTGATCGTTCATTCAATTATGTTGGATATTAAATACTATTAATTATCTTCAAAAGACCACAGAGTGCATCTCTTTTCTTTACTTTTGTCTATACCCAGCATGGGATTGCACCAGGGCATATTTTTTCATGGACTTCATGTAAGGGTGAGTGCCACTATATCTATATATGTGTGTATATATATATATATATATATATATATATGTGTATATATATATATATATATATATAATTATTATTATTATGTTATTTCTATAGCGCCATCAAATTCCGCAGCGCTTTACAATGGGTGGACAAACAGACATGTAGTTGTAACCAGACAAGTTGGACACACAGGAACAGAGGGGTTGAGGGTCCTTCTCAATGAGCTTACATGCTAGAGGGAGTGGGGTAAAATTACACAAAAGGTAAGGATAGTATTAGACTAGTGACCGTTACAGAAGAGGAATCAGTCAGGAGCTATTAACAGAAGTGAGTTTTTTATGATATTTTGAAGGAGTGGAGACTGGGTGAGTATCTAACGGAGGAGGGAAGCGAGTTCCACAGGAACGGTGCAGCCCTCGAGAAATCTTGAAGGCGAGCATCAGAAGTGGGAGTACAGACAGAAGATAGACGCAAGTCTTCAGCAGATTGTAAGGGCCTAGACGGACATACTTGTATATAAGGGAGGATAGATAGGTGGAAGCAGCATTATGTAGAGATTTGAAAGCAAGAATCAGAATTTTAAATTGAGCTCTATATCTTATAGGAAGCCAATGTAGGGATCGACAGAAGGGTGAGGCGTGGGCGGTGCGGGTGGACAGGAAGATGAGCCTCGTCCCGTGTTCATTATGGACTGTAACGGCGCAAGTTGGGAGCACGTAAGACCACTGAGAAGCGGATTACAGTAGTCAAGGCGAGAAAGGACAGTGGAACGGACTAACACCTTAGTCGCATCTGGCGTTCAGTAGGGACGGATGCGCGCAATGTTTTTGAGATGGAAATGACAGGATTTGGCGATAGATTGAACATGAGGCTTGAAGGAGAGGTCGGAGTCAAAGAGAACTAATTACTTATGCCAGATATATTTTTCTGTTTTGTATGTTATATGAATGCATCTATGACGTCATCTTGTCACCCTTTTTTAGAGCTGTACATTCCCTATATAAACCTGCACCCATCAGGCTGTACTTTTTGATTTCCACTTGATAAAGCCTTAGGGCAAAACGTGTTGTGGTTTTTATATATAACAGTATTTTAAAAAAGGTATTTTGGCCACTTCATGCTTGCAAGTTAGCCATTTTTTTTATATACTTCTTTTATTGCTATTATCACCATCCTTTTTACCTGGTACCAGAAGGTTTCTAATTTTTCAGTGAGGATACTACTCCAAAGAATCCTAGGTGGGGATTATACCACTCAATCTGTATTCATTGAACTGTTAGTCTGTTCAATCAAATGTGAGTAACCACTTGTTATTTTATTATCTCATTTTTATACTTTAAGCACTATTGCTGTCTCTTTTATTTTTGTTTTTATATGGTTCCTATATCAAGCAAGACTACATAGACCTCATGTATCACATAAGTGGGGATTGTACCACTGTATGCTATCAACACTCAGCTCTTCTAAATGTGCGTAGGACCATATAGATTTTCTATACTGTATTTAGCCCCCATTTGGGACATACTGCACCATTAGTTGTCATTTTTATTTATTTCAAGAACCTATTTGTATTACATTGAGGAATACACCTACTATCAAGAATGTTTCCCATTTAGATTTATCTACCTCATTGACTTTTCATTATGGACTTTTTTTACTATTGTATATATATATTGCTTAGTTTTCCAGTTTGTCATATGTGATTTCAGCTTACCATTTTTATATTCTAGTGGCGCTACCTTTTCCCTCTTTGTTTTTCTTGTATAAACTTGCCTATCCACTCTTACAAGATTGACCTTTTTTATGTGTCTTTTTGACACTTTTGTATATTGTTTGATTTTATATAAGATAAAGGACTGTTACTTTTATGGACTTTATTATGAAATCCCTTGTAATGCAAATGAGGAAGATTCATGCCCAGAAATATTGCATCGAAACAAGTCTTGGAAGGCGCCATTAGAAAGGGTGGAACACATGCTTAAACCAAGAGGAAGCAGTGATAGATTGATACTTTGAGGTTAATATACAGACCTGTGATGATCTGTGAAAGGGAAGGCCTCACCAATAAAGACTCCAAGGCTGCAGAATTAGAGCCAATATTTAGACTCCATTATCGTGACTTAGCATTTCTATGGATGTTGTAGAAATTATATGTTTTGCTTCAGATTTTCTGCACTATTATTTGTCTTGCATTATATTATTCCTGAGATTATACACTTCAAGGAAGACTAAGCCTGTATTTGAGTATTTCTGTGTGAGATACAAGTTTTTCCATTAATATACGGTGCTATGTTTGTACAAATTTAACACTGCATTTTGGTTGTATATACCTTTAAATTGCACTTTGTAAATTGTGGATAAGAGAATTTAGTATATTGTTCCTTGTACACTTGTGGATTGTTTGTTTCTGGCACGCACTTTATTGTTCTGCACTTTAATGGTAAAAGCAAGAGAATTTGTACATATCTTATAATAAGCACTTTATTAACAGTTAAGTGATGATTTCTAAACACTATTTTATAGTAAATTACACTTGATTGTATTGTTTCTAAAGCGCTCTACTATTATAAAACACAAAGAGTGCTTTTCACTTTACTTTCACTTTACTAAAAGATATACCTCTAGTGTTTGAGCATCTAACTTAATCTAATATCAAACAAACGTAAAATTAAACCCTACTCCAGTTTTCACACTACCAAGCAGCCTACGGCGGAGAGGAAAAGACAGTGTTTTGAATCAGTTGACTTACCCACTTTATCAACGATCAGGAGCAAATATTGGCTGTTAGTTATTGGCCCAATGACCATTGAAGAGAAAGTTATCAAATATTTGCCCATAGGAAAGGCACTAGGGGATGTTGGGTCATATTATGTCAATCGAGATGCTTTTTAATAATGTAAGTCCTCTATTTCTTTTTTTTTTTTTGTATGAGATTGTATTCAACCTATTACTCTCATATGTGTATGCTCGGTTTACACATGTAAATCTGCAGTATTATGTACTGTGTGCACATTAAATATTGTCATCATAAAAATTGGCAAAGTGAAAAAAATGTGTTTTTAAATTGATTTTAGTACTTGTATGTGTGATGTGGGCTGTCTGTGGTATTGTGTGAGGAATGGGCTGCCTACAGCATTACAAATGTATGGCTCTCTGCAGGGCCATATTAAGAGCCCATTGGGCCTGGTGCTGACAATTATCATGGGCTTAATTATAGAATCATATCGACAGAAAACACTAAAACAGTTATACCTCCAAATCGTCATGTATCTGGTGGAGGTGGAGGTGGTGCTGGAGGGAAACTCACAGGATATAGCTTTAAGAAAAAACATACCCTATGCTAATGTCTCGCTTTCATCTTTTAAGTAAATCCACACCCCCCTAACAGCAGTGTCTGGTGAAGCAGGATTTTGGTGGGTGGATTCAATCACGTAACCAGAACTGCTCAAAGGGGCAATCCTGCCCCCAAAAAGATGCCCAAGGAATTAGGTCAGCCTGGCCCGAATGCATGTCAGGCTGAATGCATCTAATGATGAGCTTGCTCCGCGATTTCTAAGGACTGTCCCCTAGGACTCACGTGTCCACTCCTCTCCTTACCTTTTTCCTAGCAGGTAGAAGCTCCTGTTATACAGTCTGGGACAGAGAAAGGTGTATGTAGTGAGTGTAGAAGAAAGGGAACATGCCACAGAGTTAGAAAGACTGAAGCAGCAAGAGCCTTTGAATAGTGAGCACAGTCAGCTTTACATTAACTAATTTCATTGTCAGCCAGTCCGCACAAGTTTTGTTCCACTACATCCACATGTGAAGAGTAGCAATTTTTTTTTTTTAGCAATGGGCCTATTCTATGGGCTTGAGTCTGGAGCTGCAGCTCCATCAGCCCCTATATTAATCCGGCCATCGCTGTCTGTAGTGTTGTGGGGGGATTGTGGGTGTGGGATGTGTTTGCAGAGATCTTTACTTATGCATTAAATTAAAGTTATTATAACATTTATTATGCCCCCTCCCTCTGGTCTACCTTTTCCTAGAAAGGGGGCATGAATCATTGTTGTACCCTGGTGGTCTGGTGGTTGCATCTTTTCCATGGTAGCCTGCAGCAAAGCTCAATCTCTCCAAGAAGCATCAAAGCACAAGTAAGCAAATGTTGTGGCTACCATGTTCTCACAGGGAGTAGTTGGGTGAAGTTCTCCTTTTTTCAAACTGGCCTATTTGGGTCTGGCGGACTCACATTCCATGCATAGGCACCTAAGGATAGTACCAAGCATAGAATGCATGTCGTAGGTTGTCAATCCCTGATCTAGACAACAATAGCCAAGTTTGAATAATAACTCAAATTGTTAAGAAAAATATTGCAATGTTCCAGCAGAACTAGCCAAATGTGACTATAGTGCAGTTGAAAATTCTTTTCTACGTAACTTAATTATTTTTAAATTCACCATTTCATGAATAAACTCCTCAGTGTTTTGCAGTAAAATACATAGTTGTAGTGAATAAACTCCTGACTTTTTCTTTGGTGATAAAACTATCAGAAAAAGAATGGTTCTAGAAATTTGTTACTGGGCTATAGCAAATTGCCATTAGCGATCCCTATGTCCGAATTCCATTAATGAACATTTTCTTTATTAGTATTATTATTGGCATTTATATAGTGTCAACATAATCCACAGTGCTTTACAATGTTTTCATGAAAGATTTTCAAATAAGGCAAACCTAATGCATTAAGTAAATTCAGACAAACTAAGTCCTGAGGAAATTTGGAAAATGTTTTCCCTCGCACCCAAATCTAATGGTGAACTTTGTTTCAATGTCTAAATTACATTTTACCCAACCCACTGTTTGACTCTGCTTATGTAAATTTCAAAGGTCTGTTGAGGGACAGAGACTTCAACAGTTTTTATCATAGACAAAGGAATCATTTATGCGTTTTTAAGTCTTTGAAGTCACACCTACATTTCCAAAGCAAATATATTACAATATAAAATGCAATAAAAGGGCATTCGTGTAAAGCTACAGAAAAGGAAAAATCCAATATTCAGTATACACAGTGATAAAAGAAGAAAGCGTACTACAGATAAACTAAGGATTACAGTTTAAATACAATTTTAGCAGTTTTGTAAACTAGGAATCTTAACACAATTTTAGCAGTTTTGTAAACTGGGAATCTTTGCCTACCTAGCAGCATGTTTCTGCAGAATACCTTAAAAATTTCTATTTTGTTTATGTTATGGTGTGTGATGTATGGAGGGGCAAGCGCTCCATCGGTGCAAAGTAGAAATAGCGGGGGCTCCAACTCAAGTGTCCCCAGTTACCAAATTGTTACTTTTGAATGGGAAAGTGTCCATGTGCCTTACATCTTAACTTTGTGGGTTTTGGTGGCTAGCATTGGGAAGCTTGGTAAGTAATTTTATTTTTCTTTACTAGTCAGTTAAAATTGTCTGTGGCTACTGAATGCATATTTTTTAAAAATTAGATAAGTGAAATTCATTTTTCTAAAATCAAAATAGTTTGCTTAATAATTGTTAAAATATATATTTTTCTTATTTTATACACTCTTTTATACATCGATAATTTGTTTTTAGAGTTTCTTTTGTTTATGTATCATGAATTATGCATTGAATGTGGAATATCTTCTCAAGGTTTCAGGAAATTTTCAGGAAACAGCCTACATACTTCATGAGAGTGATTTAGAGAATGTTCTAGGAGTCCATATATACTTGGAAATTACAGAAGATTCCAATGTATCTACATTGAGTTAGTGTAAAGATTTCGCTAGGTTCCAGAAAACACAATGCAGATGATGTGCATTTTCTAAAAAGTATGCCTATTATTAATAGCTATAATAGCTCATAGTTAATTGCTGGCTTTATGAAAGGAGGTATATGTCAATCTAACTAAATTGCCTTCAATGAATAGGTTAGAAAAATAGATGAAGATGTTGCAGTGGATATTATCTAAAGAAGATTACCGTACAAAATTGAATTAATTTATATAGATGAACAAATAAATAATTTCTTCCTTGATCGAATATTGGCTTAAAGATTGAGCGCAGAGAGTAGTTAATAGAAAGTTTTAAGTTAGTTAGGAGTACCTCAAGTTTCTGTCCTGGGTCTATTTCTATTTAATCAGTTTATTTAGTTTATTAATGTTCATGCCAAGGGCTTTGGTTGTCACATGTTTATATTACCTTACTTAATTGTGTGTCATTTGTGTGTACTGTTTAACAGGATGCTACAGCTGTACATGAGTATTTGGATAAATAAAGGGATTGGGTAGACAAATGGTAGATGAGATTTAATAAATATATATAGATAAAAGTGCAGAGTTATTAATGTCAAATTGTTAATGTCAAGAACTGAGATATATGGTACATGCAGTACACTTTTGGATATCAGTTCTAAAAAAACCTATATAATAAAAATTAATATTGAGGATGAGAGAAACATTGCTTTCATGTGATGATAATTTCAAGCAAATGTGTGTGGGTCTTTATAAAGAGCTGTCCGGTGAATTATTCTTTAACCATACTGTAAAAATTACATCTATAGAGACTTGAAGAAAGTAATGTTTTTCCAACAGAAAAGGAAAGAAGTCTTTGTAGTAAGAACAATATTATACAGAACTTTCAGCTTAAAAAAAAATGCTTCATCAGATTCATTGTATATCTTTAAAAAATGGTCTGGGTATTTTATTTATTTTTTAGTATATTTACAGGAAATTGAAAGCATGTTTTGGATATCAGTTCTAAAAAAACCTATATAATAAAAATTAATATTGAGGATGAGAGAAACATTGCTTTCATGTGATGATAATTTCAAGCAAATGTGTGTGGGTCTTTATAAAGAGCTGTCCGGTGAATTATTCTTTAACCATACTGTAAAAATTACATCTATAGAGACTTGAAGAAAGTAATGTTTTTCCAACAGAAAAGGAAAGAAGTCTTTGTAGTAAGAACAATATTATACAGAACTTTCAGCTTAAAAAAAAATGCTTCATCAGATTCATTGTATATCTTTAAAAAATGGTCTGGGTATTTTATTTATTTTTTAGTATATTTACAGGAAATTGAAAGCATGTTTATTAAAAATAGACACCTGATTGCTACTTTGGAATCAATTATCCCCTTAAGGATGCAGCTTTAGAAGCTTTTTTTCCCAATCAAATTTTTTTATTAATCAATATAGTATTACAAGATATAATATTTCATAAGAATAACCTGTTCCAATATTTTAAAGATTGCAAAAAGTCAAACAGTATATCAAGGCATATTATCATGTTAATATGAATAACACAGAAATATATGTAAGTTTATATCTTAGGGACATAGAGAAAATTATTTTATTTTTATATATGTCAGAAGAAATAGCATCCTTCTTTGATTTATCCAATCTACGTCAGGGAATTACTGTAGTAAATGTATCTCTCAAAATAAAATAAGGCCTAAACTAAATCATTTGCTCCTCGAAAGAAGGAAATAACTCAGTTGGTATCACACTTTACATCTTGTTTAATTGTTTTGTTTATGTTAATGACTTTGGGTCATATGTCAGTTTAGAAGTAATTCAATTTTGGAAGGAAGTCAATTGAAAGACAATTAAAAAGAACAAGAAAAAAAATAAAATAAAGTCAAATAAAAGACAGAAACATTGAAATTGTAGATGAAGTAGATAATTGAATAGTATTTATAAAAATAGTTGGAAGAAAGGATTATTATGTCACAATTGTCTGCTCATCGTCACCTCCTGAATTTTGAGGTACCTCTGTATCATTAATCTTATTACCCTGCATTAAATATTCTAACTGTGGGTACCAAGTATTTAAATATTTGGTGGTGTTAAAATAGACACCTGAATTGCTTCTGCGGTTTAAATCTCTTCTATCTCAACAAGCCATTGTTCCTTAGTTGTTGTATATGTTTGTTTCCAGAGGGCAGGTATTAGAATTTTAGTGGCATTAAGGAAGTGTCTCAAAATTGATTTTTTTTTTTTTATAGATAGATATTGTCATTGCGGTCATATGTAGAAGTACTAAATCTGCATTAAAAAGTTGGACTTCACCTAAAATTTCAGAAATGGTGTATTTTACCATAATCCAAAATGGAATTATTTTTGGACAGTTCCATCAAATATGCATCACAGTACCTTCTCCTTTCTGACATATTCAGCTTGTAGACGGTACATTCAGGAATATCCTATTAAGCAATTTGGAGGTTCGAGACCACATTGAAAGAAGTTTGTAATTAATTTAATAAAATTTAGAAGAAATAGTGCTTTTATGTTGTAATATCAAAACTTTTTTCCATTGGGCATTACTGAAAGTGTGTTCTATTTCTTCCTCACACTTTTTTCTTAAAAGTTATTTTTTCACCCAATCTTCTACCAGGAGATGTGGATAAAGAATTGATATAGCTTTGTCTTGTTACTTGACCTCTAAACATAGAGTTTCAAACCATGTCAACTCTCTATGTAGCTTTAACAGAAGGAATTAAGAGGAGATAGCTTAGTATCACCTACTAAATATCTCAATTCCAATAGACCTGCAGATCACAGTACGCATTGTATTGGGATAAAAACATTCCTGTCAAGAGAATCCCAGGCATCAAATGGCAGGCCTAGCTTACGATTATGTGTCAAAGGAAGGAGAGGGCTCGGTTTGAGGGAAATATGTTTAAGCTGCCGTAACATTAACCAAATCCGAAGTGTTTGAATTGTCGGTGACATTACACAATGTTTATCACGTAAAATAACGAAAAAAGAGAGAAAAAGGAATCGTGGTGTTGGACAAGCCAGCAAGAAGAATCCTATTATTGGTTACAGGAGGGATCCTGGGGGATAACCCCAAATGTATGTATAGGGAAACTGAAAGAAAAAATGGATTGGGATAACCACTCACTAAATAGTGGGTGGAGCCTGCTCTCATTTAAAGGGAAACCTCCTAAAGTAGAAATTCCATATTAATGGTATAAACCTTTATTAAATACAAAAGACTAACAGAATAAAAAATGTGAAAAAACACTGCAAATTCAAAGTGATACAGTGAGAAGTATCACACCTTTAAAAATCTGGTTAGATCTATCCTGACTATCAAATAAATAATTTAGTCCATGGCTTAGTTCACACCCAATTCCTGAATGATTGCATGGACAAAAGGATAATAGATGGTTTCATCATGGGGAGAGAGGGTTTTTATTTGGTATATAATATGTCAGTATTGTATCGATATCAAGGGTACGCATATATTACACGGTAGTTATATATATGCTAATAGTGCTTGTGAATATCTCACAAAAGTCAATATAGCAGTCAAGTTGAAATCCCTCTTTAAGTGCAAATTATATACAGAGTGTGGGGGATATTGAGTTAGCAATAATGTATCAATAGCTCATAGAGCTCTTGCCTAATGAGTGGGTATCTATATATAGAATTAATATATACAAAGAACAAAACAGGGTCAGTACTGAGTGCAGTAGAAGGCGAGTATAACTTCAAATATGCCTTTTACTTTCTTTCAGTGCTACAAGTTAGTAGTGGCTCTGTTTAGCTAGAGACATTCCTCCTTGTAGGTTGTATGGCAGGGCTGTCTAGATAACAAATTACCCTTTACTGTTGTAAATAAAAAATTGATATAACATACCAACAGCAGAGGGATACTGTATCAAATAATACTAAGCACTGGAAATAGTAAGTGCAGCACCTAATCAACTGACATTATACCCCCCCACTGCTGCCACAGTGTAGCCTAATACTACAGGAAGGTAAAAGACTTAAAGCCACATAATCCGTAGGTCTAGAGCAGTGATGGCGAACCTTTTTGAGCCCGAGTGCCAAAACGGCAATTAAACCTGAATACTGAGGTTTAAGTTTAGAAAAAACAACTCCTACAGTTGTCTGAATTAATTAACATCTCTGTGTATTAAGCAGTTTGTGTGTGTGCTCGGCAGTTTCTCTGTGTGTGTGTGTATTTAGCAGTCTGTCTGTATTTAGTAGACTGCTGAATACACACCAGACTGCTGAGTACACACAGACTGCTAAATACACACACACACACACACACACAGACTGCTAAATACACACACAGACTGCTGAGTACACACACACACACACACACACAGACTGCTAAATACACACACACAGACAGACTGCTAAATACACACACAGACGGCTGAGTACACACACACAGAATGCTAAATACACACACACACAGACTGCTGAGTACACACAGACTGCTGAGTACACACACACACACTGCTGAGTACACACACACACACAGACTGCTGAGTACGCAGACAGACTGCTGAGTGTACACAGACAGACTGCTGAGCGTACACACACACAGACTGCTGAGTGTACACACACTGCATTGAGGGCTACAGTGTATGTGTTTGTGTGTGGGGTGATGTGTTTGTGTGTGGGGTGATGTGTTTTTGTGTAGGGTGATGTGTGTGTGTGTGGGGTGATGTGGATGTGGGGTGGTGTGTGTGGGGTGATGTGTGTGGGGTGTGTGCAGGGGTGGTGGTGTGTGTGTGTGGGGTGGTGTGTGTGGGTGGGGTGTGTGGGTGGGGGGTGATGTGTGTGTTTGTGTGGGGTGATGTGTGTGTGTTTGTGTGGGGTGATGTGTGTTTGTGTGGGGTGGGGTGTGGGGTAATATGTGTATGTCGTCCGCCCTCCCTCCCCACTGTTTTCTTTCCCCATCTCTCCCTCAGTTTCCCCCTCCCATCTCTCCCTCAGTTTCCCCCCTCCCATTTCTCCCTCAGTTTCCCCCTCCCATTTCTCCCTCAGTTTTATCCCCCCTCCCATTTCTCCCTCAGTTTTCCCCCTCCCATTTCTCCCTCAGTTTTATCCCCCCCATACCTCCCTCAGTTTCCCCCTCCCATCTCTCCCTCAGTTTCCCCCTCCATCTTTCCCTCAGTTTTATCCCCCCCCTCCCATTTCTCCCTCAGTTTTGTCCCCCTCCCATTTCTCCCCTCGAGAGGTTTCCCCCTCCCATCTCTTTCCAATCGGTTTTACATCCCCCATCCCATTTCTCCTCAGTTCCCCCTCCCATTTCTCCCTCAGTTTATCCCCCCCCTCCCATTTCTCCCTCGGTTTCCCCCTCCCATTTCTTCTCCCCTCAGTTTTATCCCCCCCTCCCATTTCTCCTCAGTTTCCCCATGCCTCCCCTCAGTTTTCCTGCCCCATCTCTCCCTCAGTCTCCTACCTTGTAGCGTGGCCGAGCGCGGAGCTCAGTTTCCTGTACCCGGCGGACAGGAAGTGCTCTCTCTGTGAGCACTTAATTTCCGTCCGCCCGGGTACAGGAAACATAAGTTCCTGTACCGCGGTGCGCTCGGCCACGCTAGACAGAGTGCCTGGCAGGAGGGAGCGCTTTGCACTCACCTCCTGCCGGTCACTCCAGTTTTGCGCCCGCCGGGCCGGTGCACCGTAAGGCGGCCACTTGTGCCGCCTTATGGATGCGCAGGAGGAGCGCACCCTCCCTCCGGCGACCTATGGCCGCATGCCCACAGAGTGGGCTTGGCGTGCCACCTGTTGCACGCGTGCCATAGATTCGCCATCACTGGTCTAGAGGAACCTGAAAGTCTGTCTGACTACAAAGTAATCCCTCCACTGCTGCTTCGAGGCAGCCTAACTTTAAAATCCCCAATATACCCGATCCTGGGTGAAAAAGTTACATTAAACCTCGAAATACCCCATGAGCGGAAGATCTCCAGATACTAAAAAGAAACAAAGTAGTCTCTTCAGATAGAGTGCATGGGCACAATCTTATAGCCCGACGCGCGTTTCGGCGTTTACACACGCCTTTGTCAAGAGCTGAGGTATCACATAATTCAATATTAGTATTTTGGATTGCCGAAGGCAAAGAAAAGTCAGTCTCTTCCTTATCTAGTTGTACCCATTGTTTATGTCTTGGGTTGGTGTGTCATTCCAATATTCTCTGAAGTGTTGCAGCTTGATGATATTTCCTGAAATCAGATGCCAATCATCCCCAATGTCGAGGAAGACATAATACGTAATAGCATAAACATGATTTCTCATTCCTCCAAACATATTTAATTATCAAAGTTCGTATGGAGACAAAAAAATGCTTTAGTTAAACAAAGAAGTATTGTCTGAAATAGGTATAAAAGACAAGGGAGAATATTCATTTTAATAACTGGGACGCGTCCAAGCCACGATACATGGGACAGTGGCCACTGTTTCAGATCAGTTTGGATTTTAGTCAAAAGGGGTAGGAAATTATGGTAATCTAAGTTATTCGGATTCTCTGTTATCTATACTACCAGGTATTTCAACTTATGACACCAGGAAAAAGGAAAAAGAGTGTGTAAAGCTTCTATTCTTCAGGGGTATTGATGCATTTAATACCTCGCATTTGGAAAGGTTTAATTTGAATCCAGACAAGTCTCCATAGGTGGTAAATATCAGCATCAGACAGGGAAGGGTAACATGAGGATTAGAAACAAAAAACAAAAGATTAGCCTAAGTCGCAACCTTGTGTTGAATTCCCTTCCAGCCATAGCCAGTGACATTTTGATTTCCTCCGATCGGTGCCAAGAGAGGTTCTACAGTAAGCTCAAATAATGGTGATAGGAGGGGGCGTAGCCAGCCATGCAACTGAGCAGACATGTTTGCAGGGAGCTCCTGTTAAACACAGCAAACATAACCCCAAAAAGCCACGGAAAACCAGCAACCCAACACTACAACTGGGATACTAGCGACCCTGAACCCCCCCAACAGAGAGATGGGGCCCAAACATTGCAAACTGCTGGCATCAGAGGCTTCCAGACTGCCTGATATCAGACGGTTGTTCGATAGGCCGCAACAGACTACACAGCCTAAGATGGTGCCTGGTAGGCCTCGAGGCTCCAGTGAGACGGAGATGTCCCCAGATGAAGAGAGACCTGAGATAACACAAACCCCCAGCGGAATATATCGGAGAGATGACTCCGATTCAGACACGTCGCCCTCCACCAAGGGAGACATTAAAAGACTCCTGCTTGATCTCCGCGGGGTCTGGAAGAAAGACCTGGACGGAGTGCGCAGTGAAATTGGCGCCATCGGGTCTCGCTTGGGAGCCCAGAGAGGTGGAAAGAGATAACAGCCTTACAGAGACCCGAGCTGCAGTTGCAGACCTCTCCCAGCAGCTTCAAAGACTCACCCCTGCAGTCACAACAATGGAAGCCAGGCACCGAAAGAAAAATATACGCATAAGAGGTGTGCAGATTCATGCCGGTCACTAAACTCCTCAGAGACCACGGAATCAAGTACAGGTGGGGCGCATGGGGTACCCTAGTGGTGCCGCACAGAGACACAGTGCTGACGCTGTCCGCAGCGGAAGACCCCGCAGAGTTTTTACAAAAGCTCCAATAACCACAGCTGTCTCCCACTGCCATTGTAGCACACCAGTCGCAGCCCACAAACAACCGCACCGCCGAGAGAGGAGGAAACCCAGGCACAGTGATGGCCTACTGGCGCCACAACAGCAACCTCCATAAGACAGATAACCCTGCCACAGTTTAGAGGACTGCCAGGACTAAGCGAAGGCCCAACCGGGACTTAAACACAATTTTATTGTACGAGACTGATTCAACTCAAACCCTTTTATCCCATTTTTATTATATGCTCTCCTTATTTTGACCCTTCAGCTATTACCCTTGTGGCCGTGCAGGCTGCCACAACCCTGTAAAGAGGCACCAGCAATCCGTATAAACTGCTAACATGTTCCAATGAGCAGCCAGCCACTACCCCATAAGTGTAGCCCGCGAGCCCTGCGCAAATAAACAATTCACTTGCAGGGCTAACGCACACCACTAAAGTGTTTACTTTGTTTTGACTTTTCATGAGACGCTACCGTGTGCTACCAAAGTGTTTAATTCATCTCAACAAGAGCTGCCTACATGTTTCCCCAGAGTGCCAACTCTAATTCTACTTGAGTCGCTAATATGTACTATAGATGGGTTTACTGGAACCACGTATCAGCCGCTAACGTACGCTACCACTGGGCATAACCTAAACTCACAAGAGTTACTAACACGACCTAACCAATGTGTATATCGTATCCCCACATGAGTTACCAGAGAGTATTATCACTGTGCTTTACCTTTAACTTCACATGAGTTACCAGAGTGATATATCATAATGTTTATTTCCTAAACCCACATGAGGTTTTGTCTGTCTTATGCCGCACATGACACCAGCTGGTTAATCTTACGCCCTCATGGGCTGCTAGAGTGCTGCACCAGATAAAAAAGCAAATATAAATATAAATGCTGTGAAATTACTCACTATACCATGTTATGTTTATGTTTATAATGCTTTTCAAAGAAATGCTTGCAACAGCCGTTGGGGCTACACAAGCCCAATGTTATTTTATGCACAACCAAAATAAAAATAAAGAATTGAAAAAAATAAATAATGGTGATAGGAAATATCCTTGTCATGTTCCGTTATGAATTGGTAAGCTATCAATTAATTAAAATTTTTGCATTGGGGCAGCTACATAGTGTTCTAATCTTAATATTGTAATAATATTGTCACCAAAGCCCATTTTTTGAAGAGTAGCAAACATAAAAGCCTACTCTGTCAAAAACCTTTTCAGCATCAGTAGATAGTAGGAGTTGTAATAAAAAAAAGTCTTAGAGTGCTATTTCTAGCCTCTCTCCCTGGTATAAAACTAGTCTGATTTGAAGTAGTCTGATCTGAATGTATTACCATTTGAAACTGAGGAGCTATAACTTTTGTGAAATGTTTTATGTCAACATTAAGGAGGGAGATAGGTGCTCTGCTCCGGTCCTCCTTCCCCACCACCTGTTTCCTCGATCCTTTTCCCTCATATCTCATCCGCACTTTGTCACCCTCTCTTGCTCTTCCTCTCACTAAAATTTTCAATTTCTCCCTTTCCTCTGGCACATTTCCCTCACCCTTCAAACATGCAACTGTAACCCCAGTTCTGAAAAAGCCCAGCCTTGACCCCCAACTCCCCATCCAACTATCTCGCTACTGCCATTTGCCTCCAAGGTCCTCGAGAGAGTTGTGTACACCAGACTGACTGACTTTCTCGAATTCAACTCTCTGCTTGGACCCCTTCAGTCTGGATTCCATGCTGGTCATTCTGTCGAAATGGCTGTGACCAAAGTATCCAACTATTTAATTGGTGCTAAATCTTGCGCCCATTACTCTATCCTAATTCTCCTTGATCTTTCTGCTGCCTTTGACACTGTTGATCATCAACAAGCTTCTCCGCATTCTCCATAATTTTGGTGTACGGGATACTGCTCTTTCCTGGTGCTCCCAGCGCTCTTTCAGTGTTTCTTTCTCTGAATCTGCCTCTTCCCCCCCAACCACTCTCTGTCGGCGTCCCCTAAGGTTCTGTCCTTGGTCCCCTACTATTCTCTATCTATACCGCCTCCCTTGGTAAACTCATCAGCTCCTTTTGGCTTCCGTTATCATTTCTATGCAGATGACACGCAAATCTACCTGTCCTCTCCTGATCTCTGTCCGCCCATCTTGACTCATGTCTCTAACTGCCTCTCTGCGATTTCCAACTGGATGGCTGCTCACTTCCTTAAACTCAACCTGTCCAAAACAGAACTTCTGGTCTTTCCTCCCTCAAGTGTTACCACTCCTGTGTCTGTCTCCGTCCAAGTCAAAGGCGCTACCATCACCTCTACTTCAAAGGCTTGCTGCCTGGGTGTTCTTTTTGACTCCCCTCTCCTTCACCCTTCATGTCTAATCAATCGCCAAATCCTATCGCTACCATCTCAAAAACATCCGCCCCTATTTAACGCCAGATACGGCTAAGGTGCTGGTCCATGCTGTTGTTGACTACTGCAATCCCCTTTTCAGTGGTCTAACATGTTCCCAGATTGCACCACTGCAATCTATAATGAATGCGACGGCAAGGCTCATTTTCCTGTCCGCTCGCACCTCCCACGCCTCCCCGCTCTGTCAGTCCCTGCATTGGCTTCGTGTTAGATATAGAGCTCAATTTAAAATTCTGGTACTTGCTTACAAGTCCCTACATAATGCTGCTCCAACCTACCTATCCTCCCTAAAACACAAGTATGTCCCATCGAGGCCCCTGCGCTCTGCCAAAGACCTATATATATCCTCTGTCCGTACTCCCACCTCTAATGTTCGCCTTCAAGATTTCTCCAGGGCTGCACCTCCTCTGTGGAACTCCCTCCCCTTTTCTGTAAGACTTTCATCCAGTCTCCACTCATCCAAAAAATCATTGAAAACTCACTTCTTCAAGAAAGCATATCAATTAAACTGTTAGCAGGTGTTTATCCCCCACCCCCCAAGACTCCTCTCCTGCAACTGTCAAAATTACCTACTAAGCCCTCAGTGAATACTTTTCTAACAACCTACTTCATAAAGATTCTGAACTAAATCCCTTCCTGTTTATCAACGCCCTTTTTAATTTCGGAATTAGTAAATTTTTAAATATTTTAAAATAGCCTATTGTAAATCCTGGTCCTGGATAGCTGTACATATTTCCTTATCAGTAATAGGAAAATCTAATACTTTCACTATATCTGGCGTCACAGATTTAGGGGTATATTCTGATAAGTATGTATCAATCTTATGAGATAATTGTGGTCTATCTTTAGAAATATTATACAACAAAGAATAGAATGATTGACACTCTTAATTAATATCTTTTGGAAAAGTACCACCTGTTGAAAGTTTCAGTTTATGTACCTGATTGAGTGGTTGTTGACCCTTCAAAATCCATGCTAAGAGTTCACCTCCTTTGTTGGCATGAATATAAAAGAAACCTTTCAAGCATTGTACGTTCTTATGTTTGTGTGTGATAAGTGTCGTCAACGGTCGTCGGGCATCCAAATGTTTTCTTTATATATCATCACATTGCATACTTTTTTGTCATGATTCCAGTTCTGAAATACGGGTATAAAAGTCTAATTTTTTTTTACCATCTATATTTTCTGCTGTGTGGCTAGTCTAATAAAGCACCCCCTTATCACACATTTATGGGCTTCACTGTCACTGGGGACATACCTTCTAGGTAATTTTCAAAAAAATAAAAAAATGTGTTCTTTCCCTAAGGGACCTAAGAGCAATGTTTCATTTAGTCTCCTTGTCCATTCCTTAGGTCTAGATAAAGGAGACTCCAACAAAATGTGGACCGGACCATGATCCGACCAAGTGGATGTTTCTATCTCCGCCTTCTGAAGACGTGTAAGGGCTTCTTGTTGTATAAAGAAATAATCAATCCGAGAGTATCAGTTGTGGAGTGAAGAGTAATGTGTGCAATTCTTGCAATCTGGATTTAATGCTCTCCAGCAATCCACTAGTCTTAATTCCCCAAGTGCTTTACAGATCGTCCTTATACCTAACTGAGGGTTACCTGTGGAAGAATCTAGGGTGGGATCCAAAGGAACATTAAAATCTCCATCTAAAATAAGAGTCCCTCAGCAAACATATAAAGTGGGGTTGTTTGCGACTAGTGACATAAATGGAGGCAAAGGTATATAATCTTGAAACTGTAAGATTGTAGCTAGCACAATGGCAACTACTGCCATACGGGCAGAGCTGTGGTTGTTAAAATAATTTGTAGGATACCATTTATTATTTAAACAAGGAGCTCTACCTTCCAAAAAATGAGTCTCTTGTAAAAAGGAAATAGAAATATGCTAGTTCTCGTAGTAAATTGAACCTACATTCTGGAATGTTAAGTCCTCTGCAATTAAGGGTAACAATAGAAAACGGTGCTGGAGTATAAGCCAGAATTAATAAAATGTGTTATCAAAGTAATTTATGGAAAATTTTATTTGAAAGTTCAGTCTAAAGTAGGAGTACACTAATTGCAACTCTCTTTCCACAGAGGTAAGTACCAAGAGTCACCCAACAACGTCCAACCAAATAAATAATGGTTGGGGAAGGCCATGATATGAATATCAACTATATGTAAGAAAAAAGATGAAAGAAAAGGAGATTAAAAAAAAAACTAAAATAATAATTGAAAAATAAAATTAAAAAAAGGAAAAAATGAATAGAATTAATTTCTTAATGGACAACAATGTCCTTCACTAAATTTTCAATGGATACAAAGTAGAGGGTGCACATGCGGCAGGAAAGGCAATTAAGGCTTTTAGTCTCGATATAAATACAAGTCGAGAAGAGAAGAGTCCCAATCCTTCTCCGCAATCCTTCGCACTAGTGTGAATGAAAAGTGTAGCCAAGCCCCTAAGAGAGTGCCATAGTACGTAAATACCAAATTAATATGATATAAACCAACCTAAATCTACTTTCACTCAACTGCCCAATCATAACCACATTACAAGAAAACAATTCACTCAAATAACAAAGAGTAACAGCACAATACAATATATATATATATATATATATATATATATATATATATATAAAATACCCCCCTTTCCTTCCACCCTATCTAATCTTCTTTCTAATCTTCTTAACCCTTCCCACTCCTTCCACTCCCTTTGAGGGGAAGAAGGTATCATTACTCATTCACCGCATAAACATTTTATAATATATTGTATACAATCTCAGTCTCCCCAGATATAACTCCGTATATACGTAATACGTAATACAACTACTTTTTTCATAAGTCTACATGTTCCTATTGTATTATATTGTCATAAATAAAAGGCGGATAAGGTAGCAAGAAAACAAATTAAACTGAGAAACTGCTAACAAAATATATGTTACATATGCATATAGAGAAGCATGAGAAAAAAGGAGAGAACTAGAACAAACAAATAAACAAATATAATATCACAGATAGAGCAGAAACTGGGTCCCTGGGAATGTCCCAGTTTGAAATTAGTTTGACAAAAGAGTAAGTGAGAGGAACTCCTCAGATACAACTTCTGAAACTCCATCTCTAAACATATAACATATCTACTTGACCCACAATGAGTCAAATCCATGACAGTTCAAAAACCTTAAAGGACCACTATAGTGCCAGGAAAACATACTCGTTTTCCTGGCACTATAGTGCCCTGAGGGTGCCCCCACCCTCAGGGTCCCCCTCCCGCCCGGCTCTGGAAGGGGAAAGGGGTAAAAACTTACCTTTTTCCAGCGCTGGGCGGAGAGCTCTCCTCCTCCTCTCCGCCTCCGTTACGCCCCGCCGGCTGAATGCGCACGCGCGGCAAGAGCTGCGCGCGCATTCAGCCGGTCTCATAGGAAAGCATTTACAATGCTTTCCTATGGACGCTGGCGTGCTCTCACTGTGAAAATCACAGTGAGAAGCACGCAAGCGCTTCTAGTGGCTGTCAATGAGACAGCCACTAGAGGATTAGGGGGAAGGCTTAACCCATTCATAAACATAGCAGTTTCTCTGAAACTGCTATGTTTATTAAAAAATGGGTTAACCCTAGAAGGACCTGGCACCCAGACCACTTCATTAAGCTGAAGTGGTCTGGGTGCCTAGAGTGGTCCTTTAAAAATGTGTCTATATCTCTAATTGTGGTTAAAAGATCTACAGTAATGTAGCAGATCTTGGTTTGTTTACTGTTTGGGGTTGAATGAAAGTAATGATGGTTCTGGACATCTTAAACTCGACATCTTAAAAGTAATGGGTCAACATAACAAAGATGTGAATTGAGTTGATGAGTTACTTTGTTACAAGTTAATTCAGACATAAAGGAGTGAATAGGAGTGAATAGGCTGCATAAAGGAGTGAATAGGAGTGAATACACTGCAGTAGCGAAAGCCAAATCTGATTCTTAGACCATTTTTGAGCCACAACTCCCATAAATCTCCACCACCACTAGCAAGTATCAAAATGAAGTCCATGTACTGGTGGAAAGCAAATATATTTATTATATTATTTATTAATAATTATTTCTCCATTAAAGTGTGATATGTTTTCTCTTTGTTGAGAGAACCCTGAGTTATTATATATCTATTGTACATAGATATTATGTACATAGATCTTATATACATACACCTAACGGAATTATTAATTAAGGTTGGTCAAAATGTTTAAATATAATAACAGAGGTATTTTCTTAGCTTTAGTAGTAATTATTAAACACAGGTAGGGTGGCTACTTCTTCTCTACTTCTGGGTTTAGGAACTTGAGATGTCTGTAACTTAAATGTGCTTTCATTAAATTATCACAGTTTAGTGCATCTTTCATATGCAGCCCAATTTCACCAGTATTTAGAAAAGTCTACAGTTTAAAAACATAAAATAAATTGGAAAATCTCAAATATGAATGTTAAATTCTGAACTGTAATTATTAATTTAAGCCCTGTGTTAAATTTGTAAGGTTAGAAGAAGGCAGAGTCTTCTTCTGGTTTATGTTGGGATAGAAACACATTTGGCTTTTATTTGTTAAATAAAGAATACCTTTTAATCATAAAACGTACCAATATATATCATATAACATTGTATAGTTGAGGGATGCTATATGCAAGTTAAATACATAAATACAATTTAAATTTAATAAAGTTATGTTTTTCATGGAGATAAAAAGGAAAAAAACTTCCCCTAATGACTCAAAGGAGGGGAGATTTGGTATACTAAAAATTATACTATATTAGATGGTGTTTTAGTTGTAAACAAATTTAAATGATAAAACTGGGTCAAATCTATACGTCAAGGAAAAGAGATAACATCACTCTTCTGGGTTAATTGTGACTGAATTTTGTTGTGATGAAGGGTTCACAAACTTCCACGTTGTTGCTTAGGTCCTCTCTGTAGAAGGTGTTAACTCCAAAGATCCTAAGACCCAGTTAGTGATAGTTTTAAGAGGTAACCCCAGTCGATCAAGAAACTGGGGTATGTCTTCAGGCCAATGGATTGAAAGCCACTCATTATGATGCCTTACAGATAAATAGAAAGGGAAGCTCCATCTGCAGCTTATATGCCATTCTTGCAGAAGCTTGACTTACACTTAAGGACAAAATAATTTCTTTGCCTTATTTGCAGTTTGTGTTTAACCACATTTTGAATTTGTCTTATTTATTGCACCAAAACATATTATTTACCACTTTTTAAAAGACAAAAGGGGATTTGATTTAGTTTGATCTGATATATGCATATATAGATTCTCATTTATTATTTTAAAAAAATCAAACAAACAGTTTTTCACAGTTTTAGCAATAATAATGTGTGTGTATGTCCAGCTTATAAAAAGTAATTTAAAATAAATTAATGTGGGGGGCGGGGCCTAGCGCTTGAAGTGGACGGTCTTACACTGCTTGTGCTCCGTTCCAGGACACCATAAAACCGCATATAAAAAACATCTTCCAGACCTGGACAGGTGCTGGTGCCAATCAGGCAAACATGGGCAGGAAAACCAAGCGACAGAAGCCAGACAAGCCCCGACCGGGCATGAATATCAGCGATATGCTGCACCAAATGAAAGGCGCGGCTGGGCCCAGGTTGGCTGTCTACATGGGGGATTACTCAAATCTTCAGGGGAAAACCCGCTTGCCAAAGTGGCTGTAAACTACACGGGCCCCACTTCCTAAGACCCCACAGAAGCCTGATTCCCAGCCTGTTATGATGGGGGCACTGAAAGAACTGCTTTCTGACCTGCAAAAGAATATACAAGCTGATGTGGCCTCCCTCCGCACAGACCTGTCTGGCCTCATGGGCAAACTGAGCACCCTGGAAATGTCCTCAGACAGCCACACACAGAGAATTGCCACTTTGGAGGCTGCAGTGCAAACTTTACAACAGCAGCAGGTTATGACTGAGCGTAGATTTAAAAACCTGGAGGATGCGAGGTGACGAAAGAACCTCAAGATAAGAGGACATCCCAGAGGACATACCGCACCTGGTAAGACGCTTACTGGCAGCACTCCTAAAACCTACACATGCAAAGTCTGTCACCCTAGAAGGTGTTTTCTGCATCCCTAAACCTAAGAAAGCCCCTGACACAGCTCCAAGAGACCTGGTCATACGCTTCCAAACTATGAGGGATAAGTCCTCCATGACGGCTGCTCTTAAAGAGACTTGCTAGTTTGCGTTTGAAGGCATTAACCTCTCATTTTATAATGATGTCTTGGGCAGTACGCGATCTTGGAGAAGATTGCTGCAACCGTTCACCTCCCTGCTCCGAGAACGCATGATTCAATACAACTAGTCACCCCATTCTCTCCTAATCACACATGGAGGCGCAACCTACACAGTTCAGGATATGACCGGAGCGTGTGCCCTTCTGGGGGTCCTCAGCCTCCTGCAAGAATCTTTGCGACAAAAGAAAGCCCCGGCCGCAACCCACAGATGGGATCCAAGGAACATCACCCCGTTTGTACCACAGCGGGCTGAACAGATGTCTACGCAGCAGCAACCACCTGAGGGCTCCCGCAACCTGCCCTACAACAACAACAACAACCACTTAAAAGTTCAGGACTGTACATAGTTCATCTTGAAAGGTCATCCTGAACCAAACCGGGTTCTCCTCATCTTTTACCCACCAACCCCATACATTAACCCCAGCTAGCTGGCATATAAGCACGCCAACAGCGAGTACATACCCCCTTTCAAACCTCGTGCTACACGAGCACTGCCTGCTCACCAGTTCATACCCCACAGGTCCACTGTCCACTAGCTGGCGAACAGAAGCTATTGGCCACATAGCCTCTTTGAAACAAAAACCCTCAGCTCACTGGCTTTGTAAGATCTGGGTATTGTATTATTCTCTCACCATATGTTATACCATTTAACAAAGTTTGCTATATGATGCTTTCTCACAACAGTGAGTCTGAGACAAAAATAAAGAATTTAAATAAATAAAAATAATAATTTATGCGCCTTGATTTACAGAGTAGATAAAATGTTTAGGATTTCAGTTTATTTGGAACATTACAGGTCACAAAATAAAAGTAAAATGAAATTTTAATGTGAAACAAATGTAGTTGGTATGTTTGTCTTGTAACCTTAATAGCTATCACTGAAAACAAAATTGCCACATAAAAGTACCGTATTTATCGGCGTATAACACGCACTTTTTCTCCCTGAAAATAGGGGAGAAATTGTGGGTGTGTGTTATACGCCGGCCCTTTAAATACTGCAGCCGCCTGAGCGCTCTGTCAAGAGCGTTCAGGCGGCTGCAGTTGTAGCCATCCTTGAAATGCTCGTCGTCCGCTGGTGGTCGGGTCGAGGTGGCATCAGTTAGTCAATCACCTGGTAATAGGAAACAGAAACTCCGCTGAACAGGAGTTTCTGTTTCCTGTAACCGGCCGGACTGACAGGAAGTGCACACTCAGTGTGCACCTTCCTATCACTCCGGCCGGCCACCGCGGACCGGAGTGCAGCTCGGCCACGCTACAGGGGAGGGGGTAAGAAGAGAGGGAGGAGGGGGGGTAAGAAGAGAGGGAGGAGGGGGGTAAGAACTGGGGAGGCAAAGAGGGAAGCAAGAAGGGGAGGGGGTAAGAAGAGGGGGGAGTAAGAAGGGGAGGAGGGGGGCAAGAAGAGGGCAGGGGGTAAGAAGAGGGGAGGGAGTAAGGGGGGGAGTAAGAAAGGGGGAGGGGGGTAAGAAGAGGGGGGAGGCGAAAGGGGGGGAGGGGGGTAAGGAAGAGGGGGGGTAAGAAGTGGGGGGAGTAAGAGGGGGAGGGGGGGTAAGAAGAGGGAGAGGGGGAGTAAGGGGGAGTAAGAAAGGGGGGAGGGGGTAAGAAGAGGGGGGAGTAAGAAAGGGGGGAGGGGGGTAAGAAGAGGGGGGGTAAAGAAGTGGGGGAGTAAGAAGGGGTAAGAAGGGAGGGGGAGAAAGAAGAGGGGAGGGGAGTAAGAAAGGGGGTAAGAGGGGGAAGGGAAGAAGAAAAGGGGGAGGGGGGGTAAGAAGTTCTTTATTTGAAATTTAAAGGACCACTCTAGGCACCCAGACCACTTCAGCTTTATGAAGTGGTCTGGGTGCCAGGTCCCTCTAGGACTAACCCTTTTTTTTATAAACATAGCAGTTTCAGAGAAACTGCTATGTTTATACTGAGGGTTAATCCAGCCTCCAGAGCCTCTAGTGGCTGTCTCATTGACAGCCGCTAGAGGCGCTTGCGTGCTTCTCACTGTGAAAATCACAGTGAGAGCACGCAAGCGTCCATAGGAAAGCATTGTAGCTTTCCTATGCGACCGGCTGAATGCGCGCGCGCATTCAGCCGATGACGTCGCGAGCCAGGAGGAGAGGAGGAGTACAGCTCCCCGCCCGGCGCTGGAGAAAGGTAAGTGTTTAACCCCTTCCTCTCTCCAGAGCCCGGCGGGAGGGGGACCCTGAGGGTGGGGGCACCCTCAGGGCACTATAGTGCCAGGAAAGCGAGTATGTTTTCCTGGCACTATAGTGGTCCTTTAAGTTTTTTTTCCCTGAAATTTCCCTCTTAAAATGAGGTGCGTGTTATACGCCGGTGCGTGTAATACGCCGATAAATACAGTATATATTTATGTAAAGTAGACATCACAGGCTATTTACCTAAGGTTATTTTGACACCTTTTACTCTGCTATACATTGTAATAAATTGTGTTATTTTTCTGTTTTTTGACATTTAGACATATAACATTTTTTTTTAATGTGTACAAAACATCTGCTGAGTACAACAATACCCCCATTGTAATGTATTTGCCACTATTCTGTGAAGCCTCAATGCCATATAGGCACCATGTTTCTAGGGACACATAGAATTTTGTCATATTTATGAAAACGCATGAAAAGGGTTGCCCTGCAGGGTATATAATGCATATTCTGCAGGATTCATCATTGCCTAATTGCTTAATGTCAAACACCTTCTGAATTCTACACACTACAGGTCTACCCTTTTATGTGCTGCCTATGAATATGTATATGTGATATATGCCCCTGAAAACACCCTGCATATAGGACAACAGGCTATTTCAGTTTCAATGGTTAGAATTTTCATAGGTGAATTTGATGGGCCAATGTATAATTGTGGGGCATTAAAGCAATTTGACTGTTCAAATAACCCCACAATGGCCTTCCATGTGAGAAAGCAGACACCCCAGGGTATGTTATTGTGCCTTAACTTGCTGCCATTCTTTCACCAATTTATCTTAAATTTTGTGGTGAAAACACAAATTTAATTTTGTTACATACATGTTGCATGTCCCCCAAATTATGCTCCATTACATATTCTGAGTAAAACAATATGCCCAATGTATGACCTAGACATTATTTTGTGAAATTACAGTGCTGTTAAAGAGACGTGACAATTCAAGGTTTTTTGAAGTGTTAATGTTCATTGATGGTATTGATGGGTCTGTGTTCCATTTTGGAACATTTTAGCCGGTTGTTAATACAAACTAGACCTAAAAGGCCAATGAATTGAAAGCCACTCATTATGATTTCTTAAAAAAGTCAACCCAGGGTATTTCAAAAAGCATATTTTGGTTCTTAGCATGGGATCATTTTTTTCTTTAGTTTGTACCATGTGTAGTGGTAATTAGCATTTTCTGACTTTTTGACACACACAGTGAGAGTTTACTGGATATTTTGCAAACCTTATGTGTGCTACGGCAGTAAAATACTTCACATGTTGCTCAACTCTGCCGCCTGAGTACCCAGCTAAATGTGAACGTTAAAGGGGAACATTTGAGACACAACCATTCCAGTTTTTCAAATGTTGAACTTTGTAAATAACACTTTGTGTCTTCTTAGCCCCTCACACCAGAATATATGTAAAGCAAGAAGGAGATAATTAATGACAGCTTTCAGGGAGATAAACAAAAATTTAGTTAATGCTACACGCAGCAAACAGACCCCTGAGCAATAATAATAGCTAATATTACAAGGTAATATTACATGGCTTCTCCATTTTGGCTTTATTTTTGTTAAATAAATCATGACACAGTGTTATATGTCATGTGATGTATTTACCTAATTTAATCACCTGCTAAGGAACAGATGATTGTTATTATATTCTGGATATTTAAAACCATAGAATTCAAAGAGGGTGTAGTTTCTTTTCCCCATGACTGTATCCTTCAATTAGCCCGTTTTAAAGAATTTCAACTTCTTTGTGAGTAGGGAGAATCACACCACTGTGTGATTTACCCCTGGATTAATCTCCGTCATTGAAACGGCAGGTTTCCAGTTTCCAGTTTCCATGCCTCATCTGTCCACAAGGAATTCACTTAAATGGTTCTGTGCTATATGTTTTCAAAGTGTTTTGGCTCCATCTAATGGAGGCAAAGCTAGCAGCACCTTGTATAATTGTCTAATTTTTCTATTATCACCTTTGTATATTTGCACAACACTTTATTGTTCCCTCAGAAACCGGGGATGGTTACATTCTGCTGGGAACATTGTCATGTTTTTAAAGCCCCTTAAACCATTTTGTTGTTAAGTGATGTTGATAGAGTTTTGCTGTGTGTTTTTGCTACAGTCAGCTATTTAGACTTAAATTTCACTGTCTTAAGACGAAAAGCAGTATTTAAATGAGACACAGTCATGTCAACCACTATACGACACATTAGGTTATGCTATTATTTTGAAGGCTAATATTCAGGTTTCAATATAAAATAAAAAAGTGAAAGAAACACTGTAGGGTCAGGAACACAAACATGTATTCCTGACCCTTATAGTGTGAAATCCACCCTTTAGATGGCTTGCCCTCTCCCCCATAAAAGGAATTAAAATATATCTTATTTATTATGATGTTATGCCAGCTGGGAATTTACCGTTTGCCCATCCTTGCATAGTTTCCAACTGTCCGGTTTTTGCCAGGACAGTCCCAGCAAACTGGAATCTGTCCCAAGTAATTCACTCTCTCGGGACAGTCCTGGCAACTTGCAGGGCCATGTGCTTTTATTATTATTATTATTAATTTATTATTTTTACTTCAGGAGAGAGGTGCTGTGGGCCGGCGGGAGGTGCTGTGTGCAGGAGCGACTGCATTCTGACTGCTGGGGGCCGGAGCAAGCACTGAGAGTCTCCCTTCCGAATTCACAGAAGCTTCCCCAGCACACAGGCTCCTGCTCAGCCTTGCACATGCAGGCTCTGCCCTCACAGCAGAAAATCCACCACACTGGCAATCCCCGCCACCAAGCTCCACCCCCACAGTTAAGCAGGAGACCGTGCTGCAGTAGGAAGAGGTCAGAAAATGGCTACCTGACCTCTTAGCAACAGCATCCAGTGCCAGGTAGGCTTGATATATTCAGCCATGTGTGTGTTTGTTCACTTACTGTGCCGTTTGTATTTGTTATGTGTGTGTTTTTGCCTGCTAGTGAGAAAGCTTGTGTGTGTGTAAGTGAGCTTGTTTGTAGTGAGCTTGTGTGTGTGTGTGTGTCAGTGAGCTTGTCTGTAGTGAGCTTGTGTGTTTGACAGTGAGCTTGTGTGTAGTGAGCTTGTATGTGTGTGTCAGTGAGCTTGTCTGTAGTGAGCTTGTGTGTATGTTTGTGCGTGTCAGTGAGCTTGTCTGTAGTGAGCTTGTGTGTGTGTCAGTGAGCTTGTTTGTAGTGAGCTTGTGTGTGTGTGTGTGTGTGTCAATGAGCTTGTCTGTAGTGAGTTTGTGTGTTATTGAGCTTGTTTGTAGTGAGCTTGTGTGTGTGTGTCAGGGAGCTTGTATTTAGTGAGCTTGTGTGCAGGGCCATCTTTCCGCATGGGCACGCTGGGATCTGCTTTCTTGCTCTGCGCCGGTGTGGAATCCTCCTTCCTCCGATCGCCATGTCCCGGTTGCCATGGGGACTCACCAAAACCCACATCAGTAGGTGGGTGAATCAACATTGGCTAAGAGGAGGGAATCTCCCAATGTCAGCAGTACATGGAGGAATAGCCAGTGGCCGCAATGCGTCATTTGGTTTCCTTAGCAACATGACGTAGCTGGAGTATTAGGATTGGTCCTTGCCTAAACCTCTTATGTGAAGGTAACCCCAGGGATTGCGCACATGCGCCATGGTGCCCGAAGTATGCCAATCAATGAAGGGAATGGAGAACAGCTGATTTGGTGAGTTTTTATGCGATATTTGTTCTATATAAAGCCTCTTACTGTGTAGTACGCTTTAAATGTCCTGATGAAAGCTCGGTAAGGAGCCGAAAAGTTGACCTGGATTTACTTGAATAGAAAATAATTCCTTGGAAACCACAGAGTGCCGGTATTTTTTTTAATATCTATTATTTATGTGACTTGGTAACCGGGTAGTGATTTTTAAGTTGGAGTGCAAGTGTCTGGACTTGTCTATACATATATATATATGAGAAAGACCCGTGTATGGGGTCGAAACGTCGATTGGGACATTGTGTATTTTTGCTTATATGCAATAAAAGTAACAGTTGTTTTCACGAAAATCCCCTGGAGTGCACCCTCATTATTTGGATTATCTACTTTACACGGATAGCACCTGGTTAAAAAGTTCACTGTATACTTGAGGTGAGTGCCAAGCCTTTGTTTCATATATACATATATATGAAACAAGCCTGTAAAAGAGGGACCACTAAGTGAATGCTTAACCCCTTCCTGTCCGCAGACGGAAATTTTCCGTCAACCTTGTCCTTCAGTTAAGGACCGTTGACGGAATATTTCCGTCATTTACTAAAGTTAACCCCAGATCGCGGCGATCGCGGGGTTAACTGTGCTCCGGTCTGCCTCTGTATTAGAGGCAGACCGGGAGCACCCGATCAAGCTGCCCCAGCACCGGTGCTCACTCTGACAGGCTGTCAGAGCGAGCACATGTGCTAAGTGTACTTACCTTCCGCCTCCCTGCACTTCCGGATTCTGTGTGAAGTGCAGGGAGACGGATCAGTGCTGCTGATCTCCTCCCTGTGTAAAAAAAACTAAATAAAGTTAAATCCCACCCCCCCTTTCCCCTGCTTTAATAAAAGTAACCCCTTCCCTGCCAATTGAACACTGACTACAGTGATCAATTGGCAGGGTATACATTTTAATGTCATCTGATTTTTTTTTTAACCCCTGAGGGTTAATTTTGTTTTTTTAACCCTCAGGGGTTAAATTTATTGTATTAATTAATTTAAATATTTTATAATTAGTGATGTCCCGAACGGTTCGCCGAACGGTTCGCGAACGGTGCGCCACGAACAGTTCGCCACGAACGGTTCGCCACGGACTCATCATTGAGTAAACTTTGACCCTGTACCTCACAGTCAGCAGACACATTCCAGCCAATCAGCAGCAGACCCTCCCTCCTCCTGGACAGCATCCATTTTACATTCATTGTGAAGCTGCATTCTTAGTGACCTGTCCAGTAGGTGGGAGGGTCTGGGAGGGAGGGTCTGCTGCTGATTGGCTGGAATGTGTCTGCTGACTGTGAGGTACAGGGTCAAAGTTTATTCAATGATAAGTCCGTGGCGAACCGTTCGCGGCTAACCGTTCGGGACATCACTATTTATAATTATATATATTTTGCTTGCTGGAGTGGGTGGGAGTTATGGGAAAGGGGGGAATTTACTGTTAGTGCTGCTTACTGCTAGTTAGGGGTTAACAGTTGAAATTGTAAAAAATGTTAAGAAAGTGTAAAACATTTAATAAGTAAAAAAAAAGTTTTAAAACGGGTTTTACAAAGTAAAAAAGTTTTACAAAGTAAAAAAATACATTAAAACATGCTCATTACCACTACACTTGGTACAAGCTAGCGGAAAAATGATCCCACGCTAAGGTTCAAAATATGCCTTTTGAATTACCCTGGGATGTCTTCTTTAAGAAATGGTATGCCTTTATGGTGTAATTGGATTATATAGCCTTGTAAAATACTCTAAAATGGGACATGGACACAGCGTAAAAATTCAAAATTTGAGAAAAACTGTAATGGCTGTGTCTCAAATGTGTCCCTTCAATGTCCACATATACCTGGCAAAGGTACATACGGGGGTATTGCTGTACTCAGCTGACATAGCTGAGCAACATCTGAAGTAATATACAGTCGTAGTACACATAAGGTTTGAAAAATATACTGCTCAAACTCGCTTTGTGTGGCAGAAAAAATGCTTATTACCTCTACACTTGTTACAAGCTAGCAGAAAAATGATCCCACGCTAAGGTTCAAAATAGGCCTTTTGAAATACCCTGGGATGTGTTCTTTAAGAAATGGTATGCCTTTATGGTGTAGTTGTAATATGTAGCCTCAGCCTGCTCAAGTGCTTCAATGTGGGACACGGACGCATCAAAACCCTACATGAAAATTCACACTTAAAAACCTTAACTTGTCACATCTCTTTTACAGCAGTGTAACTTCACAAAATAGTGTCTAGGTCATACATTGGGCATATTGTTTTACTCAGAAGACTTAGCTGAGCATAATTTGGGGGGTTTGAACTTAGTGGCACATATGAAATGTACAAAATGCCCAGAATTAATGTAATCCGTATGTAAAAAAAATTGCCAAAATTATTTTTTACCACATACTTTGGCATATATTGGTGAAAAAATTGGGGCATGTTAAGGCACAATATGCACCATATGAGATAGCCTGGAGTGTCTACTTTTACAAATGGTAGGCCTTTGTGGGGGTTTTTTGAACAGTCAAACTGCTATAATATCCCAAATTGAAGCATAGGCCCATTAAATCCGCCTCTCAAAATTCTACTGTAAATGTTGAAATGGACAGGTCTCCTATATGGCACTGTAGCTTCACAAAATAGTATCAAAGACATACAATCCTTGTACTCAGCAGAAGTAACTGAACACAAAATAAATCTTTGTACAGGAATAGCACACACCAACTTTACAAAATACACATGAGAAGTTCTTTGTTATAAGTTTGTGTGCCAAAAACCCCAAAAAACTAAATTTTACTCCAATATTTAGCAGAGATTGGCGGTGAAATGGCTACGTAGAAAGTGTCAAACCAACTTTAGGACAATAGCCTGTGATGTCTACTTTATATAAATATATACTTTTGTGTGGCAATTTTGTTTTCTTTTATGGCTATTAAGCTTACATACCAAATTCTAAAATCGCTCCACATTAAAAGTTTATTTTACTCCTTGTGCTTTGTGACCTGTAACTACCAAAAAAAACTTACAATCCCAGACACATTATATATTCTGTAAATCAGAACAACTAAATTAATTTATTTTTAATTACTTTCTTTAACCTGCACTAATTAGGCACACATTATTATTGCAAAAACTGTACAAAAAACACAATATTTCTTTTTTTTTTGCATTTTTCTTTTTTTTTAATAATAAATAATAATTTATATATATGTATGTATATGTTACATCAAATTAAAGCCCTTTCTGTCCTTTAAAAAACAGTATTTAATATGTGTCGGTGCAATAAACGAGAGAGATGCAAATTCAGCAAGAAAATGCAAAAATTGCTTGTGTCATTAAGCGTAAGACAAGCTTCTGAAGCTGTGTCCTTATGTGGTTAATAAAGGGAGGGTTGGGCTAAACCAGGAAGTCTCTCTGTTTATTTATATTCTGGACAAACCCCTCCCACAACTACAGGCATATATCCCCTTAAGGACAGAGCCAAATGTACACGTTGTGAACAAAACAAAATGTAAACAAAACCTGGCATTTGCGCTACATGTCTGTCCAACCGTAATTCAACTCTTTCATAGTAAATGCACCCACCCTTATTATATATCATTTTATTCAGGGGAAACAGGGCTTTCATTTAATATCAAATATTTAGCTATGAAACATAATTTAATATGAAAAAATTGGAGAAAATAAGATTTTGTTTTATTTTTTTTGTTCTACATGACATTTTAACTGTCAATGTCATAATACCGTTTGCTTTTACTGCAATAAAATACACATATTTGTATTCAGCAAAGTCTCACGTGTAAAACAGTACCCCTATGTACAGATTTTATGGCGTTTTGGGAAGTTACAGGGTCAAATATAACACGTTACATTTGAAACTGAAATTCGCCAGATTGGTTACGTTGCCTTTGGGACTTTATAGTAGCCCGGGAATTAAATTTACACCCATAATGGCATACCATTTGCAATAGTAGACAACCCAAGGTATTGCAAATTGGTTATGTCCAGTCTTTTTTAGTAGCCATTTGGTCACAAACACCAAAGTTAGCGTTAGTATTTGTTTGTGTTAAAAATGCAAAAAACGCCAATTTTGGCCAGTGTTTGTGACTAAGTGGCCACTAAAAAAGACTGGACATACCCCGTTTGCAATACCTTGGGTTGTCTACTATTGCAAATGGTATGCCATCATAGGGGTTGTGGAGTGTTGATCATTATTTAATGTGTAGTTTGCAATATATATATGTATTATATGGTATGGTGCATATATATATCTAATATGAATGTACATTTAGCTGTATAAAATAGGTGTATGAAATATTGCAGGCCTTTTTGCTTAGACTTGAAAAAGTTACATTTTCAATGACATTTCCACAAGGTTAACAGCTAAAAGGTTGAAGTTAAATTAGAACAAACACATGTGTTGTCAGTCAAATGTATACAAAACACTTCACTTAATTTTGAAGCTAACTATAGGCAGAGCCATCTAGGGTATATCCCAAACTTAGATATTCAATACATTACATCATGCAACAAGTTAGAAAAACTTTTTGGGAGTATTACACAGGTGGGGGCTGCTTTATGGAGGACAAAATGGCTATTTAACTGAAGGAGAAAGAGTGTGACGTTGTCATTCAGTCATTCATTCAGTCATTCATTCATTCATTCATCTACTCTTACTCTGCCTGCTGTCACCACACATCTGAAAGGTATACAGGGACATATGCTGTAGCCAGTGGCGTACTAAGGGGGGGCGGAGGGGGTGGTCCGCCCCGGGTGCCACCAGGGTGGGGGGTGCCATGACCAGCCCCGCCGGCCCCCCCATTCTGCAGCCGCCCGAGCGCTCTGTATAGAGCCTCAGGCGGCTGCAGCTTTGCCCGGGCGGTGCGTCCATAAGGGCGGACCGCACCGCCCGGGTGCAGCCTGAGGAGAGGGGCTGACAGGATGGAAGCGCTCAGCGGCTCCCTCCTGTCAATCCCTCTGTAGTAGCGTGGCCGAGCCCTGCAGCATGCTGGTCCGACGGGTACAGAGAGCAGCTGTCTCCTGTACCCGGCCGGACTAACAGGAAGTGCACACTTAGTGTGCACTTCCTGTTAGTCCGGCCAGGTACAGGAAAGCTGCTCCTGTACCCGCGGACTATACTGGGCTCGGCCCGCTACAGCAAAGGTAGGGGAGGGAGAAGGAGAGAAGGAGGGGTGAGAAAAGAAGAAGGAGGGAGAGAAGGGGTGAGAAGAGAAGAAGGGGGTGAGAAAGAAGAATGGGGGTGAGAAAGAAAGAAGGGGGGGTGAGAAAGAAGGGGGTGAAAGAAAGGGGGGTGAGAAAGAAGGGGGTGAGAGGAAAGAGAGAAAAGAAGGGGGTGAGAAAGAAGGGGGAGTGAGAAAAGAAGGAGGGGGTGAGAAAGAAGGAGGGGGGTGAGAAGAAAAGGGGAAATTGAGAAAGAGAAGAAAGAAAAGGGGGGTGAGAAAGAAAATAGGAGGGGGGGTGAAAAAGAGAAATTAGGAGGGGGGGAGAGAAAGAGAAATTAGGAGGGAGGGGAGAGAAATTGAAATTAGGAGGGGGGGAGAGAAATTGAAATTAGGAGGAGGAGAAAAAGAGAAATGAGGAGGGGGGAGAAAGAGAAATGAGGAGGGGGGGAGAGAAATGAGGAGGGGGGAGAAAGAGAAATTTGGAGGAGGAGAAGGAGATTGGAGCGGGAGGAGAGATTGACATTCATCACATACACACAATGCACCCCTTGCACACAGAAAAACACACAATGCATTACACACACAGACACACATACACAAGCAATGCAACCGTTACACAAAATGCATCCCTTACACACACAGAAACACACAATGCATTCATTACACACACTCAATGCACCCCTTACACACATTCAATGCATCCCATACATACACAGAAACACACCTTGCAGCCCTTACACATACAAACACAATTTCACACAATGCATTCCTTACACACATATCAGGACATCCACTACACACTCCACCCCCTGTGAACAAACTCATTGGTGGAACATGAAGGTGGACCCTGGGACCCAGACCTTGAGCTGTGTAAAGGACCCCAAAAAATGGAGCTGCTTCCCGTTCTCCCAGAACATTGATTTTTGTGACCACAGTTACAAACCGCCTCCAGAGAGCCTGTTCTGCACCAGACCAGTGGAGCCAGACTGCAGCTAGAGCCCATTATCATCCTCATCTGGTTGTAAGTAGGCAATCTAGCAGGGCTCGAGTCCTGCAGGAACGCATGGGAACGGCGTTCCTGCACTTTTTCCAAAGCAGGAACGCCGTTCCCGTTACCTGTCCTGCAGGACCGGCCCTGCTACCTGTACAGAGGGGCCAGCACACGCTGTGTTCCCTCTCCAGCTGTAACTCTCGCGAGACCCGCGGCTGTTACCATGGCAACGCTCCGCACAGGCGAGTCTCGCGAGAGTTAGAGCTGGAGAGGGAACACAGCGTGTGATGGCTCCTCTGTGCAGCGGCTGGCTCCCTCCAGCATACCACCGGACCACCAGGCGATCTCCCCCCTCCCTGACAAGGTAAGAAGCAGGGAGGGGGGAATAAAATAAAAAATATATAGACACATAAAGTAAAAAAAAAATGCTTCCCCCCCCCTATCATCCAGCACTCACACTCACACACACATCATCCAGCACGCACTCACACACCCATCATCCAGCACACACACACACATCATCCAGCACGCACTCACACACACATCATCCAGCACGCACTCACACACCCATCATCCAGCACTCACACACCCATCATCCAGCACACACACATCATCCAGCACTCACACACACATTATCCAGCACACACACACCCATCATCCAGCACTCACACACACATCATCCAGCACTCACACACCCATCATCCAGCACACACACACACATCATCCAACACTCACTCACACATCATCCAGCACTCACACACACATCATCCAGCACTCACACAAACACCCATCATCCAGCACACACACCCATCATCCAGCACACACACACCCATCATCCAGCACTCACACACCCATCATCCAGCACACACACCCATGCACACACACACCCATCATCTAGCACACACATCATCCAGCACTCACACACACATCATCCAGCATTCACACACACACATCATCCAGCACTCACTCACTCACACACACATCATCCAGCACTCACACACACACACATCATCCAGCACTCACACACACATCAACCAGCACTCACACACACATCATCCAGCACACGCAGTCACACACATCATCCAGCACACGCAGTCACACACATCATCCAGCACACGCAGTCACACACACATCATCCAGCACACGCGCACACACACATCATCCAGCGCGCGCGCACACACACATCATCCAGCACTCACACACATGTCATCCAGCGCGCACACACACATCATCCAGCACACGCACACACTGCATTCATTATACACACTCTTCACTCACTACAAACACACTACATTAACTATACACTCACTACAAACATACTACATTCACTATACACCCTCTGCATTCACTATACACACTCTGCATTCATTATACACATTCTGCACTCACTACACACTACATTCACTATACACACTCTGCATTCACTACAAACACACTACATACACTGCATTCATTGTACACACTCTGCACTCACTACAAAAACACTACATTCACTATACACACTCTGCTTTCATTATACACACTCTGCACTCACTACAAACACACTACATTTATTATACACAAACTGCACTCACTACAAATACACTACATTCATTATACACACTCTGCACTCACTAAAAACACACTGCATTCATTATACACACTCTGCACTCACTACAAATACACTACAATTATTATTCACACTGCACTCACTACAAACACACTACATTTATTATTCATACTCTGCATTCACTACAAACACACTACATTCATTATACACACCCTGCACTGCACTATATGCATAGGAATGTAATTTTTAGCGGGGGCGTCTTGGGTGAGTTCCCACGCGCACTCACAGGACTTGACCTGCAATCTAGTATATTATTGGTGGCACTAAGCTCTAATTTACCTCACATTAAAGAAACACTATAGTCCCCAGAACCACTTCAGCTTAATGTAGTGGTTCTGGTGTCTATAGCCTGTCCCTGCAGGCCTTTTAATGTAAACACGGCGGCACTGCAGCACTGGCGTTAGTTAACATGGCAAATCATATGGGTGGGGCATTGTGATGTCACATGGAGGGGCGGCAAACTTTACTTTTGCCTAGGGCGGCAAAAATCCTTGCACCGGCCCTGGCTGGAGGGGGCTGTGTGAGCTGTGGCCGCACAGTGTCCCATGGTAGTTATGGTGCCGTGCGGCCAGTACAGCTCACACAAGCAAACAGCTGATAAACTGGCCGCACGGAGGAAATGTATGTGTGACTGTCTGCCTGTGACTGTGTAGCTGTCTGCCTGTAACTGAGTGTGCGACTGTCTGTCTGTAACTGAGTGTGTGACTGTCTGCCTGTAAATGTGTGTGTGGGGCTGCAGGGATTTTGTAGAAGGGGGCGGGGGTTTTGTAGTGGGACAGGAGTCTTTATAAGGGGGGATAAGCAGGGGATTTGTGGAAAGGGGTTGCGGGAGTTTTGTAGATGGGGCAGTACAGGATTTGTAGAAGGGGCAGGACAGAGGTTTTGTAGGAGGGGCTGACAGCGGTTTTGCAAAGTTTACAAATTGTAAAAAAAAAAGAAAGAAAACCTTTAACATTTTTTACAGGTTTTTTTTTTTGGGTGGGGGGGGTGCCAAGCACAGGATCCGCTCCGGGTGCCAAATGCTCTAGGTACGCCCCTGGCTGTAGCCACTAATACATTTGGTAAGATTAATTATTTACTGACTATTTTTGCATTCTGTAACATTCATTCAATACACTTTTAGTCATTGTTTCATTTATTACAATATTATTACAGTGCCTTTTGGGTCTTCAGACACTGGATTATTTTAGTGATAGTCAAGTTATCATCTAGAATGGTTAAGGAAAACAGTATTTATAAGTAATTTGGGAACGGAAGGGTCTGCTCCGTATACAGCTATAGATTGCATAAAGACGCACTAAGCTTAGAATGACCCGGAGTGACCTTTTATCGGTACTAGTCCACATCATACCTGAAGCGAGCCATAACTATCAATATTGAAGGATCACCGAAAACCAACATTCTGGGGGCCTCGTCCTCTACCATAGGGTCTCAAAGGCACAGTAGCCAATCTGGCGAATTTTAATGTGAAAAAAATGAAACGCAAGCCTTATATTTGACGCTGTAACTTTTGAAAACACCATAAAACCTGTACATGAGGGGTACTGTTGTACTCGGGAGACTTCGCTGAAAACAAATATTTGTGTTTCAAAACAGCAAAATGTATCACAGCAATAATATCGTCTGTGTAAGTGCTGTTTGTGCATGAAAAATGCAAAAAACTTCACTTTTACTGGCGATATCATCGTTGTAATACATTTTACTGTTTTGAAACACTAATATTTGTATTCAGCGATGTCTCCCGAGTAGAACAGTACCCCCCATGTACAGGTTTTATTTTTTAACGTATTTACATATTTAATTTTTTTATATTATATATAAATATATATATATATAACAATAATTATATATATATTTAATCAGTATCAGTCTACGTGTAATTTGATATTAATATATATATATATATATAATTATATATATATTAATAGTAAAATACACCTAGACAGTGTATGTGTGTATATGTATATGTGTATATATATACTTAGATCATATATATATATATATATATGATCTAAGTATATATATATTTAGTTTTTACACTTTACTTTTTAATTAATTTATTTTAATTTTATTTCCAGCCAGCAGGGGGACCACTTGTAATTACAGCAGCCCCCCTGCTGGCAATGCAGGAGGCAGCTACCCCCGGCCATGTGATTGTGGGGTCCTCGCAAGGACCTCACTCTCACATGGCCGGGGGGCACCGGAGGTGGATCTACCGCGGGGGGGCTCCCTGGGTAAGTAAGGAAAGACCGGAGGGCGTACAATTTTGCCTGGCGGTGTTTAGAGCCGCCTAAAATAGGGCGTAATTGTACGCCCTCCGGTCTTAAGGGGATATATATGCACACAAGCCCTGTGTATTAAATCCCAGGACAGTCAGTGCTCCCTGTATAGTGCTGCTCTCTGTATAACACAGGTCTGTATGTATAATATCCTAGGACAGTCAGTGCTCCCTGTAAAGTTCTGCTTTCTGTATAATACAGGTCTGTGTGTATAATATCCTGGGACAGTCAGTGATCCCTGTATAGTGCTTCTCTCTGTATAATACAGGTCTGCGTGTATAATATTCTGGGACAGTCAGTGATCCCTGTATAGTGCTGCTCTCTGTATAATACATGTCTAGGGTGACCACATTTCCTAACTGTCATTCAGGGACACTTACTTTCACGAGTGCATTTCATCAAATTTATACTTGAGACTGGCAAAAACATATCTGCCAGTGCATTTTTCAGTATTTCTGGAAACATTAATTAAGCGGTACAAAGGGTACAGTGAAAAAGGTGGCACCACAGAGATAATCTGTACAATTAAATATAAACAAGTAGTAATATAGAAATAAATAATGATATATAATACAGAGAGAGAACAATAAAAAAATAATAGAATATATATTGTGGCAGGGTCAGAGAGGCCTTTTATGTTAGTAATAGATTGGAGCGCTCTCCCAGCATGATGGGGTTAATTGGTGGGAGTCACCCCTTGAATGTTATCAACCAGGTGAATGTAATTAACCAGCACTGGGGTTTTAAAAGGTTAGCCTCTAAAGACATGGGGAAATCTAACAGCTGGGAGAGAGGAGGCAGTTAAGGCTGAGACTCTGAGACTGAGAAAAAGGTACTGTGTGAATCCTGCTTAAAGTGCTGTATTTCATTTTGTTCAAAACTGGGAACCAGATTAGCTGGCCAGTTGAATACTTAGTAATACTGTTGTTTAGTAAGTCTCCAAGTTGGAGTAGGATTTATTTATTTTATTTTTTTTTTTGTGGGAGAGCACAACCTTGTATATATTGTGGAAAGTGACAATAAACTGCAGTACTTTTTTATCCTGACTGTTGCATTTGAAGTTTATTGGGAAGAGCCTGGCCATCCTGCCACAATATATATATATATATATATATATATATTTGTAGTCAGGGACAATAAGCCGAATTATAGTAGTGGTCGTACAAGTCAGTTGTGGTGTGCCGAAACCAACTTACGGGTAAGCCTGTAAAAGGGGGACCACTAGGTGAATGCTTAATAAAGGGAGGGGTGGGTGGGCTGAACCAGGAAGTCTCTGCCCAGTTGAAGGGGAGGCCTGTTTATTTATATTCTGGACAAACCCCTCCCACAACTACAGGCTCCGCCTTTCCATTTGTTTCCAGGGACAATAAGCCGAGTTATAGTAGTGGTGGTACAAGTTGGTTGTGGTGTGCCGAAACCGACGTTCAGGTAGGCCTGTAAAAGAGGGCAAAATGTTTAACAGTTTAACCCTTAATACATGTTGACATTACATAACCAATACTTTAAATGCCTGCCTCAGTTCCCTCTCTGATCTGTAGTATGCAGACAATTTCAATGTCCCAATTTATGATGTGTGCTGGGATGTTTACTAAAGACTGCAAAAGCAATGCTTATTCAAAAAGAATGACCTGAATATGATGAAGGGTCGTATCAGAGTTGTATGAATTGGGTCCTGACGTACAGGATTTGAATGGTGAATGGTTCCCGTGTAACCTTAAAAGAGAGCACATGCCTGTGTAGTCCTGTGAGTGTAGGACAAATTGGTCTAGTATGTTGAGTGGGCACCATTTATTGTTGATAGTATGTAGGTATATGTCTGTAGGTGGGCATAAGTTTAAGAGTTTGTAAGCTAATTTAAGGTTGAGGTGGTAAAAGGGTGTGAATTTCACCATGGTATCGATGGAGTACGGACTGACGATTCAATATTCCGAAGTGAACTTATTAAAATGGCCAGAGCTCTGATATATAAATGGTTGGTATAGGCAGACAGAGACGCGTGTGCTGGCAATCTACCATGACCATGAGATGAGCTAATCCAGAATGAGATCATGAAATGTAGGAGTTTTAGTATGTGGTTAAGCAGCCGAGGTATGTTTGGAGGAATACCTGAAATAGGATTGAGACAAGGCTTCAGCTGTTATGTTGTGATCGGCTGGTATGTGTATGCAGACAAGGTGAAATAGCTGTGTTGCTGCCAGCCAAGTAATTTCGCATGCTGCTGTGTTTGAGTAGCAATTGACAGACTTCCTCCCCCAAAGAGACCCCCAGGCTGTGCAGTGGTCACGATGGAGTATACTACAACAAGAGCTGAAGGTTACTAAAAGAGTAGGTTTCATGTCTCTGTGGGCCATGTGTCACGGAACCAGTTGGCCTTGATAATGGCTGCAAACCCAGTCTAAAATAACAGGGGAGTCATTGGCCAGTGGGGGAATGAACATGCCTTGCCCATTACAATGTTAGCCTACATGAACAGGTCTGCTTGAACATGTGTTGTCGTTGTGCTACTGTCAGTAGGAAACCTGGAGTAGGCAGAGCAGACAGGAAATAAAGGGTTACCTTGTGGTATAATACACAGGGCAAATTACAGAGAACCAAGGAGAGACTGGAGATACAAATTGGAATAGGCACCTTTGCCAATGAATGACTCAGTCTTTCCTGATATGCTGCGCACTGTCCTCAGAGGGCAGGGCTGTACTGAAAATAAGTCAAGATGTACAACTATTAATGTTACTGGTATAGGACTATGGTATATCTTGGGGCACCGGAATACACTGATACCCACCTAACCTAAAAGTGATAAAATGCACCGGCCTGATATAGATGCTGTGCTGCAAATGTATCTATCGCATACCAAGGATGCATGGTACTGTTGGTGGGAACTTGGTGTTATAAATATCTACTCAATAAAGAGAGAACTGCAGGGAATTGAGATAGAAATGTCAAAATTTAGGCCAAAATAGTGCAGCTGAATGGAACAACTCTGCTACTTTGACCAAGTTTAAAATGACCATCTCAATTTCCTGTAATTCTCTCTGTATTGAGTAGACCCTGTAATCTGCACTGTGATAATTAGGCGGGGTTAATTATGTGGGTTGGGCATAGTGGGTGGAGCTTTGCAGCAGTGGGTGTGGTAAAATTTCAAGGTAGTAATTGATAGCTGTGCTGTAAAGTGTCCCTGGAATTTTTTTCAAATGTCCTTGCAGGGTTGTATTTGTGAGCATATTTTTGTAGAGAGTATGTGTGTGCATGTAGGGTTGTATTTGTATGTACTGTTGTCATGGAGTGCAGTGGTGTACTTGTGTGTAATGTTTACATTTGATGGCATATGTCCTAAGCCTGCGTTCCACTGGGACCCAATATCAGAATGATTGTACAGCAAATGCCGTAAAGCCTTATGCGTTTCGTGACTCAACAATGTCACTTCATCAGCAGCTAAGTGACACGCATGCAAAGATTTCTCCATCAATCTCTGCACATCACCTTCTCCTAGCTGGTCGGAGGTAGGATCAGCAACGATCCACTTTATCCCCTTATCGTGAAGATCCAGATTACCTTATACATGCCCGATGTCACTGAACTTATGTGGGTGTTTTTAATCTTTTGATAAATAAACCATCACGTTTTAATAGAGAGCACTATAGCTGTTTATTTTATTTTTCAGAACACAGTGAAGATCCTGCCACTTTAGATCTGTCACTGTGATCTAATAGTGATTTGATATTACCTTGCATTGTTTTTACTGTGGCATATGATGTGCCAGTACCAGACTATTTGACAACTATTTTCAATTTTATACCGCAGGTTATATAATATCAGCCTTGGATATGTTACTCCATAACAGGAGTTGCATATCCAGATATCTGACACAAAGTTGCATTAAGACATTGCTACAACTGTTTCTACTATTGTGACTTTATGGACTTTATTTGATGGGAAATTCTACTTAATTTGAATCCTATAACTTCTATATGTGGTTGCCTTTTTCTTTTGTCCATTTTTATATCTTGCATTTATTATTTTTATCTTTTACTGGTTCACTACTTAGTTAATCGCGCACCACTTCACCAGTAGAGGCATCACTTTTCCTGGACACTTTTTATATAGTGTCTTATATTTGTTTTTATTTATGTATTATTTGCATCCATTATAACTCATACCATTTAATATCTGGTTCTGTTTAGGCTTTGGTATTTCACTAATCGACTGCCCTTTACCATTCGGGGTAGCACTTTTCCTATTAATTGTTTAAGCCCAATTATAAGTTTTTACACTATACACTTCTCACAAGTCATCTTCTGGTACGTTTAAGATCTAGTATCCTCACTTTTTACTCATTTTCTGAGCCAATATGCGGGCTTATTTACACTAGTTGAGATTTGTTGTGGGTTTGTGTATTATTTTGTTTTGTTTTATGATTGTGCCATTCCGTTATAACCTACAGCTGAATATGAATCCCATAAGAAGTAAAAAAAATAAGTTTTGCCTGCTCACTCATGTTTTCTTTAAAAATAGTACCTATATTACCAATTCAGTAAAGAAGAAATACATAGATGTCCATAAGAAGAAGTCAAATGGACACAAAAAAAACCTTGGAGAATATAGAGTAATATAATATTAAAGATTACATACAATAAAATGAATTTTATTAAATCTCTGGAAAGAAGACCTATAACATAAACCCATTAAAAAAGCTATAGACAAATAAAGGCTCTATGTTATGACCAAGAAGGGGAAGAGGGAGACTCTATAGGGGACTGGATGGGATGTTGATAAGTGATTACAGGGGTGGAAGTAAATGAGCCTAAAATGATCTTATGTATCAGCTATAGTTAACTTCTTGTGGCTATAATAAAAGGCAATATACAGTCCTATAAATTCATGCCACTACTATGGGTAAACTGTGTTAAGTACAATATATCTAATGAATGAGTATAATATACTTAACGGCTACATAGAAAAGGAATTTATTGTATTAAGAGCAGTTAACCTCTTGTGGCTATGGTTAGAAGCAATATAAAGCCCTAAAGACCCATGCCACTATTATAAGTGAACTGTGTTGAATACATTGTATCTAATGAAGTAGTATAACATCATCAACTGCTACATATAAAAAGGATTTTTTGTATCAGGTGCGATTAACCTCTTGTGGCTACCATTAGAGGCAATGTAAAGCCCTATACAAAATGCCACTATTATAGGTAGATTGTGCTAAATACAATGTATCCAATGAAGCAGTGTAACACTATTAACTGCTACATACAAAGATGACATCAAATTATTTATATATTATTTACAGTAAATCATTTGTGGTTTATAAGGAAATGACAAAAGAAAAGAAAAAGCCTTCTGGGTCAAAAACCACTATTATAAGTGAACTGTTTAAATCTAACGTTCATCAATGTAACAGTATGCCAGTACACACTGCTGTACATAAATTACAAAAAGTGGGCTATAAATGGCACTTTGAGAACATCCTACAGGAACCTTGCGTAAACGGGCTAAATAGAGATTCAGCTAACAGGTCGCTAACTTAGAAATTATTGAAAAAGTGAAAGGCTTGATGCTGCCAAAAAAACAAGATTGAGTCAGCTTTAAAAATCCCTTTGAACTCCCCATCAACCAAACAGGATCCCTCCAATTCCATCCATATTGCTAATTGCTGAGAGTCTACAAAATTTCCCCTAATGAAACTAACTACCTAAATAATCATAGTGAATTAAAGCGTGCTGTGCTAAAAATAAAAGAAAAGTGATCCGACGCGCGTTTCGGCGCTACTAAAGCACTTTCGTCCGGGGCGTTAATGGGAGCCGCTCACCGTGTCCTTTCATAAAGGGCCAAAACCATTGGTCACGTGACTGCCAGAGACAATCATGTCTCAGGGGGGTGTGCATTGAGGATGTCGTGTCATCCTACGTAGCCCTGCCCCTGTCATTCCGCCTCTTTGCAAATGTTCCCCCCTTCCTCAATGTTGCATTAGCACAAGGGAGAGAATGGGAGGAGCATGGAGGAAGCCCCAATTGGCGATTATACACAAGGGGAGGGGAATAAACCGACTGCAATGATCGAACACTTCATATACTGGGGGAATGGGAGAAAAACCAAACAACCATGTTCCAAGTTTACATATACTGATATCGTATTCGATCCGTCGCGGACACATCCCTCATTGATCACAACTGGCAACAAAGGAGCAAACCATATTTCTTATTATATTGTATACCACTACACTATTATAAAGGTATAAATGTTATTAAAGTACAGAGGCCATATTTATAGAGTAACCTGAGCTAAACAGTCCAAGGACAGCATGCACCCCAGGGACCAGATTTAACAGATGTAAGTATGTAATTGTGAATGTCTTTGTATGTATGTCTCTGTATGAAGGTATGTCTTTGTATGTATGTTTCTGTATGAATTTATGTCTCTGTATGCATGCATGTATGTATGTATGTCTCTGTATGCATGTATGTAACTGTATGCCTTTATATCTCTGTATGTATGTGTCTGTGTGTCTTTGTATGCATGTTTCTGTATGTATGTATGTATGTATGTGTCTGTATGATGATATGTGTCTGTATGCCTGTATGTCTCTGTATGTACATATGTATGTTTCTATATGTCTGTATGCCTGTATATATGTATGTGTCTGTATGACAGTATGTGTCTGTATGCTTGTATGTCTTTGTATCCCTGTATGCCTGTATGTCTTTGTATATATGTATGTGCCTGTATGTCTTTGTATGTATGTGTCTCTATGCCTGTATGTCTTTGTATGTATGTTTCTGTATGCCTGTATATATTTATGTGTCTGTATGACAGTATGTCCGAGTGAAGGCGTGTCGTCATTGGTGGAGGGGGTGTGCAGAGTGGACGTTGGAATCCTGATATTTGCTGTCTGGCATTATCGCATCTAAACTTCCAAAATAATAAAGCACTTTACCATACTCTATCTGCATATCTGTGATTACACCTCAAGAGGACCCTGATACACAGAGGAGGGAGTGGGACCTCATATATCCCACAAGGTGAAGTACCTGAGCCCAATATTTAGTGGATCCTCGCTTGTGAGTTTATATTAATTAGAATTATATTGGGAAAAAACACTAAGTAGTACAACACTATCATTTGTTCTTTTCCTATGTTTTATTATAGGACTGTACCTACGTAAAGATCCACCATTATTGTGTATGTAAGATACTCCACCTTATTATAATTTTTTTGCGACAGTATGTCTCTGTATGCCTGTGTGTCTTTGTATGCATGTGTCTGCATGCCTGTATGTTTCTGTATGCCTGTATGTATGTATGTGCCTGTATGTCTTTTTATGTATGTTTCTGTATGCCTGTATGTATGTGTCTGTATGACGGTATGCCTCTGTATGCATGTATGTCTTTATACGCCTGCCTGTCTTTGTATACATGTATGTCTCTGCCTGTATGTCTGTATGTCTCTGCCTGTATGTCTCTGACTATATGGTCTGTATGTCTCTATATGATTATTTCTGTGTTTGTATGACAGTGTACCTGTATGACTTTGACTGTGTGACTGAAAAATGATGCCTGTGGCTTGGGAGGAAAGACACACAAGTGAAAATGCATCTTGCTTTTGTAACTAAACATCCTAGATCCGGCCCTGCAAACAATTACCCCCCACAGATATGGCCCCGGACCCAAACATACACATGGTCACAGAGACGTACATTTGAACACAAGGATACTCAGTGACTGTGATAGTTATTAATGGGCAAAAGGGGCTAGGGGGGCCCAAGCAAATGCTTGCCCAGGGTCCAATCTATATTAAAGATGTCCCTGCACACAATGGATACTCATGGATTGATGGTAGCTGGAATCTTCAGATCCAGTCCTTGTTAGCTGCATTTCGACGGTGAGCCCACCATTTGCCATTTGTCTCTTCTTAGGAGATGAGTGTTAAGAGGAGACAGTGTCCGTAGATCGAAATAGGCCCCATTCCTTCAGCTTAGCTAAGCACTCTTCAGGTTCCAGTATTGGCACTGTCCTACCACCCCGCCATATCAGCAGCTTTGTAGGGTATCCCCACCAATAGGCAATGTTGTTGTTGTTACAAAGAGTTTTGGTGATGGTTATACATTTTACAACATGACAAGAGGCTTCATATTTTGCGTAATCTCTCTTTACTAGCTCCACAGCAGCAAAGAAACACATAGAAAAAAGAACCAATCACAAGAGAGTAGGATATTCCTCTTTCTTTGCTGCTCCATCAAGCAGACAGGTCAGAGTATTACTCTTCTCCATTAATTTATGGCAGGTTGCTTCCACTGTCATTCTCGGAACTTCTGCCTGATGCGTATTAGGGACTTTAACTTGTGGTTTGGTGTCGGGAGCAAGGATTTGGCTTCATTTCTCATGGTAGCTCTGTTTGGAGTGGAAATAAACTGTACAAAAAAGACGGTTTGCATCTTTCTCAAAAGGGAACAAATCAGTGAGCATTCCAGAGGTTTTGCTAGGATAGAAACATAGAAACATAGAATGTGATGGCAGATAAGAACCATTCGCCCCATCTAGTCTGCCCAATTTTCTAAATACTTTCATTAGTCCCTGGCCTTATCTCAAAGTTAGGATAGCCTTATGCCTATCACACGCATGCTTAAACTCCTTTACTGTGTTAATCTCTACCACTTCAGCTGGAAGGCTATTCCATGCATCCACTACCCTCTCAGTAAAGTAATACTTCCTGATATTATTTTTAAACTTTTTCCCTTCTAATTTAAGACTGTCTTCTTGTTGTGGTAGTTTTTATTCTTTTAAATATGGTCTCCTCATTTACTGTGTTGATTCCCTTTATGTATTTAAATGTTTGTATCATATCATATCCCCCGTCTCGTCTTTCCTCCAAGTTATACATGTTAAGATCCTTTAACCTTTCCTGGTAAGTTTTATCCCGCAATCCATGAACCAGTTTAGTAGCCCTTCTCTGAACGCTCTCTAAAGTATCCCTCTGAAGTTATGGTCTCCAGTACTGCGTACAATACTCCGTGAGGTCTCACCAGTGTTCTGCACAATGGCAAGAGCACTTCCATCTTTCCGCTGATAACACCTCTCCCTACACAACCAAGCATCCTGCTAGCATTTCCTGCTGCTTTATTACAGTGTCTGCCTACTAATTTGAAATAATTACCCCTAATTACCTTTCCTCAGAAGTTGAGGTTAGGACTCTATCAAATATTCTGTACTCTGCTCTTGGGTTTTTACGTCCAAAATGCATTATCTTGCACTTATCCACATTAAATGTCAGCTGCCACAACTCTGACCATTTTTATAGTTTGCCTAAATCATTTGCCATTTGGCTTATCCCTCCTGGAACATCAACCCTGTTACATATCTTAGTATCATCAGCAAAAAGACATACCTTACCATCAAGAACTTCTTCAATATCACTTATAAAAATATTAAAAATAATGGGTCCACGTTCAGATCCCTGAGGTACCCCACTGGTCACAAGATCATGCTTAGAATATACTCCATTGACTATAACCCTCCGTTGCCTGTCACTTAGCCACTACCTTACTCATTCAACAATATTGGATCTAAACTTAAAGATTACAGTTTATTGATAAACCTTCTATGTGCAGCAGTGTCAAAAGTTTTACTGAAATCTACGTAAGCAATGTTGCTCAGGGGTGGGGGCCAGGGGGGAGGAGAGTAAATCCCCCCCCCCCCAATTTTTATTTATGGCCCACACCCACTGCTTACACGTGGGGGCCGAGGGGAGGACATTAGGTCCCCCCCCCAATTTGTATTTATGGCCCCCACCCACTGCTCATAGGTGGGGGCCAGGGGTGGGAGGACAGTAGGTCCCCGCCCACATTCTTATTTATGGCCCCCCACCCACTGCTCAGGGGTGGGGGCCGGGGGGAGGACAGTAGGTGTCCCCCCCCCACAGTCTTATTTATGGCCCCCACCCACCGTTCAGGGGTTGGGGGCCAGGGGGGAGGACAATAGGTCCCCCCCTTATTGTTATTTAGGGCCCCCACCTGCCGCTCAGGGGTGGGGGCCGGGGGGGAGGACAGTAGGTCCCTCCTCCACATTCTTAGGGCCCCCATACGTTGCACAGGGGTGGGGGCAATAGTTTTTTTGTTTTTTTTGTTTTTTACAGTGAGCAGCCACAGGCCACAGGTTGCTAACTGCTTACTAGACATGCCCCTACTCGCGGTTTAGCGAGTAGGGGCTAAATTTACTAATGCTAAGTAATCTTTACTTAGTATTAGTAAAATTGGCCAAAAGACCAATTTAGGTCTTTCAGGCTTTTGGTAGATAACTCCCTAATACCGTGGAAATTAGGGAGTTATCTACTAAGCGGCTGCAAGATGCAGCCGCGGCAATGAATAGGATCGGATTATTTTTATGTTGTTTTAAGTGATTTCCCTATCCACATTTGTTTGCAAGGCACTTGTCCTACTCTTAGGCCCATTTTACTTCCTTAGGCCCATTTTATTTTGCAGCCCTCTAGCCCTTTCCAGGACTTTTTTGGAGCCATTTTTGTGCCCAAAGATTCGGGTCCCTATTGACTTCAATGGGGTTCGGGTTTGGGGTCAAGTTCGATCCCGATCCCGGACTTTTTTCCAAAGTTCGGTCGAACCCGCCGGACCCGAACATCCAGGTGTCCGCTCATCTCTAGTTAGCAGTAATCTAAATTTGTATAAATTTCTTCTGTAGTGATATATACTTAAACAGTTAAATCTTAACGGGTGACTAATATTCCTATTACTTTCTCTCTTTCTCTTATTTGTGATATTCTCAAAATTTAAACTCCTGTGTTAAAGGGATGCTATAGTCACATGAACAACTTCAGCTTAATGAGGTTGTTCAGGTGAGAACTATAGCTCCCTGCAGCCTTTCTCATGTAAACTCTGTATTTTCTTCGAAAATACAGTTTTTTTCATTGAAAGCTAGGAACCCCGGAACCCCTCCAGTTGCAGTCATTCAGAGTGAATCAGAAGGACTTCGGAGCACTGGCGGATCCGGGGGTGGGGGGGAGGCAACAGGGCAATTACCGCCCCCAGAGATCCTATGCTCTCTCCTGCAGGGCCGGTGCTATCCAATTTAATGCAAGTGTCCACTTCTTCTTAACTAATAAGACACTCTGGGGAAAAAAAAATATTGACAGTTCTTCACTATTGGCACATTCTTCCTTCTAACTGCTTAGCTCTCAGTTAAAATAATTAAATCCTTTCATCCAACGTATGAGATTTTAGCTGAGAGACCCTTTCCTGGAATGTCCTTCACAACCTCTTTAACAAAAAAACAAAACAAAAAAACTCCCATAATATTAAACTTCTCTCTTCTTATCTGCTCCTTCTCCCCACTTATCGAATCTCTAATTTCGAATTTTTCCTTTTATCCAGATGTTTTCTACGCAGTTTAACTTAACCAGATGTCCATCTGAAAGAATCCATATCACAGTCGGGTAACCCCAGGAATACTTAATGTTTTTTTTCCGCAAAATGTTAGTTATTAACGAAAATCTCTTCTTTTGGGCTCTAGTGAAGGATAGATCTTGTAGTAAAATTATATTTTTTAATTCTTCTTTAAGAGGCTTTATTCTGCTTGTGCGGAGAATGATATCTTTAAACTGAAAGAAAGGAAAGTTGACAATTATATTCCTTGACAGATTTTCTGGTACTGATTTTGGTCTAAATACTCGATGGCATCTCTCTATATTGGCATTATAGTTTGTTATATTAATTTCCCATGACAACCAGAGTTTGTTTAGGAATTCCATAATTTTTTTCATGTGTAACTGACTCCGACAGTCGCAAGTTGGTTCTTTGCGCTTGGTCTTCCATGTCTCCCATCTTTATTTCTAGATTTTTTAATTGGTTATTCAATAAATTTTGTTCTTTCAGCCACTTTTCCTGGAATTCTGAGGGCTCAACTTTTTTTCCCACTACATTAATTCTGTTTGTCAGACTTCCGATCTGTTTATATTTTCAGTATTTTTATTTTTTTTAATTAATAATGGCTTCTAATGGTTCTTGTAGACAAATTCTTAAAAAAATCTGCTGTGATAGTGTCAGGACTTATCTGTTCGGCTCCGTTCCGGCATTTCCTGTATGCGGAACCATCCCCGCCCCCTCTCTGACGAGGCTCTCTCAAGCTTTACAGAGAGACCGCGCCAGATTCAAAATTGCTTAGTGATTTCTCGTTGTTACTTCCGCAATCACATTGCCGGCTAAGCTCTTCTCCGTTAATACTGTGTACCGAACCTTGGACTGTTTTAACGGATTTCTGCCTTCTCATCTCCCTCTGACCACGGACCGTGTATTGGATTTACCTGCTCTCTTCCTAAATACTGGAAACCGGACTGTTAGATGTTTAACCATCCGGCAGACTCAAACTAACCTTCCTTTGGAGGACAACTCCCAACAATCCTAAGTATACAATTTAATACTGTTTCTGAGTTTTTACTTGCTAATGAACTGTTATCTGCTTGCTAAAATCTGCTACTACTAAAATACTATTACAATTATTAATGCTTTATGTCTTCAACTAACAACCTGCAAAAGCCACGCTGCCTTAAAGCTACAGTAACCTTATTAATTAAAGGATTCTCATTTCACTCTCTATTATAAAAATAAGGAAATTTATAATCTGCAGTTGTGTTCCACATTTAAACCACTTGTGACATAACAGAATCAGAATCTTTAAATCATAGAGTCGACATACTAAGTCAAGGTATGCAGGATTTACAAATTGCAAACGAGAGAATTCTCTCTTATATCAGAGAGATCCAAAACAAGGTTTCTCATTCCTCAAGTGATCCTGCTGTCTGCAACCCAGAAAAGTTTTTTGGAGATCGCTCCAAATACAGAGAATTTTTGAATTCATGTAAATTATTGTTTACTCTTAAACCCAGGTCATACCCTACTGACAGAATTAAAGTCTGTTCTATAATCTCATTCCTAAAAGGAGAACCTATGTCCTGGGCGCATTCCTTTCTAGAAAATGAGGATCCATACTGGATTCATTAGATGATTTTATTGAGGCAATGTCATTTCTTTATGAGGAACCGAATAAACAAGCCACTGCTGATCTTACTATTAGATCACTACAACAACGAAATCGACCTGTAGAAGATTATATTACTGAGTTCAAATGATGGGCATTGGAAACCCAATGGAATGATATCACTCTGCGCAATCAGTTCCGTTTAGGATTGTCTGAAACAGTTAAAGACGAATTATCTAGAACCACACTTCCACCTACTCTCGATACACTAATTCAACTCTCTATCAGTATAGACAGAAGAATCAGAGAACGTAAAGCAGAGAAAGCACTCACTAATTCACTTTGGGAAAAAAACCCAGTGCTGCTACAAGAATCCCTAGTAAACCCCTGCAACCAATTGAACCTATGGAAATCGGTTTTATTAGGGGACCCCTTTCTACTGAGGAAAAAACTAGGAGAGAATTGAATCTCTGCATGTATTGTGCTTCTAATGAACATCTTTTACAAGAATGTCATCTATTAAAACGCTCTAAGGGAGGTAAGGCTAGAATTAATACTTCAATATTGAAAACCCTTCCCTCTTCCTCCTCCTTTGCAAAAAGCATATTTTGTCTCTATCCGAGTTATTGATGGTTCTTTAATACCCTCTGGTCCCATAAAATATGAAACTATTTCTATTTTGACAACTATCAATCATAACCATTCCGAGTTTCTTGTTTTTGATATTGTGAAATCCCCTTTTTTTCCAATCATCTTGGGTATCAATTGGTTACAAACTCATGATCCTCTCCACTGTGCTCCCTCTCCTTTGAGTCAAATTATTGTAAGGAAAACTGTCTTCCACATATTCCTATACTTCAATTAACTCAAGAAAAACTAATACCTGAACAGTATTCGGACTTCTTTGATGGTTTTTAGTAAAAAAGAAGCTGAAACTCTTCCTCCTCATAGGATTTATGATTGTCTTATCGACTTAATTCCTGGTGCTCCCATCCCGTATAGTCACATATACCCTCTTTCTGAGAAGGAATTAGAAACCTTTAAGGAGTACCTTGAGGAAAACCTCTGTAAAGGATTCATACGTCTTTCCACATCTCCTGCTGCTTCCGGGATCTTCTTGGTAAGGAATAAAGATCAAACTATACGTCCCATAATTGACTACCGCACATTAAATAAAAAAACAGTTAAAAAACGTTACCCTCTACCTTTGATTCCCGAATTAATTGAAAGATTAAGAACGGCAACTATCTTCACCAAACTTGACCTCAGAGGGGCTTACAACCTAATTAGGATAAAATAAGATGATGAATGGAAAACAGCTTTCCGTACTAGATATGGCCGCTTCGAAGAGGCCATATCACTTGTGACATAACAGATAGGTGTATCATTAGAGAAATTTACACTGCTTGAAGAGTCGTCTATACCAGACAGTACAGATTCTTCCATATTTTTTTTTCTTTTGATGCCTTATTGACTAGGGGGAAAAAGAAAAACTTACTTTTCCCCTTTAACATCTTTCTTCTTGTGTTTTTTTTGCCATTATTTTTTCTTGAGTTTTAGCGGCCATAGCTCAGACGCATCTAGGGTTTACAAATAGTCTGTCTTATTCTTTCCTTGTTTCCTCTTTTATACTAGATTGGGGGGTAATTGCACTCACTCTCCTAGTGTAACATTTAATATGTTATATCCAAAATATAACTTTTCCCCAGCTCCCTTGCTTTAATCTAAATCACTTCCAACATAAAGAGAGTTTTTTATCCGATTAAGTTGCTATATAAATTTTACAATAGCAACCTTTTAATCAATTGCATATAAGGATATATCTTGTTGCTATAGCAATCTATCACTTAAAATAAGAAACTTTGACCCAGAGCTTCTTTAGCATATTATCAGCTCCTTCCCTTTTTCCTTAAAGGGACACTATAGTCACCAGAACAACTACAGTTTATTGCATTTGATCTGGTGAGTAGAATCATACCCTTCAGGCTTTTTGCTGTAAACACTGTCTTTTCATAGAAAATGCATTGTTTACATTACAGCCTAGCAGGACCGCCATCAGGGGGTGACAACAATAATGGTTGTCACTGGCCCGGTGGCCCAGGGGGGCCCGGCCATCCGGGCCCCACATGGAGCGGTGAACCTGCCGCAGGTGCATCTGCACCGGGGCCCATCAGGTGGCCCGAGCATTTAGTAAGCAATGCCCCACCAGGTTTGCAATGCGATCAGCAATGCAGCCGCGTAATAGCGCAACCGGGCCCCCCCAAAAAAATTGCGGCTACACCGCAAGTGCTGCTGGGAGGAAGTGATGGCCGGTCACTTCCTCCCAGCTTACACGCGCGGGGGGAGAGCAGAGGGAGAGCGGAGGACACCAGAGGCATACACTCCCATCATCCCCAGCCAATTATGCATGTATGTATGTATGTATGTGTGTGTGTGTGTGTGTGTATGTCAGTATGTATGTCTGTGTCTGTGTGTATGTATGTCAGTATGCATGTATGTCTGTGTGTGTGTATGTGTCTATCTATCTTTATGTGTTTATGTCAGTATGTATATATGTCTCTATGTATGTATGCCTGTGTGTGTGTGTGTGTGTGTGTGTGTGTCAGTATGTATGTGTGTATGTATCTACCTATCTATCTATCAGTATGCATGTATGTCTGTGTGTGTGTATGTCTGTATGTATCTGTGTGTGTGTGTGTGTATGTGTATGTATGTCAGTATGTATTTATGTGTATGTATGTCTGTATGCATGTGTGTGTCAGTATGTGAGTATGTGTGTGTATCTATGTATGTGTCTATATGTGTGTATGTCTTTTTCAGTATTTGTGCTTGTTAGTATATGTGTATCTTCCTGTGTGTGTGTCTGTGCCCTTTTATGTGTGTGTATTCCTGTGGGTGGGATTTGGAGGCGGGTCTTGAAGACGGGCACCCGGGGGCTATGTTAGGGGCCCCACAATTTCTGATGGTGGCCCTGCAGCCTAGTGATAACTTCACCGGCCACTCATCAGATGGCTGCTAAAGATGCTTCCTATCTCAGTCTTGCCTAGTGTGCATCACATATCGGTATCTCCTCCCTTTGCATGCAGACAGTAAACTTTCCTCATAGAGATTAATTGATTCAATGAATCTCTATGAGGAGATGCTGATTGGCCAGGACTGTGTTTGACTTGTGCTGGCCCTGCCCCTGATCTGCCTCCTTCACAGTCTCAGCCAATCCTATGGGGAAGTACTGTGATTGGCTCAGAACAACACTTCTGATGATGTCAGCAGGCAGCTTGCTATTCTGAGGCACACAGGAGCAGAGCCAGCAGCTTCAGGCTTGAATACAAGTAAGATTTTACTATATTTAGGGAGGCACGAGATGGCCAGAGGGGCTAGATGGTGGTTTTAATACTATAGGGTCAGAATAATGTTTGTGTTCCTGACCCTATAGTGCTCCTTTAAGGTTAAACAGTATTTTCATACAGAATAGGGTCAGAGAAAAGTACAAGCGCCTTCCTGTAGCTTGTAGATCGCTTGTGAACCGCTGTGTACCGGGGTCCCTTCTGCCTTTCTCCTTGTCAGTTTGTAGGGGATATATCATTCTGCGTTGGCCATTTTAGCCACCCAAACTTATGTTAACCATGCAGACACAATTCAGCCGCTGCTCACAAAACCATGCTGCAGCGTTAGCGGTTTCTCCTCACTGGACTTCCTTAACTCCGCCCATGGATGCGTACGGGAGCGTCACCTATGTCATCCCAGCACAACCCTGTGGATTGTCTACATCACTCTTATTGTTCCAAGGTACATTAAAACAAAAAGTTTTAGTCCTATCAATTACATTTAAGCCATACCATCTGCATACTTTAACATATATGCTATAATACTCTCTTTTTTACAGATTCTGACACACAACCTTACATAATTTATTGTTAAAAACTTTCCATGTCTACAACATTCATGTCTTCATTTTCTAGTTTTTTTTTGTTAGTTTTTTATAACTTTTTCTCTGCTCCATGTCTCAATTCTACTTCTCCCCAAAAAAAGGATTCTAACTAATTTTCTTGAACACTTATCTCCTAGCCAGGGCCGATGCAAGGATTTTTGGGAAAAACTGTTGAAATACAACCAAGGTACACTCAAAGAAGGGGGGTTACCCCTAGTGGAAGTACATAACAAAAAGGAATGCAGAGAGTACCTAACGGAACGCAATACAAGGAGAGCTATCACTGCGTGAAAAATGTGCAAATGATGCACAGTATCAACACAAAAGAAGTCTAAATAAAAATAAAAATAACAAATAACTTTATTAGGAATACGTGATAAAAAAAAAGAATAGAACATGAATGAAAAATTAAAAACAACCAAGATAGTACCCCATAAAATAAAAGGTAAATGGTTGATGTCTAGATCAACCACACGTCTGTGCAGGGTGAAAAAAAGGGAGCGCAACAAGGAGGAGGGATAATAGGATGAAAAAAGCTATATAAAGTACAGTAGGTAAAAAATAAATAATAATACTGACTAGAATATACAATAGCTAGATAGCTAACTGGTAAATAGAATAATCATTGAATAAGCTAACTCGCTAGTGTAAAATTGCTACAAAGATATCGAATGCCGGTAGTAACAATTGTAGCACTGGCTACAAAAATTGTGCGTATCGGCTAACAGATAAATGAAACGTTATAACTTTTCTGTAATGATTGTGAAACTGCTGCTACCATTAGGTGCAAAGCGTAGCTACAGATTTAGCACTACAATATAGAACTGACGTGCTTAAAATAGCTGGATGTCAGCAATACTGTTGGCAACAGAAAGAATGAATGATAGTTGATATGAAGAATCAATAGAACTGAGCAGCTACACTGGAAATCTGCAGCAGAGTATATATAGAAAGATAAAAGGCAGAAAAAGGAGAGTAATCCTAAAACTAAAGAACACCCCCCATGTGCCTTCGAGGGCACCAGGACCTAAAGCCCACTAAAGATCGCCTATTAGAGACAGCAACCAGAGAGAAGATATAATATAATCTAGAAGGGTAGTAGGTAGAAGGCGAAAGATTACGCCAGAGATCCCCTGACGCGCGCGTTTCACCTCAGCTCGTCAGAGGGGAACTGAGTGCCGCCAACTAGAGCATTTAAATATGTAAGCCGAAGTGTTGATTGGCTGCACATAATGCTTGTGATTGGATGGTCGTACGATGATGTCATCAGAGGGGAGGAGAAGGGGAGTGTGCCTACGGGTGTATTTGCCGAGTACACTTAACCCTTCATGTACCCAACATGAATGCAATACAGTAAAGGTCTAGCTTAGATAGCAATGAAACCTGCTATGTAATAACACAAAAACCAATCAGTGAAATGAAATGAAATAATAAAAAAACTGAGAAAACATAACATTTATATTTCAAAAGAATCGGGATTATAAAACCCCGATGAAAAACCTTAATTGAAGATATGAAACACATACATTCTAGTGAGAGGCAAACTGCAGAACATTGTGGTGATACAAGCAATGTAGACCATAGAAAAAGATCAAAGATAAGGATCATATATAAGAGTGTATAAGAGTAGGCAGCAAGGGAAAATGAATAACAGAATTGAAATCATGATATTGCTATTAAGCAAGGGACCAGAAAATAAACTGGAACCAAAGAATTTAAGAAATAAAGAATAAGGATTTTTGGGTAAATAGGAGAAGATGCATTCCCCCTCCCCCCCCCAAAAAAATAACATCTTCACTTGTGTGCCTCTTAACCTCCCTTTTGTGTTTCTTATCCCCTCTTTTAAATGTCTTACTCCCTTCAGTGTATCTTATCTCCTATTTTCCCCATTGTTTATCTCTTACAACCCCCTTGTGTGTCTCTTATCTCCCCTCTTTGTATGACTCTTACATCCTCCAACATTTTTTGTCTCTTACTCCTCCCAGCCTCTTTGTGTGACTCCTCTCCCATCCTCTTAGTGTCTTTTACTATTCCCAACTCCTTTGTGTGTGTGTGTCTCCCCCTCAGTCCCCCTGTGTGTCTCTTTTTTCCCTTATCAAGCCCCGATGTGTGTTTCTTTCACATCCAGCCCCTCTCCCCTCCCCATGCCTTAGTGGTCCCCTCCAAACCCCCTCCTTCCCCTGTCCCTTAGTGTTTCTTTCATCTCCTCTTCTTGTCCCTTGGCTCCCCCCTACCCTCTTAGTGGTTCCATCTCCTTCCTGGTGGGCCTCCTACCTCTCTTGCAGCGTGGCCAAGCGGAGCGGATCCCAGTACAGGAGCTTCAGTGAGAACTTCCTGTCAGTCCGGCCGGGTACAGGAAACAGAAGATCCTGTACCGCGCTCTGCTTGGCCATGCTACACTTAGTGGTGTATACACACTGACAGTCACACACACTCAATGACAAACACACAGACATCACTGACAGACACAGACTCACTGATCTGACACACACTCATTCATTGACAGACACCCACACAAACACACACACACTGACAGACACACAAACACTGGCAGACTCATTGACAGACACACACTGATAGTCACAAGCAGACTCTCATTGATTTGACACTCACAAACACTGATAGACACACTCATACACTCACATGTACACACATACACTCACAGACACACACACTCACTCACTCATATACACACTCATACATTCACTCACAGACACACACTCATACACTTACTCAGACACACACTCATACACTTACTCACAGACACACACACTCACACACATACACTCACAGACACACACACACTCACTATTTATTAATATTATTATAATTAAAAATATCCCACCCAGCCTCCCTAGTTGGAGAGCTGGCGTGGGTCTGTCGTTGGGGGTCCAGTGGGGCTGCTGTGAGGCATGCAGCTGTATTGGCATCCGAGGGGGCGAGGGAGCTCTGATCTCCCTGCTCTGCTTTTTCGCGCAAGCAGAGCAGGGAGATTAGAGCTTCCTCGCCGCTGCCTCGAATGCCAATAGAGCCGCATACCGGGGGTCCAGAAGGTGACCTGGTAGGAGGGAGCGCTTTCCTCCTGCCGGTCACTGGAATCTTGCAAGCCCAGAGCCGGTGCACCCTAAGGCGCCGCCTGTGCTGCATTATGGATGCACCGGCCCTGCTCCCAGCAGAAATATTAAATTTAAATATAATTGGTAATAAAAAAGTTTTTATTGCCAGTGAAGGCACAGCCTCCCGCACAAACTCCCACACCTGTGACTATGGAGGCCATTGGTGAGCTTATGGCAGACCACCACAGAAAGATTTCAGCCGAAGTAGCCTCGATCAGGGAGGACCTAAAAAGCTTCTCAAATCGGCTTGGAGCAGTGGAAAGCACCTCCAACGTCCACACGCGCCAAATCACAGAACTACAGTCCGCAGTCCAGGACCTGAGACAACAAGCCATGCTCCACGACCAGCAACTAGCCACACAGGAAGACAAGCAACGCCTAAATAATCTGAAAATCAGAGGTGTCGCAGACTCTGTCCCGGAGGCTGAGCTCCCACACTATGCCAGGCGGCTCCTTACCGCGATACTAACGCCAAAAGCAGCCAAAGCAATTCCACTAGTTTGGATTTTCTGCATACCGAGGCCAGCTAAAGCACCACCGGCAGCCACCAAAGACATAATACTCTGCTTTCAAAACTCAAAAGAAAAAAGGCATTCCTGGAAGCCACCAAGGGTCAACCGACTTACCCCTTTGAAGAAATGACACTGTCGTTTTACTCTGATCTCTCGAACTGTCTTGCGACAGCATCAACTCAAGTACCACTGGGGACCAGGTCAGACCCTACAGGTTGACGGAGCAGGAGGCCCACCTCAGACTGCACTCGATTCAGAGACACCTCCAGCAGAGCCCACACGCAGCCTAAGGAGGGATGCAGCCAATGCACCAGAGTTTGTACCACGACAACCACACACGGAGCCCTATGCAGCAGCAATGACCTGAACGAGGACTATAAACCTCAGAACACTCACCAGGATGCTCTCTCATTTTTCCAGACAACCATAAAGTACGCGGATTACAAATTGAGACTTTACGCGCTTGTTAGAATTCAATATATTTATTAGTTGATATTATTGTTTAGTTTACACTTTTACTTGTCAGTTATAGTGCCACACCAGTCGCGACCACTGACATGTCGACAGGGGCTTAGACACAGATCCATCCAACAGCCAGATAACAACCGTCTTCCTCTCTCCCCCCCCGCCCCCACCACACACGATTACAGCGCAAGGGCTTGGCCCTTCCCGAGGACATGCTTAAGACCCCACTCACAGATCAGGCCAGCATATTAAGACCTTTGCGGACCTATACATATGGAGATTCCTCCTTCACAAATACTCCACCGGGTGAGCACTATCCCAGCGCCTTCAACTACTTCTATAAACACCAGCTACACCAACCCACCGCACTACACATACTCACTCACCACAAGCCAACTCACACAACATAACTACCTTAACGAAAGAAGCCTTACTTAACCAGTGCAGTCTGGCGCAACTAGACAGCTCTAGTTTAGTACTAAACAGACGACTCGCAAATACACACGCAACAACCCACAAAATGACCGTTATCCTGAGCTCATTGTTGATGCAAGTGTTGATGCTTACAGATGATGCCTTTAGTTTCTGAATACTTTCCAAAACTGCCTCTGCAAACATACACCAAAAAATGTGCAGTTAAAGCAAATGCCACTGTGTTACCATATGCTTGTATGCTTCTGATCCTGCTGTTGTGGCAGTGTAAGATGGATTGTTCAATATGCACAATAAAAAATAAAGAATTTTAAAAAAATAAAGCTTTTATTATTAAAACGTTCCCCTCGAATGATAAAATCTTTTCATTTCACAGACCAGTTACGTGATTTACTCAATCCACAATTTTTATTTATCCTAAACATTCAGTCGCACCATCTACAATGGCCATCCACACAATTTCAACTATTTCCACCATCCAATTGGTTTACATGCTCATTTACCTCAATTTAATTTAAAACCTCTCGCAATTGAAAAAATCTTGACCAAAAGTTATACTCTTCTTAAAACTGCTTGCGATTTGCAAATAACAGTCACATCATCCCTGTACCTAATCACTTTCATACTTCTCGCACCACTCCTTTTTCACCTTTCACCATATAATGATTTCTTATACTAGCCTTGCAATACCATAACATATATCTCTATATTATTAAGCTCTCGGCAGTCTGTTTCTCAGGAACTGCACATACTTGCTCTTCTCCTATCATACCTTCAACCACTATCTTTTTTCTATTTGCAATTAGATTTGCTATTATTTCATAATCTGAATTAAGCAGTGTAACTGGTCTCAATATGCAAAGGCGGGGGGAGGTCCTTGCAAGGACCTCACAATCACATGGACGGCATAGCAGTCCAAGGCAATGCCAGCAGGGGGAGTGCCTGTACAAAAAATAATAAAAGTTTAAAACATTGTAAAATTAAAATATATATATACTTAGATTATTATATAAATGATTTAAGTGTGTATATGTGTGTGTGTGTGTGTGTGTGTGTGTGTGTGTATATATATATATATATATATATATATATATATATATATATATATATATATATATATATATATATATATATATATAGACAGACTGGGGTGCACTCACAGGTCTTGTAGAAAGACGACAATCAAATACTTTAAAGTGAAAAAAACTTCATTGTAGTCGTGATGAAAATCAACGTTTCGACCCCTAAGGGTCTTTTTCAAGATCACAATACATTTCAAATAGTGGCATTATATACAAAATCAATAAATCAAGAAACTTACCCAAACATGTGAAAGCATTAATTAGGAACCCAGTAACCCGCGAAACCGGAAACCCGGAAGTGCTGTATGCCGTGATGACGTCATCACGTAGTGACGTCTCACGGAAGAGACCAGTGATAAGTGGTAACCAGGCGACCGAACGACGCCGTGCCTAAAGTGAACTGTGTAGAAAAAAGAACAGCATCCTGAGATAGGGGATTTTAACAAGAACGGACACAAAGTGTCTAGATGGAGGGATATAAATAAGCTATACAGCTAAATAGCAAAGGGGGCATTGGAATGTGCCTATACTAAATATATAATAATACATATGTATATGTATACTACAGGATCTGCTAATATAACATACAGAAGCACAAAGCAAACATCAAACAAACAAAAAGAATATGTACCCATAAGAAAATCATAAAAAATCATAAAAATCAATAAAATGTATATGAATCACCCGTTCATACATCTTCCAAATAAGTGCAAAAAAGTGAACACCAGTGAACACCAGTAAACCTCTAAGTGTAAACATGGAAGAGAAGGGTGACAATATAACAAACCTATCAGCCAAAGACTTAGTATATTAGATCTAGTAATTAAATCCTAAACATACCCCATTTACTACAACAACATGTCTATATATGGTAATAATCTTTACAAAGATATATCTTATAGCCATATTGATAATCAAAATTGTAGGCATATCGCAAAAGACAGCAAAAGAGCCATATAAGAAGAGCTACATTGAGGAACTAAAGAAATAATAATAATAATACTAATAATTAAAAATAAACATAGAAATAAAAATAAAAATAATAATAAAAAAATAAAAATAAAAATGAAAATAAAAATAAAAATAAAAATACTAATAAATATAAAAAAATAATAAAAATAAAAATAATAGTAATAATAATAATAATAATAAAAATAAAAATCAATATAAAAATCAAAATCAAAATCAAAATGAAAATAAAAATGAAAATAAAAATAAAGATAAAGATAAAGATAAAAATAAAAATAAAAATGAACACAGAAACTAATCAGCCAAGAACAAGGACACAAGATGTATCTACAAAAAAACAGAGAAGACTATATTTTCATTTAATCCTTTAGGACCGACCGTATCTAATTTATAAATCCAGGCTGCTTCTTTTTGTAATAAAGCTTTAGATCTGTCACCTCCACGGGGAAGAGGAGGGACATGATCAATCGCTATAAATTTTAATGTGGGCAAGTGATGTTGCACTGCCAAAAAATGTTTGGCAACAGGTTTTTCTGTTTTATTATCTCGAAAAGCGGTCATAATTCCTGAACGATGACCGCGTATACGATCACGTAATGTCAAATCAGTCTTGCCTATATACGAGAGGCCACATGGGCAAGTAATCATGTAAATGACATGATCAGTGGTACACGTAATATAGTGTGGTATAGATATACGTTTGCCACTATGAGGATGGCTAAATGTTGTACCACTGATCATGTGACTACATGTAACGCAGCCAGAACATTTAAAACATCCTTTCTTTTTAACAACAGAAGGTTTCTTATAACATTGAACAGGGTCGCTCTTCACCAATAAATCGCGGAGATTTTTATGGGCCGACCCATAGTGTCCGCGAATGAGGGCATCATTGAACCCATTGCACAATATGTTGATTATTACATTAAAGACCTTGTGAAAGAACTTCCCACTTGTTTGAAGGATACACCGGAATTTCTAGAACATATTCGTCAGCTAGATATACTAAAACATAAAGATATTCTTCTTGTCACACTTGATGTGCAAAGTTTATATACCGTCATACCTCATGACCTTGGTATACAAGCAGTACGGGAAATGTTATGTGGTTCGGAGACATACGTTGGACCTCCAATTGAGTATCTTATCGAGTTTTTGTCCATTGCATTAACTTGCAATTATTATAAATTTGAGGACCAATTTTTCCTCCAGACATCAGGCACAGCTATGGGGGCGGCTATGGCGCCCTCATATGCTAATTCCTTTATGTTTTGGTTTGAAAATAAATATATTTTGCCAGTGTATCAACAAAATTTTTTGAAATATCTTCGATATGTGGACGATATCTTCCTGGTATGGGATGGTACAGTAGAGGAATTAGAAGATATGGTTCAAACTGTTAATTCTTCACCAGTACCTATTACCCTTACACCTTCGTGGCATGAAACATCTATACAATTCCTAGACGTTCAAATATACAAACATCCAGAGAAATGTACATTATGTTATACACTATACAGAAAACAGACCGATCGGAATACGCTCTTGTTGGCGACCAGTTTCCATCCTCAACACTTTAAGGATGCATTACCTGTATCACAGTTCCTCCGGGTTCTTCGGTACAATAGTGAAATGTCATCTAGAGATATACAACTCCAAGAGATGTATGTACGTTTTCTTGCACGTGGCTACCATCCTCGGATATTGGATAAAGCTAAGAATCAAGCGATGAAACGCTTCACAGACCAGACCAGCAGTACTTCAGCCAGGATCACGAAACAACCTCATAATAATATTTTTTTACCAATAACTTTTCATACAGGTACATTAAAAATGAGAGATTCTATAAAAAAAACATTGGGACATTCTTCAGGCGGATGGGAATCTCCCTAACATATTTCAACAAAAACCGATCATCAGTTATAAAAGGAATAAAAATCTCCGCAATTTATTGGTGAAGAGCGACCCTGTTCAATGTTATAAGAAACCTTCTGTTGTTAAAAAGAAAGGATGTTTTAAATGTTCTGGCTGCGTTACATGTAGTCACATGATCAGTGGTACAACATTTAGCCATCCTCATAGTGGCAAACGTATATCTATACCACACTATATTACGTGTACCACTGATCATGTCATTTACATGATTACTTGCCCATGTGGCCTCTCGTATATAGGCAAGACTGATTTGACATTACGTGATCGTATACGCGGTCATCGTTCAGGAATTATGACCGCTTTTCGAGATAATAAAACAGAAAACCTGTTGCCAAAATTTTTTGGCAGCGCAACATCACTTGCCCACATTAAAATTTATAGCGATTGATCATGTCCCTCCTCTTCCCCGAGGTGACAGAGCTAAAGCTTTATTACAAAAAGAAGCAGCCTGGATTTATAAATTAGATACGGTCGCTCCTAAAGGATTAAATGAAAATATAGTCTTCTCTGTTTTTTTGTAGATACATCTTGTGTCCTTGTTCTTGGCTGATTAGTTTCTGTGTTCATTTTTATTTTTATTTTTATCTTTATTTTTATTTTCATTTTTATTTTTATTTTTATTATTATTATTATTATTTTTATTTTTATTATTTTTTTATATTTATTAGTATTTTTATTTTTATTTTTATTTTCATTTTTATTTTTATTTTTTTATTATTATTTTTATTTTTATTTCTATGTTTATTTTTAATTATTAGTATTATTATTATTATTTCTTTAGTTCCTCAATGTAGCTCTTCTTATATGGCTCTTTTGCTGTCTTTTGCGATATGCCTACAATTTTGATTATCAATATGGCTATAAGATATATCTTTGTAAAGATTATTACCATATATAGACATGTTGTTGTAGTAAATGGGGTATGTTTAGGATTTAATTACTAGATCTAATATACTAAGTCTTTGGCTGATAGGTTTGTTATATTGTCACCCTTCTCTTCCATGTTTACACTTAGAGGTTTACTGGTGTTCACTGGTGTTCACTTTTTTGCACTTATTTGGAAGATGTATGAACGGGTGATTCATATACATTTTATTGATTTTTATGATTTTTTATGATTTTCTTATGGGTACATATTCTTTTTGTTTGTTTGATGTTTGCTTTGTGCTTCTGTATGTTATATTAGCAGATCCTGTAGTATACATATACATATGTATTATTATATATTTAGTATAGGCACATTCCAATGCCCCCTTTGCTATTTAGCTGTATAGCTTATTTATATGCCTCCATCTAGACACTTTGTGTCCGTTCTTGTTAAAATCCCCTATCTCGGGATGCTGTTCTTTTTTCTACACAGTTCACTTTAGGCACGGCGTCTTTGGGTCGCCTGGTTACCACTTATCACTGGTCTCTTCCGTGAGACGTCACTACGTGATGACGTCATCACGGCATACAGCACTTCCGGGTTTCCGGTTTCGCGGGTTACTGGGTTCCTAATTAATGCTTTCACATGTTTGGGTAAGTTTCTTGATTTATTGATTTTGTATATAATGCCACTATTTGAAATGTATTGTGATCTTGAAAAAGACCCTTAGGGGTCGAAACGTTGATTTTCATCACGACTACAATGAAGTTTTTTTCACTTTAAAGTATTTGATTGTCGTCTTTCTTCAAGACCTGTGAGTGCACCCCAGTCTGTCTATATATATATATATCTAACGCGGGTTGTACCGAGGCATAATATATTTTGTTTATATTCCAGCTTTGGAAGTAAGGAGAGTGCCAAGCAGGTATTGCAAAATTGTTTTATATATATATATATATATATATATATATATATATACACACACAAAAATCCAAATGGATGGTTGCACTCACGGATTTGAATAAAAGTCCAAAGTTTATTGTAAAGTCATAAAAAAACTGCAATCAACGTTTCAGTCCTTCCAAGAGGACTTTCATCAGGATCATAAAAAACACACACATACATACACATACACTATCTAAATGTATTTTAATATTAATAGATATATATATTAATTTCAAAATACACGCAGAATGATATTGATTAAATATATATATAAAATAATCATTATATATATTTATATATAATATAAAATAAATATGTAAATACGTTAAAAATACTAAAAAGTAAATAAAAATATACAGGTGTAAATTCGTAATTTAAAATTTATATATATATATATATATATATATAGATAGATAGATAGATAGATAGATATCAAAATGCAGCTTCACAATGAATGTAAAATGGATGCTGTCCAGGAGGAGGGAGGGTCTGGGAGGGAGGGTCTGCTGCTGATTGGTTGGAATGTGTCTGCTGACTGTGAGGTACAGGGTCAAAGTTTACTCAATGATGAGTCCGTGGCGAACCGTTCGCGAACTGTTCGGCGAACCGTTCGGGACATCACTAATCACTATATATATATATATATATATATACCTATATATAAATAAAAATAATTTAAAAAAATTATATATATATATATATATATTTGTGGTCATGGCATAAGCCGTAGTATTATTGACATAAGACAAACATAGAATGGAAATGTCAGTTGTGGTGTGCCGGAACTGACGAGGAAGTAGGCCTGAAATAAAAGAGGGCTTACCTTATAGAATGCTTATAAAAAGTGGTGTGGTGGGTGGGACAATTCGCCAGACCCAACAGGTAATGAGGGAAGGGTTGATGCTCCTTAAGAAGGGGGACCAAGCCCCTCCCACAACTTCAGGCCACGCCTTCCATTTGTGGTCATGGCATAAGCCGTAGTATTATTGACATAAGACAAACATAGAATGGAAATGTCAGTTGTGGTGTGCCGGAACTGACGAGGAAGTAGGCCTGAAATAAAAGAGGGCAAAAAGATATAACCATTTATTGTTCTATAACTCAACACTACACATTACATATTCATGGTTTTGAAAGCAAGACGTACTTCTTGTACAGGCTGAGGGATGTAGCGGGTGTATGCTGTGGATTTCCATCGGCCTAATATTTTGATAATGTGAGCCAGTATATTCTTTTTTGAAGCTGTAGTTGCGGCTCCTATGCGGAAGGAGTGTCCAGAATAGCTGGCTGGGTTCAAACCTAACCGGATCAACAACATCCTAACATACATCATGAATTTGCTCGTAGTGAGTACATTACCGTGCAAGGATAGGAGTGGTTGTGTTGGAGCCATATTACAGAAAGCCAGAAGAGTGTCAAAAACTTCCACTGGACACCAGATATTATTAGTGGGGTAATAGGGTATAATGACTGTCTGACCTTTGGCGCTAGTTTTGGTATGGTGTAGGGACAGTTGATAGTGATCGTGCACCTTTACGAGATCGGATCTAGTGATGAAGGTGAGCAAGTTAACGCTCGTGGTGGTGAATTCTCTGGGCCTCAGAAAACCGTAAAATGCCAGATAGCTGTTTTAATAACACGATTGGTATGGCCTTCGAATGGTGAGGTGTCTAGTAGATTTGATAGTGCCTGGAATAATAGATCGTGGATGGGTAGTCTAGCAGGTGCGGGTGTAGGAGTGGAGTCTTTGATACCTTTAAGTATAGCCTTAACTTGGTAGGAGGATAGAAAGCGTTGTTTGTTAGGCCAAGAAGTGAGTATGTGGTGTTGAATACCTGTGATATACAATTTAATGGTGTTGTATGACAATGTTAGATGAAGGTGGCAAAAGGAGATGAAAGCAATAATGGTTTCCATGGAAAAGTCCAACAAGAATTTATTAAATACATCAAAAGCTCTACCATATGCCTTCCTAGTATTAGCAGAAAGACCGAGCTGTGAGAGTTGCCGCCCATGACATAGCAGCTCTTTTACTCCCAGACCATTTCCTGCCACTGTGGTACCGGAGTTGGTATTAGGGTAGCTGTTGGTAGGGCTTCCCGGAACTCCTGAAACCGAGACCGTGATATGTGATCAGCTGCAATATTGAGAAAACCAGGCACATGAATGCAAGACAAAAGAAACCTGTGTTTAGCGGCCAGCCATGTGAGAGTCCTCATGAACCGCATGATGGCCAGGGAAGAGGAACGTCCCTTATTTACAACATGGCATGTAGCCATGTTGTCTGAGAAGCAACGAACCGTATTCCCAGACCAGCCTGCTCCCCACTTAACTGCTGCCGCTACGATAGGATACAGCTCAAATAGTGCTGAAGTTTCCTTAAACCTGGGGATCTCAGTAATCTCTCCTGGCCATTTACCATACATCCATTTGTTGCCCCAAATAGCGGCAAATCCAGAAGTGGCTGCGGCATCTGTCCAGAGTGATACCGAATTTTCTGACCAAACCGGGATAAAAATGCTTTTCCCGTTCCAGTTTAGCAAAAACTCCTTCCACATACGAAGGTCAGCTGTGGCATGTATGTCTAGTGAAATGTGGGATGCGTCAGTTTGCAACATTGGAAACAGGCTAAGCAACTTGGAAATGAATGCTCTCCCCTGTGGAATGATTTTCATTGCGAAGTTCAATGAACCCAACAGGGATTGCAATTCCTTCCTATTACATGAGCCTACTCCCAAGTAAAGGTCGATGGCTGCCAGGATGCGTTCAATCTTCTCCCTGGGGAGGCTAGCCTGCATGTTCACGGAGTCCAGTACTACCCCTAAGAAATTGATTATAGTATCGGGACCTTCAGTCTTTGCCGGTAATACCGGAACTCTTAATCGTGTGAACAGTCGTGTGATTGACTGGAGGCTAGTAGGAGGTGCTGAGTTACTTTCTACAGTCAGGAAATCATCCAGGTAATGGATAACTGTGGGGCATTTACAGATGTTAAGCAGCATCCAACACAGCGTCTCCGCAAATATATAAAAAATCCTGGGGCTGCTTTTTTAACCAAACGTGAGACGAGTGAAAAAGTAATACGAGCCTTGCCACTTAACCCCATGTAAATGCCATAGGGATGGATGAATAGGGAATAATTTGAAAGCGTTCACAATATCCGTTTTACATAGCCATGCCCCTACCCCGGCTGAGAGGATGGCTGTGACTGCGTTATCTATGTTGGCATATTGGAGGGAGAATTCTTCAGATGGTATTAATGAATTTAGGCTTGGAGTAGGAGAGGCATGGGGGGGCTGACAGGTCGAGAATTAGCCTTTGTTTATGTGAGGATTTGTTAGTGACCAGTCCTATGGGATTAGTTCTCCAAACCGTGAACGGCGGGGAGTCAAAAGGGCCTAACAAGAAACCTTGGTCCATTTCCTTCTGAAGGAGTAAGTCGATAGTGTCGGGTGCTGCTAGGGCTGTCTGTAAGTTTTACATTCCAGGATCCCTGTAGGCATGTGAACAATACCCGTGTGAAACCCCATCGTAAACCCTGTCACCAAAAAGTCAACGAGATGTTGTGATGGGTGATTACGTAAAAGTTCTTTCAGTAGGGAGACATGAAGAGACGTTTGATACTGCTTAGGGAATAGTTTATTGGGGCACATTGCCTTAGCGTGAGCCCTGAAACAGATTGAACAGACATGCAGAAGTCTGCAGGCACTGTAACCGCAAGAGCCGGTGTTGAAATTGTTACAGACCTGTGATTTGCCCAAGAACACTATATCACGGCCTAGTTTGTCTTTAAGCACCCTGCCAGACCTCCCTGTGGGTACCACATTAGCAGGTGAAAAAACAGCATTCACCTCAGGAGAATTAGGGCATAAATTAACCGTGTGGGAATTGGATGAACAAATGGCACAAGCTGGAGTTTTTCGGCCCGCAAAGTGCCGGCAAAACAGCTCAGTATCAAGCACACCCCAATCAGCCTGAATATTGAACTGTGCTAGGGTGGCCGACGCCTTTGCGGAAAAAGCACGGTGGTAGTCGTAAAATGACGTACCACCGTACTTGTGCCCCAAATCCACCAGCTTGTGGAGGTAAAGGTCCAATTCTTCCCTCCTATTTGGATATACAGAGCATAGGACGTCCCTGTATATACCAAAAGCCAGTACAAATTCTGGAATAGAAAGCTTTTGATTCAACCTGGGATCTCTGGACTTGAGAACCACTGACACATCCCCATATGCATATGTCTTATTCTCAAGGACATCTTGTGAGGCAATCAAAAGTGATACCAGATTGTTACTAATGCCAAGCGGCGAAGAATTACTAAGCGACGTGACAGGTGAGGCCCTACTTGTGGCCAAGCGGCTTTGAGAGGCACTATCTATGATTTGGCGTGTGTGGGATACGTGGCCATTGGCATTATGGTGGGGTGGTGGCCTCTCTGTGACTTGTAAAGGCATAAGACAGAATGGGAGTGACAAGTGAGGCCCTCTCTATGCAACTAAGCGAGGCGGCTAGCTATGAATGGGCCCGAGGGGATGCCGTACCTCCGAATTGAGGATGGGTGTTGGCCTCGCGGGACCAGTAACGTAAGGCATAGAAGGCCAGAAAAACATACCTAGTGGGTCCTATTTTTAGTATGCCAGTATCTGTATAAACCCTAAAGGGTAGGTAGGGAGGGAGAAGTAGTCGAAACGTGACGTACCTGCTGAGTAAGTTGCCAGATAGTATGAGAAGAAGTGTACAGGAGATCTGTCGTAATCTACAAGAGTAATTGACGTTTGTATGGGCAACATAAAACGAAATTGTGCCCCTAAATCCCCAGCTAATCTGATACCTACCAGTAGTACTTCACTAGTAGTGAAGTTTTGCAGAAAGTAGGACACGTGACCCAGGTGAGCTGTAGTAACCTACGAGAGTAACATGAGTTTGTAAGGGTTAAAATATGTAGCCCTTGACACCCTGCTGATCAGATACATATCAGTAATATTCCAACAGTTTAGTTGACTGGAACCCCAATACTCCAAAGTGCTAGGATGCTTATACCTAGTAATACAGAAAATACCTTTGAGGAATCTGGTCTGGCGTGACCCATTAGGGTATATTTAAATATTGAACTGACCTATGTAGAGTGAAACAGTTGGTGGGGTAGCAGAACCCAGTGGAATTGTTGTAGAACACTAGAATAGACTAGAGATTCGGCAAACGGAACGGTTATAAGGTGACCAAGCGTAAATGCATTGTTCAACTTATTAATAAAACATATTTAATGAATTGCCCAACAAATCTTTAACCAGCATAAGATATCTTATAATCATAACTGAATTAGAAGCTACTCGTGCCAAATGCCATAACTTTTATGACCACCAGGGGTCGTGGAATGTTACTTGAGAGAGAAATCAGTGACAATGAACCAGCCACCAGAGGTCGCCCTAGAGCATACAACAAGTTGTAACATAAAAATGTGAAACAGCTTTCGGCAAACGAACGGGCATAATATGAATGTAACGAATTGCCCCATACGAAATAATATGTAACATGCTATATGCGTATACAAGCCGTAAAACCGAACGCCGGCATTCGTGTGAATATTTACCATAGTGTGCGACCATAGTATTAGGATGACGTAAAACGGCCGCGCCGAAATTGCAACGGCCGTATAACTTACGATTTTTGACATAACGAAAGCGCAGCGAATCGCCCGGCCAGGAAATGAAGCCAGACGGGCGGAACCGGATGAGACAGCACTCGTTGGGACCCAAGAAGCTACCCACGGAGATACAGGTAAGCAGAATGGCGCCAGGAAAACCGGAAGTGACGATCTCTCTACCCACAATTCGCCAGACCCAACAGGTAATGAGGGAAGGGTTGATGCTCCTTAAGAAGGGGAACCAAGCCCCTCCCACAACTTCAGGCCACGCCTTCCATATATAATTCTATGTATATATTTATGTAATAATTTTACATAATTAGGTCATTTTATTAATTACAATTTGTGGGACCTGCCTGACAACCCAGGCCAAAAGTCCAGGGAATTTAATTTGCTAGCACTGTGTTTAACCCTGTAACTTTCCAAGACACCATATAACCTGTACATGGGGGATACTGTTTTACTCAGAAGACTTCGCTAAACACAAATATTAGTGTTTCAAAACGGTAAAATGTATTACAACGATGATATCATCAGTGAAAGTGATATTTTTTGCATTTTTCACACACAAATGGCACTTACACAGACAATATAATGATTTGTGTTCAACGAAGTCTCCTGAGTATAACAATACCCCTCATGTACAGGTTTTATGGTGTTTTCAAAAGTTACAGAGTCAAATATAAGGCTTGCGTTTCAGTTTTTTCACATTGATTGGTAACGTTGCCTTTGAGATCGTATGGTAGCCCAGGAATGAAAATTACCATGATGGCACACCATTTGCAAGAGTAGACAACCCAAGGTTTTGCAAATGGGGTATGTCCAGTCGTTTTTAGTAGCGACTTACTAACAAACTGCCAAAATTAGCATTCAATTTAGTTTTTTGCATTTTTCACACACAAACAAATATTAAGACTAACTTTGGCCAGTGCTTGTGACCAAGTGGCTACTAAAAAAAACTGGACATAACGCATTTGCAATACCTTGGGTTGTCTACTTTTGCAAAAGGTATGCCATCAATTTTTAAAATTCTTATTTTCTCCCATTTTTTTTATATTTTATTCATATTATATTATGTTTCATACCTAAATATTTGATGTTAAATAAAAGCCCTGTTGCCCCGGAATAATATGATATATAATAAGGGTGGGTGCACATAATATGGAAGAGGCGAATTATGCCTGAACAGACATACAGCGCAAATTCAAGTTTTTGTTTACATTTTGTTTTGATCACAACGTGTACATTTGGCTCAGTCCTTAAGGGGTTAAGGGGCTAATCAAATATTGTATAATATAGAGCCACCTAGGGGCCACAAACTGTGCCACTAGGCACAGATAAGTAAATCTCAGTTTTTCTATACAGCACCATCTGGAGATCAAATATTAATATTGGAATCATATAATCAAATACATTTTCAAACTGGTAAAGCAAAATCACAGTACATTATATATACAATAAATAATAATGCATGTGTATATAAAATCAATAAGTCATATTTTTGCTAAAAATACATAAAACAATATATTCCATGAAATAAAGTGCTATTCCCTATTATAGTACTAATAGAAAGTGCAAAAAGTGTACACAAATATAGTTTATATCATAGGAAGTCAAGACAAATAAAGTGCTATTACGGTTAATATGAAGTGCTTCTATATTAAAGTGCATTTAAGAGACATTCAAGAGAGTTTGAAATAGAATCCTGACATCATATACAGTGTATAAAATATTTTAATTTAATAGTGCTACATATGTACAATAAAATGAAACAAAAGTGATATACCATTGTAATGGCACCCCAGGGCATAAAAGGGTTAAACCGCCGTTTAGAAGATCTTCCCCTTCCAGAGTTACAGGCACAGCTACTGCAGAACACCAAACTCCCGAACCGCATATAAGGGCATGCTCCAAACTCCCGAACTGCATACAAAATAGCACTCCAAACTCCCGAACTGGAACCTCACGAATAGCTGTTGCAGACGAATAGGAAAAGCACCCAAGCGGCTTACACTCCTAGCAATCAGTCTCTATCAGCATACAGTAAATCCCCCCAAGAACGAGACAGAGCTCCGTGTTGAGGGTCAAGCAGTGGTCTGGTTTAATGAGGGCTACCTGCCCAGTATTTATGCAGGTCTCCCACCTAGTGGACACTCCCCTAGGGGACCAAATGGGAGACTGTGACAAAGACATTGTAGCAACCAATCACAGGGTACACACTTAGCCATTCCCCTTTTCTTACCCAGAACCCTCAGCTCTGCTCAGGGAAGTAATTCAATTATCTCCCAGGAAAGAGCCCAATCGCCATTTTAGGTGACAATAACAAAAAGACATAAAAATACATAACTGTTATTTTACAGGCATTCAACAGGTCCCCAGATAGCTAGGATATGAGCGCACCAAAGTACTGAATAGCACTAAGATCCTATGCACACAGTCCAATTGCAGTGGAGCCAAAGTGTTCACAAAGTCAGTTTTCATACGAATGAGCTCCACAGGATTCCTATCTGGGATATGGTGTATTTGGGTAAAACTGCCGAATATAGGGCCGTTCGTGCACGTCTACCGAACAAGAAGGGAGGTCAGCAGCTTCAGCGGTGTTCACTCCAAAATGTATCCGTTTTCAGTTCCATGAGTTGGGCGTCGAACACCGCTGTGCGTTCGTGTGTTTAAAATGGCTGAGACCTCGTGTTCGGTATACGAATGGCGGCCACCCAGCATTCGTCAATTAAGCTGTGGTTAACCGCAGCTTCTGGGAGGTTAATTGATGGCACACTGCAGCTCCCAGGTGGTCCAGTCATTCGTGCGTTAGTTCGGTAGATTGAATCTACCGACCGCCGGGCAGAAAGGCACGAATAAGCCTTTTCTGCAGGGGAAAAGAAGGCTTTTAACATGGGGCCATAGTCCAAAGGTAACAGGCGAGCAACCAGGCTTCTCCATTGCAATGTGGTGAGATTGGTCTCGTCACAACCATCAAAAATATAATATCCCAATTGTTATAAGAAACGAGCTCAAAGAGGACAAAAATATTTTTTTTAAAAATGAATTGTTGCAAAAAACATGTATCTACGTAGTGGGCATTGGATAGCATTCCCTTCATCCCCCATAAAACCATAACTTACCCCTTCAAATAACGACAGACAACTTCTTGGAGAAAACAGGCCACAGCATTTATTAACACAAGCAAATACTGTATGACTCATTTAACATATAACGAAATAATAAATATAATAAATTAACATAAACAATTTGCATATAGTCATACAGTAACCAAAGAAACCATCCTTGCCAATCTAACTTCCCCAAGGCTCTCACCTCCCGCCCTCTGCATAATAAAAACATCTTCCTTTTCAGGACTCCCCACCAACTCGGTGGGGCCCAACCATCATGCTCCCCACTGGTCGACTTACAACCCAGTGGGAACACGTCCAACCTGGTACCTCCTCCAGGTTCACCATAAGAGACATGGGGAGGATGAGACCCGGCTATTATCCCCCTTTTTCATCTAATCTACCAAACCATCCCTTATTTGGTAAGGACACACCCCCGCCTCGCTGTGGCAACCCCCTGGGCCCAAAGCAGCAACTTCCTCACCCACTTCCTCACATCTCACACTACCACATGTAGCATATAGCCACTTATGCATCCTCCATCCCACACTCATACATGTGCCCCTGTCCGCTAAGCTGCGCACTCTCCCTGGGGCCTAAGTGTCTCCAGTGCTCGAATCATTAAATATAAAGGATTCTAGTAATCATGCAGGCAGGCCCAGACTGGCCATCGGGCACACCGGGCAAATACCCAGTGGGCCGCGATGGCTGTGGGCCAAGGCCGGCAGGGGAGATCACAGGAGATCTCCCCTGCTGGTCTATGCAGGGCCCGCGCTAACCGAGCGCCGGCACTGCTGCATTCCATGATGGGCCAGTGGGAGGATCAAAGATCTCCTTCACCGGTCCACTTGCACAGACATGCCGCCAGCTGGGGAGGGAGGGAGACAGGAGAGGACCCGGCGGAGCTCTAACTTGCAGCCCCACAGGGTTCCTTTCGTGAGATCCTGAGCATTGCCATGGCAACACCCCGGTCTTGCGAGAGTTCAGTCACCACCAGCACCACCAGAGATGGAAGCACGCCCCTGCCTCCCAGGCTAAAGGTAAGAAGGGAAAGGGGGGATATAATGCCTGTTTTTTGTTTTTTTTGTTTGTTTGTTTTTTCCCCCCAACACACAATCCCTCCTAACATATACACTCACACATCACTCTCTCACACGTGTTGCCAAAGGTTTTTTTTAACTGTTTGCCCAGTGGCTGCTAGTTTACTTGGATTTGGCATCAAATTTTACTTAAATCAATGCTTTGTGGATCACCCGAATTTGGGAAAGCAACGATTTCTGAAGATTCGCTCGGGTTAAGCGAATCGTGACTGCATTGGTAACTCTCATATTTACTAAAGCCAAATGCGCTTGGAATTTGACCTTTTTAATGAATACCCCATATACGTCTTCAGTTTATATAACTATAAGGAGTTATATTGAGCTTGAGCATTTCAAGAAACTATTTCAATAACCTTTTGCGTTTTAATGTCTAGCCTATTGCAGGTTGTTACTTTTATATATTATTTTTTGTTGATTTGGTCTTAACCATTTCACATATAATTTTTTACAAATAATTTTAATTTAGTGGGTCCCTCTAATTAGTTAATTTAGTGGGTCTCCCCTTTAGTTCGGTGAGATCTAATGCAATACTTATAAACTTCCAATATTTCTGCGTTAGATAAACAAATAAAAAAAAAATGTATTTTGTAAGTTTATATAATTGCATTTTTTAGGTATTCTTAACTAGAAATCTATACATAAAATAACCTTTTTTGTCCCGTTGGTATGTGCATCTCATGTCAAATAAATCTTGTTTTTTTAAGAAATTTGTAGTGAACGGAATAATGCATGTATAAATGTTAACATAGATTTATTTCTAAAGTTAAAAATAATTTTCATAATAATTATGGGAAAAGGCTGCATTTGTCATATTATTATTATTATTATTATTATTATATAAATAGCATTTTATACTCTTTTAACTTTGCTAAGGATGTTTTAACTTCTGTGTTGATACCAAAACAAAACAATGTGATAATCAATTAGGTAATGAAGGTAATAGTTGAAAAATCTCAGCAAGGTTGCCTAGCACTTATCCTACCATTGTCTAAAAAAAAGTATGTTGATTCTTCCCAATCAATGAAACTTCCTGTGTTTCTTTGTTCTTTCTCACTTATTTGTTCACTTTACTGTAGTGATTTGATTTAATTTTGATATAAGGTAGAAGTAGTTTAAAGGGAGTATAAAACAATAGAAACATATACATAAGCATAGTTTGCTGTTTACCACTTGCAGTGAATAGCATATAGCATTACAATAAATAATATAAATTGAAACTGACCTGAGTCAACCAAAACAAGTTAAAGAGCACCACCTCTTTAATTATTCAATTGATGATCATGCTCTCGTGAATCAAATGAGATAATCTTATCTCTTCTAACTGAATAGTCTGATATCCACAGTAATTAAAATAAAACTACTATCCATCTGAAAGAGATAAGTATATCACATCTATTGCGGATCACATTTGCAGTCATTTAATCATGCTGGGTTATTCAATAAAAATGGATTGCTGGGAAGTAAGCTGGGAATTGCAACTTTTAAACCAAGATAGCTGAAGTGGAAAAAACATCCCCAACTCAGATTGTGTTTCAGGTTGAATATTTTGACCTACATTTTGCAAGTTACTGGTGAAGTGACAAATTCCATTTCGGTGATTAATTATCATTGTGTGCTCTATGCATGTGAGCAAATCATTCATGGAAACAATTTCACTCAAGAGATGACTCTTGGAAAAAGAGAAATCTTATTCATACTTACTGATATTTTCCTTTCCCAATGATGGGCCATGGCCGCACCGCTCAAGGGTTAGCTTCACCTACAACTCCTATTGAACAGGAAAACGTTTTTTTTTTTAAAAAAGGTGCCTCTCCATTAGTCCTCTTACCTCAGATCACAACAAGCTGTGCAACTAGGTAGGGACCACAGTGCTGCTATGGCACATCACAAGAAAAAGAAAATATTGGTAATTATGAATACATTTTCTCTTTTCCCAGCCATGGCCATTGCAGCACTTCTTCTGGGACATGCCCAAGCAAAGCCAAGTTGGGAGGGGAAATAAGCTGAACAAATAATGCCTTACTTCAGCTAAAGAAAACATTCATTCAAATTCAGGAGGCAGGAAGGATAGCTGTACCGAACTCCCTTCTTTGAGAAGATCTGACTGCCAGTTGATTGTGACAGATGAATGCATGTTGTTAAAACCACGTAGATGCTTTACATTTTTGGTGGGGAGGAATATGTGGAACAGCTGCCAATGATGTGGACAGGGATCTGGTGGAATGTGCTTTTAATCCCTCTGGGACTGGCGCTTTTTTGCTTTGTAAGCTTTGAAAATAGATACACTTTCCCATCTAGAGATAGTCTTAACTGATGCTTTCTCATGTATATTCTTGCCATCTGGAATAATGAAGAGCATCTGCAACTTTCTCCAATTATTATTATTCCAATCACAGGCTCTGTTCAGATAGACATATAGGCATATAACCACATCCAGATCGTGAAGGTTCCTTTTTTTCCTCAATAGAAGGGAAAGAGTAGAATACTGGCAAAACTACATCTTGATTTAGAAGAAAAATCAGCATCACTACTAGGCCTAAATTCTGGCACATGCTTGGAACAACCCTGTCCTGAAAGAAACAGGTACCAAAGTAAGGGCTGTTAGCAGGACCATTTTAAGGGTAAATGGCATCATAAGCATATTTTCCAGAGATTCAAAAGGATGTGATTTAAAAGCTGGAAGGACCAAAGCTAAACCCCAGGGGGAGGCTTTCAAACATCTGTTGTCACAATCTTCCATTCTATCTGACACAGGGGAAAACCGTTGGACAAGTCCATTTTCCACCATCATAAAGACTTAACTCTGTGTGAAAGGAAAATCCTCTGATTGAGGGATTGATGCTTGAATTGGGGTAGAAAGGATCTCTGAAGGATTCTTAGATGCCACTGTGCCCACCTTGTTAACCTTATGGTAGATGATAGGGATATCAATAGGCTCATGAATGTGTGGGCTGGAATATAATGTAGAGGGAGTGTCATGACAGTGACCCCTTCTCACAGAGTGTAACCCAGAGAAGAACGTATACCGGACCTTAGAGTGGCCGGACTAACGTATAGAGTAGTCAAATGGATAGCCAGAGATCAAGGGAGTACAGAAGACGGATAAACGATAAGACCTAGCCAAAGTACGGGAAACCAGAGAGCAGAGTAGTCAAAAGGAAAAGCCAAAAGTCAATAACCAGGGAATCAACACTAAAGGAGAGTATAAGCACTAGAGGTACTAACAAGAACCACACTAGGGCGCCTTCCAAGTGACAGCGGCGCTCTTTTAAAGTGTGGGGTATTTTGCTTTAAAACCACACCCCCAGAAGGTCCGGGGGCGTGGTCGCTTGTGACCGACATCGGCATTTACTTGCCGGCTACGGCGCGCATGCACCGTATTATAAAAATATGTGTGGCCTGAGCGGCCGGCGTCAAAAGGGCTGTGCCGCTCGCCGGAAGAGGATGCTGTGCAGCACGGGACCGAGGAGGAAAGGTAAGGCATCGTTACAGGGAGTAAGTCTAGTATCTTCTTCTGTAACCTGATGGTTCTGTCTTCTGCGAGACAAACTGTCACCCCCAGGTACACCATCTGTTGTAATAGGGTCAATTGGCTCTTTTCCATATTCAAAATCCCATCCATGGTCCTTGCTCTGTCCCAATTTGTAAGCAATGTTGAATATGGTACAGGTAATTCTAAGTATGGATTCCTTGCAAACAAATATCTACAATTAGGAATGTTAATATTTTTCTTGATATCTTTGGCTTATGCTGAAGGGGAGTGTCATAAACAGAATATGTTTGTTGTTGAAACACAATTGTAAGTACTTTTGATGCTATTTGGCTATTTAGATGTTAAAATAAGCATCCTTTAGGACGCCTGAAACCATCTAATCTTCGGCAGATACAACCTTGATGATAGAACTCAAGGATTCTATCTTGAATTTCCTTGCTCACAGATGAGTATTCAAAATTGACAGTTCCAGGATCAGCCTCCAGTTGTTCTGGCCTTTGGGATACAGTTATAGTCTTGAATAGTAATCCTGAAATCTTTCACACAATTTACACAATTTAGTGACTTACCTGGTCCAACTCACATGGTTCTGAAGAAAGCGTTTAGCTGAAACGCGTAAAGTGGCCAGTGGACTTGTACACTGTATGTGAGGGCTGATTTTATTATTTTTGTCCAATAAAATATTTTTACTCACCTATTTTCTTGTATCCTGGATCTATGTATGGTGTAAGACGAAAGGATAAAAGATTATCTAGACCCAGTCGAAAAGAAAAAATACTCAACTTGGTATTTTTATATAGCTGTAAGATAGAAAATTTAATCCGACAACATAATTGACAATTATTACAGTAAATCCTATTTTTCTACCCTAATTAAGAAATGTATATTTACTACAATCACTATCATCTAATTATTTAACTCTTTAGTCCATTTTTCCAATGTAACAGTATACGTGAGAATAACGTGGGAAGCTCTATCTTATATGGTGCTTCATGTGCAAACCTGTTGAGAAAAATATTTAATATTTCTCCTTTTTCTTAGAACAAAGCTATGAAATCAACACATATAGCACTGATTTTGAAGTTATATTGTGTATTCATCTGCTTCCTATGATAATTGGACTAGATGTAACTCATTGAGTTATACTATCTATTGTTTACTTTTTTTGTCCATGGCTTCCTATGTACCATTTATAACCTGTTCATTGGTATATATGATTTTTTTGACTTTTTCATAATGTTAAATATACGACATATACCTTTTAAAATATTTAGGTTGAGCCATGCTTCTCTGCTCTGATGCCTCTTTGATATTCTAGGAGGCTTTGATTATCATATCAATTCTATATAATCAGGAGTTAATATGCGAATAAGCCTTTTGCTTGATGTCTACATTTGTCTCTACCCATTCAGGACGGGAAGCATATTGTGTGGCTTCAAGAAACTCTGTATATTTGAATATTTCTCCCTATTCACATTTCGGAATGAAAATAGAATGATAAGAGGCGGGTCTATCCATAGCTCCCACTTATTCTGATGAATCAATGCATCCTCTGGCTGCCTAGCCGCATGACCACATCCCTTCTGACGTGGCGGCAATGGATTGGCAACTATACGTCATGATGAGGATGGCCCTCTGTCCCTCAACCACGTGGACAAAGCGAGCTACCTGTTGGCCGCACATCGGGTGAATACACCCACGTTTGACGTGGTGTGAAGAGATTGGCTGCGTGACGTCACGCTAAGGGCGGCCGCATATCCTTTAAAAGACATGCCGGCTCTCCTAATTACCATTGCTCTTGAAAAAGGCGCAACAAAGCGCCGAAACACACGTCGAGCGGATGACGATATTTAAGCTTCATTCTATTTTAAATTTAGGGATTCTGACGGAGCCTACCAATTTCTATACTACCTAATGCTATGTGATTTACCTTAACTCCATGGCTATTTCTAGGGATTATAAACTATCTATTCGACATTTATATATGATATTTGTTACTTAGCACAGCGGTCTAGATCTGAAAGACACCTTTAGCTTTTCAAGGCATGCAGCTGATCTAGCAGCTTAAACTAACATCTAATATTTCTGCAGCAGTCAGGATTAGATTGAATTTGTAGCACAGTACTGAGTGTCTAATTGGGAAACTGTCTTCAATTTTAATTTTTCCAGATACTTTGTGACTTGATTGAGCTACATTATAATAAGACAGGTTCTGCTGCAGTACTGATTCTGTGATATCTAATGGCACTACCCTTACCGGGCTATGTTTTATGGATCACAGACCATCCACTTGATATTCATATATGATATTTGAGTCTTAGCACAGTGTCTTAAGATCTGACAGACATCTTTTGGTCCTTCAATATAATGCAGCTGAAGTAGTAGTTTTAACTAGACAGCGAATGTTCCTACAGCAGACAGGATTTGTCTGAATTTGTAGCACAATACTGAGCGTCTAATTGTAAAAACTGTATCTAATTTCCTTTTTCCATATACTTTACTTGATTGAGTTACATCACTAAATAAGACAGGTCCTGCTGCAGCATTTATATTTAATGGTATTATTTTTTAAGCCATGTTTGAACTGCCTGAGGGACATGGAGGTCCACTTGTAGCCCTTATACTTCTTGTATGTTGGGGGGATATTGTATCCTACTGGGGAAACTGCACGTTTTCTCTTCACCTAGTGGGGCAACAATCTCCTTTTTTTGCACCCATTTAGGTTTTTGACTGCTACTCTCAGGTACTACCCAACATATTCTACAATCTACTAGCTAGGCCCTAGGGGCTTTCTTAAAGAGACAGGGTTTGTCAATTTACCTCTTGCCCACTCTTCTTTGTTCTGTCCAGTCACCTATCTCTAACCCTTGCATATACATAGTAATTAAGGGAATTTTAAAAGGATATTACTTGTTATCTCTTTTTTATTTATATATCTCTTATTTCCTTCTTATAGTTATCTACTCTTACCTATACATACATTGAGCTCTTTGTAGCCATTATACCTTTTGAGTAGCGATTGTTTTAGATCCACCTGACTTCCAATGTATTCTACATGATGTTTGTTTAGCTTTAACAGATATATAAATACATGCAAAGATATTCTAGTGCATGTGCATATTCATATATCTGAACAGCAGCTTTCAAGCATACTATAAAACTTTTACTTGAAATGGTCAGATGATGGATCTATTATAGTAGTCTCCATTCAGACCCTTTTTTCACCAGCATACATTGCACTGATTTGTTTTGTTCACTATTTTTTGTTTGTTTCTTTCACACTAGTTTTTCTAAAATGTCAGATTACGCAATAAAGCTTTTCTCCTTTTAACATATGATATTACCTAACTTTTGAGTTGTTTACCTCTGCATGGACAAAATCTGTGACTGTGTGTTGTAACTAGGTACATGAAGGCAACTTTGGGCCCTTCTTTTATCATACAGATACACAGGAACTCTTTTTTTTTTTTCAATTACCTAGACCCACTTCCTGTATCCACTGGGTCCTCCAGTTTAAGCTTCTAGTCTGAGCCAGCTTTGTTAAGAGGCTCAGAACCATGTGAGCTGGACCAGCGAGCACATATATATTTACATATGTTTACTGTATAACGCTATGGTCTTCTCTTTTTATTGGTATTTTTAAATTCCACACAATTCAACATTTGTGGTATTTATATATACTATGTGCTCTCACCTTTTTATTGTATATACTCTAAGTCTTTGTTTAAGAACAAGGTATATCAAATTTCTCTTAATTTCTGCTTCCCCGATTAATTCCTTCATTCTCTTCTTCCTGAAAATGTTAAAAAATGTGGGATTTTTTTCTACAGTTATATGTTCTCTAAGCATGTGCATGTGAGTATCCTACACTGAGTATCTGTGCTTGAAATTTTTAATTTATGGTTTATTGTTGCTATAACGTTTATCTTCAGAATAAAGAATATATTTTTAAATATATTGTACAGTGTGGTAACCTGATCCAACAAAGCTCCATCACCAGAACCAAAATCCCTTAGGATGGTGGTTCCCAAACTGTTCGCCCTGGGATGCCGCGATGGGCACACAAGGCACCGCAAGATATTTTCCCGGTGCTATGGTCATAACTATAATATAAATTGTGCCTCCCTCTCCACTGCTGGCTCTGCAGGACCGGAGGATCAGGGACTAGAGATCCCGTTAGCAGTGTAATGTGGCAGCCGGCAAGGGAGGGGCGAGAGTGGACCTAGGGGAGCTCTCGTCTGCAGCTCCGCCGGGTTCTCCTCTCGCAAGTTCAGAGCATTGCCACAGTTACCACGGCAACACTCCGAATCTCTCAAGAGTGAACTCTAGAAGCTCCTGAGACTGCTAGAGATCATTCTCACCACTAGGACCACCAGGGTTCTCTACCAGACCACTAGAGATTGCAGGGAATGTCCACCCTCCCAGGCAAGGGTAAGCATGGAGGGGGGATATCAAAATTATTGGGCGTTTTAAAAAATATATATATATTTTTTTTAATCTACCCTCATCCTCCTACCCTTTCCCCCTATACACACACACTGCCCCATATACATACTGCCCCCTATACACACACACTGCCCCCTAGTTAGTCACACACATGGTACCCCTCACACACACTGCCCCCCATACAAACACACTGTGCCCCTCACACACTGCCCCCTCAATACACACACACTGCCCCCATAAACACACACACTGCCCACATATACAAACTGCCCCTATACACACACTGTACCCCACACACCCTGCCCCCATACACACACACTGCTCGCCTCAAACACACACACACACTGTACCCCTCACACACACTGCCCCCATACACACACACTGTGCCCCTCACATACACACTATACCCCTCACACACTATATATCTCTAATACACACTGACCCCATACACCGCCCCCCTCAATACCACACACTGCCACCCCCCACCCCACACACACACATAGTTACGTAGATGAAAAAAGACTTGCGTCCATCAAGTTCAGCCTTCCTCACATATGTTTTTGCTGTTGATCCAAAAGAAAAAAAACAGTCTGAAGTGCGTCCAATTTTGTAATAAATAAGAAAAAAATCTTTCTTGACCCCAAAATGGCAGTCAGATATATCCTTGGATCAAGCAGCTATCACCCCACTAATTAGAAATTATATCCCTGTATGTTGTGTTTTTGGAAGTATTTATCCAATTGCAGTTTAAACATCTGTATGAACTCTGATAAAACCACCTCTTCAGGCAGAGAATTCAATATCCTTATTACTCTTACTGTAAAAAAACTTTTCTTTGCCTTACATTAAATTTCCTTTCTTCCAGCCTAAATGTATGACCTTGTGTCCTATGTATAGCCCTGTTTATGAATAGATTTCCAGATAATGGTTTGCACTGACCCAGAACATATTTGTATAATGTTATCATATCACCCCTGAGGCGCCGTTTTTCCAAACTAAAGAGATTTAATTTTTTTTTAAGCTCTATTCATAACTAAAATGCTCCATTCCTTTTATCAATTTTGTAGCTCATCTTTGCACTTTTTCTAGTGCCATGAAATCCTTCTTTAGAACAGGTGTCCAAAACTGCACAGCATATTCAAGGTGTGGTCTTACCAGAGATTTATAAAGAGGCAAAATTATATTTTCATCCTGCGAATTTATGCCCCTATTTATGCATGACAAAACCTTACTGCCCTTATCAACTGCAGATTGACATTGCATATTGCTGCCTAATTTATTGTCTATAACAATTCCCAAATCCTTCTCATGTGTGGTTACCCCTAATTCACTACCATTTAGGGTGTAAGTTGCTTGTGCATTCTTGACCCCAAAGTGCATAACTTTGCATTTCTCTACATTAAATTTAATCTGCCATTTTAGTGCCCAGTCCCCCAATCTATCTAAATCCCTCTGCAGTAAAGCGATATCCTGCTCACATTTTATTAGTTTACAAAGTTTTGTGTCATCTGCAAACACTAAAACATAACTTTTAATACCTATTTCAAGATAATTTATAAATATGTTAAATAGAAGCGGTCCCAAAACAGAACCCTGAGGTCCCCCATACACTTACCACTTTTGTCCAGCTTGAAAATTTACCATTAATGACAACTCGTTGTACTCTATCCTTAAGCCAATGTTCTAACTAAGAACAAGAATATTCATCTAGACCAATTTCTTTTAGTTTGAAGACTAACCTTTAGTTTGAGGAACCGTATCAAATGCCATGGCAAAATCCAAGTAGGTCACATCCACTGCAACACCCTGATCTATACTTCGACTTACTTCTTTGTAGAATTAAATTAGGTAAGTTTGACATGACCTATGTTTCATAAAATCATACTGATTACTGCTAATAACAAAGTTCTTCCCAATGAATTTCTGAATATTATCCCTTAATAGCCCTTCAAATATTTCCCCAGTCACACACTACCCCTCACGCAGACACTGTATCTCTCACGCACACATTGCACCCTTCAAACACACAGACACAATGCATGCCTTACACACACTACATCCTTCACACACACACTACATCCTTCACAAACACAATGCACCCCTGTACACACACTGCACCCCACACACACACACTGCACCCCTCACACACACACTTAACCCCACACACATTGCACCCCTCACACATACACATACATTGCGCCCCTCACACTAACACCACTGCCTCTATCCCCTACTAAAGCCCATATCCCAAAAGACCCCAGGTAAGTTGTCAAACTGTTCTTAAACATTTTTACCACTTAGCATGCTGTAGTGGTTATTGTGCCTGGATTCTTTCTTTAAATAATTTACCCTCCCGAGATTAGGTTCTGGATCCGCCCCTGACAGGGAAACATTTGACTTGGACCCCTTGGAAAAATATTGAAACATTAAGGACACATTAAATTTAAAAAGTTTGGGAACCACTGCCTTAGGACATTGAATATATGTCAAAATATGTCAAATATATTACACACATACATATACTGCACTATGTCTTGTTTTTCATCTTCTTGATTCTGCCTGGAGACAACTAACCATTTTCTCATATATTTATGTAGGAGTTATATAAACGGCATTGCAACCTTTTTCACATTGCTCTTTGCTCTGGCAGTGATACAGAAGAAAGGTTGATAATTAGATATATTTGTTTGTTCTTAGAGAATCTTAAGGAGTGTATAAATGTAATGAAAATGTTTGTTCTTTTTCGGGCCATGTATACATATCGTTACATACAAATAATTTGTGCATATGCCCTTAGTAATATTTAAATGCACCACAATCTCGGCAGTGCCAGTTACCCTATTCATGCATGCTTACTCATACAATATAAAAAAAATAGCTGATCTAGAAAAATAGATTAGTTTGAGAATGTTTCCAGATTTGCTGGTTCAATTCTCTTCAAAAAAATGATTTAGTAAATAAGGCTGTCATACAAAAATATAACATACTTACTCATGTAATAGGTTAAATAGATTAGAGTATGGCATGTTTAATTATAACTCCCATAAGTCACAGCCTGTGATCATTTGAGGAAATTGCACTTGTAGGCAACTGATTAACTGCAGATTGATTAGTCATTGGTGTAAGTGGAATTCTATTGATTTGTTTGCAACTAGAAAATTCAGGTTTCAGAGCTTATTATTGGGCAGTATAGTTTTCTAGTGATAAAGCAAGGTGAACAGTATCTCAAAGCATGATCTCAGTAAGAATCAGTGGAAAACTGTTCAACTGCCTACCTACCAACAATTAAAATGGACAAAGAGGGATATTAACATTTTAGGGGTGTTAGTAGGGACACGACCAGGGGTGGGTCTGTTTTGAGAACTGTTAGAAGATTTACTAACAGTTTTAGCAATTAAATTATACTTTATAACAAGTAAAATGTACCTTATCTATGCAGACTGATTTCTAAACACATACAGTTGCAAGAAAAAGTATGTGAACCCTTTGGAATGATATGGATTTCTGCACAAATTGGTCATAAAATGTGATCTGATCATCATCTAAGTCACAACAATAGACAATCACAATCTGCTTAAACTAATAACACACAAAGAATGAAATGTTGCCATGTTTTTATTGAACACACCATGTAAACATTCATAGTGCAGGTGGAAAAAGTATGTGAACCCTTGGATTTAATAACTGGTTGAACCTCCTTTGGCAGCAATAACTTCAACCAAACGTTTCCTGTAGTTGCAGATCAGACGTGCACAACGGTCAGGAGTAATTCTTGACCATTCCTCTTTACAGAACTGTTTCAGTTCAGCAATATTCTTGGGATGTCTGGTGTGAATCGCTTTCTTGAGGTCATGCCACAGCATCTCAATTGGGTTGAGGTCAGGACTCTGACTTCATACTTCAGAAGGCGTATTTTCTTCTGTTCAGCCATTCTGTTGTTGATTTACTTCTGTGCTTTGGGTCATTGTCCTGTTGCAACACTCATCTTGTGTTGAGCTTCAGCTGGTAGACAGATGGCCTTAAGTTCTCCTGCAAAATGTCTTGATAAACTTGGGAATTAATTTTTCCTTAGATGATAGCAATCCGTCCAGACCCTGATGCAGCAAAGCAGCCCCAAACCATGATGCCCCCACCACCATACTTCACAGTTGGGATGAGGTTTTGATGTTGGTGTGCTGTGCCTTTTTTTTCGCCACACATAGTGTTGTGTGTTTCTTCCAAACAACTAAACTTTGGTTTCATCTCTCCACAGAATATTTTGCCAGTACTGCTGTCAACATCCAGGTGCTCTTGTGCAAACTGTAAACGTGCAGCAATGTTTTGTTTGGACAGCAGTGGCTTCCTCTGTGGTATCCTCCCATGAAATCCATTCTTGTTTAGTGTTTTACGTATTGTAGATTCACTAACAGGGATGTTAGCATTTGCCAGTGACTTTTGTAAGTCTTTAGCTGACACTCTAGGATTCTTCTTCTCCTCATTGAGCAGTCTCCGCTGTGCTCTTGCAGTTATCTTTACAGAACGGCTACTCCTAGGGAGAGTAGCAGCAGTGCTGAACTTTCTCCATTTATAGACAATTTGTCTTACCGTGGACTGATGAACAGCAAGGCTTTTGGAGATACTTTTATAACCCTTTCCAGCTTTATGCAAGTCAACAATTCTTAATCGTAGGTCTTCTGAGAGCTCTTTCGTGCAAGGCATCATTCACATCAGGCAATGCTTCTTGTGAAAAGCAAACCCAGAACTGGTATGTGTTTTTATAGGGCAGGGTAGCTGTAACCAACACCTCCAATCTCATCTCATTGATTGGACTCCAGTTGGCTGACATCTCACTCCAATTATCTCTTGGAGATGTCATTAGTCTATGGGGTTTACATACTTTTTCCACCTTCACTGTGAATGTTTACATGGTGTGTTCAATAAAAACATGGCAACATTTCATTCTTTGTGTGTTATTAGTTCATGCAGACTGTGATTGTCTATTGTTGTGACTTAGATGATGATCAGATCACATTTTATGACCAATTTGTGCAGAAATCCATATCATTCCAAAGGGTTCACTTTTTCTTGCAACTGTATACTGTAGTTTAAAGACAAATTACTGTGAATATTATTGCTGTGAAGCTTTGTTTTAAACTCAGACACATCAACATTATTGAGCTCCTAGAAAGGAGGGACGTTAGGATAATAAAGGACAAGTGGATTTGGGCTCAAAATAGAGACTGTCCCTCCTAAATAGTGACACTTAAGAGTTATGCAACTGTGATCCCTCTCAGTAAAGTGTCCTGAGCAGCTTCTTTTTTCCGTGCATAGGACTAATAGAAAATATTCTCTGTTCAGAATACTTGTCATGAATACTTGTCATGACAGTCTTACTAGAATGTCACTTGTCCACTCCTCTCCTTACCTTCTTACTAGCAGGCAGAAGCTACTGTTTTACAGTCTTGTCACGGTGTTAGAAGCAGCAAGAGCATTTGCATAGTGCGCAAAGTCAGCTTTACCTTAACTAATTTCATTGTCAGCCAGTCCACACAAGTTTTGTTCCCCTACATCCCTCTTAAGTTTCCATACAATGCAATGCAAGAGCATGTGAAAAGTAGTAAAATAAAATCATATCATATAATTTACAATAATTTTTTTTTATAAAATATGATGAAAAAAGGTGGAACGCCAGGCCCTCTTTGTGGGCACGTGACCATAGGTCGCCATCAATGCAGAGTGGGCACCTGCCTGCCCAAAACGTCAGGCGCCTACTCTGCTTCCGTGTCGGGAGGCAGGGGGAGGGATCTGTGAAGCAGCTCCCCTGTCCTCCCGCGAGCAAGCTGTGTGGAGCGTTGCCGCGCGTTACCATGCCAATGCTCCACACAGCATCGCGCAGGAGGACAGGGGAGCTGCTTCACAGATCCCTGCCTCCCGACACGGAAGCAGTACTTAACACCACCGGACCACCAGAATGTCACTTGTCCACTCCTCTCCTTACCTTCTTACTAGCAGGCAGAAGCTCCTGTTATACAGTCTGGGAAAGAGGAAAGGGATCATGTCACGGTGTTAGAAGCAGCAAGAGCATTTGCATAGTGCGCAAAGTCAGCTTTACCTTAACTAATTTCATTGTCAGCCAGTCCACACAAGTTTTGTTCCCCTACATCCCTCTTAAGTTTCCATACTTAAGCAAGAGCATGTGAAAAGTAGTAAAAAAAAATCATATATAATTTACTATAATTTTTTTTTTATAAAATATGATGAAAAAATGGAAAAAAACACACTTTTTTTTAACTTTGACCCCCAAAATCTGTTACGCATCTACAACCGCCAACATGTTCTTAGCTTTTTTTGGAACGTTTTGGGGATATAAGTACAAGTAGCACATTGCTATTTCCAAACCATTTTATTTAAATATTAACGCAAGTTACATTATAACACTCTCTCAGGAATCCCTGAATAACCCTTCACATATACATATTTTTTTAAAAGAAGACAACCTAAGGTATTAAACTTGGGGTATTTTGACTCTTTTCATGCTCTTTTCATGCAACCATTTTACCACCAATGTACGCCAAATTTAAAGAAAATAATTGGTTATTTTTTTGACACATAGCAATTTAAGAATACATGTACTGAGAAATGTAAGGGTTACCGCCAAAGAACACCCCAATATGTGTTCAGCAACATTGCCTGAGTACAGTGTATAGATGTGCCGGGTTCTCTGGGGGCTAAACGACCTTATTTTGAGGGTGCGCATTCCAGTTTTCCAAATTGTAATTTTCACAGCTTGTCATCAGGCACCCATGTGCTATTTGGGACATTTTTGAAGCTGGTCAGTCTAATTTACCCCCATCAAACCATATATTTTTGAAAATTAGATACCCTAGGGTATTTCAAATAGTGGTATTTTAACACTTTCCATGCGCTTATTCTACCACCAGTCTTTGTCAAACTTTTGGGTAGTCATTTGTTTGTGTTATTTTTCACACACATTGTAATTTAGGCATGGATTCTCAGCTCCTGTTCTGTATTACTGCCAAATAACACCACAATATGTGTTCAGCAACATCTCCTGAGTACAGTGATACCACCCATGTATAGGTGTGTCAGGTTCTCTGGCTGCTAAACGACCTTATTTGGAGGGTGCGCATTCCAGTTTTCCAACTTGGAATTTTCACAGCTGTTCATCATGCACCCATGTCCCATTTGGGACATTTTTAAAGCCGACCAATGTAATATACCCCCATCAAACCATATATTTTTGAAAAGTAGACACCCTAGGGCAGTGATGGCCAACCTACGGCACGCGTGCCACAGGTGGAATGCCGGGCCCTCTTTGTGGGCACGCGACCATAGGTCGCCATCAATGCAGAGTAGGCACCTGTCTGCCCAAAACGTCAGACGCCTACTCTGCATCCGTGTCGGGAGGCAGGGGGAGGGATCTGTGAAGCAGCTCCCCTGTCCTCCCACGAGCAAGCTGTGTGGAGCGTTGCCGCGCGTTACCATGGCAATGCTCCACACAGCATCGCGCGGGAGGACAGGGGAGCTGCTTCACAGATCCCTGCCTCCTGACACGGAAGCAGTACTTACCTCAACCAGACCACCATCTTAAAGGTAAGATGGAGGGAGGGGGGATACTGATTTAGCATACTTTTTTTAAAAACACCTTTCCCCCCCACACACACAGCACCCCTACCCCCACAACACACACACACACACAGCACCCCTACCCCCCACAGCACAGCACCCCTACCTCCCCTCACAGCAGAGCACCCCTACCTCCCCTCACAGCAGAGCACCCCTACCTACCCTCACAGCACAGCACCCCTACCTCCCCACACAGCACCCCTCATACACACACAGCACCCCTCATACACACACACAGCACCCCTCTCACACACACACACACACACACTCTACACACACACAGCAACCCTCAGACACACACAGCACACACACACAGCACCCCACACACAAACACATACACTGCACCCCTCAATGCAGTATGTGTGTGTATTCAGCAGTCTATGTGTGTGTACTCAGCAGTGTGTGTATTCAGCGGACTGTGTGTGTGTATTCAGCGGACTGTGTGTGTGTGTGTATTCAGCGGACTGTGTGTGTGTATTCAGCAGACTGTGTGTGTGTGTACTCAGCAGTCTGTGTGTGTGTGTACTCAGCAGTCTGTGTGTGTGTGTACTCCGCAGACTGTGTGTGTATTCAGCGGACTGTGTGTGTATGTATTCAGCAGTCTGTGTGTGTACTCAGCAGTCTGTGTGTGTATTCAGCATACTGTGTGTGTGTATTCAGCAGTCTCTGTATTCAGCAGTCTTGTGTGTGTGTGTATTCAGCAGACCGTGTGTATGTATTCAGCAGTCTGTGTGTGTATGTATTGCATTTGTTGGAGATACTAATAAATATAAGCTTAATTTGATCTATTTATATCATTATTTAAAATTTGTATCATTGAACTCTCTGTTGTTGTGTTCTTTTAAAACAAAAGTTGTTAATTAGTACGGACAACAGAACGAGTTGTTTTTTCTAAACTTAAACCTCAGTATTCAGGTTTAATTGCCGTGTTGGCACTTTAAGGGAAAAAAAGTTGGGTTCGGGCACTCGGGCTCAAAAAGGTTTGCCATCACTGCCCTAGGGTATTTCAAATGGTGGTATTTTAACACTTTCCATGCACTAATTCTGCCACCAGTCTTTGTCAAACTTTTAGGTAGTAATTTTTTTGTGTTATTTTTCTCTCACAATGTACTTTAGGCATGGATTCTCAGTTCCTGTTATGTGTTACTGACAAAGAACACCCCAATATGTGTTCAGCAACATCTCTCGAGTACCACAGTGCCCCCAATGTACAGGTTTTATGGGTTATTGCAAACTTACAGGGGTCAAATGTAGGGCTTTCCCCTTTTCCATGTTTGCACATTGAAATTTGCCAGATTGGTTTGCTGGGCCTATGTTGCCTTGGAAACCGTATAGAAGACCAGGAATGAAAATTAACCCCATCATTGCATACCATTTGTAAAAGTAGACAACCCACAGTATTCAAAATGGGGTATGTCCAGTCTTTTGTAGTAGCCACTTAGCCAAAAACGCTTGCCAAAATTAGCATTCATATTTGTTTTTTCTATTTTTTTACACAAAAACTGCACTTTTACTGGTGGTTTCATCGTCGTGATAAGGTTTTCTGTTATAAACACTCATGTTTGTGTTCAGCAACGTCTCCCAAGTATAACAATACCCCCATGTATAGGTTTTATGGTGGTTTGAAAAGATACAGGGTCAATATAGGACTTTTTCATTTCAGTTCAGTTTGCCAGATTGGTTTGCTGGGTCTGTGTTGCTTTTGAGACCATATGGTAGCCCAGGAGTGTGAAATAACCCCATCATGGCATACCATTTTCATATGTAGACCCAGGGTATTCCAAATGGGGTATATACAGTCTTTTGTAGTAGCCACTTAGTCACAAACGCTTGGCAAATTTAGCGTTATTTGTTTTTTATAAATGTTTTTTTTATTTTTTTTTATATTATATATGTATAATCCGTGTGTGTGTGTGTGTGTGTGTATATATATATATATATATATATGCGCGCACACACACACACACACACACAATACATGTGTGTGTATATATGTATGTATATAATACACACACGTTTATTTCCTATATATGTATAATATATTATAACTAAAGCATTTTATAATATATTATACATATATAATGCATATAAATGATTTCATTATAAGTGTATTTTGAGATATATGTGTATTTATCTCAAAGTATACTCATAATGAAATCATTATATATTATAAAATGGTTTAATTATTTTATAATATATTATATTTATTATATACTTTCTTACAGCTCAGACCGTCCCCCTGCTGGCAGCTTCTAGACTCCTATTGTGGCGATGTGATCATGGTGATCACATGGCCCTGGAGGTCCGGGATGGCCGGAACTGCTGCAGGGGGACAGCTGGGGTCTTCGGCAGTCCCCGCTGACTGTGATCGCCGCGGATCGCTGGTCCAGGTAAGTCCAGGACTAGGTACGTCCACTGTGCTTAACGACCATAGTACGTCCACAGTCGTTAAGGGTATATACATAGATATAGATATATAATTTCATTCTAAGTGTATTTCAATATAAATATATATATATATATATATTACCAAAATACAGTTAGAATAAAATTACATATATATATATATATATATATATATGTGTGTAATTTTATTCTATCATTTTTTAGAAATAATTTTTACATGTATTTATTTTTAATTATTTATTCGTTATATATATACATAATATATATAGTTATAATATATATATATATATATATATATATATATATATATAATTTTACTCTAAGTGTATTTTTATATTACTATATGTATATATTAATAAAAAATACACTTAGTATGACGTTATATATAAGATACATATATATATATATACATATATATTATATATAGATATAATATATGTGTATATATATATATATATATCTCATATATACATATACATTTTTTGTTGTTTATTACCTTTTATTTATTTATTTTATTAACTTTTCTTAACTTTTTTTTTACTTTTCCAACAGCAGGGGGACTGCATGTCAGTTTAAGCAGTCCCCCTGCTGGCCGCACTATGGACACCTGGGGGTCCCTTTTTGCAGAGGGGGGAACTCCAGGTGCCCCCCCAAAGAAGAAGACCGATCGCCGGTGGGGGAACAGCAGCGATCGGTAAGTACATGGGGAGGGAGAGATAGGGAGGTAAGGGTTAATTTTTTTTATTTTTTATTATTTAATTATATTTTTTTGCATATTTACTGAGTGCCTCGACCCCTCTAGGCACTCGGTAGAGACAGAGCATCGGAAGCCTGCGTCTCCAGTGACCCCCGGCAGTGAGGGGGGGTATTACAGCAATGTCTCAACATGGAGAGCTGTTATTCCGTTAGAGCTGTTAATCCGGCCCTGCTCCATGCATTTATTTTCCTATTGTCAAGAGAGGAGTTAACAAGCAGGTTAACAATTATCAGCTTGACTTACCCTATGAGCAGGGAAATAACTTGGAATTTAGAGCTGGGCACTAAACCTCCCACCCTCCATCAGACATTACACAGGCTCCCCATAAATTTTTGTGCCTGCTTTCAAATCTCTAAATAATGCACCACTACACTGTGACGAAGATCTGCATCTATTCTATGTTTGTACTTGCACCTCTGACGCTCACATTGAAGACTGCTCTAGGGCTAAGCGTTCCTATGGAACTCCCTTTCCTGCTTCTTTAAACTCTCACCCAGTATCAGTTCCTTTAAAATTTCATTAAAAACTCACTTTTTTAGGAAAGTGTCAGGTCTTACTTAAACCTCGGACCCTCTGTGTATTTCCAGGTACCGATGGTCAAAAGCTCCGCCCACCTCTATGACGCGATCTTCCCACGCCTTATAGGGAAGCTGCGCCAAACACACAGTGCTTAGGTAATTTGAAGTACTGTGTGTGGTTGTATTTTGTGACTGTTAATTAAGCTCTCCTGCAAATATTTGTGTACGGAACCTTTGCAAGTTAAATATGATTTCTCTGACTTCTACTACCCTCGGATCTCGGACTGTTTATACGTTTATGCTGCTCTCTTCACTCCTAATGAACCTGGACTGATTACAATGTATACTGATCTCCCCAACCCCAATTGACCTGTCTTGTTAAAGGACCATTCACTTCAAACTATAAGTGTCATCTAGTTTTTTCTATTTTTCCTCTGCAACATTCAAGGAACTTAATTCTGAACTGTGTTGCTTCTCCTACCTACTCTTGCTGGACTTTATGTTGCTAGTAACCTTTACAACTGTACTACTATATTGCTTGCAAAAGTTATTTCTGTTCTCTAATTGCTGGAGAAAAATTTAAAGCTACAGTCACCTACTTTTCTGCTTGCTGGACTTTTCTTTCATTTTTTCTCACTAAAATCTGCAGTTGTGTTCCACCATATATCTCAAGCATTACAGAAAGCATATCAATTAAACTGTTAATAGCTTTACCTCTACACATCTTGGTAACACACTCTACCTCCTCTCCTTCAACTGTGTCATCCAACTAACTAATTTATCACTGTGAAATATTCTGGAAACCTACTTTTTTCTGTACTTGAAAAAAATCCCACCCTTGCTAATATTCAGGAATTCATTGGGAGGAGCAGTGTTATTAGCAATAATCAGCATGGTTTTATGAAACATAGGTCATATCAAACTAATCGTATTGCATTCTATGAAGAAGTGAGTAGAAGAATAGATCAGGGTGATGCAGTGGATGTGATCTACTTGGATTTTGCCACGGCTTTTGATAAGGTTGCTAACAATAGGTTAGTTTTCAAACTAAAATAAATTGGTCTAGACGAAAATTCTTGTTCTTGGGTAGAACAATGGCTTAAAAATAGAGCACAGAGACTTGTCTTTAATGGTACATTTTCAAGCTGGACAAAAGTGGTAAGTGGTGTCCTTCAGGGTTGTGTTCTGGGACCGCTTCTATTTAACATATTTATAAATGATCTTGAAATATGCTTTGACAGCCATGTTTCAGTGTTTGCAGATGACACAAAACTCTGTAAAAAGAAATACAATATGAGCCTAATATTGCTTTACTGCCAAGGGATTTAGATAAATTGGGGGACTGGGCACTCAAAAGACAGATAAAATTTAATGTAAAAAAAATCAAAGTTATGCACTTTGGGGGAAAGCATACATAAGCAACTTACACCCTAAATTATAGTAAATTAGGGATAAGTACAAATGAAAAGGATTTGGTAATTTTTTTAAAAAAAACAATAAACTAGACAAAAATATGGAATGTCAATCGGCAGTTGCTAAGGCCAGTAAGGTATTATCATGTATAAATAGGGGCATTAATTTTCGGGATGGAAATGTAATTTTGCCTCTTTATAAATCACTGGTAAGACCACACCTTGAATATTTGATGAAAGGTGGCCTAAAAATCTACAGGAACAGATAAGGGGGTAACCCTAAAGAAATTGTTAATAAAGAAAAGAAAAAACAAAACTCTGTTCCAACTCTTATGATAACATACTGTCTTGATAAATAATAAGTATATAAAGGATACTTTATTCGTAGAACCAAAAAACACACCAAAACAAAATTGATAATAATAAAATAAAGATAATAAACATAAAAAAACCCTGACTATAGCTGCCTGACTCAATAAAAGAGTCAATTGCGGCAGTTCAGGCAAAAAAGTAGTACAAAAAATAATAAAGGGTTTAATAATAAGAAAATACTCACATATAACAATAACGCAAGACTAAGTGGAAAAGATCGCTATAACGATGTCTAATGGATAACCTCTAGATGTATAGCATAGGTCATCTGATTTATAACCGTATATCAAAGAAAATCCTATATAGTATTGTATCTATATGTTAGCGCTGTATCCACTGCTAGGTTCTAGATGTACAGCATAAGTCATCTGATAAATGATCACATATCAAAGGAAATCCGATATACAATTGTGTCTATATGTTAGCGCTGTATCCACTGTTAAGTTAAAAAGATCTCCATAGCGATGTCTAGCAGATAACCTCTAAATGTGCAGCATAAGTCAATGTGTCCAAGAAAAAAGTCCAATACGATGTTGTATCTATATATTTGGTATTGCAATATAGAGTTGCTGTGCACTATTCACTCGAGGAAATACTGCTAAAAAGACAATCAAAAAAACACTTTTGGGGGGGCGTGGCCAGCTGAGCAACCGACTAGACGTGCCTGTGCAGAGCTCCTGCTAAACAGACCACAAAAACAACCAAAAAGCCACGAAAACTAGCATAATTGGAGACATATTGCAGCCTATACCTCCGACATAAGGATGGGGCGCAAACACCGAAAGTTAACCCACAAAGAGGGCTATTGCCAGACCGATATTCGAAGATCCTTCGATGGGCCGTGGCCCCAGGCCCGGACCAAGATGGCCCCTGACACAGCACGAGGCTCCAGTAACTCGGAGGATTCCATGGAGGAGGAGGACATGGAGGCCCCACAGACAGTGAGTGGAGTACACCAAAGGGCAGAATGAGACACAGACGCATCCCCGTCCACTAAAGGGGACATTAAACAACTCCTACTGGACCTACGGGCGGTATGGAAAGCGGACCTCGCGGGGGTTCAGACTGAGATAACCACCCTGACCTACCGCGTAGATGAGGTGGAATCCAGAGAGGGGGAAAGAGACAGCTTAATAGCAGAATCACAAACTCAGATACAAGCCATGTCCCTGCAGATCCAGAGACTTACCAACTCGGTCACATCTCTGGAGGCCAGACACCGCAGGAGAAACATCAGGCTCCGAGGCATACCGGAGTCCGTGAACCAGGAGGCCCTGATGGACTTTGCTACCAAAGTAGCCGGAGCATTGGGGGTGCAGGTGGTAAACGGAGTACCGCCCTTGACGTCGGCGTTCCGAGTCCGGAAGGCCCCCACTACCCCTGCAGATACCCCCAGAGACACCATCGTGATTACACGAGATATCTCGGTCAAGACAGCCCTCCTGTCCCGCTCCAGAAACCAGGACCCTGTGGTGGTTGGAAACAGCCATATAAGACTATTCGATGACTTACCATTCTCGATACTAGCAGAGAGGCGCAGATTCCAGCCAATCACTAGGGCCCTCATCCGGTACAGATGGGGAGCATCCGGAACACTGGTGGTGCCCCACGGTGATTCTGTCCTGGCCCTATCAGCAGGGGAAGACCTGACCAAGTTTCTCAGCACGCTGGGACTGCCCGTTACAACGCTGCAATCATGGGGAACAACGGTGGAGACGACCAACCCGGTACCCAGCCAGAACGGACCAGCCCGAAGCAGGGACCGGAACCCTCCTTAATTTACCAGCAGACTGCAGAGGCTTACCTGGCTATCCATCAGGCGGTAGCGCGCTAACACTGAACATTTGCTGGACTCGCAAAGGACAATCAGAACCTGCTTCCCAATGACTTGCAGCATAGCCCTTTAGCCCTTGTAATAGCTCATCACTCACCAGTTCCGCAGCCCAGTGTAACAGGTATTCCCTCACGAGACAGTTTAGCCATCTAGGCCCCGCGTATAGATCGGCCTGTTAGCATCATCCCTGCCTACACCTTCTGCATAGTGAGGGCAAGCCCTAAACTGGTGGGAACACTTGCACTACAAGGTAACTCTCGCTTTTATTACACGACATTCAATACAGGCAGAATAACGCCACACAGTTAACCTTTAAGGCGGCGTGACCCTCCACCCACCCCCCCCAGACCAGACACAAAGCAGCCGAGTACTGAGGTCAATGACGCCAACATGCTTTGCATGAGCCCGTAACTGCAGGCACGCAGAGCAGTTTTTAACATTCTCACTGCAGTCAGCATGCTAAATACGGGAATTGCTACCCGAGACAGGATCTCCTAGACATCACACGATGTTTGCTTTGCTGTAAATAAGCTTAATTTGCAATATCATCCCAGAAGACAACGTACCCCTGGCCACTAGAGATGTAAGTGTCCCCCAGGTGGAAGCAGGCTTTTAATTATTACTAGATAGCCGCAGGCATCCTACTATGCCCACCTTCAAGCCATGATTAGGCTAACACGGCCGACCTCAACACTCTTACTTTTTGCATACTTGATGTTATTATGAGTATATATTATATAGCCTAACTTGTGGCAACATAATTAGACGTATAATCAGATATACTAGGTGGAAATGTTTTTACTGTGTATAACGTTTAGAAAGGTTTTAGTTTAAAATGATGCCAATACTCCATAAGATAGTTACATCTAACCAGCATTTACCTTATTCTATGCATTGACATTATTCGCCACGTAACATGTCTGAAAATTTCGCTTATATTCATCTTTAGTTCTTTTTAAAAAAAAAAAATGTGCACAGCTATCTCTATACCATGTTGTACTCTGTTATCCAATGGTTTCCTGCAACTGTTGTGGTTCAGCAAGCCAAACTGTTATCTCATGCACTAACAAAAATAAAGAATTTAAAAAAAACAAAAAAACACTTTGTCTATAATCAGAGCATATGAATAACGTAACTGCTAATAATCATTGTTTCTTAAGCAGGAATAAATTAACAAGAACAATAAGGATGTGGAATTCTCTGCCTGAAGAGATTGTTTTGTCAGAGTCTATACAGATGTTAAAACAGCAATTGAATAAATACAAAAACATAATATACATGGATACTTTTTTTTATTAGTTTGGTAATAGCATTTTCTCATCTTCTTGCAAATACTTGTCTGTTAGTCCAACTATATACAGCGCTGTGGAATTGGTACTTTATAAATAATAAAAATATTTACGGTGGTAGAAAGCTACTAGAGCCATTCCCCAGTTCTGTCTCTCACACATCGTAAATGTGGAAGTTCTACTTTTGCTTTGGCAGTGTTCATTTAATCCAAATTAGATATAACTGATTGACTTAGCATATCACTTTACTTTTTCAGCCCATTAACATCATCCTTATTTAGGCCAGAGAGGGACCCCTGGTTTGTGTTAAACCATTGTAAAATAGTTTGACATGAAACTAGGGGCGGGGGCAGAGGCCTCCTAGCACTGTAATCACTGGTGAAATAGGCTGTTGGGCTTATATTGCTACAGTAACCATTTAAATGCTATTTTAAATCTTTAGTGCTAATAGATACATATATCTTTTGTTTAATCATATGATTGAGGAGGGGGTAAAAAAAAATAGAGCATGGAGCTGTGTTGAGAGGAAATTTTATTTACAGGGCATGCACAAAATTCCATATTGTAGCAATTTGAAATCTGAATTTCAAATTTTAGGTTACAAGTAACACAGATGTGGCTGTAGCTGAGCTGAAGAATACTTACTCCTTATTCTCTTAATAATGTTCTCCCATTTATTTTTCCTCATATTTTTATTTTTCCTACCTTCACCTCTGCCCTGGATGCTGCAGCCCCGATCCAAACATACACCTCAAGGAAGACTTAGCTCCAGTTAACACGCTACCTGCAGAGATGCTCCTGTTCAGTTGAATGCTGCTGGAGGTAGTCTCACACCTTGTCAGACTTTCTCCATTAGAACTTAGTTCCTACTCCCACAACCCCGGGTGTCTCTTTGATACCTTCAACTCTCTTTTTTGCCCTGTGGTTGGCAAACCCCAAACTAACCTTTAAGCTGATAGGTTTGCAATTATAAATAAGCACTGAATTAACCAGCTAGGGAAAGAATCCCTTCTCTTTGCTCCTCTTTCTCTCAACCACAATTTGACTGTACCTTTCTTACTCTATAGGTCTTCTCCAAAGCTACTGAACCGCCTCCACTTGTCTGCTTCACTTGTCCGCTTCCCACCATCTATTAGATCTCTCTAACCTGGTCTTGTGTCAACCTTAATGCATATCTTCAACTGCCTGGGCTGGACTGGCTCATGGGGATACCGGGAAAATTCCCGGTGGGCCGTGGCACCTGGGGCCGGGCAGACAACCATAATCATCAGAATCATGTAGGTTATGTATTTCAGTCCGAGGGGAGTAAAGGGAGTGCTGATGCGGCCGCAATTAGGCTGATGGCGGCCGGAGGGAGACCTGTCAGTCTCCCTGCACAATGTACAGCAATTCCGGCTGCATGCCCCACCTCTGCACGCAATCCACCTCTTAAACAGAGTCCGCCCCCCGGAAACAACTCCCAGCACCACGCATGGTCCTGACCTCGCTGGAAGGAAGAGGTCACAAAATGGCAAATTCACCTACCAGTGCCAGGTAAACTTCAGCCATGACAGTGATTGTGTGTGTGTGCCTGCTTGTGAATGAGCTCATGTGTGTGTTTGCCTGCTAATGAGTGGACTTGTGTGTGTGTGTGTGTGCCTGCTAATGAGTGAGCTTGTATGTGTGTACATAGAGAGTGCTTATTGAAATAAATCAATCAATACTGGACTCAGTGGAATGATGGTGATGTTAAGTTCCTGCATCCTAGTGTTAGTAAAGTGAGGTAATGCCAGTTTATCATCCTATAGTATTTTATACATCATGGATAACTGTTTACGTTTCAGTATACATGTTTCGCAGTATGTTTCAAATGTCGTGAAAGTTCTGCCTCCAGGTGAAAAATTATCAGTAGTGCGCAGGAAATGTGTTAATTGATGGTATTTATAGGACTGAAGAGCCGAGGGTCTGCCAGTGGTTGTGAATGTATCCAGAGGTTTGATAGTGGCCCCATCTAAGATTGATGCTTATCTAAGGCAGTGTGATTTCTGCGTTGTGTGAATAAAGTCAAAATCTTTACTATGTAGCCCAGGGGGGAATAATGGATTGGAAGTCAGAGCATACAGAGGAGAGGGATGGAAGGAGAGGTTGGATGTACCCCTTGTTTGCAGAGTGGGAAAAATTGTGGGATGGGACACTAGGAACTCCTTACCGGAGTAGTGCCATGGAAATGTGTGAAGGGGAGTTTTGAAGCCGGAACTCTCCAACAGTACCCACTGTGTCTGAGGGTCTTGGTTCGTACATTTGTAAACTGTTGTCAGCATAGTCGCTCTTATAGTATTGGTAGATGTTTGGCATGCCTAGCCCTCATCAATATTTCAAATGAGAGTCTCGGGTGTCTGTTGGCCCACACACATTAGGTGAATATTTGTCTAGTTTTGTTGAAGAAAGATTTAGGAATGTGGATGGGCAGGGTCTGTATCAGGTATAGGAGTTTTGGGAGGACATTTATTTTTAGAATGTTTATCTTGCCCATTGTGGTTTGTGCCACATTGTTAAGTCTTTAGTTATCTTTTGGAGTAATGAGTTGAAGTTTAATTCATACAATTGTTTTACATCTTTTGACAAGCGTACACCCAAAAAGGTGATGTGTGAGTCTGCCCACGCAAAGGGAAAAGTCCCATTAGTGTCGTTTGAGTCTGAGTATCCAACTGGAGGGGTAGAATTTCACTTTTTGAAAAATTGACCTGGAAGTTTGAATGTCGTTTGGTATTGGGAGATTTCGCTCATGAGAGGTATCAGTGACGTCTTTTGGGAGAACATTGTGAATGGGAGATCGTCTGCAAATGCTGCCATCTTGTATTCCTTTTGTCTGATTTGAAAGCCATGTATGTCCCTATACTCTATTCCATTGTGAGAATGAAGAGGAGAGGGGAAAGAGGTCACCCATGTCTCATGCCGTTCGTGATTTTCACTGGTTCTGAGAGTTGGCCGTTAATCTTAAATTTAGCTGTGGGGTGGGAGTATATGGCATCAAGCCAATGTACCCAGTTGAATCCAAAGCCTAAGAATTTGATGGTGTGTTTTAAAAAGACCCAGTCCACTCGGTCGAACGCCTTTTTGGCATCCACCGAGAGCAATAGGCTCTGGCTCGGGTAGGAGTGGGAGGAATGGATGAGATTGTCATTTTGTTGTGTTGTGTTTGGCTCATCTCGCTGGCACAAAGCTTGATTGATCCAGATGTATCAAATCATTTCATAAAGGACACAATCTAGAGGCTAATATTTTGGTAAAGATTTTTATATCCACATTGATCAGGGATATTGGCCGGTAACTGCCACAAATCATGGGGTCCTCCCCGGTTTCGGCAAAAGTGTTATGTGTGCTTCGAGAGTAGTTGTCAGTAGGGAGTGCTTTTCAGTGACGGAGTTAAGGGCTTGAACAAAAAAGCCAGCTCCACTGCGAAGGTCCTGTAATATTTGGCCATGAAACCTTTTGTTTAAGGGTTGTTACATATTCATCCGCACATAAAAATGTGGTTAATGGCATTTACCATGATGACTAGAAAAGTTGTGCCGAGCAACATTAGCGTCCTGACAGGAAAAGTTGTGCCAAACAGCAATTCTGCACATGGAAAGCTAGTAATTGCTTTTGGCTTCAAAGGCCGGTTACGGCCAATCGGATACACAAGAGGGGTATTTAAACCCAATTTTCCTTTTGCTCATTGTCCTGTCATGGTTTCATGATGGTAATCCGAGAGTGCGTTCCTGATCTTGATTTTCTGGTATTTGACTTTGGCTTCGTTTTGACTTCCCTGAATTCTGGTATCCTTGACTTTTAGCTTTCCCTCATGGTTTTGTCTGATTCTGTGTTCCTGACCTCAGCAAGTATTTTGATTATTCTTGGATACATTAAGTCCGGCCATTCTAAGGTCCGGTTATACGTTATCCTTAGTCCTAGATGTGACACAGTTCTGCATGCTGGATCAACTTGTAATCCTGACATTACGACATGGCCATAGATTCTGCAGAATTGTGTCAGCACATAGCAGTGTGCGAGAGAAAGCTAGATGAGAATGATCACTGTATGGATCAATTTGCCCAGGCTTTTAGCACACTCCTTACTAGGACGGCTCATTTACAACCTGAGGCTTCTCCGATTATGTCACCGCTGCCTATTGACCTCCACCTATAGTATAAGGCACCTACGATCTCCTTATCTCCTCCCCCGCATTTTTCTGGTAATATCCAGGAATGTAGGGGATTTCTCAATCAGACTGAGTACCTCTTTGAGGCCTCTCCTTCAGATAGAGCTAAGATTTGGGTATCTGATAAATCAACTGAAAGGTAAGACCTTAACTTGGGCTAATCCATTATGGGAAAGTAATAGGAGTATTGCTCATTGTTACCAGGAATTCCTTGCAGAATTTAAACTGATGTTTTAACCATGAGGAAGACACCTCCACTGCCTTAATGCATATCAAACAAGGGAACCGCTCTATCTCAAATTATGCCACAGAATTTCGTACTTTGGCATCTGAGGTAGACTGGACTAATAAGGGATTAATCGCTGCTTTTAAAAAAGATTATCAGAGAATATTCTTGACAAAATTGCTGCCAAAGACCTACCTAAGTGGTTTAACCCCTTAAGGACACATGACGGAAATATTCCGTCATGATTCCCTTTTATTTCTGAAGTTGTGTCCTTAAGGGGTTAATGACTTTATTACTTATGTGATGCAGATTGATAATAGGTATATACACCAATAGACCACCCAAATGCAGGAGTATACAATAAAAATAAAGGTTATTACTTCCCTTATACTTTAGGTAGTAACAAAAGGATTCATCTAATCCTTTGATGCAAATACAAAATACAAGATACACCTATAAAAATAAAAACAGAGAACACTCATAGGGAAACACCGCTTAGCAGAAATGCCCCTACTGATAATATTGCACTCACAGAGTATGTGAATAATTCAAGCCCATCAATGTTTCTTTGAAGTTGCTCATCAAGTTGTGAGTTTGATTTATCAGCAGCTATCCTCTGAAAGACGAGACAGGGGGGATATGATAGAACCATTTAAACATATAAAGGGAATCAACAGAGTAAAGGAGGAGACTATATTTAAAAGAAGAAAAACTACCACAACAAGAGGACATAGTCTTAAATTAGAGGGACAAAGGTTTAAAAATAATATCAGGAAGTATTACTTTACTGAGAGGGTAGTGGATGCATGGAATAGCCTTCCAGCTGAAGTGGTAGAGGTTAACACAGTAAAGGAGTAGTGATGTACTGAACTGTTCGCCGGCGAATAGTTCCCGGCGAACATAGCGTGTTCGCGTTCGCCGTCGCGGGCGAACACATGCGCGGTTCGATCCGCCCCCTATTCGTCATCATTGAGCAAACTTTGACCCTGTGCCTTACGGTCAGCAGACACATTCCAGCAAATTAGCAGAAGACCCTCCCTTCCAAACCCTCCCACCTCCCTCCCAGCATCCATTTTAGATTCATTCTGAAGCTGCATGCTTAGTGAGAGGAGGGAAAGTGTAGCTGCTGCTCATTAGATAGGGAAATTGATAGCTAGGCTAGGGTATTCAGTGTCCACTACAGTCCTGAAGGACTCATCTGATCTCTGCTGTAAGGACAGCACCCCAAAAAGCCCTTTTTAGGGCTAGAACATCAGTCTGCTTTTTTTTTTTGTGTGTGTGTGTAATGTAATTGCATTTGCCTGCCTGTGTGTGTAATGTAATTGCATTTTCCTGCCTGTGTCAGGCTCACAGTGGATACTGTGCCCATTTGCCCAGTCAGTGCCACCACTCATTTCTGGTGTCACAATAGCTTATGCTTGACATTTAAAAAGAAAAAAAATTTTTTCACTGTAATAGATTGAATAGCAGTTAGTTGCCTGCCAGCTTCTGTGTCAGGCTCACAGTGGATACTGTGCCCATTTGCCCAGTGCCACGACTCATATCTGGTGTCACAATAGCTTAAGCTTGACATTTAAAAAGAAAAAAAAATTTTTTCACTGTAATAGATTGAATAGCAGTTAGTTGTCTGCAAGCGTCTGGGTGTCAGGCCTCCTTCAGCGTGTGCTCTGCAGACCTTTGCCCGTGTACTTTGCCACTCATATCTGGTGTCTCTATAGCGTGCTTTTACAAAGAAAAAAAGTTTTTCAGTGTAAGCTAATAGCAGTCAGTGTCCTTAAAGCGGGTGTCAGGCCTCCTTCAGCGTGTGCTCTGCAGACCTCTGCCCGTGTACTTTGCCACTCATATCTGGTGTCTCTATAGCGTGCTTTTACAAAGAAAAAAAGTTTTTCAGTGTAAGCTAATAGCAGTCAGTGTCCTTAAAGCGGGTGTCAGGCCTCCTTCAGCGTGTGCTCTGCAGACCTCTGCCCGTGTACTTTGCCACTCATATCTGGTGTCTCTATAGCGTGCTTTTACAAAGAAAAAAGTTTTTCAGTGTAAGCTAATAGCAGTCAGTGTCCTTAAAGCGGGTGTCAGGCCTCCTTCAGCGTGTGTTCTGCAGACCTCTGCCCGTGTACTTTGCCACTCATATCTGGTGTCTCTATAGCGTGCTTTTACAAAGAAAAAAAGTTTTTCAGTGTAAGCTAATAGCAGTCAGTGTCCTTAAAGCGGGTGTCAGGCCTTCAGCGTGTGCTCTGCAGACCTCTGCCAGTGTATTTTGCCACTCATATCTGGTGTCACAATAGCGTGCATTTAAAACCCAAAAACTTTTTTCACTGTTATAGATTGAATAGCAGTTGTCTCAAAGCGGGTGTGTCAGGCTCACAGTGGATACTGTGCCCAGTGCCACCACTCACTCACTGGTGTCACAATAGCTTGCATTTAAAACCAAAACACTTTTTTCACTGTTATAGATTGAATAGCAGTTAGTTGTCTGCCAGCATCTGTGTCAGGCTCACAGTGGATACTGTGCCCAGTGCCACCACTCACTCACTGGTGTCACAATAGCGTGCATTTAAAACCAAAAATCTTTTTTCACTGTTTTAGATTGAATAGCAGTTAGTTGTCTCAAAGCGGGTGTGTCAGCCCTACAGCGTGTACTCTGCCAGTTTACAGTGCCACTCATATCTGGTGTCATAATAGCTTGCATTTAAAAACCAAAAACTTTTTTCAATGTTATAGATTGAATAGCAGTTAGTTGTCTGCCAGCGGGTGTGTCAGGCTCACAGTGGATACTGTGCCCAGTGCCACCACTCACTCACTGGTACCCGGACAAAATTTCTTTTCACAAAGGGCAATCCCCAACCTGTACTCGATTGTGCAAAAGGAAATAATGGCATGTCTGGCACACAGTGTTGGGGCAAGGGTCCATCTGACCACTGATACCTGGTCTGCAAAGCATGGTCAGGGTAGGTATATCACCTACACTGTGCATTGGGCAAACCTGCTGACGGCTGCCAAGCATGGAATACGTGGCTCTGCAGAGGAG
>OW240915.1:128922341-128987578 GCA_933207985.1 Pelobates cultripes | reverse complement strand
AGTGACAGTGAGGGGGTGACTAGTGACAGTGAGGGGGGGTGACTAGTGACAGTGAGGGGGGTGACTAGTGACAGTTTTTTGTTGGTGCCTACCTGCATCTCTGCTCCCTCTTCTCTCCCCGCCTGCTGCTCCTTCCCCTCGCTGAATAGATTGAATAGCAGTTAGTTGTCTGCCAGCGGGTGTGTCAGGCTCACAGTGGATACTGTGCCCAGTGCCACCACTCACTCACTGGTACCCGGACGAAATTTCTTTTCACAAAAGGCAATCCCCAACCTGTACTCGATTGTGCAAAAGGAAATAATGGCATGTCTGGTACACAGTGTTGGGGCAAGGGTCCATCTGACCACTGATACCTGGTCTGCAAAGCATGGTCAGGGCAGGTATATCACCTACACTGTGCATTGGGCAAACCTGCTGACGGCTGCCAAGCATGGAATGCATGGCTCTGCAGAGGAGTTGGTGACACCGCCATGACTTGCAGGCAGGCCTGCTGCCACCTCCTCTACTCCTCCTACTCCATCCTCTTCCATAACCTCCTCGGCTGAGTCCTCCTCTGCTGCTGCGTCTTGCTCCACATCAACGGATAGGGGACGTAACAGGGATTAAACTGATAAGAATAGTACTACTTTACACACCACTCCTATCTGGTGGCACATTAGATTGCACGCGCAGTGCCCCAAATTTGTTGTGATCTGTGAGTAAGGTAAACGGTTGTCCATACAAGTAAGGTTGCAGCTTTTTGAGGGCCCACACCACCGCCATGTACTCCTTTTCAATGGCAGTTTATCTACTTCCCTGGGCAAAAGTTTCCGGCTTAGATAAGCCCTGGGTTGCTCGCCGCCATCTGCTCCGACTTGGCTCAGTACTGCTCCCAATCCAAACATAGAAGCGTCTGTATGGACGAGAAAGTGTTTAGTTGGATCAGGAGCAGAAAGTACAGGTGATTTAATGAGCGCCGCCTTGAGCTGTTGGAAGGCCTGTTCACACTCTGGGGCCCATACTACTATCTTGGGGAGGTTTTTACACGTTCCTATATGGCACTTACTGGGCTTTAGGGTCAGTCCGGCCTCCCTAATCCGGTCTAGTACGGCTCCTATGTGGGTCAGGTGTTCGGGCCAGGAGCAGCTAAAAATGGCTATATCATCCAAGTAGTCGCAGGCATACTCCTGAAACCCATCCAGTAGCCAATCTACCATCCTCTGAAAGTTAGCCGGGGCATTCTTCATACCGAATGGCATGACCTTAAACTGATACAGGCCAAACGAGGTGACAAATGCCGACTTGTGGATGGAGTCCTCGGCTAATGGAATTTGCCAGTACCCCTTGCACAGATCTATTGTGGTGAGGTACTGGCCTCTGGCCATTTTGTCTAGGAGCTCGTCTATCCAGGGCATAGGGTAGGCGTCTGAGGTTGTTTTATCGTTTAGCCTCCGGTAGTCTACACAGAAACGGGTCGTGCTGTCCCGTTTCGGTACTAGTAGGAGGCCCAGGGGCTGTCAGAGTGTTCTATTACCCCTAACTGCATCATTTCCTCAATTTCTTTAACTGCTTCGGGTATGCGTTAGGCGGTTTGGCGAAGGGGGGTCTGGTCTAGGGTTTCAACTTTGTGAGTGGTTAACGGACTGTACCCAGGTAGGTTGGAAAACGTGGCCCCCTTGTCCTGGATTAGTCTTTGGACCTGGGTTCGCTCCTGGGGGTCTAACCGTTCTCCTAACTGTACTTCTCCCAGGTCTCCGCTCTGGTCCTCTAGGTCTAGGAGATCTGTGAGTGGCAAATTATCATAATCTTCAGTGGCAGGTGCACAGATCGCGGTTACCTCTTCCGTGCACTCGTGGTATGGCTTGAGCATGTTCACATGGAGCATGCGCTTGCCTCCCGTGCCTGTGACCGCACCGATCACAAAGGTGGTATCACAAACCTGCTCTACCACCTTGTATGGGCTCTGCCAGAAAGCCTGCAGCTTGTCCTTGTAGACATTGTCAATCTATATCTGCCAAGTGACCCTATGTAGGGGGAACAGTCTCTATTCTGCTCTGTGTCAGTGTGTATCATGATCTCTGAGGACAGGTGTCAATCCATATATGCCAAGTGACCCTATGTAGGAGGAACAGTCTCTATTCTGCTCTGTGTCAGTGTGTATCAGGGGCTCTGAGGACAGGTGTCAATCCATATCTGCCAAGTGACCCTATGTAGGAGGAACAGTCCCTATTCTGCTCTGTGTCAGTGTGTATCAGGGATCCCTAGGACAGGTGTCAATCCATATCTGCCAAGTGACCCGATGTAGGGGGAACAGCCCCTATTCTGCTCTGTGTCAGTGTGTATCAGGGGCTCTGAGGACAGGTGTCAATCCATATCTGCCAAGTGACCCTATGTAGGGGGAACAGTCTCTATTCTGCTCTGTGTCATGTGTATCATGGTCTCTGAGGACAGGTGTCAATCCATATCTGCCAAGTGACCCTATGTAGGGGGGAACAGTCTCTATTCTGCTCTGTGTCAGTGTGTATCAGGGGCTCTGAGGACAGGTGTCAATCCATATCTGCCAAGTGACCCTATGTAGGGGGAACAGTCTCTATTCTGCTCTGTGTCAGTGTGTATCATGGTTCCTGAGGACAGGTGTCAATCCATATCTGCCAAGTGACCCTATGTAGGGGGAACAGTCTCTATTCTGCTCTGTGTCAGTGTGTATCAGGGATCCTTAGGACAGGTGTCAATCCATATCTGCCAAGTGACCCTATGTAGGGGGAACAGTCTCTATTCTGCTCTGTGTCCGTGTGTATCAGGGGCTCTGAGGACAGGTGTCAATCCATATGTCAAGGTGTCAATATGTCATATGTCAGGTGTCAATCCATATTCATTGTGATTTAGGAATGTTAGGTGATTTCTGCCCTTTATGGATTAAAACCAGACTCTGTATCAACTGTGTAATTTTCCATGGGAGTTTTGCCATGGATCCCCCTCCAGCATGCCACAGTCCAGGTGTTAGTCCCCTTGAAACAACTTTTCCATCACTATTGTGGCCAGAAAGAGTCCCTGTGTGTTTTAAAATTCGCCTGCCCATTGAAGTCTATGGCGGTCCGCCCGGTTCGCCGGTTCGCAAACATTTGCGGAAGTTCGCGTTCGCCGTTCGCGAACCGAAAATTTTGGGTTCGCGACATCACTATAAAGGAGTTTAAGCATGCGTGTGATAGGCATAAGGCTATCCTAACTATAAGATAAGGCTAGGGACTAATGAAAGTATTTAGAAAATTGGGCAGACTAGATGGGCCGAATGGTTCTTATCTGCCGTCACATTCTATGTTTCTATGTTTCTTAAGCCCCAGGGCCCTGTGTGCCTGATCTAGTAGCACTGGGGAGTCAGGTGGCCTGTCCAGGATGAGATTACAGAGTTCTTTCAGCACCGTGATAGGTCATCATCCCCTTCCTTCTCACCATCACCCCCCTCCCTCTAACCATCACCCTCTCTTTCATGATCACCCCCACTCACCATCACCCCCTCCCTCTCATCATCACCCTCCTCCCTCACACCATCACTGTAACACTATACAAACACACACTGCATTCAATATACAAACACACTACATACACTATACAAACACACACTTATACATGATTCACATGTGTGTTGGTATATGTGTATCTGTATGTGTCAGTGTGTGTATGTGTATCTGTATGTGTGTATCTGTTTGTTTGTATGTGTTTGTATCAGTGTGTCTGTATCGTTATGTGTCTGTGCCTGTGTGTCTCTCTTTCTGTGTCTGTATGTGTGTGTGTTTGACCACAAAGGAATTACATGAGGTATTTAGTCCCCCCTCCCTCCATCAACCCCCTCCCTCTCACCGTCATCCCTCTTGCTCTCACCATCATCAGCCTCCCTCACACCATCACCCCCCTCCCTCTCACCATCACCCACCTCTCTCACACGATCACTCCATCATCACTCCCCTCCCTCTCATCATCACCCCGTTCTCATCATCATCCCCCTCCCTCACACCATCACCCCCTCAAACCATCACCCCCGCCCCCTCACACCATCACCCCCTCCCTCACAGTGTTACTCCTCCTCCCTCACACTATGTCCCCCCTCTCACCTCCCCCCATCCCTCACAACATCACCCCTCCCTCACACCATTATCCACTATACAAACACACACACTGCATCCACTACACAAAGACACTGCATTCACTATACAAACACAAAACATACACTATGCAAACACACACAGACACACACTTATACATGTGTGTCTGTGTATCTGTATATCTATGTATCTGTATGTGTGTTGGTATATGTGTATCTGTATGTGTCAGGGTGTGTATGTGTATCTGTTTGTGTGTGTGTGTCTCTCTCTCTCTGTATCTGTATGTGTGTGTGTTTGTATCTATATGTGTGGTTGTATCTAATACAAACACTGCTCAGTGCTCAATACATGTAAAAAAATGTGGAGTTGGGTGAATATGACAACCCTGTCGTCCTGTAGTGAGCCCACCCAGTCCCCCATGTGGCGGATATCTACTCCAATAGCATCTAGTTTGATCTGAAAAGAGACCTCCAGCCTCCACAGCATATTGGCCAGATCCTGTTTAGAGGGCATATTTCACAGCAGCTATCTTACCTCCATATCAGGCCTTTGGCTACTATCTGATTCCGCTGGGTTGAAGTTCCCTGGGATGTAGTGGATCTCTTGGGGTATCCCATGCTTCAATTTGGAGCTATATTGCTTAGAATTCCACACATTGGCTCAGAGAGTTCAGCTATGCTGCGGCCATTCAGGTCGGTGGTTAGCCATGGGTCAGCCATTTTATCTGCCAGGGGATATAGCAAGGAATAGTATAGACATGTTTTACCATTGGCTGGGCTAAAGAAAAAGTCTTTAGAGAAGTAAAACAAACCTGAGAACTGGTGGATTATAGGTTTTTTTTTTTTTTTGTTTGTTTTTTTTAAAGAATTGGTCTAGGATTCCAGAAAAACTGGCAAAACAAAGAAGATAATCAAGGTCAAGGATTACAGCTAAGGGGAAAGTCAAGAAAGCCATATCAAGAAACAAAAATAATCAATTACTCAATAATGCACTCTTGGATAAGGGAAAAAATGACAGAGCATGGAATTAACTGAACTGGGTTTTACAGCCAAAGGTCGAAGCCCATAGGGTAGAACGTGCGAGTGTATAAACACCCTAACAACCTTAAGATGTCCATCTCTTGGAATTGAAGAGGATGTTAAAGGGCAGCATCTAGCACTGGAAATGTCAAAATGGCTCATTGCATCAAAGAGATTTGATGCAGGTACTGTGACAATATGAAAATAGATAAAGATGATGTATTATCCTGTATCATATTATCTGAGCCACAATCCGTCTTGCTAATTTCCTCTGGAGGTAATAAGTTGATCACTGGAAGGGTAGTAAAGTGTCACAGGAAAGCGTCATTGATTTTTCTAGCACCTCTACTGAAAACTGGAATAATGGACAGGCTGCCCAAAACTAACTGTGAGGATTGTTAGGAAGTAGAGGCTATATCAGCTATTTTCACTCATTAAAAGCATAACCTCCAATCTCATTGTGTTTCTTGAGTTATCACAAACCTTACATACCACTAAAACTGGCCCTTATATTTCTCTCTATAAATCCTCTCTATTGACAGAAAGGGAGAATCAGCCACACAATGGGGTGACAGGAAGAGCCACACAAATTTAAATAACAAAAAGAGCCACATAAAGGGGGGTGGCAGAAAAAGACTTAGGAAAGGGACGGCAAAAAAAGCTATATTTTAATTAAATTAAAAATAGTGAGAAAAAATGATGGGCTGGTGAGCATGACACCAAGGTTTTACAAAGGGGATCCAAAGGCTAAGTCTGGCCCTCTGTAATGATACTATTTAGTGTACTATTTTAAAGAGATTAAAATTTTTAATGTATACACTTTCTCTAGCACTTAAAGCAACAATTTAGTAGATATCCCCCAATGAAAAGCATTTTTTTTTCATTGGGTAGTATCTAAAAGAGTGCAAAAGCTGCAAAGCTCTTGTCCCTTTGCAAAACCTCCCCTACTTCTCTAGCTCAGACTTTCTGTCACTGTCCAATTACTGACTTCCCAAAGCAGCTCAATGAGAAGTCTTTGCAAGACCAGTGCTCTAAACAATTGTTTGCCTAATCTAAAATTTAACTGGTAGTAAGAGGACTGGTTGTCAGATGTAAGAAAGTTAACTTATAAATATTGCAATTTCATTTGAAATTTGCACATTTTGAAAATGTTTAAAAAAAAAACATCTGCTGGCAGTTGCAATATAAGGTTTTGTGGGCACCTGATATATGAGGTTCTGCAGGTCTATGGTTGAAACTATCAGGATTACAAAAGTTAAACATTATTAACACTTTTAATGCAAACAATGTTGATATAAAATTAGTTGCACTATGCTGATATATAATCCAAAGCAAAAATAGGTGCGCTGTACCTTTAAATATTAGAAAGTGCAATATATACATTATATATGCTGATATATACATTAACCCCTTGGAATTAGGTGGGTTTTGTGTTGTTGCCTGGTCCGTCTCACTACTGATGACGGCATGCTCTTTCCAGTGAGGGCAATCTCACTTATACCCCAACCCTTTGAAACCTCCTGGTGGGTAATTACTGGTACTCTCACTCTAGATTGAAAAACAATTATTGGTATGAGGCTTTTTGATCCACATGGGGGTGTTATTAATCTGCTGTGATGCTCTCAATAACAGTCCCATGATTGCGACTACACTAAGAAAAAGAAGGGCTACACTAAGAAAAATTAACGGAACACTATACAACTTTAGATTAAGTGATTTTGAATCTTCTATAGTCATACTGCGCAATTCTCTGCCATTTATAAATTAAAACTATATTTATTCTGCCCTAACCACATCACCCCTGGCTGACCAAGAGCCTACAGTTTTTTGTTCTCATATTGCACAGTGTGTTTAATCTATCAATTCTTGTTTCTTGCTCTGTTAATCTCCTTCTAGAGCCTCAAGTGTATGATTAAAGTGAGCCTTTTATCTCCTTTGCCTTCGCATCTCATTAGAGTTGTGGGTTTTACCTTACTATAGCACATGCCTCCTGTCTGCCCGTGCTCCTCATCTGCTTTTCACAGACTTGCCCAGGGCAAGTCGGTGAAAAGCAGATGAGGAGCACAGGCAGACAGGAGGCATACTTCCACAAACTGGACATACCTCCTCAGTGACTATCAGGAAATCTACCTCTGGTGGGACTTAAACCCTGGTTCCCTGTTGATACTGCTGCGCACTGCATGATGTGCTACTGTGAAACCTGATATCTTGGGTCGATTCCAGATAGTTATGTTTTATTTCTTAACCGCTTGATTTTCTGATTGCTTGTTTTTGTGGGTCACAAGTGGATATCACAGGTGCTACCTTTCTGACTTGATTGCTGCTAGCAAGCAATAGGCATCAGGTACACCGCCTCCCTAAATTAGGAGGGCTTTCTAGCTGCTATGGATGCTTTTGTGGTTCTAGAATACTAGTGATATTTTTGTCCTGATCTTGTTTCTTTGTTTTTGACCTGGCTTATCCTTTGATGGTTCTTGATCTCCTGAATGTGTGTGTCAGACCTGCTTTGTATGATTAGCCTGTTCGTGTACCAGACCCGGATTGTTTATCTACCTGTTCCAGTCTGTTATCCTCACTTTAGCCTGTTTGACTAAGTTTGTTCCTGTAATAGTAATTAGTGTAGGTTGCGCTCAAATGCAGGGGTTCATTGCTAAATACAGATACATTCTATCAAGTGCTAAATGGAAATTCCTATTCCCTATTTAGGATAGCAAATAGACCATCAAACCATAGCATACCAATTATGTAAAAATATTTATTGTTACAAAAAATAGCAGTAGTTTAGCACTATTAAAGTGCATAGCATAAATGTGATATCATATAGAGCAATGACATGTTCAAATATACAAAATAGGTGCATGTACAAACAAAGCAAACTGAGGATAAACCTTAAACCCACCAATATTACCTTAGGTACTGTGAAGGGATAACCCCATCACGATTCGGCTAATTGTACTCCCTTCTATCAGTCTTCCCCAGTCATTCGTTATTTTTGTTGTTCCATTCATTAATTTGTTCGGTTCCCGAACCGAGACCACCCCAGAGACTAATTAGAACTAAGAACACCATGTATCTATACGAAAACCGCAGACTAATTGAATGCTCCTAGGTGGCTGCCATTTCGTGCATACGAATACACATGGTGAGAACAATGGGTGGCAGCCATCTTGTCTCCCGAACGCTGCCTGCGGGACTTGGTCGTCGAGTGCCTGGAACTGTTTTCGGGAACGCAATCACACGAACCCCGCAACTTTCCCAGCAACTCAGACGATCGGCGTTCGGGAGTTTCAAACTACCGAACACAAGGAGCATTCATCACGAACCAAATAGATTTTACCTATTGCGGTTTTCGTATAAAACCTCACGAACAGAGACCGGCTCTTGCTACATTTCCTCTGGAACTGTTTCCCGGCTTCAACCTTGTGGCAGACCGGTCAACTCTCTCTGCGGTGCCGTTCGGTAACTACCAAACGAATTTGGCTGAATTTTTAAAATGTTGCTCCCACAGAGACAAGCTACACAGGGATGTGATTTGGGGGATTTGTATGTGGTTTTGGGGGTTTTCAAGAAATTTTGAAAAATTTAACTTTTTCTGACCAAAAGATAATTGAGTTTAGTATGTTCTCTAAACTCAATTATCTCGCTGGCTCAGAGGAGGAGTTATGCACTGTATAAATTGAATGCCTGTGTTCTCATTAAACCAGTCTTGTCCCAGCATTAAGCTTTGGCTCATGTGTGGGTTATTATGCGACACCAGCAATATTGGAACCTGTGGATTATTGGCGTATTATTTTATGAGAAAAGGGTATGCAAGATGGTGATACCTATCCAGACCGTCACAACTGGTTGTGACATCACTTTTTCCTGAATTAAGAATCAAAGGTGGGCACTGGTGTACAGTGAATGGAAGGCTGGTATACACAGCTGAAGCGCAGCACGTTGAAGGAACTATTAGGAGTTTGTGGAGGTACTGCCAGCAACAAAGCCGGGTCATAATCAGTGAACTGATGGAGCTAGACCGAGAGAACTTGGCTGCAGCAACCCCAACCGTTCGGGAAAATGAAACGGAGATTAACAGGGAGATCAGGGAATGACTGGCACTGTTCAGGCCAAACCCATCTCCCGAAATCATCATGCAGGTGATTAACAATGGAACTGAAAATGCAAACGCGAGATAGCGAGAGCTACAACTACGTTTACGGAGTCAGCAACACAGTTGAATCGCAGAAGATTCCCTTCAGCTCATTTAAAGGTTTTGACGAAATGGAAAGCAAAATTGATGGCTATCTGGCAGATTTTGAACGCCAGTGTGCCCTACACAAAGTGGCTGCAGATAAATGCGTCCCTATACTAGCAGGAAAGCTATCGGGCAAAGCAGCAGATGCCCTTAGGGTTGTTCCAAACCACAAAATCCACAGTTATGATCGGCTAAAAGAGGCGCTCTTGGCCAGGTACACAGCAACCTCTGAGGCATACCACAGAAAGTTTAGAGATTCCTGCAAAGTGGACAAAGATTCTTACATGGAGTGGACCTGCCGATTGCAGCTGTTAGCATCTAACTGGATTACAAGTTGCCAAGCGACCACTGTAGATGACATCCTGCAGCTCATTCTATTAGAACAATTTTATAATAACATACAAACGGACGTTAAAGAGTGGGACTTGCAAGCCATAGGTGAAACGCATAAAATATCTGTGCAATGAAAACTGTAAGTGACATCACAAAATCGTCAAACCCCTTGAAATGTGATTTCTTACAGCTGGAACAAGTAATCAACGCCCAAAGAGAACACCAATGAAGAGACCAGGCACCCATATAAAAGAATGGACTCAGGGGGACAGATTATATTGTTTATTCTTGTAATTGTTATTGCTGTTACAAATTTTTATACCAGGAGGTCTCTGAGGAAGTCCTTTGTGGACAAAACGCGTAGGACCTGGTACTATAAGAGCTTTTGCTTTTATATTTATTTTTATATTTATTTTAATAAAGAAGAATTTTTTTTACTCCACAATCCTGAGTCCAATTCTGTCATCTTAGGAACTGAAGGAGTGGTTTTACCCCCATCTACATCAGGGGAGGCACCCTAGGCGATTTTCTTTCATCCTTCTCGTGAGTGATATTCTACATAGCGCATTTACACTCATTTAACAGTGTTACACTATTATTTGCTTTTTTATTCATATTGTAGATCTGCAGCTGTATGCTCCTGTGTTTGTATGCATAAAAAATGTATTGTTGTCTGGCTGTATTGCAATATGAAACTGATGGTAGGTAAGCAGTGGTCTACTTCATCCTTGAAGATAAGAAGTAAATCCACGGGGCCTTGCCATAGAAAGAATATGTCATCTATAAAATGTAACCATAAAGAAACAATTTTAAACAAGGGATGTCTGTAAACAAACTGTTCCTAAAATTGTTCCATAAACAGTTTCACGTATGAGGGGCAATACTTGACCCCATCGCAATGCCCCATAGTTGTTTATAAACGTCTTTTTGTACACTATAAATAGTTCTCATGTAAGGCTACCTTTAACAGGTTAATGGCAAATTTACATTGAATATTGTTCGTAGTTGATTGTGCAAGGTAATGACTGATTGCTTGTACACTCCCATCATGAGGGATGTAGGTGTACAAACTACAATTGTCCATAAAAATTAATATTGATCTATCTCCTTGTAATTTGGTCAAAAAAATCATTGGTGCCTCTCAGGTATGATCAAGTCTTAAGAACCAGAGATGGAATATATTGATCCAAGAATATGGATAACAGTTGCAAGACTGAGTTTGTACTGCTTGGGGGATTGTTCATGTCCTTATGTATTTTAGGTAATACATAGAATAATCCTCAAATATTTGGGCACTGTAGGCCATTTTGCTGGGATGTACTGATTAAGTCATTAATTCTCGTAGAGATGTTTTCAAAAGGGTTAATAGTCAATTTCAAATACGTGTGCTCATGTTTAAATTGTGTTAATATTTCCAGTTCATATTTGGCCCTGCCCATAGCTACCAAAGCATCTCTCTTATCAGCTGATTTGATCATAATGGACCAGTTTTCTTGAAGAGAACTCAAAGCAAATTGTTCTTCTCTAATAAATGGCACTGTACAATGTACTGTACAATGGCTTGACCAATTTAATTTACCTATATCCAGTTCTACAAGCTTGACAAATGCAATATTTGTTTGGGTTGGTATAAATTTACTCACCGGTTTACTCTTGGTCGGGTGCAAGAATATTTTTGGGTGCCCACTATCTCAAGGAAGGCCAAATGGTAGATCCCCATCTGTTGTACAACTCCCACAATGCTTTGACAGCTGGACATCTACCATTTCCCCATCCTTGTAGGCTTACTTTTAGCACTTTACAGTGTTTGTGTGTTTGAATGTACGGATGATTTTGTATATATGTGTGTGTGAATGCAGGTGTGTATTTGTGAGGAGTGTTGTGTATTTTTATGTATGTAGCGGAGATACAATATTCCACAGATTATCTCCGCTTAAGATCCCAGTGAGGCTCAGTAACAAGTAATTATAAATCCACAGGCAAGGTTTCCAGCAGGTAAAATAATCCAACAGTATCCCAACAGCAATCCCAATAACTGGACGACACACAGCATCAGGAGCAGAACTGAAAACCTTTATTCCACAGTGGCCTTATATAGCATGCTCCCATGCAAGGGAGGGACTTTCATCAATTAGTACATTACCCAATCTGACAATAGTAACCTCCCACCTATCTCCTCCCCTCAGCCTGATTTATACTGTACACAAATTCCCCCAGTTTCTGGATGTACCCCTAAACCTAGGGGTACCCCTTTAAATGGCACATCCCCTGGTAGCCCTGATCTGGGTGAGCAACATATCCAAAAATCACCCAGATCGGACCAGGGGTTCGGGAAATTTATGGAAGTACTAAAAAGACCGACCGCGCTGGAGAGAACAGCCAAATTGGGTTCCATGCGATGGGGCCCTGCGGTCGGTCCCAGTATAAGGGAATAAATTACACGAAAGGCTAAGGCTACAGAGATCAGGTAGGGTTCGCATGAATCCCCTCGTTCGGTTGTTTCTGTCTACCGAACGAGGGGCCGTTCGGTAGTTTGGAACCGAACGGACCGGGCTTGTGGAGGTCTCAGTGGTGTTCGCCTAGTCAAGTGTCCGATTTGAGTTCCAGACACTCGACGGCAAAACACCGCTGTTTGGGAGTTTTAAAATGGCCGCCACCACGTCTTTGTTTCCCGAATGGCGGCCACCCCGCGAACAAAGGACCTACTGCGTAGCTTGTTAATTACCTGTTCGCAACATTGTTGCAACGGGTAATTGAAGGCACACTTCACACAGGGGAGGTCTGATTGTTCGGTAGTTTCATTCCCTTAGTTTATTCGAATGATTCTACCGAACAATCAGACGAATACACTTTATTTCAACGCATACAAAACCAGCAGTTTACACGAATGCAGTTAAACACATGTAATTTTCAGGACAGCCCAGTGCCATCCGCTACAATGTACTGTTGCAATTTAAAAGCAGTGGTTTACTTGTGTGTAATGTTTGCCTTCGAATGTAGGGATTTGTCTGTATGTAGGGTTGACATTTGAATGCAGAAATACTTAAGGGCTTCACTTTAAGGGCGTGCATGATGTCACAACATTTGAATTGATCAAAGACGCACCATTTAAAACAGGCAGTGTCTAGTGAGAGGATTTCGGCTCACTCTGAACCAACAGAGGGAGCTGTTCGCGAGGCCAAATGGTAAGGATTCCCTGTTTAGGTTGCATGGTCACAAGGGGCGTTCGGGTCACATGACCTGAGGGGTGGAGCTTTAGGGCTGCTCAAAGCGTTCAGTTTGCACGGCACGACAAGAGGAGCATTGCAGGCACCAGGATCAGGTAAGTTCATGACAGATACACATATACACACACATGAAAATACACAGAGATACACATGCAGACACATGAGAAGGAGAGGCAGACGAAGAAGATTTTGAAATCTCACACACTATCCCATAGTACTACTCAAATAGTTAACCTGTCAAGTTGTTCTCTTAATCCCCATGAAATGAATGTTTAAAAAAATACCGGTCCCAGTTTTTAATAAGAGCTACATTTGTTTGCCTAAAAACTTGCATTACACAAATACCATAAACTTCAGACAGAGAGGAAGCCAGAGATTTAGGCCTGCCTAGTAGAGACTATGATTGAAGAGAACGATGAAAATACTATTCACAAGCACACAGACCTGAAATCTAAGAGCCGCTTCACCCCGAACATAGGTAGCTTTTGAAACATTGAGCTATTTCTAGAGGCAGTAATATTTGAAATTGAGAACATTAAGACTGTTAATTTGCAATTCTATACAAATATGAATTTGACCAAATATGAGAACAAAGCTCTGCAGTCTCTCAGAAAAGACAACAGAATCATTATAAAACCTGCCAATAAGGGGTGCAACATAGTTGTCATGAACTCAGCAAGCTATGTTGAGATGGCTCATAGGACTCCTGAGGATAGGAATACATCCCACATTTTAAAATCTGATCCCACTAATGCATTCTTAAACGAATACAAACAAATTCAAGACATGGGCCGCAATAGAGGGTTGCTATCTAAAGATTAATATGAATTCATCTTAAATCTTAATCCAAGGATAGCAACCTTCTACTGCTTGCTCAACATACATATGGATTTAAAAAATCCCCCCAGATGCCCCATTGTATCCGGGGTTGACAATCTCATGCAAAATGCGAGCATCTATATCGATAGAATTTTACGACCATATGTGGAATCCCTACCCTCGTTCATCCAAGACACTAAGCAGACCCTGGCTCTTCTCTCTGGTCTGATTTTTCCCTGAATCAGCAGCACTTTGTAGTTTAGATGGGGAATCTCTGTATTCCTCAATACCTCATGAAGGAGATATCCAACATGTTCAATTTTACTTTGAAAAAAGCGGGACTGACTACCAACCACAGTCGAGCTTTATTTTGAAGCTCCTCGAGTTTATCCTTTCACATACCGTAACTATTTTTTCTTCAACAATAACATATTACCACCAGGTGTGGGGCACTGCGATGGGGACAGCTTTTGCCCCATCATAGGCCAACCTGCACCTAGGTTGTGGGAAGAGGTGGTCATTAAGACAGACAGATTCCCATCATATATCCCCTTGATTCATCTTTGGGTTAGATATATAGATGATATTTTGGTTGTGTGGAAGGGTACTCTCGAGGACTTCAGTATGTTTGTAACACTTCTAAATGTTAATGATTTCAATTTGAGATTCATTTCAGTATTCGGAAGTTTAACTTTGAACTTCCTTGTTTTAACAATCTTAATCACAAGTCAAGGAACTATTCAAACTACCCTTTTCAAAAAACCAACGGCCTCCAATAGCCTTCTATACTGGAATACAAATACAAAAAGAAAAATCCTGTGTTCACTCCCATCACTCCTGGGCGGCAGCAACGACCACAGTACACATCAGCTCCAATACGTGTAGTAAAAAAACCCCCAAAAAGTTACCTGCACTCTATGCTTAATCCCTATGTATATTTAAACAAATGGAGGTCATTTAGTTACTCCAATGGCCACCGGGGGGAATGCCCACCTGCCAACGTCAAGGCAGACCCCACTAGATGGGTCCTATACTGACCCTTCATCTTGCTTCTTTGAGCCTCTGGCAAAGATATCTCTAATGAGACAGAAAGTTTATATATGTATATAGGGGTGTATATAAAAAAATATAACTAAATGACCTCCATTTGTTTAAATATACCTAGGGATTAAGGAGAGAGTGCAGGTAACTTTTTTCTTTGGACTATACTGGAATAGCTTTCATCCCAGGTCCCTGAGGCAAGGCATACTCACCAGCCAATACCTCAGGGTCCGTAGAAATTGCAGCAGTTTCGAGGACTTTAAAAACAAAGCTTGGGTCCTAAGGCAGCAATTTAAGGATAAGGGCTACCCCAATAAATGCCTCAAAAAAGCTTGTAGGAGAGCTTTGGAGGCAGATAGAAGTGTATTACTTGTTAGTCGCCCCCCTGACAAATCTACCAATTCCCCACACATGATTGCAACATATGATGCAGGCTCGGATCAGGTGAAACAAGGCATCCAAAAGTTTTGGCCTCTTTTAACTGAAGATGTACATCTCAAACAAATTCTGGGCCCCCATATTAATATCACAGCACATAGAGGCAGTAATTTGAGAGATCTTTTATCCCCCAGCCATTTCCAACCCCAACATTCCATTAAACACAATTAGTTAACTAGTCCCCTTGTGGGTTCCTTTAGGTGCGGGCGATGTGTGGCCTGCTAGTTTATCAAACGTGATTCTAAAAACATTACGGACAGCAAAGGTAGACAGTCTTTCAAAATTAATAAAAAAAATGTAATTGTAACACCGCTGGTCTGGTTTACCTTCTAACCTGTGAATGCGATCTAAAATATGTATGCAAAGCCTTTTGTCCTTTCAAAGAAAGGATTAAGGAACACATAAGATCTCCCAAGTGGAGCAAAGAGACCCCCATTGACCGACACCTTCAGGAATTCCACTGAGGAGATTCTAAAGGACTTTGTTTATGTGAGTTGGAACTGATTAAACGTGACCAAAGAAGGGGTGACTGTGAGAGCTTCTGGATATGTCGTCTGAAGAACCTCCATCCTAAAGGACGAGGGCTTTTCTTTCTTACCATTTATTTAATTGGGAAGGCATTTATATACACATCGTATTATTGGATATTCCTTTATACAACATTGATAATAATTTTGTTCTGGTTATTCTTTATATCTGTATATGGGCACATGTAGTTTAGACACTATATACATATATGTGATGTTTCTTACATTAAATAGAATGTGTATATAGGAAGCTTTTACACTTGAGTTTTCTATTTTGATATAAACTTTAATATTCCAGCTCTTTGTCTAAACTTCATTTTTCTATGAATACTATACCGGAACCCCAATTTCGAATGATCCTTTTAATATCCTACTTTATATCGCCCTATTAGGGATTTATATCACAAGATTGAACTTTAAATACTATTTTTTGCATTGGAGGAGTTAATTGTAAGTTTTAATGACTCCTCTGTCACGTATTCATCCGCACATAAAAATGTGGTTAATGGCATTAACTGTCCTGACAGGAAAAGTTGTGCCAAGCAACATTACCGTCCTGACATGAAAGGTTGTGCCAAGCTATTCCATATATCTTTCTTTATTGTGTTTTTTTTTTTTTAAACTATTAGCAAGTTGAATAACTTCCTTACAAGAAAGAGACATCGGTCAGTATTACAATGAGCCCTAATATATCCCACACTTTCTGCCTATGATTTATTTCACTGCCTCAGGATTAGTCTGCTACTCCTTATTTATAGTACAAGTCATATTTATATTTACATATTTATGCTCTACTTAGATACTATTTCAGACTGTCCTAGTCCATAGCAACCTTTAAACTCAGCTTGGTGTTTCAATTTGTATACAATTTTTGCAACATAATATCATGTTACGTTCCCCTGCTTTTCAGTCAATTTCTAAACTGGGAGAACAATCTACTTAGGATCCATATGCTTGTCCAATTTTATCCATAATTTTTTCACTTCAGTCACGTTTTTTGGCACTGTTTTCTGTGTGTTTTTTTGTTTCATCCTTAAAGGGATACAGTAAAGTAGTAGATTATACATTTTAAAGGTTTTTCATTCCAATGGTGGATTAGTACGCTAATAAGGGTAATGGGATTGGTATCGGTCTTGTTCCTTAGTAGTCTATACCAAACTTCTTAATGACACATACAGATGCACATACAGATACACATACAGAAAAACAGATACACCTACAAATAGAAACAGTTACATATACAGACACATAGATACATACAAAGATACACATACAAAATGTACTTAATTTTTAGCCACCCTTCTGTTTCCTACCTTTTGAGTACAGAATGGTGGGTTCCCTGGAGTCCAGTTTGCTGGCTGAGGCTGTTGGGAGACAGGGGCTCTTCATCTGAGCTCCCCTCCTTTCTGCATGCACCTCCCATGCATCTCGGTCTGTTATCTTGGAGAAAGTGACAAGCTGTCACTTCCTCCCAACGTTGCCAAAATTATAGGGTCCCATTACCATCAGGTGGTCTTAAGTGTATGGACCACCTGAGGCCACCTCAGTGTTCTGCCCTGGTGCAGCCACTCTCACTGCACCAACACTAGTTCCATTACTGGTTTAATAAACTGGCCAATAGGTTTCCACATCAAAAAATTGACAAAGGACTGCATTGAAAAAAAAACCTTTTAATCACAATGTTATAAAAAAAATCAAATAATCTATATCAAGTTGCAATGCATCACCATTGTACACTTCATCAAAACCTGTACCTTTCTGCAGTACTCTTTCTTGTATAGTTGATAATTTCTGTGAGGAAATATTCACCACTCTTTTTTCTGCACCCAGATTCATAGAAACATAGAATGTGACGGCAGATAAGAACCATTCGGCCCATCTAGTCTGCCCAATTTTCTAAATACTTTCATTAGTCCCTAGCCTTATCTTATAGTTAGGATAGCCGTATGCCTATCCCACGCATGCTTAAACTCCTTTACTGTGTTAACCTCTACAACTTCAGCTGGAAGGCTATTCCATGCATCCACTACCCTCTCAGTAAAGTAATACTTCCTGATATTATTTTTAAACCTTTGTCCCTCTAATTTAAGACTATGTCCTCTTGTTGTGGTAGTTTTTCTTCTTTTAAATATAGTCTCCTCCTTTACTGTGTTGATTCCCTTTATATATTTAAATGTTTCTATCATATCCCCCCTGTCTCGTCTTTCTTCCAAGCTATTCGATCCGGGTATTTCCAAAATGTTGTCCTTGGCTTTATTCCTAGGTTTCTTTCTACCCCTTTGAGTTATTTTTGATTCCTTCTTTCTCTTAATAAAGTTTCTGAAATCAAGGATGTAGCGCCCAAATTCTCACTCTCTGTATTTTCTGAACCAGTATCTGAAGTTATCTTTTGTGTTCTTTTCATCCTTGACTGCCTATATTTCCCTATATTTGCTTTCCATATATATACTTTGTCCTGCATGTAATCCAATGTGATCTTTCTGGATTTGTTTTATTTAATTTGTAATAATTCTCTTTTATATATTTCCAAAGAAATATGACACCCTGCATAACTTTGTCTGTCTTTCCTTACTCTCTAGTTCTTGTAGTTTAGAAATTGTATTTGCTATTTCACTTCTAATATCAACAATTCCTCATTTATGCCTTAAACCATGAATGTAATTAGATCTAAACTGCATTTGTTTAGTATTTTGTTCCAATTAACAGGAAAAAAAAATTTCTCTACAGAATGTTTGTCTCCTTCATAATCATGACTCATGGTATGTGTTTCCCCTTTAAATATTCGGCAAGAGTGCAAACTATAGTTAATTGCCTTTCTATTTAATCCCTCTAAACGTTTACTTAACACTTCAGTGTCATTATTCTGTGGCAATATTATGACTGAACTTGGCTATCAAGCTATCAATCTGCTCTTGTGTAAAGTCAAAGGTCTTGGCTTTCTTATCGCTCAATTGTCCCATGTCCTCAAAGGACATATTGAGGGGCTGCTTCCAACAAAAAGTGAAAAAAATAAAATTAATTAGGTAGTGCTTAACTGCAGGGGTTTAATTCTAAATGCAGATAAATTCACTCAGGTGCTAAATGGAAATTCTTATTACCTACAGTTGTAATCAAAATTATTCGATCACTATTGAATATTAGCATTTACAGGCTTTTAGCTGTTGGAATGAACAAATCAAACAAAAGCAACTGAAATAGTTCAACACAACAAGTACTTCAAGTGGTTTCCCCAAATTCAACTGTAAATGCAACTTATAATGACTTCTCCAGTCTCAAAATTATTCAACTACTTCATGGCAAGCATTTTTAGTACTTAGTACAACACCGTTTTGCTGTTATGACCTGCGGCAAATGAGATGCAAATCCAGACACCAGCTTCTGGAAGTGTTCCTGAGGAATCTTAGCCCATTGCTCACGAGCAAAGGCCTCCAGTTCAGTAGTATTCCTGGGTTTGCATTCTGCAACCACCTTCTTCAAATACGACCAGTGATTTTTTTTATGGGTTTCAAGTCAGTTGACTGTGATGCCACTGTAGAAGTTTCCAGGACTATTTCTGCAACGAAGCTTTGGTGGAATATGAGGAATGCTTGGGATCATTGTCTTATTGTAAGGTTCAATGACGCCCAAGATTCAGCTTACAGACAGCATGATGTCACACACAAAGAAAGATACACACATACTAACAGACACAAATACTGAAACAGACATACACACATATAGACACACACACAGATACACACACATACTGACATACACACACACATACATACATACATAAAGACAGACAGACAGACATACTGACAAACTGACATACATACACATAAATACATACACATACATACTGATATATAAACATACATACACACACAGATATATACATACACAGATACATACAGACATACTGACATACACACACAGACATACATGCATACTGACATACACACACACACACATACATACATACTGACATACACAGACATACATACATACATACATACAGACATATATATACATACTGACATACACACATACAGATAGACACATACAGACATACTGACATACACACACAGACATACATGCATACTGACATACATACATACATACTGACACATGCACACAGACATATATACATACTGACACACACACACAGACATACATACTGACATACATGCATACTGACATACACACACACACAGACATACATACTTGCAGACACATACACATACATACATACATACTGACATACACACAGACTTACATACTGACATACACACACACAGACATATATACATACTGACATACACATACTGACACACACACACACATACATACTGACATACACACACACACACACAGACATATATACATACTGACATAAACACAGACATACATACTGACATACACACACAGACATATATACATACTGACACACACACAGACATATATACATACTGACATACACACACACAGACATACATACTGACATACACACACACAGACATATATACATACTGACATACACACACAGACATATATACATACTGACATACACACACACAGACATATATACATACTGACATACAAACAGACATACATACTGACATACACACAGACATACATACATACCCACATACATACTGACACACACACAGACATATACATACTGACATACACACACACACAGACATATATACTGACATACATACATATATACACACACACTTCATTTATCAGCTACCCTCCTCTTACCTTTAAGTTGCAGGAGGGTGGCTGGGGATGATGGGAGTGGATGCCTCTGGTGTCCTCTTCTGGCCTCTGCTCTCCTGGCCTCCGCTCTCCCGCTGCTCTCCCCCCACACGGAGTAAGCCGGCCGTCACTTCCTCCCAGCAGCATTTGCGGTGCAGCCGCAATTTTTTTTTAAAGGGGCCCGGACGTGCATTTACCCGGCCGCAGCGCTGACCGGGCCCCTGAAGATTATAGGGCCCATCGGGTGGCCCTAAATGCTTGGGCCACCTGATGGGCCCCGTTGCAGATGCTCCTGCGGCAGTTTCGCCGCTCCACGTGGGCCCCAGGGCCGCCGGGCCCGTGACAACCATTATGGTTGTCACCCCCTGATGGCGGCCCTGACTACCGGTACCAACAACTGCAAAATGTATTATTTTTGTGAGTGTCTTACATGTAATGGGCAATGAGGCACTCCTTGTACCATAACCACTACAGTACATGAAGTAGTTATGGTGCTTAGAGAGTTCCTTTAGGAAAACAGTGAAAAATACAATAGCCTTCCTTCAATTCCTGGTGCACAATCAGGGCCGCCATCAGGGGGTGACAACTATAATGGCCGCCCGGGCCCCATGTGGAGCGGTGAAACTGCCACAGGTGCATCTGCACCGGGGCCCGTCAGGTGGCCCAAACATTTATGTCAGTATGTATATATATGTCTGTATGTATGTATGCCTGTGTGTGTGTATGTCAGTATGTCTGTATGTATCTGTGTATGTATATATCTATCTGTGTGTATGTATCAGTATGTATGTGTATGTATTTATGTGTATGTATGTCTGTTTGTCAGTATGTATGTATGTCTGTATGTATGTGTGTGTGTGTATGTGTGTATCTGTATCTGTGTCTATATGTGTGTATGTCTGTTTCAGTATTTGTGTCTGTTAGTATGTGTGTATCTTTCTGTGTGTGTCTGTGTATTCCTGTGGGCAGGATTTGGAGGTGGGCACCCGGGGGCCCAGATCTTGAGCTGTGTTAGGGGCCCCACAATTTCTGATGGCGGCCCAGAGCACAATTGCAACACTGCAGTCTTTGAAGGGAGACTGCAATACCACGTTGATCCTTTATAGACTAACTTGCATGAGCAACAAAAAATATGTCCTATGCCATCAGCCAAATATTGTTGGAACCAGTGCATGCCATAAAAAAGAAAACATTAAAGGTAGGCACTCCAGATGTTGTGGACTAGATCTCCTCTGATCCTTTGCCAGCATTATATCTGTAAAAGCATTATGTGATATGCAGTCCACAACATCCGGAGTGCCAAAGGTTTCCTACCCCTAGACAGATGGTGTGTGTGTTAAATAATTTAGGAATACACTGATGAATGCTGCCACTTTAAGACAACTCCCACATGATCAAATAAAAGTATACATGTGTTTGGTATGTGCCAAACCTAAGTGCAAATATAAAAATGCTTTAATTACATTAACATAAACAAATAGCATTACACATCTATTTTGGGTTTAAAACCAATGGAAATCCAAAAGGCGAAGAGAGAAAATAAAACATAGCATAATAGCACCTTATGTTTATTATATCAACAACAATAAACATATAATAGATAAAAAGCCAACTCACAAACAATGCGAAAATCAAAGTGCAATTATTGCATTTCCCATGTAGTCAATGATGCAAAATAGGTTAGGGAACTGGTTAATATACTAAAGTCTACCACAGAAATAAGTATACTTTTGTCAATAGGTAAAGGATTGGGTAAAGATTAAATCAAACATTGAAATACATTGTTACCTGTCTCAGAAAAGTGCTAAATTCCTTAAAACATTAACATGAGTTTTATTATACATAATTGATTTTAATATAGATGTTATCTCATACTGTACTCGGCTTCATAGTTACACAGTTACATAGTTGCATAGGCTAAAAAGGGACAGTCCATCAAGTTCAGTCTTTCTCAAATCTGTTAGTGCTGTTGAAAGAAAAAAAAAAAACAGTCTGAACTAGCAAAAAAATTCCTTCTTGACCACAACAAGAAGCTGTTACCCCACAAATTAAAAAATAATATCCATGAATATCATGTTTTTGCAAGTATTCATCCAGCTTCTGTTTTTTTGTACAGATAAAACCACCTTCCTTTTCCTCCTATTAAATGTCCTTTATTCCAGTCTAAATGCATGACCCTTGCGTCCAATATATAGTCCTACTTATAAATAGATTTCCACATCATGTTTTGTATAGCCCCTGTATATATTTGTATAATGCTATCCCCTCTGAGGTGCTGTTTTTCTACACTAAACAGATTTAAATTTGTTAGCCTTTCTACATAACTAAAATGTTCCATTACTACTTTATTTTGTAGCCCGCCTCTTTTTCTAGTCCCATAATATGCTTCTTTAGACCGGGTGCCCAAAATTGCACAGCATATTCAAGGTGTCATCTTACCAATGATTTATAAAGAGGCAAAATTTAATTTTCATTCCGAGAATTAATGCCTCTTTTTATACATAACAATACCTTAATGGCCTTAGCAACTGCTGAATGGCATTGCACATTGTTGCCTAGTTTGTTGTCTATAACAATTCCCAAATCATTCTTGTGTGTTGTTATCCCTAATTCATACCATTAGGGTGTAAGTTCCTTGTGCATTCTTTAACCCGAATTGCATTACTTTGCATTGACCTACATAAAATTGAATCTACCATTTGTGTTCCCAGTCCTCAATCTATCTAAATCTCTCGTCAGCAAAGTAATATCCTGCTCACATTGTATTACTTTACAGAGTTTTGTGTTATCTGTATTAAAACATGACGTTCAATGATCGTTCAATGATCATTCATATATATGGTAAATAGAAGCGGTCCCAGAACATAACCATGAGGGACACCACTTTTGTCCAGTTTGAAAATTTACTATTAATGATAACTCTTTGTACTCTATCCCTAAGCTAATGTTCTACCCAAGAACAAGAATGTTCAACTCTAGACCAAGCATATCAATGACTATATTTGCTGTGACCAACCGCAAGACAGGAAAGATATTTCTTGTCGCAGGCCAGCCACTCCTCCTTCCATCCTGCTCGCAGTGCCAGAGGAGCATCTGGCCTGCTTGAGAAGAGCACGGCTGGAACTGGAGGATGGCCGGCTCATCTTAAGGTAGGGGAAGAGGAGCTTGGAGAACCTTCCATTGTAGTGTGTTAAACTGGGGGGAAGAGGGGGAAGGGAACAGTGTATTAAATTGGGGGAGGGAGTGGGCAATGTATTAATTTGAGGGAGGGGCAGTATATTAAATTGGGGGAGTGGTTGGGGCAGTGTATTAGAGTGGTGGGAGGGGGAGGCAGTATATTAAAGTAGGATGGGGGAGTGCAGTGTATTAATTTTGTGGGGAGGGAGGAGGGCAGTGTATTAGAGTGGTGGAAGGGGGGCAGTGCATTAGAAACATGGGGCAGTGTGTTAACTTGGAGAGAGGGCAGTGTAATATATTAGGGAGGGATGGAGGCAGTGTATTGAATTGGGGAAAGGCAGTGTATTAAAGTGGTGGGAGGAAGGGCAGTGTATTCAATTAGAGTGGAGGGAGGAGAGGCAGTGTATTAGTTTAAGGTGCAGTGTATTAGATTGGGTGGAGGGGGCCGTGTATTAAAGTGGAAGGAGGGGGCAGTGTATTGGATTTGGGGGCAGTGTATTAGAGTGGAGGGAGGGGGGGGCAGTGTATTGGATTTGTGGACAGTGTATTAGAATGGGGGTAGGGGGCAGTGTATTAGATTGGGTCTGCATGGATCGCTGAACGCTCCCCATGGAGATGATTGGCCATACAGCTTTTTGCCACACATGCACAATAGCCTCCCAATGCTCTCAAGTTTAATGATCTCAGCCAAAGTGAAGAACACACTCACAGGACTGCAAAATCAACAAGATAACATAATTTGTTTTTTTACAGCTGTGCAACAGCATACATTCACCATTACCAAACTTGTATTAATATGCCAAAGACTGAGACATTGGTATATGCAAATGCATATCTCCATAAAATAAATTCCATCTTTTGTTTACTTTGAAGTCCTATGAGCGTGATGACGTCCAGTGTCGGCTGGGCAACTTTTTTTATACTGTACTTTTCCAAATAAACCTATGTTTCTATGAAGTCTTTGTTTTTTTGCCATCCATGTGAACTTAAATTTTGTTTATTTGGCCCATGTTAGCTTTGAGTTTAACATGCTTGATCCAGACCAATTTATTTTAGTTTGAATACTAACCAATTGTTTGCAACCATATCAAACGCCTTGGCAAAAACAAGTAGATCACATTGCCTGCAACACCCTGATCTATACTTCTACTTGCTTCTTTATAGAATGCCATTATGTTAGTTTGACATGACCTATGTTTCATAAAACCATGCTGATTTTTACTATTAGCAATGTACTTCTCAATGAAATCCAGAACATTATCCCATAATAACTCTTAAAATACTTTACAAGGCACAGAAGTTATGTTCACGGTTCTATAATTTTCAAGCAAAGATTTTGAACCCTTTAGGAATTTAAGAAGCACATTTGCCTTCCTCTAACCCTCCGGTACAATCCATAAAAGAAAAGAATCTTGAAAGATTAAAAACTGAGGTTCACTTATTTCCACACTTAAGTTTTTAAGTACTTGTGGTTTGATTTTTATTCTAGTCAAACTGTATTTGTGATCTATTATTTTATTGTTCCTTTGCATTACATGTTGTTTTGTTCACTTAATATTTTATGATAAAATACAAAAAAGAATGTATATGCATTAAGCATTTGCATAGGGCATTGTATTAAACATACGAGATTCTGAAAAAATTATTTGTGTGTAGTTTGATGAAATTTGGGCTACTTTAATGTGGCTAGTTCATAAATAATGTTGCACATCTGGCTAAGCAGAACACTTACAGCCTCACTTTGAGGTGTTGTTTTATTTCTGCAAACATAGATGAAATGAATTGCGACTAGCTATACTGTAGCAAAAATGCTAAATCTTGAGACAGTGTTGGTTTCCCTGATGATAATTTCGTATTTAACAGTTTGCCACAGAATAGCACCTGACATTACCTTTGACCCACACAATCGTTAAAAGAAATTTCACGTGATGGTAAAACCTTTGCCACACCAGTTGGTTTTGAAATCACTTATTGAGTCTGCTGAGGGGATCCAAAAAGAATGTATAGAAGTGTCACCGCCATTGAGTACTACAGGAAGCATAATACAATGACAGGGAGTTAGCAGTACGGTATCGCCCTAGAGATTTATTCACTAAACAATCAAATGTAGCGAATTAAAATCAGAATGGGAAAATGTGGGCAAAAAATAGATACAGTTTAGCACCTGTAGCATATATTCTGCCATGTGGATGTGAATTGACTATAACTGGGAGTTTAGTCATTAAACCTGCCCAGTGTGCAATACAGCTCAAGGAAATCGCCGCTGTGTTTACAGATAAATAATAAAAAAAAAGATTAAAATATCAAATTTGTCCTTTACATAGGGCACGTCTGGGAAGTCCACTGTGCCAAATGCAGTTTATCCCGTATTTGTTTCTCCAATTTCACTGTATAAAACGTTCTCAGTTCTAGATTAACAAAATCTTATCGCAACTGCCAAACTCTGTGTGTATTTGGAACATAACGTGGAGGAATCAGGAGTTCCTTTCTAACACAGGCTGGGGATAGAAGTTGGTTTCACTGCTGGCAGGGGGGGTTCTATAAATCCTTAGTAAAGGCACCACTAGGCGAGAACAAAATACATTAGCCTTGGCCATGGTATACTTCAAGAGCAAACTGCATACATTGATGATTTTGTGAGTACGTGTGAGTACAGTAAGCATGTGCTTATTATAATGGGTCGAAATTTGTATGAGTGTGGAATAAATGAATGAATGAATGAGCAAGTGAGTTAGTGAGTGAATAATTGAGTCAGTGAATGGATTAGTGAATACTCTGCGAGTAAAAGAATATGGGGTAAGTTAGTGTGTGACTTGAACGAGTCAGTGAATGGGTTAGTGCATGGGTGAGTCAGTGAATGGGTTAGTGCATGGGTAAGTAAGTGAGCGAATGAGTGTGTCAGTGAACGGATACGTGCATAGATAGATGAGTCCGGTGGGTAAGTTTCTGAGAGTAAACTATCGAAAGAATGGGCAATAACCAAAGGATTGTAAAATAATGGGTGAGCGGATAATGTGTGTGTGTGTGTGTAAATAGGTAGGAGGTAGGTGAGTACCTGCTTATATATTGTCTCTAAGTGTGAACAGAGAGGTGACACCACGCTGAGTAGGTTTCTACCTGGACAGATTAAAGGACCAGGAAGGTGCTTTATAGCATAACTCCTCCCTCACTCACTGATAAAAGCTGCAGCAGGAGAGAAATGCCAGTATCGCTGTGAGCATCCTCCTTCAGGTGTATTCAGATGAGCTTCCTGTATAACTGCACTTGGCTGTTACTTGAGAAAAAGATAGAAGAAGGCAACCTGACATCCCGGAGCAGCAAAAACACTGACTACATAGAAAGACAAGGCAGTGAACGAAGCTATGCACAAATAATCGATAATCGCCATTCTAGCCGGAGTTGATTGATTAGTCATAGGAGTGACAGTTATAGCTAGGGTTAAGTTAAGGTATCAGACACAGAAAACATGACTGTGCGGACATTCCAATATTGTGCTCGTGTGGCAGTAGTTTTGGTGGGATTTATATCCCATCAAGTTATGGCAGAATCGATTAGTACATCTGATGCAAGCAGTGAAGTTGAAGGTGGCCATGGTGGTGGCCACGGAGAGGCACCGACTGAACTTCAGATTGTGACCTTTAAATGGCATCACGTACAGGATCCTTATATAATTGCCCTGTGGATACTCGTTGCCAGTTTGGCTAAAATTGGTAAGTTTCGATATTTTTTCTTATATTTAAAACATGGGGATGATTTCCTTAACTTATTTCAGTCTTGAGTTTTTAACTGAAACCTTTAGTTCTCACTTTGATCTTATAATTTTGTATGATGATATAAATATGATATTGTGAATGCAGACCGACAATTGTATTACCTAAGCGTGAAATATTTAGCAATACATGGCAATTCTGAAATTATCTTTGTTTGCATTTTGCAAAGTAGTGGGTTTATTACTTTAACTAAATTATTTAATTGGCCATATGAATACATAGTTCTTGTTTGTTTTACTTCTGAATGTTCCATATCTTCGCATTGTACTGTTTAAAAGTGTTTTACGATGTGTGATATCAATTTCATCACTAAACAAAACCGTAACATGAAATCCATTCAAAATTTAGGCTCTTAATCAATGTTTCTAATCTTTCCCAACCAAAAATAATTTAGCCGTAATTTCTAGATAACATTTATGATATCATATATTAATCCTTCATAATGTATTGTTTGTTTATGATTGATGCCATTACGATCTGCATCTATAGTAATAACTATAAGATTAGAAAACACCCACAGAAGGACATAAAATATCAAAGTTCTTGCCTTATTACGTTTTCACAACGATTACCATCTTGCTATGCTGATACATTATTTATTTTTTAACCTAAGCTGCACTCCATTTAGATGGTATAACTTTGCAGCTCACTATAACTGGGTCAGGGGGAGGTAGTTTCAGCCTATAATATTAAATGGAATTTGCTGTATGAAAAATAGGTTAATTAACATGCACAAAAAAAAAAGTGAAGGACTTTTTATATTCCTGTGTATTAACTTTCTGATATTGGTTATTCATTAATGTGCTAGCAATGTACTTCATTAAAAAACATGCCAATATACAAATATAGTGAACAACTTTCTAATTGCTCAATGCTACATATCAGGCACTTTTTGTAGAAAGACAGTGTATTGCCCTAAAATACTGACAAATGTACTAAATAGTTGTCTTTTAGCACTGGGACGTGCATGCATGTTTCATGTTTATTTGTGGGTATCTAGATGATGATAGATCAGAGGTGGCCATTACCTCTTTACCATATACGTATATTTACCAGAATTATGTGAAGTAACTACATTTTTTTTAAAGTATCTTTATTCTCGTTTCCTTAGTACAAAAAAACAGAAAGAATAAAAGCAGTACCAGCTATTTCTTCCTTATTATCTAGACATATCCACATATAACAACAATACTCACATTAAGACATATTTAACCCAATACATTACTATTACAAATGGACAAATATACACATCACCTTGGTCCTTGCTTTTGCCTAGACTTAGACACACAGGTATTACCCATATCGCATTGTTTATTCCATAGTTCACAATTGCATTGATCCCGTGGATCTAATCCTTGTGCTCTATAAAGTGAAGCTTCCATTTTTAATTGGAATTGGACTTAGTTGTTCAATGATTCCAATTTAAATAGGGATGGAGACTTCCAGTTTCTTACTATAATTATTTTGACTGCAATCATATATTGCGTATATATATATATATATATATATATATATATATATATATATATATCAATAACTCATTAGCATTTACACTTCCTATATTCATATGTAGTATGGCATTCTCTGGGTCTTTTGGTAAGATTTTGCTAAGCAAGGTTCTTAGTCTAGAGAAGGCCACCGCCAATAAATCTTTTACAACTTGACAGTCCCACCAAATATAGAGAAAAGAACCAGGGCACTTATTACATCTCCAACAAATCGGAAAACAATGGTTATACATCTTGGTCAACCTAGAAGGTACTAAATACCATCTATACATTACCTTAAATAATACCTCAACGAAATTTAAGCAGTGCATATATTTATATGCTTTAGATAGAACTGAGCTCCATTCATCTCTTGATAGAGCTACCTCAAGATCTTTTTTCCATTTCTCCAATGCTGGATTATTCTCTTTAACCTCTATTTTAAGTAAGTCACTCCTAAATTTGGAAGCAACTTTTTTTACATTATCGTTCTTAAATAGTGCACAAATATTCCTAACTTCCTCTGTGGGCTCAATGATCATATTACGTACTAAGAAATATTTAAGTCTAATATAAGTAAAGTATTCAATATTAGTCAGATTAAACTCTTGCTGAATTTGTAGAAAAGGCTTCAGTTTATTTTGCACAAAAAGTTGATCGACTCTCACTATACCATTTTGCATCCCCTTACTTAAAGGAATACTTATAATATATGAGGCTAGATATGATAGTTTAATATTTGATGGTACTTTATATTACATTCCACATTTTTTCCTAACCTTCTTCAAGCATTCAAATATGGAATCTAAGAGCACGCTAGAATTTTTAGCTATATTTTGTTGGAAATCATTATTTTGGCAGCACATAAGAGAACCTAATTCCAAGCTACCACTATTCTCTATCTCTAAAAAGTACCACCCTTCATCTTTATTGTCATCCATTTGAGTCTTATAAATATGAAATAATTTATTGGAGTAATATGTATATTCAATATTTGGGAATCCTATACCTCCCTTACTCATTTTCTGCATCAATTTTTTACTGATTCTGGGTCTCTTACCTTTCCAAATGAAATTTATAAATGCACTTTAAATCATATCCTGCAGTGCCAAGTCTTAGATAATTTCAAGGGTATCATTCTGAACATGTAGGCCCACTTAGGTAATACGTAAGCATTAACTATATCCAGGGCCGGATTAACATAGGGGCTGATGGAGCTGCAGCTCCAGGCCCAGGCCCATGGAATAGGCCCATTGATTTATAAAAAAAAAAAAAAATTTTTTTTTTTACATTTTTTTCCCCCACACACTACTCTTAGGGATTCCACCTGGCTTTTATTTTATTGGCACAGCCAGTATTTGAGGCTGCCTGGCTGGTGCCAATATTGCAGGGATACTGGCAATACAAATGCTGGTATTTTTCTCAGTATAAACAAGAGATTACTCTGCAATACCAGCACTGGCCAGTAGGGGTCGCTGTGTGTGGAGACAGGCAGGGATAGGAAGTTCCAGCATATCCCTCCCTGCCTATCTATACTCACTGATCTGCAGGGGTGCAGCTACAGAGAGTCCAGACAGCAACTCCCACCCTGCAGAGACAGACTACAGCTCAGGGAAGTAAGGGATGGGGGGAAAAGCTGCAAGGAGACATATACTGAGATACTAAGGGACACTGGGAGACATTATGGCACAGACACATGGGGACACAGTGTCCCCATGTCTCCCAGCCAGTGTCCCTGGTGTCTCAGTGCCCCCTAGTCTCCCAGTGCCCCCAGTCTGCCAGTGTCTCACTGTCCCCATGTATCCTAGTGCCTCCATGTCTCTCAGTGCCTCGAGTGTCACAATGTCTCCATGTCCCCATGTCTCCAAGCTAGTGTCCCTGGTGTCTCCTTGTCCCCGTGTCTCCCAGTGTCCCCATGTCTCAATGTCCCCATGTCCCCCAGCCAGTGTCTCTAGTGTCTGTGTCCCCATGTCTTCAAGTGTCCCCTATTTTCCCAGTGTCCCCATGCATCCCAGCCAGAGTCCCCTAGTCTCCCAGTGTCACTGGTGTCTCCGTGTCCCTAGGTCTCCCCGTGTCCCCAGGTCTTCCCATCTTCCTAGTGACATGGGGACCCTGGGATACATGGGGACACAGGGATACATGGGGCATTGAGACACTGTGATACATAGGATCACTGGGAGACCTGGGGACACGACACTAGGGGACACTGGGAAACATGGGGTACTGAGACAATGATACATAGGAACACTAAGACCTGGAGAATCGACACATGGGAGCAATGGGAGACATGGGGCCACTGGGAGGAATCCATCTATACAGCAGAATCAAACTAAGTCGTTTTTTGGTGATTTTACAGCATTTTCTCTTATGTCACTCCTTGTGATTTACATCATGTAATGTCACCATACATATTTAATTATGCAAATTAGCAAGGCCGGTATGTTTTTCCAAGAAAGGTGGCAACCCTTACTACTTTTCACATACTCTTACTTAAGTATGGAAACTTAAGAGGGATGTATGGGAACAAAACTTGTGTGGACTGGCTGACAATGGATATAGTTAAAGGGACACTAGAGTCACCAGAACTACAACTTATTGAATGTGTTCTGGTGAGTAGAATCATTACCGTCAGGCTTTTTGCTGTAAACACTGTCTTTTCAGAGAAAATGCAGTCTTTACGTTACAGCCTAGTGATAACTTCACTGGCCACTCCTTAGATGGCTGTTAGAGATCCTTCCTAGGTCATGGCTGCCTAAAATGCATCCAAACATTCAGTGTCTCCTCCCTCTGCATGCAGACACTGAACTTTCCTCATAGAGATTCATTGATCCAATTCATCTCTATGAGATGCTGATTAGCCAGGGCTGTTTTTGAATCAAGCTGGCTCTGCCCCTGATCTGCCTCTTTGTCAGTCTCAGCCAATCCTATGGGGAAGCACTGTGATTGGATTAGGCCACCACTTCTAATGATGTCAGCAGACTGCTTGTTTTTCTGAGTCTAACAGCATGCACAGTTACAGCTTCAGGCTTGAATACAGTAAGATTTTGCTATATTTATGGAGGCAGGAGGGCTAGATGGTGGTGTTAACACAATAGGGTCATGAATTCATGTTTGTGTTCCTGACCCTATAGTGATCCTTTAATGTAATGCTGACTTTGGTCTCTCTAACACTGTGGCATGTTCACTTTCTTCTACACTCACTACATACAGCTTTTCTCTGTCCCAGACTATAAACCAGGAGCTTCTGCCTGCTAGTAAGAAGGTAAGGAGACAAGTGGACCAGCGGGTGCTAGGGGACAGTCCTTAGAAAGCGTTGAGTGAGCGCATCATTAGATGCATTTATGCCAAGCTCAGGGTGCTGTCTGCATAGTATGCCCTAAGTTGGCCAGCTGCATGATTGCCAGGCAGCCTGACATGCATTCATACCAGGCTGGCCTTCTAATTCTTTGAGCAGACATGTCCTCTTTTTGGGCATGTTCGCCCCTTTTGGCAGGTTACGTGATTTGTGTCAGTGGCACAACCTTTTACCATGCCCATTTACTTCCTGCTTGACTGGACACTGCTGTTAGGCGTTATGGATTTATTTATGAAAAGATGAAAACATAAATTAGTGAGAGATTAGCCTAGGGTATGTGTTTTCTTATAGCTGCTGTTTTCTTTCTCTCCAGCACCATCAGATACATGATGCTTGGGAGTGTTTTACTGTTTTTGGTCGATACGATTCTGTAATTAGGCCCGTCATAATTGTCAGCACCAGGCCCACTGTGCTCTTAATCTGGCCCTGACTATATCTATTCACCCCACCAGGAGACCTCAATAAGTTTCCATTTTTTTAAGTAAACTGTTTGCTACTCTTTAAAGATTTAAAAAGTTAGACTACATTAGATCTACTGGGTTTCTTGTTAGAATAATACCCAAGTATGAGGGACTATTTTTAGATCATGTAAAATTTTACTTTTTTTTTAAGTGACTCTCTACTAACTGTATCTAAAGTTATGTCCATAAGGATCTATTTATTAACATTGATTTTATCATTTGAAATATCACTATATGCCTCCACCTCGAGCATAAAGTTATGTAAGGAATTGACAGGTTCTGTTAGGGTCAGAATCAAATCATTGGCATATAGATTTAATTTTAAATCTTTATATTTTGTCAAGACCCCTTTTATAAGGGTATTATTTCTGATTTTAATCGCTAGTACGTCCATAGTTATTATATATAGAACTGGAGAGAGCGAGCAACCCAGTCTTGTACCGTTATGTAAATTAAACCAGTCCCCGCATATGTTTGGAGCAACAGTTCTTGCAGTAGGACTGGAATACATGGACATGATTGCTCAATTAATCCAGCCCTGGATTGCGAATCTTATCAATACCTTACTTAGGAATTCCCAACAGACCCTGTCAACAGCCTTCTCTGCGTCTACTGCTAAAAGTACCAGTAGAATTTTTTTCCTATTCACATGGTCCACTATGTCAGTAATTCTTCTGGTGCTATTTGAGGCAATTCTAACTGGCACAAAGCCTATTTGAACATGATCAATTATAGTGTTTAGAATTTCCTTCAATCTCTTTACTTCATTACAGACCCCGTTATCAATGACATAGCAACCTGATAATACAATAAGATTAAAGGTATCTGCCTCATGTTCTGCAATATTTTAGACATAGCCTTGTCTAATTCAGCATATAATGACACTAAGTCTAACTTGTTATATTTTATTTTATACTTTGAGTTTAGAATAATCAGATTCCCTCTCATAGTAGATTTGAAAGCACACCAATTATTAGATGGAAAAGTGTCCTTGGCCTTGTTCTCCTCGAAGAATAATTTGATTAGGTTATTCAGTACCCCTAGATATTTAGAATTATATAGTAGGGAAAACAGAGAGGAATGGAGGAGGTAACTAGAACTAGTGAGACAAAACGTTAACAAAAAGTGTATTAAAACTTAGTATTTAATAAGTAAGTTTAAAAAGTCCAATAGGACAAAAAAAAAGAAACAAAATGGGCAACACACACAAATTCAGATAGTACTATATATAATACCAATAAAACACAAACAATAAGATATGATAAAGTATATCTAATTATATTGGCTAAAAATAGCCTTTGTAAGACCTTTAATATACTGTCGTGAAAGCACGAAATAGGTAGTAAAGTGGAAAACGAGGTGTCAAACCTCTGTTTCTATAGTAATATGGTGCTGTGTCTATAAAAGTATGTCATACTAGGGGTAATGAACCCCTTAATACTAGCAACAGATTGCAAGAAAATAAATGCCTGCTTAGATACTTCTGCTGGGTGTCATATCTTTGTTTCTATAACATCAATGGGATAATCGTTATATCTCCCAATGTGAGATCAAATCTGCATCTGCTACTCGTAATGACCGTCTATATAGCTGCACAGTTAGCAGGCTAATTTTACAAAAATGTGTGATAAAGGTATATGTATCCTATCCCTGATTAAGAAGTATTTTGAAGGATAAGTATGCACATACTTGGCAAAAATGCCGTTGGCAACATGTTCGCTGAGTACTCTTGCAATGTTTAGTTGCTACAATGCAGATAACTTTTTTTGATACATAGATTAGGCAATAAAGCTGTTCACAGGTTATTAACTGTATACAGATAGATACAGAATGGTGTAATTTGCCTATTGGGGGAATAACCAGGGAAGGTCGATGGGTACTGGGCAATCAGCACCAGATGAGCGCTAAATCGCCCTATTGTGCCTTCGAGGGCACCCCTTAACCCCACCAGCAAAAACTCAACCTGTACTAGTTATAAGCAAAAAGAACCCCCAACCAGAATTTAGATTAAGACGGTATGATAATAATCACCACTGAGATACTCGCATAATTTGTCAAGGTGACTGGAGATGTTTTTAGTAATTACTACAAACTATTAGCTAAAATAGCCTAATATCACTAAGTAAACAGATGATTATTTGCAACCAAAATACATCTGAAGTGCCTGGTAGCAGCACAATAGAGTTGCTAGTAAGGGTGAAATACCCCTAGTTTCCCTGACGCACGTTTCGCTGTCTAGCTCATCAGAGGGGAACCAAGTATATAGTAGGGAATCATTAATCTTCCAAGTATTATTATTATTAATTGACCATTGGTCTATATTCTGATCTGACCATGTATTTACAATTATTTTGCTATTTTGTAGATTATTAACAGCCAAGGCATTACCCCAAATCATATCTATTCTTGAATGAGTGCAATGGACTCTTCAAAAATATGTAAATTCTTGTATACTAGGACTTAATGATCTCCAACAATCAAAATAGTCAAATCTATGTATAGTACTAATAAGAGATTAGCCCGCGAGAGGTCCTGCAAGCGCGAGTTGGCCGTACGGGTGCAAGCAGCGGTCAGGAGGTGGTCACGGGCAGAGCGGAGGGTACGAGGAGGGGCATATCTATGGATTAGTGAAGAGATATAGGAGGGGCTAGAATTGTTCAGTGCTTTAAATGTATGGGTTAGCACTTTGAATTGACTCCTATAGCATACAGGGAGCCAATGTAAGGACTGGCAGAGGGGTGAGGTGTGAGAGGACCGACTAGAGAGGAAAATCAGTGTAGCTGCAGCATTCATTACAGTGGGGCAATACGGCTTTTGGGGAGACCAATCAGGAGAGGGTTACAGTAATCCATGCGGGAAATTACTAGAGCGTGGACAAGCTCCTTAGTAGCATCTTGCGTAAGAAAGGGGCGGATGCGGGCTATGTTTTTGAGTTGGAACCTACAGGACTTGGCAACAAACTGGATGTGAGACTCAAAGGTGAGACTAGAGTCAAGTATGACACCAAGACAGCGTGCTTGCAGGGATGGACTTATGTGGATATCACTGACTTAAAGGGAGATTGAGAGAGGAGGATCAGTATTAGGAGGAGGAAAGACAAGGAGTTCAGTTTTAGAGAGGTTAAGTGTCAGAAAGGGTGAGGACATCCAGTCAGAGATGGAAGAAAGGCAAGCAGTGACACGTTGCAGGACGGCAGGGGAGAGGTCCGGGGAGGAGAGGTATATCTGAGTGTCATCAGCGTACAGGTGGTAGTGGAATCCAAAAGAGGCAATAAGTTAACCAAGAGAGGCAGTATAAAGAGAAAATAGAAGGGGACCAAGGACAGACCCTTGGGGAACTCCAACCGAGACAGGACAAGGGGAGGAGATATCCTTGGAAAAGGAGACACTGAATGAGCGATGGGAGAGATAGGAGGAAAACCAAGAGAGGACATAGTCACAGAGACCGAGCGATTAAAGAGTTTGAAGGAGGAGAGCATGATCAATGGTGTCAAAGGCAGCAGAGAGGTTAAGGAGAATTAATATTGAGTAGTGACCTTTGGATTTAGCGGAGATTAGGTCATTAGTCACTTTGATAAGAGCAGTCTCAATAGAGTGGAGGGGGCGGAAGCCAGACTGAAGAGGGTCAAGGAGAGAGTTGGAATTAAGGAAGCAGGACACACGGGTAAAGACAAGTCTTTCCAAAAGCTTTGATGAAAAAGGGAGCAGGGATATGGGACGATAGTTTGAAGGGGAGGATGGGTCAAGAGATGATTTTTTCAGGATAGGTATTACAGTGGCATGTTTAAGGTCAGCAGGAACAGTGCCAGAAGAGAGAGAGCAGTTAAAGATGTGTGTTAGGGTAGGCACAAGACAAGGGGAGAGAGTTCTGATGAGGTGAGATGGGACAGGATCGAGTGGGCAAGTGGTGGGGCGAGAGGAATGGAGGAGCGCAGCCACCTCTTGTTCAGTAGCCGGGTAGAAAGTCTGGAGGGTAGGGAAAGCATGATTTACATGTGGTTGAGAAAGAGAACGGCAATGAGGGGAGAATTGTTTCCTTAGCTGTTCAATCTTGTCGGTAAAGTAGCATGCAAAGCTATCAGCTGTAAGGTTAGTTTGGGGGGTGGCCACAGCAGGGCGGAGAAGGGAATTAAAGGTGTCAAAGAGACGTCTGGGATTGCGGGAGCATGAACTAATGAGAGAGGAAAAGTATGACTGTTTGGCGAGGGCGAGGGCTGCGCTGTATGAAAGCAACATGAATCTATAATGGAGAAAGTCTGCCTGGGTGCGGGACTTCCTCCAGGAGCGTTCAGCACAACGGGAGCAACTCTGCAGATAGCGTGTTGATTTATTATGCCAAGGTTGGGGTCGTGTCTTCCTCGAGGTGCATGTTTGGAGTGGGGCTGCAGCGTTCAAGGCAGATGTGAGGGTAGTGTTATATGTGGAGATAGCCAGTGAGGGACAGGAGAGGGAAGGGATGGATAGCAATTGTGAATCAATGTCAGCTGACAGCTGCTGGAGGTCAATAGAGTTAAGGTTCCTCCTGAGCTGAGGGGGGTTATTCTGAGATTGTTGGGTGAGGGGGTAATTGAGAGCAAACGATAAGAGGTGGTGATCAGAGAGAGGAAATGGAGTGTTGCAGATATTAGATACTGTACATGAATAAGAGAAAATAAGGTCGAGGGTATTGCCAGCTACATGAGTGGGAGAATAAGCCCACTGCAAAAGTCCAAGGGAGGAAGTAATTGAAAGTAGTTTAGAGGCTGCTGGGGTTAAAGGTGGGTTAATGGAAATATTGAAGTCTCCAAGAATTAGGGATGGGATGTTGGAAGAGAGGAAGTAGGGTAGCCAGGCAGTAAAGTGGTCAAGGAAGAGGAGAGGGGAACCAGAGGGTCGATAGATTACGGCAATGTTAGCAGAGAAGGGTTTGAAAAGGCGAACTGAATGCATTTCAAATGATGGGAAAGAGAGGGAATGGGGGTTGGACAGGGTTTTAAAGGAGCAGTGGGGTGAGAGATACTGGATTAAAGACTAGTCATAGAGACTTTACCAAAGTTTTTTATCAAATTTTTAATTCCTGTGAATAAAATTGTCACTGTTTAGACTACGTTGATAAACATTATCAAATTAATACAAAAAAACATCAGCCCCAATACATACAGTAAAAACCAAAGAAAAAAGTTGCCTGCACTCTTCTCAAATCCCTATGCATCTTTAAACAAATGGAGGTTGTTGAGTTGCTCCAATGGCCATGAGAGTTTTTGTCCAACCTGCCACGTCAAGGCATACCTCTCAGGTGTGTCCTACACTGACTCTTCACCCTGTTTCCTTGAGCTTCTGGCAAAAATATCTCTAATGAGACTGAGAGGGGTATTTTTATAAACCCTTACATGCTTATCAACCCTTAATAAGAAAAACATGGGTTGGGAGGCGGCATTGTAACATAGATGATCAAACTAATGACATAATTTAATCCTCACTTTTCAGAACACTTACAGGGTTATTTACTAAAGTGTGGATTCAATGTGAATTCATAGTTAATTTTGAATGTAAGTCCACAGTAGCCAAACTGAAAGCATAGCTGACTTATGCTTCCAGTTATCTATCATGACCTTCTCACTTTAGTAAATAACCCTGTTAATTAACCCCCAAAGAGTCATACAAACATTGTAATGCAAACATACATATGGGCACATGGTCATACATACAAAGTTTTACAAACACACCTCAGCAAAGGATGCATGTACCAGTTTCACACAGAATCACTACATAAAAAGATTATTGCTTTGGAGTTTCTTGACAATCATCCATGCCACACAATGCCGAGAGCTTAATTGCTCTGGAGCTCTGAGGTTTCCTCATTTACTTTGCTTTTAAGTGTGCATGTGTGTATCTCAGAGCTCCGCATGAAGAATACTCACAGTAATTTGCCATATGTACGAGTTTATCACAGAACTCCACAGCAAAAAGGTGCTTTAATGTGCATAGTAGTGTATCACAGAGCTCTGCAGTTATAAAACATATTGTGAATTTAGTATGTCAGTATCACTAAGTTCCACTGTAATAAACCTCACAATTTTTGGTGACTTTTCTCAGGTGTCATAAATGAGACACCAGACAACAACAAAAGTGACACAGTGGCAAGAAAAGGCATTGTGAATGTGATCAGTGGTTGCTTGTGGGGATGTGCATGTGTACTAGTTGCTCTTTCTGTTGTAGTGTGGGTGTATAAAGTGGTCTATGTGTGTTGTATATATGGTGTAGTATGCATCTAATGCATGTGTGTAGATGATATAGTGGGTTTAGGTGTAGAAAAACAGCATATATTTGTAAGTGGTCTAGTGTTGGATGGGGGCTGTATTGTGTGTTGGTGAGTTGGCTTTAACTTTGTGAGAGAAATATTAATTTTTTATAATACTAAAAAAAAATGTTTATGCCTTCCTCTGTGTTGCTACTTTGGGCCAAGGAGGGGGGACATGCCTCTCCTTGGTGGTCCGGAGTGAAGATGTAGAGCTTCCCTGGTATATGTCTCTCTACTAGCATTTATGAAGAGCCAAAATGTCAATGAAATCTTAAGTGTAGGATCTCCTAGAACTGTAGTGAGTTGAAATTTGCACATAGCGATGCCGCACAGATCCTGCTATTTCCTGGTTTGGTTAGCTCAGTGGAAATAAACAGAAGAGTCAGCAATTGCCAAGAGCAGCTGCCTTGCAAAGGCTTCTCATTAAGTTGCTTTGGGAGTCTGTGATTGGACAGTCACTGAAATTCTGGGCAGGGTGAGAAGGGGAGGTTTTGGAAAGGCTGCAGACAAGAGAACTGCAGGTTTTGCGAGAGACAATAAACACCAATTAAAGGACTGGACTCTTTTTGCGATGTTGTACATTTGCGACCAGGCATATTTTTACACTTTTGTGGTGTTTGTGTTTGGCTGTAATTTTCTGCTCTCTCATTTACTGTTCCCATACAAATTATATATTGTTTTTTTCAGGATAAAAGGGTCTTTCTTTACATAACATTATTTATATAATCTCTTGTATTTTAATTTAAAAAAATATGATGAAAAATTGAAAAAAAATACATGTTTTTTGACTTTTACTTGAAAAATCTTTTACTCATCTACAAAAGTGAATGAAAAAAACTGCTAAATAGATTCAAAATTTTGTCATGAGTTTAAAAATACCCAGTGTTTATGTGCTTTTTTCCTTTTATTTTACATGTTATAGGGCTATAGGTACAAGTAGGATATTGCGGTGTAAAAACATACATTTTTAAAATTTATCAATAGTGATATTGTAACACTATTATCTGTCATAAATCTCTGAATAACACCCCACATGTACATATTTTTTTAAAGTAGACAACCCAGGGTATTCAATATGGGGTATGTCCAGTCTTTTTTAGTAGCCACTTAGTCGAAAACACTGGCCAAAGTAAGCATTCATATTTGTTTGTGTGTGAAAAAAGTAAAAAAACTAAATTGAACGCTAATTTTGGCCAGTGTTTGTGACCAAGTGGTTACTAAAAAAGATTGGACATACCCCATTTGCAATACCATGGGATGTCTTCTTTTGCAAATGGTTTGCCATCATGGGGGTAATTCTCATTCCTGGGCTACCATAAGCTCTCAAAGGCAACGTAACCAACCTGGCCATTTTCAATGTAAAAATATTTGACCCATATATTTGACCCTGTAACTTTCAAAAATACTATAAAACCTGTACATGGGGGGTACTGTTTTACTCGGGAGACATTGCTGAACACAAATATTAGTGTTTAAAAACTGGAAAACGTATCACAACAATTATATAATCAGTAAAAGTTCTGTTTGTGTGAAAAATGCCAAAAAAGTCACTTTCACTGCCAATATCATCGCTGTGATATGTTTTACTGTTTTAAACGATTAATATTTGTGTTCAGCGAAGTCGCCCGAGTAAAACAGTACCCCCCATGTACAGGTTTTAGGGTGTCGTAGAACGTTAAAGGGTAAAATACAGTGCTAGCAAATTAAATTCTCTGGACTTTCGGCCTGGGTTGGGAGGCAGGTCCCTCAAATTGCAATCAATAAAATTACTTAATTATGTAAAAATTACAGAAATACGCACGTAGAATTTCAATATATATGCATATTTATATATTTGAAGTCTACGTGTATATTTATATAATTATTTATGTAATTTTGTATATGGACTTATGTATATTTTGTATTATTTTTATTTATTTATATATACATAGATATATATACAAATTCATTCTAAGTGTATTTTGATATAAATATATATATATATTAATTTTAAAATACAGTTAGAATAAAATTTCATATAGATATATAATTTTTTTAAAATTTTTATTATTATTTTTAAAAAAATGTAATTTAATTTATTATTTATATTTTATAATAATATATATATACAATATATATAGTTATTATATATATTATATATATATGTGTGTAATTTAATTATAAGTGTATTTTTATATTAATATAAGTACATATTAATATAAAAATACACTTAGTATGACATTATATATATGATATTTAGACATATATAGATATAATATATGTATATATATCATATATATATATATATATATATATACACATATATAATTAATTTTTTTTTAATTAACATTAACTTTATTTTTTTTAAATTGATTTTACACTAGCAGGGAGACTGCCTGTCAGCACAGGCAGTCCCCCTGCAGGCAGACACATAGACACCTATTGTGACCATGTGATCCCTGTGTTAAGCGATCACATGGCCACAGGGATCCTAATCCAGTGTGGGAAGACTGTCTGGGCTGCAGGCAGTCTCCCCACACCGGGAGCAACGCTGATCGCCGCCGCGATCAGGTAAGTAACTAGGACCGTTAGGACGGTTCAGGACCGTCAGCGGTCGGCAATGGGAAAATGCCGATGACGGTTCTGAACCGTCCTCGGTTCTTAAGGGGTTAAAAGCATGCATGTTGTCATTTGGGGAACATCTACTAAACAGTGATTTTTTATTTATTTTGTATTTGGGCAGTAGAGAAGTCCAAAACAAACTACTTGAGTTTTGTCGTTTATCTTAATTATCTTAAATTTGTAATAGATACATACACGGTTAGATCCAGAAATATTTGGACAATGATACAAGTATTATTATTTAGACTGTTTACCAAAATAAATTCAAGTTACAGATAAATAATGAATATGGGCTTAAAGTACAGTCTCTCAGCTTTAATTTGAGGGTATATCAATATATGTAGTCGCATCTTTTTCAAGGGATCAAAAGTAATTGGACATTTGACTCAAAAGCTGTTTCATGGAGAGTTGTGGGCTTTTCCATCATAACTTCTTCATCAATTAAGCAGGTAAAAGGTCTGGAGTCTATTCTAGTGGTGGCATTCGCATTTGGAAGCTGTTGCTGTGCACTCAAAATATGCGGTCAAACGAGCTCTAAATGCAAGTGAAACAGGCCATCTTTAGCCTGCAAAAGAAAATTAAAGATAGAAACGTGGCCAAATCAGCAGTTTAGTACATTCTGAGAAAAAAAGAACACACTGGTGAGTCCTGCAACACAAAAACGTTCACGGAAAATAACAGTGGTGGATGATCATAGCATCCTTTCCGTGGTAAAGAGAAATCACTTCACAAAATCCAGCCAAGTGAAGAACATTCTCCAGGAGGTAGACATATCATTATCCAAGTCTACCATAAAGAGAATACTTCATGAGAGCAAATACTATGAAGGCCGCTACATCTCCAGACATACGTAGTACACAAAGCAAGGGAGTCCAGATACTCAATATTCTGAATCTTAATTGCCTTTCCAATGGAATGTTGCCTATATATGTTATATTCCATGGATTGATAAGGTCACAGTTTAAAAAAGGCTATCAAGATTTATAACACTAATTGCCTGGGCTTTCTTGTTTTGTGAACTACCTACTGTACACAGACATAAATGTACGTGCAATCACAACATACATAATCACAATTACATACACAGTGCATGCCCTGACAGTCAAATACACACACAGTCACACATATAAACAGTCGTATACATACCATATCAGTGACATATACAGTCCCACACACAGTGTAAGTAATAACAATCACTCACAGTCACATACAAATACACAAAGTCCTTAAGTCATGAGCACTGGGAGGAAGAGAGGAGGAGAGGAGGCCAGGGTATTTGGTGACTAGTGGGGAAGCAGGCATTCCTTTGCAGCTATAGACTGGTATAAACTGCACATTTTTTAATGTGAAGGTTCTATGTAAAATGTTTTCCTTATTTCAGTTTGCTGTATAGTAATGCATACCCCCTTTAGACAGTACATTAGAGCCCTTATACATTAATGCACACACAAATCCACAGATCATATCTCACATATACATAGACACACACATTCACATACATTGAATACAGCCACTCACTCTCTTACCTCGTCCCCAGCTGCCTATGTTTCCATGCAGTGCCCCTTCTCTTTGGCTCGACAGCACCCAGTCACATAGGCCCCTCTGTCTCTGGTCATCCAGTGCTGGCCTCTGGTGGTCCAGAGGTGAATAGCAGGGAGTACTCCATATCTCTTTGTGCAGATCATATTTTCTCCCTTGCGGTTCCGGTGCTCAATTGAGTCTCAGCACAAGCTGGGAATACCTGAGGCTGCGCTCTGACTCACTAATTGAGTTATTAGGAACTGACTGAACCTTTTGCTGGCTCGCACCATTGACAACCAAGGAATATTTTTTTATTTGTGAGCTGTCGGCTTCTGGGCCGCACATCTTGCACACCCCAAAGGCCAGCCCTAATTAGACTTTGCCAAAAGACATCTAAAAAAGCCAGCCCAGTTCTGGAACAGCATTCTTGGACAGATTAACCTGTACCATAATGATGGAAAGAAACAATGGAGAAGGCTTGAAACAGATGATCCGAAGCATACCACATTATCTGTAAAACTCAATGAAAGCAGTGTGATGGCATGGGCATCCATGGCTTTCAATGGCACTTGGTCACTAGTTTTTATTGATGATGTGACAGAAGACAGAAGCTGTTTATGAATTCTGAAGTGTATAGGGATATATCGTGTGCTCAGAGGCAGGCCAAATCAGTCACCTGATGTCAACCCAATCGAGTAACCCACAAACAACCACTTAAGATAGCTGCAGTAAAGGCCTGACAAAGCATCACAAAGGAGGAAACCCAGCATTTGGCGATGTCCATGCATTCCAGACTTTAAGCAGCATTGCCTGCAAAGGATTCTCAACAAAGTATTAAAAATTAACATTTTCTTTATGATCGTGTTAATTTGTCCAATTACATTTGAGCACCTGAACTAAGGGGACTGTGGGGAAATGGTTGCATTTCCTAAACGTTTCATATATTTTTGTTCAATCCCTTGAATCTCAAAGTCTGCACTTCAATTGTATCTTAGTTGTTTTATTTCAAATCCATTGTGGTGACGTACCGAGCAAAAAGTATGAAAATTGTGTCGATGTCCAAATATTTCCAGACCTAACTGTATTAGATATCTCGGATTTAAAAGGCAGAGATAAGTTATTCTCGGAAATGCTTCTGTAGTAAAAATGATAGAGCTGTGATTAGTACAGCTAATGTTACACTTCCTGCTACTTCGGACTCACTAATATTAACTACACAGCTTTGTAAGAACACCTAATTTAAGCGCTGGTTCAGTGATTAATAGCAAGTCAATCAAGGGCATGCAATATCAGACTGCATCACAAAGGAATTTGAGGTCAAAAAAGAATTGCTAGGGAGGAGCTTGTTGCTTTCCTTCAGTTCCATATGAAAAGAGAAAGTTTAACTCCTTAATGCATGTATTATTCTCTGTCATGCACTGCTAGGCATTTTAGATTTCAGACCCGTTTTTAAGGTGGCTTCCTTCCACACCCTCTAAACTATAAACATTTTCTAAACCCTAACACTTCATAGCTCCTAGGCCCACTCTAATGACCAGTTGCTACCGCATAGGTTTAAGTGATTGTTTTACATGTCATTGCACTGCTGGATTCTGTGAAAAAATGGTCCAAATATGCATGATTTAAAACACTCTAGTGTGCCTACTTTTGTATATTGTGTTAGTTTATGTAGTAATTTGAATTTATGAATTATTATTAAGATTATTTAGATATAAAAAAACTGAAAGAGGAAAATCTTAAATGTAAACATTTGAGCTATTTCAGTACTCAGTAGATATGGCTAACACTATTTTTTGCATGTGTATGCGAGAAAAACACAGTATTACAACAAACTTTATCAGAGCTTGCTGGTAACATTACCTGCGTAAGAATATCAAAATACCCCCAAATACATGGGGTGATTTGCGTAACTATCAAAAATAGACTAAATATACATATGCAGTATGAGCAAGAAAACAGTTCTGGTGTAAATGTATCCAATTTCCACGTGCAAGTTCCTTAGTGTATTTAATGAATAGAATTTAGTTTTGTAACTGATTATATACTGCCACTAGCAAATGTAATTTTTGGGAAACTTTTCCCCTTCTCTAAAGGTTTTTGATGCCAGTGACTTATAAATCAAGGTAGTGATCTGTAAAACAGTTTTTCAGAAGGTCCGCTGAAATATCCTGTTGTTGGGTAAGTCTTGGATCCGTGTAGCCTAGACCATTCCTGCTTTAAACTCTTGTGGTAGGCTGTATGGATCCAGAACATACTCCACAACAAAAGGTTTCAGCAGACCTCCTGGAGTCACAACCGAGGAAATCAATTCAAACACACTCAACATGGCAGCACTTTGCTGAACGCCATTGAACTTTACAGCCTTTTTGGCAAAGTGCTTTGTGCATTTATTTGGCCTACGGGTGCAATTCCTTTTGTAAGTATAAGCATTTATTTTAAACTCTTTTTTGTCTCTTAGGTGAAATTTAGGAATAAAGCATCGCAAGCACTACATTCCACTGTAGTGGTAATGGCACCAGAAGTGCTCTGGCGTCATTCCCATGTAAGAGGGAAAACCATTTTCCAATGGTTTTCCACTTACCCTGGTCCCAAAAGGAAAAAAGAAAAGTAAAGTAATGCATCTAACTTTTAAAAGATAAAATAAATTTAAAAATAAAATGTATGTCCTGTAGTGTTCCAGTGGTCCTGTAATATATGTTTATATGAAGTGAAAGTTACAAATCTGCATTGATGCACTTTAATTTAATGTTTCAAAGACACAATTTCTCCATTATCCTTCATTAAAATAATCATCTTTTCCCTAAAGTACTGAAAAAATGACCTCTTTTTAGAATATGTGCCAAAACTCCAGCAATAATTTGCAATCTGAATCTAATCACAAAAGAACTCTCATGGATCTGTGAGTACCTGTTATTGATTGACCAAACGTATTTCAAATTGTTCTCCCAAGTGGAACATTTGTGCATCAAACAACAATAGTTTGCGTACAAATTAAATGTTCTTGAATTAGCTCTATGGACAGCAAGTTTTTGGAAATTTATGTACGCCTTAGGGAATAGAGATATTTGAAAGGACTACTATTAATGCCATTACAGCAGGTTAAACATGTTGTTTATACTTGATCTTAGATTCTAGTTACAAATTCATGTAATTGGAGTACTTAATGTTCATTGTTGCGTAAATAATCACTGTACTTTATAGGTTTACAATTACTTAAGTACTTGGTATTGTACCACAGCATACATCTTTGTTTATCTGTAAAACTCATAGCGTCACATTTCTTTGCTTTTCACTTATTATTTAACCAAATATTCAATTAATCTGTCATATAATTAATATTACTATTAGTAGTAGTATTATTATATATCTGTAAATATGTATTCTGCTATGCATAGCTGCTTCATTGCAAAGTAATTTTTATGTCAGATTAATGTGGAGTCACACCTTTGTCCTTAGATGATTTTAGTTTAATGGGAAAAGGGAACTTTATACTCAAAGATGTAAGTTGTTTCACTAGATTGAGAATTGATGGGAATTAAAAGTGTATTTAAAGTTTAAGACCAAAATAGCTGATCTGGAAGCATATATGACTAAGGGAATTGTTTTCCAGTTCAGCTATTTTGGCCTTAAATTTGAATCTCACTTTGAATTCACCTTGTATTTTAGACAATCCTAACTTTAGTGAATAGCCCTGCTGGGTATTTGCCTTTTAGATCCATACACATATATAAACATGGATTAGAATTGCATTGTACAGATGTTTGTTCAAGATACAATTGAAACTGTTAAGAAGTGACATACTCATGTAGGCTGTCAGCAAATGTTCATCCCATTTCTATTTATTTAAGGTACCATTCCAGTGCCATATTATTTAATTTGTTTCCCTTTTTATTTTGGCATTCCACTCCCTATCAATTTAAATGTTCTTTTTATTCCTTAATTTAAAATGTCATTTATAGCCAACATTCAGTTGTCTTTATCTTCCATTTCTTATGATAATACATTATCTCTCTTCCCAAATGTGTAATTCTTTTCAGAGGGCTTTGTGATTACACATTAGCAAACAATGGTCTCACTAATAGACCCCAGAAGATCATTATCATTACAAGCATATTAGATCCTGGCAAAATAACATATGATTAACTTATAACTAGCAAACGAGACAACCAAAATCAGTCCATTTCAAAGACAATAATTTAGCAGGTTCCAGATTTCCATTTTGTAAACCTTGCCCTGCTGTCCCATGCACCCATATGATAGAGCTTCAGCAGTGCTCTGAGCATGGACAGTCCTGGATTGCAGGGTTGCCAGTTATAATGGCACTCATTGATGATAGGAAGATAAGCCCCTTTCTCTATTGTGTGTCAAGAGTGATGTAAATTAGGTCATTTGCATACTTCTTCTATGGCCCCTCATCTCTCTATTCACAATTTTATGCCTTCCTGTCTTTCCAATTATGCAGCAGGAGAAATTCAATTGCAGTAGGTTTTAATCCGCTGAAATATCCTGTTGTTGGGTAAGTCCTGGATCCGTGTAGCCTAGACCATTCCTGCTTTAAACTCTTGTGGTAGGCTGTATGGATCCAGAACATACTCCACACCAAAAGGTTTCAGCAGACCTCCTGGAGTCACAACCGAGGAAACCAATTCAAACACACTCAACATGGCAGCACTTTGCTGAACGCCATTGAACTTTACAGCCTTTTTGGCAAAGTGCTTTGTGCATTTATTTGACCTACGGGTGCAATTCCTTTTGTAAGTATAAGCATTTATTTTAAACTCTTTTTTGTCTATTAGGTGAAATTTAGGAGTAAAGCATCGCTTTGGTTCATACACTGATCAGCCACATAAGTAAAACCACTAACAGATGAACTGGACAATGGAGTGATGAAAGAAGGTTGCCTTGTCTGATGAATGGTTGTGGGTGACCGGATGCAAGAGATGGCAGCAGTAAGCACTATGGGTGGCTGGCATAGGTAGTGTAATTCTCTGGGCAATGGTCTGCTGGGAACCCTTGGGTCCTGACATTCATGTGGATTTTACTTTGACATATACCACTTGTCTAAAGGATATTGCAGACCACATACACCCTTCATGGCAATGGTGGTCCTTGATGGCTGTGGCCTCTCTCTTGCACTCTGACACATTGCAAAAATTGTTTAAGAATGGTTTGAGGCTTTGGTGGATCTACCATGGTTGCAGGGGCCGCACTTGTGATGCTGTTAGATCGCTGGGATGAAGTGACAGCCCAGGTTACTTCCTACCAGCATACACAGAGCTGCAAGTGGAGCAGATGCCCTGGAGAGGAGAAGAGGGAGTCAGAGTGGGAACTCTGACTCCAATCAGCTTGAGGCAGCCACGGGACTCCAGGGAAGTCACATTTTGCATATGTGTGTGTCTGTATGTGTGTGTCTCTGTATGTATGTGTGTCTGTATATATGTGTGTCTCTGTATGTACATACATCTCTGCCGGCGTGGCTGCCTAGTTTATATGCAGCCACGCCGACAGAAGAGCTGGGAGCCATGACACTCAATCAATAATTGCCATGCAAGTTTTGATGGCTTTGGAAGGATAACATTGAAGTTACCCTTTCCACATTACCTGTGTGACAGCACAGCCTAGTTTTGAGTGCAAGAGAAATCATTCCAAAATTGTTTGACAAAAACTGTTTGAAACCATAATGTTACACATATTTCTAGCTGCTGTGTACTTAGAGTGTCTCTGAGATCTCTCACTTGTTTGTCAGTAAATCACCCTAATTATCTACAGACCTTAAAATATAAAACATATATATATAAAAAATAAATAAACTCTATACATCACCTCAAAGGTTTCCCATTAAAAAAAAGCTACTGTGCTCCAATCTAGTTTCCTGGAAATGGACCAATTCAACACCACATTTGAGAATGTGGTGCTTTGTTATTTAATACGTTTCTTAAAAATAATGTACAATTATGATTGAAATTATTGATATAGTATCAACATATTCTGCAGCACTGTACAATAGGAAACAAGACAAAATTGAATACTAAAAAAAAAATGTATGACATACGGGATGAAAAGGGAAACAAGGGATGAAATACAAATACACAGTGACAAATGCACATAATGTGCTGCTAAACAAACAAAAAAAAATTCTGGTAGTGAAAGAGTGAAAGAGTTAGCCAGAACCATTTTGTCTAACCTTCAGTTTTATGATCTCATTAAAGTTATGTGCCCATTTAAAGTGCTAATTACCTACTGATGGATCTTAAAAAGCTGGTTAAAACCAAACTCAGTCCAGTTCATTTTAAGACCAAATGAAACAGTGGGTTCATTTTTAAACATCAAATAAATTACACCTGCAGTTATAAAAAAAATATGTACTCAATTTTGTAGTCAAGGTTAACTGCTTGGCATATTATTCCAGTGAAACATTCTGTAAATTTATTGCACACTATTAACACTTACAAGACTGAAAGTATCTTCAATGCAGTGTAAATGCAGGCACTGAAACTTCTGGCATTTAAATAGTTGAATAAGCCACTGCTTGCAACATGAAGTTGATGTTCATAGTAGCTTTTAAATCACTTCTTTATTATTACTTTTCTTTATATAGCACAGTATATAGTCTTGTGAACTTACAAGGATCCTTTATTGCATTCCACATTATCAACCAACTTTATTACAGTTTCCAATGCACTCTGGAAACAAGGAGGTTCAGCCATGACACAGCTAGCTGGCTGTGATCAGTTTGCAACAAAATTGTAGACAAAAATAACAAAGGTTTAAGTTTGTCCCAATTGCACTATTTTGTGTTAAATTATGCTTAATTTACTGACTAATCCTCTGATGTTACTGAAAAATTCTAAAACTTGGTTTTCATATCAATTCTCTGTCTACGCTCTATATATAACTGGTAAAGCATGTTAGCTTTTGTCTATGCTCCTATAAATTCAAGAGGAAGGCACACTTGGTGAAGGTAACAAATTGGGTTAACAAGTGAAATTCCATTGATTTTCAGTTCATCAATCAGTCCCATTACAGTTTTGGACACAAAACCTGTTACTCATATTTCAAGGCAAATAAATAAAACATTATAGAGCAGTAAGGAACATAACTATGGTGTGTATGTGCTATGAATTGTCAAATGCTATGATAGACATTTGAAGGTGGGGGAAACTGCACTTGCTGTCAGACTGTCAATTCCAACAGGTGATAGTGTAGTAGCAGATTTGCAATGGCTAATACAGTTGCAAGAAAAAGTATGTGAACCCTTTGGAATGATATGGATTTCTGCACAAATTGGTCATAAAATGTGATCTGATCATCATCTAAGTCACAACAATAGACAATCACAGTCTGCATAAACTAATAACACACAAAGAATGAAATGTTACCATGTTTTTATTGAACACACCGTGTAAACATTGACAGTGCAGGTGGAAAAAGTTTGTGAACCCCTAGACTAATGACATCTCCAAGAGCTAATTGGAGCAAGATGTCAGCCAACTGGAGTTCAATCAATGAGATAAGATTGGAGGTGTTGGTTACAGCTGCCCTGCCCCATAAAAAACACACACCAGTTCTGGGTTTGCTTTTCACAAAAAGCATTGCCTGATGTGAATGATGCCTTGCACGAAAGAGCTCTCAGAAGACCTACGATTAAGAATTGTTGACTTGCATAAAGCTGGAAAGGGTTATAAAAGTATCTCCAAAAGCCTTGCTGTTTATCAGTCCACTGTAAGACAAATTGTCTATAAATGGAGAAAGTTCAGCACTGCTGCTACTCTCCCTAGGAGTGGCCATCCTGTAAAGATGACTGCAAAAGCACAGCGCAGACTGCTCAATGAGGTGAAGAAGAATCCTAGAGTGTCAGCTAAAGACTTACAAAAGTCACTGGCAAATGCTAACATCCCTGTTAGCGAATCTACAATACGTAAAACCCTAAACAAGAATGGATTTCCTGGGAGGATACCACAGAGGAAGCCACTGGTCTCCAAACAAAACATTGCTGCACGTTTACAGTTTGCACAAGAGCACCTGGATGTTCCACAGCAGTACTGTCAAAATATTCTGTGGACAGATGAAACCAAAGTTGAGTTGTTTGGAAGAAACACACAACACTGTGTGGTGAAAAAAAGGCACAGCACACCAACATCAAAACCTCATCCCAACTGTGAAGTATGGTGGTGGGGGCATCATGGTTTGGGGCTGCTTTGCTGCGTCAGGGCCTGGATGGATTGCTATCATCGAAGGAAAAATTAATTCCCAAGTTTATCAAGGCATTTTGCAGGAGAACTTAAGGCCATCTATCTACCAGCTGACGCGCAACAGAAGATGGGTGTTGCAACAGGACAATGACCCAAAGCATAGAAGTAAATCAACAACAGAATGGCTTAAATAGAAGAAAATACGCCTTCTGAAGTGGCCCAGTCAGAGTCCTGACCTCAACCCGATTGAGATGCTGTGGCATGACCTCATGAAAGCGATTCACACCAGACATCCCAAGAATATTGCTGAACTGAAACAGTTCTGTAAAGAGGAATGGTCAAGAATTACTCCTGACCGTTGTGCACATCTGATCTGCAACTACAGGAAACGTTTGGTTGAAGTTATTGCTGCCAAAGGAGGTTCAACCAGATATTAAATCCAAGGGTTCACATACTTTTTCCACCTGCACTGTCAATGTTTACATGGTGTGTTCAATAAAAACATGGCAACATTTCATTCTTTGTGTGTTATTAGTTTAAGCAGCCTGTGATTGTCTATTGTTGACTGTGATTGTCTATTGTTGTGATGATGATCAGTTCACATTTTATGACCAATTTTTGCAGAAATCCAAATCATTCCAAAGGGCTCACATACTTTTTCTTGCAACTGTAACTTTTGGGCATAGCTAGTGGTATTGGAAACAAAGTTGTGAGTGTTTATTTATCTACTAACCATACTTAATTTTACATTTACATTTTTCAGGGGTTCACTGCCCTTTTTGTATTACTCATTTATTTTAATTTAATGTCACTTACTCATTGCAGTTTGTATTGAGAAGAATTATATAATATAGGCATTTGTTATGTATAACCAGGGCCGGTGCAAGGATTTTTGCCGCCCTAGGCAAAAGTAAAGTTTGCCGCCTCCCCCCCCCCGTGACATCACAATGCCCCACCCATATGGCCTACCATGTTAACTAAAGCTAGTGCTGCAGTGCCGCTGTGTTTACATTAAAAGGCCTGCACGGATAGGCTATAGACACCAGGACCACTACATTCTTCCCCCTCCTTCCTTCTTCCCCCTCCCTCCCTGTTTCTTTCTCCCCCCCTCCCTGTTTCTTTCTTCTCCCCCCTCCCTCCCTCCCTGTTTCTTTCTTCTCCCCCTCCCTCCCTCTCTTTTGTCTTCTCCCCCTCCCTCCCTTTCTTTTTTTTTCTTCTCCCCCCTTCCTCCCTCTTTCTTCCCCCTCCCTCCCCTACCTGTGTGGTAGCGTGGCCGAGCCCAGTATAGTCCGACCGGTACAGGGAGCTGTTGTTTCCTGTACCCGGCCGGACTAACAGGAAGTGAGCACTCAGTGTTCACTTCCTGTTAGTCCGGCCGGGTACAGGAGACAGCTGCTCCCTGTACCGGTCGGACCATGCCATAGAGGGCTCGGCCACGCTACAGAGAGGGGCTGACAGGAGGGAGCGCTGAGCGTTTCCCTCCTGTCAGCCTCTCCTCAGGCTGCGCCCGGGCGGTGCGGTCCGCCCACATGGACGCACCGCCCGGGAAAAGCTGCAGCTGCCTGAGGCTCTTTACAGAGCGCTCGGGCGGCTGCAGCATGGGGGGGGCCGGCGCCCTTTCCCAAGGGGCGCCCTAGGCGGCTGCCTAGTCCGCCTTACAGGTAGCGCCGGCCCTGTGTATAACAGCATGCCTAATATAGTTACTTCATTTGCCTCCTTGTTGATTCTCTTCTGTTTTCAGAAAAAGAAAGTATTATAGGTTCTACTTGATAATTTACTAAGCAGAAGTAAATTTAACAGATTTGTACATTTTTACTAAGTGGTATGTAAGTAATGAGAACAATAGAATCTTCTAAATAGAAACTAATGAGGTAGAATTTAATTGATAATCAATTGAGTGAGGTTTGCTTACCATTGAAAGAGCATTGTTCTATAACTGGATAACTTCATTTGGTTTCAAGTGGATTTGTTTGAAGTTGTTAAGAGACAATTAAACTTAACTTTCTGGCAAAACATTTCCGTCCTTGTGTAACCTAGAATGGCACTAGTGGAAAAGTACACAATAGTAGTTTGATATGTATTTAACTTACTTTTTAACACTGTCCTGTGAATCATCATGTTGTATTTACTCTAGTAAAAAAAAAAAAAAACGATTACACACCTAAATTTAGAGAGTTTTGTATCATGTTGCACATACTTATTGTCATGCATTGTCATACAACCCTCAGCTTAAATAAAAGGATGTTCAGTATGTACTGGAATCAAACTCTGCATATAATGGTGGGGTATAATAGTGTTTACACTTCTTATCATAGCAGTCCTATACTATTGTTCTTATGTAAATGTCAGCTAAAACAATGTGTCAAACAATGGCACAGCTCTCTAAGGTAAGGAAATTCTTCTGGAACTTGGACTGGTTCAAAGGGCTTTTGGTCTGTTTATTTTGAGTAGGCAGCACTTTAGCAAAATCAGTAACCAGAACACATTCGCATATGAAGCCTGAAACATTGAATGGCTCTTTTTGCAATTCTATAGCAAGTTTTTGTTTTTTCATTAAAATTACCTCCACAATATATTGCTTACAGAGCACTTACAACCATGCATGGCTGCATGTAAACTTTATTATCTTATTTATGTAGAGGAAAAAAGCAATTTTTAAAACATCAACTAGAGTCTTATTCATATTCATTATAACACTAGGGTAGGGCATGAATCGACAAAAAAGGAGGACTGTCTTCTACACTGGGAACTGTAGAGGAGGGAAGGGAACCTTCAGAGAAAAAGAAGTCATAGTTTCACACAGCAAATGAGTGCTTTAGAATCAGGTAAAAGTAGTACTGCATCCTAGTTCCTAAGTTTTGTTCTCCAGATCCCTTTGTATAACTTTTTTTCCTTGGATACCTATATCAAAAATAGGAACCCTTCCAAAAATGCTGTTTCATAACTGCCTCACCTTTTTTGTCCACTCCTCCGATATACCCACACTTTATATTGGAATATTATTTTTCAAGTGGATTCCTCCCTAATAAAATAACGTCATCGCCTACACCTTTCTTGAACCGTGTCTGACTTTTTACATACCATGGCTTTGTTTATTGTTATCAACAATAAAATAAATATGAATCTTATATAATTTATTCCTCTTTAATTAATTAAAAAAAGGACAAAGGCTCCACGGAACTTCAAAGTATTATTTTGTCACAGCACTACTTAAAGGGACTCTCCAGTGCCTGGAAAACAATCTGTTTTCCTGGCACTGCAGGTCCCCTCTCCCTCCCACCTCCCAATCCCCAGTTGCTGAAGGGGTGAAAACCCCTTTAGTCACTTGCCTGAGACCCCCGCCGGTGGTTTTGGGTCACCGCCGTTCCTCCTCTTCATTACGTCGGCCTGTGGGCGAGACTGATCCCGCCCGCCGGCCGCTTAGACCTAATGCGCATGCGCGGCAATGCCGCACATGCGCATTAGAGCTCTCCATAGGAAAGCATTGAAAATGCTTTTCAATGCTTTCCTATGGGGAATTGAGCGACGCTGGGGGTCCTCACACAACGCGAGGACGTCCAGCGACGCTCTAGCACAGATTTTCTGTGCTATGGACCAGGAAGTGCCCTCTAGTGGCTGTCTAGTAGACAGCCACTAGAGGTGGAATTAACCCTGCAAGGTAATTATTGCAGTTTATAAAAAAACTGCAATAATTACACTTGCAGGTTGAAGGGTAGTGTGAGTTGGCACCCAGACCACTCCAATGGGCAGAAGTGGTCTGGGTGTCTGGAGTGTCCCTTTAAAGGTTGCCTTTCCCTGTTGCAGAAAAATAGCTCACCCTACTCTTCCAAGTACTATAATACAGGAACCTAAAATGCATATTAGACAAACTAAAACTTTAATTTAGCTTATAAAAATGTTATATATAGTGGTACACACGGAAACACATAGGCAAAAATAATATCTAGGGTGTTACCATAATCCACACAGAATGAGCAATAGCTCTTTAAAAGCTACATAATCGAACACAGAAATAAAATAAAATGACAATTTAGTACACTTTTTTGGTAATTGCATTCTTAGTCTGCTATAGCATCAATGTACCCCAGTTTTAACAGACTTTGACAAAACTTATGTCCAGATATGTTATAGAAATACATTATAACAAATGTTTTATGCAGCTTTGAAAGATCTATAGATCTCTACTGTGGAATCATATTGAAACTACTTCTCAAATGAACACTCTAAGCACCATAACCATTCCATCATGCTGAAGTTACCAGAAGTTCCTTGTTGTCCCCCCATTGCAAGTAGTGAAGCCTATTTTAAATAGTTGATTTTTTTTTCCTGGTTTCTGTATGGAACCTCTCCTGAGTTGTACTACAATCTTCTGATCGCCATCAAAGCTTCTTTTTCCTTTACTCAATTAACCCCTTAAGGACACATGACATGTGAGACATGTCATGATTCCCTTTTATTCCAGAAGTTTGGTCCTTAAGAGGTTAAAGGACCATTATAGTGCCAGGAAAACATACTCGTTTTCCTGGCTCTATAGGGTCTCTAGGTCCCCCCCACCCACAGGGCCCCCCTCCCGCCAGGCTCTAGGGGGTGGAAGGGATTAAATTTACCTCTTTTTTCCAGCGCCGGGCAGGGGACTCTCCTCCTCCTCTCCTCCTCCTTCTCGTCGTCATCGGCTGAAGGCGCATGCACGACATGAGCCACACGCGCATTCAGCCAGTCCATAGGAAAGCAATGCTTTCCTATGGACGCTGGAGTCTTCTCACTGTGAAAATCACAGTGAGAAGCACGGAAGCACCTCTAGCGGCTGTCAGTGAGACAGCCACTAGATAAGAACAAAGAAAAGTATATATATACTCAAATATCACCACTTAGTGAATAGTACATATAAGTGAAAAAATATACTTATCTTAATATTCAAGTGAAACAGCCTCCCAGGTCATTACCCAGAATGAATGACCTTTACACAGCAAAATATAAACCAACCAGAAATATTTGGGATACGGCTGAGTAATATAAAATTGAAAAATATAGATATACATAGTGTAAATCTGTATCAAATAGTAAGTAAGTATTTATGAAATGCACTCACAAGATTAGATGAAATATGTCGCTCTATGGTGCCTCCCCCGATAGTAGTGGGGGGCTATTATCCTCCTTCAGTTGCTCCAGGAAAATAGATGAAAAAACAGGACTCCCAGGGTTGTGAGAAAAATAAATGAAGCGGCTTTATTAAGGATGAAACATCACCCAACAATGGATATATAATATAAGCTTAAAATGAGGTCCTACGCGTTTCGTTCACAATGTGGAACTTCCTCAGGGACCAAAAGTTAAAATCAAATGTTATACAACAATAATAAAACATAAAAGACAGCCACTAGAGACTGGATTAACCCTATTATAAACATAGCGGTTTCTAGAGAAACTGCTATGTTTATAGAAGAAAGGGTTAATTCTAGCTGGACCTGGCACCCAGACCACTTGATTAAGCTGAAGTGGTCTGGGTGCCTATAGTGGTCCTTTAAGCATAGCAATGCAGGGCTACATTTTGGCAGAAAATGTAAACCGATAGCTATTAGAAAATAAGCTATGCTCTACATCACCAGGATTAATTCAAATATAAAGCTTGAGGTTCTCCGAAAACTGTAGCAGAGGAGAGCAATGATGCCTGGCACCCTTTTAACCTCTTAAGGACACATGACATATGTGACATGTCATGATTCCCTTTTATTCCGGAAGTTTGGTCCTTAAGGGGTTAAAACAGACTAATTACATTGGGGTTTGCCAGAATACTCCTGGCTCTATAACAACTACAGTGCACTGTGGTAGTGTTGGAACTTGGAGTGTTTCTTTAAATGGACACATGGACACTATAGGCATCCAGACTACTTCAGCTCATTAAGTGCCCCTGTCCCACTTAGTCCTGTAATGTAAATCACTGCAGTTTTTTTAACTCTTTATCCACTGGAGACAAGGGGGGTGGGGAAGGGGGGGGCTCGATGTGTGTGAATTGAGGGGGAAAGGAAGGAACAGAGGGCTCTACAGTGTATAGTGTACTTTGTATTCCTAACACTATAGAATCCCTTTAATTTATGCTAATTCAGAGAAGTGCTACTGTTTCAATCTCCATATATTTGTTGTGTGACCCGAACACTTTAAGACACTTTTGTGCCACATTAATTATGCCTCATGACAATAATTGTAATTATTTTGTTGTTGTTGTTTTACCGTGAATTGTGTATTATATATAATTAAAAATACTTATATTACATTATTTTCCTTTACAGTATTTCACATATCCCACAAAGTGACCACAATTGTACCCGAAAGCTGTCTCCTTATTGTGCTCGGTCTACTCTTGGGAGGTATAGTATGGGGTGCAGATCACATTGCCTCTTTTACATTAACACCTACAGTATTTTTCTTCTACTTACTACCACCTATTGTCCTGGATGCTGGATATTTTATGCCAAACAGATTATTTTTTGGAAATCTTGGAACCATCCTACTCTATGCAGTAATTGGCACAGTATGGAATGCAGCAGCAACTGGTCTTTCACTTTATGGTGTTTACTTGACTGGAATAATGGGTAAGTGTTTTTTTTCATTCTCAGTTTCTTCACTAATACTTTTGAAAGTATTATTACCAAATCTTTCCCTTTGTTGTGAAAATAGATGTACCTTTCCAGTTAAAGTACAATGATATGTAATGTGTAACTACTAATTATTACATTTTAAAAACAGAAAAGTATTGTGCATCCTGAATTTTTTTTAAATGTGTTTCAAACTCTCTTTTGAACATCATCTATGACTTTGGTTTTTTCTATAGTCTGTATTCTGGAATGGAAAGCAACTGCCTTCAATCATTAAACTTGACCTCTTAACAGAAAGAAGCAGGAAACAAATATAGAAATTCTATCTTACCTCCTAGAAGCACACAATATTGTGACTGTGAGAAATGATCTGATTTGTCTTAAAAGTGCTATGTAGCTTATTTCTAAGGGCATTTATAGAACAATATTTTGGACTATAATAGCCCAGTCAAGCATATTTGCACAGTTCTAGGTAGTTTGAGTCAGTTGTAATAACTGGGTAGTTGGGTCAGTTGAATTTGCAACCAGCTTGCCTTTAGTGAATTCTCAGCTTTCAGTTTTTTTGTAGACTGACACCCTTTCTGCTCATCATAGTAATGGAGTGCTTGGGTAGTGGGGTAGTGTGTGAATACATGTTGCAATACATTACTGATAATAAAGACACTGGCTACTTCCACAAACAACGCATTACCCAATACAATATTGTAACAAAAAAAACATTCTTCATTTTAAAACAAATTCCATTTAAATTGGTGTTCCTTATCTGCTGTACTGCCATAACTATGCATCTTGTGTAGCATCATGGCACTATTCCCTCTCCCACCCTCACCTCTTAATATGAAAAAACTTCACTCACAGAATCAACTTCCTGTATGCACAGTGTAGACAACAGTGCAGTTAACACGACTGTCAGGATCATGTTTAATTTTGACTAACATCCATGAGGCTAATCTCACAATGGTTACTTGGACACTTTTCTGTAATGAAATTACAGAGAGTGAGAGTGTAGTAGTTTATTCTTACCCGAAGATACAAGGATTATAACGTTAAAGAAAGATGATATTATGGGCAAAGTGCTAAGTATTTATCTATTTGCATCCAAAATGGCACATGTTTTGCCATTGAAAGCAATCTATCCTTCCAGACTTCCTCAGAAATATGCTTTACTCATGACATGGCTAGACTGGGATTAGAAATTATAGAATGATGCTGTAAACTGTAATCCTACAAAGATCTGATGTCCAGATTAATAAATTAAAGCAACAGTTACAAAATAGTTACAGGGTCAAAATAAAACCACACACAGCATTAATTTACTCATACATATATGGAGACATTTCTAATGGGAGAGACAAACAAAATGAAAAAGAATGGATGCTGCCAAGTATGAAGTAAGCATGCAATGCATTCATAAATGTAGATTAAAGGACCACTATAGTGCCAGGAAAACATACTCGTTTTCCTGGCACTATAGTGCCCTGTGGGTGCCCCCACCCTCAGGGTCCCCCTCCCGCCCGGCTCTGGGGGGGAGGAAGGGGTAAAAACTTACCTTTTTCCAGCACTGGGCGGGGAGCTCTCCTCTTCCGATCCTCCTCCTCTCCGCCCATTCTGCTGAATGCGCACACGCGGCAAGAGCTGCGCGCGCATTCAGCCGGTCGCATAGGAAAGCATTTACAATGCTTTCCTATGGATACTTGCGTGTTCTCACTGTGATTTTCACAGTGAGAATCACGCAAGCGCCTCTAGCGGCTGTCTTGCTAGAGGGTTTGGGGGAAGGATTAACCCATTTATAAACATAGTAGTTTCTCTGAAACTGCTATGTTTATAAAAAAATGGGTTAACCCTAGCTGGACCTGGCACCCAGACCACTTCATTAAGCTGAAGTAGTCTGGGTGCCTAGAGTGGTCCTTTAACGACTTGGGAACTTTGCCTATTTGGTCGCAATATGAAAAACATTATTTTAAATGTTTTGTTTAATTTTCTTTAATTCGCATGAAAGAACAAAAATGTGAATGTACTCCGTAATCTTTGCATATTCTTTATTTTGCTCTAACTGCTTCACAATTTTTTGAACAAATGACAAAAAAAAAATATTTATTAAATTGTTAAAATCCTTTTGTAATATTTTAAAGGTGATCTACAAATAGGTGTATTGGAATTTCTTCTTTTTGGAAGCCTTATTGCTGCAGTTGATCCAGTGGCTGTTCTTGCTGTGTTTGAAGAGGTTCACGTCAATGATGTCCTTTTTATAATTGTTTTTGGAGAATCCCTTCTAAATGATGCTGTGACAGTGGTAAGGAGAAATTATAATTTGTTAATTTGTTGGTTGGCAAATGTGCAGAGCTTATTATTTATATGGCTACATTTGTTAAGCATAGATATATAATATAATTTAGGACTGATCATTTCAGTGGTAATATTCAACTTTCTTGAAAATGTTTCTTACAATCTAAAGCTAAACGTAATATGTTACGAAAATGTATGTTCTTCGTAACACAAAATAATTGTATATAGTAAGAAAAAAAAGTGTCAATTAACCACATTTCACGTGCATTGATCAAGAGTAAGGGTTTTGTAGATTTTTAGAATGAAATTACCTTTTATGATATTATGTTAAATGCTATAATAATACTATATTAATTAATTATATTAATACTACTCTGCATCATAGGCGTGCGCACGGGGTGTGCCGGGTGTGCCTGGGCACACCCTAATCCCCGTGGCACGCCTATGGTTTGAGTCCTGCAGGAACAGCGTTCCTGCACTTTTTTTGAGCAGGAACGCTGTTCCTGCAGGCACTCAGTGCCCCCTGTTTCACCTCTTGCCCCTGTCATGGGGAGGGCAAGAGGTGATGGATTCCCACGCCCCACTCAGCGCGCGGCGTGGGAGCTCTCTGCTGTCGGCTCTCTGCTCCCTCTCGCCGCGCGCTGATGCCGGGAGCCGGAATATGACGTCATATTCCGGCTCCCAGCTGCAGCAGACAGCCCGCGCGGCGAGAGGAAGCAGAGAGCAGAGAGCTCCCTCGCCGCGGCTCAGCTGGAGAAAGGCGCCTGCCCCCACTGGACCCCAGGGAAAAGTCCACCAGCACTCCAGGTAGGAGGCTGGGTGGACATTGTTTTTTAAAATTAAAATATAATAATTTGTGTGTGTGTGTGAGTATGTGTGTGTCTGTCAGTGTGTGTGTGTCTATAAGTATGTGTGTGTGTCTGTGAGTATGTGTGTGTGTGTGTCTGTGAGTGTCTGTGAGTGTGTGTGTGTTTCTGTGAGTATGTGTGTGTGTGTGTTTCTGTGAGTGTGTGTCTGTGAGTGTGTGTGTATGTGTGTGTGTCAGTGTGTGTGTGAGTGTGTGTCTGTGAGTGTATGTGTGTGTCTGTGAGTATGTATGTGTGTGTGTGTCTGTCAGTGTGTGTGTGTGTACGTATATATATATATATATATATATACACACACACACACGCAGAGCCGGCGCTATCTGAGTGGCGGCTCTGCTCTAAGCCTTCATGGGCCGGCGGGGAGACCAAAGATCTACCTCACCGGCCCACAGCAGCATGGAGGGAGGCAGTAGAGGACCCAGGGAGCTCTAGACAGAAGCTCCGCCAGGTTCCTCTCGCGATATCTGAGCATAGCTGCGGGCAACGCTCCGATCTCGCGAGAGTTAACTCTAGCCCCACAGGCTAGAGTTCACTCTCCACTGGACCACCAGGGATGGCACATGGCAGCAAGGATTTACTAATCTGCCAAATCCCTCCAAACATACAGCACACACACATACAGCACCTACACACATACAGCTCACACACACACAGCACCCTCACAAACACACACAGCACCTTTAAAAAAAACCACAACACCCTCACACACAGCACACTAACAGCACCCTCACAAACAGCACCCTCACAGGACAAACATACACACACAAACACCCTCACACACAAACGGCACAGTCACAAACACGCACCCTCACACACACATCACACTAACAGCACACAGCACACTAACAGCACACACAGCAGTGTGTGTGTGTGTGTGTGTGTGTTTATATATATATATATATATACATACACACACACACACACACACACACACACACACACGCGCGTGGCGTGTGTTTGTGCTTTAGGGTGCACACCCTAATGCAATAGGCTGCGCACGCCTATGCTCTGCATAAACTAAACATAAAACATTATATACTATATGTTAAATCAAAGCATGAAACAGTTGCTTACCAATATTAAGTAGTGTGGAAATTTATTCCTTATACACATGAAAAATATAGTAGGCTATGAAAAAAACACTGCATGATTGATACAAATTAGAAGAGGAGCCAAACAAAAGGAAAAAAATATGATAAGGACTGAAAAGTGTCTCGTCACCCATTAAAAAGACATGTGCAATGTGCCATCATTTTGTAAATAATAATTATTAGATTTGCAAATTGACCATGATTTCTGTTTAGTAGATAATTCTAAAGTGTGACACATGTCTGTCTCAGGGTACTATTCCCTATTTGCAAGTAACTGTTTTAAAGAGGTACTATTGCTTTTTCAACACTAGTAAAGTGTTTAATTAAAATACATATGCATTGGATGAAAGCAGAAACATTACATGAAGTTGGTAGATAATACTCAAGAACAGATTTGACCTTCTACTTTTCAATTAATTACATTCATAAAGCATTTTCAAAATATAAAACATTAAAACAAACTGATTAGCTTTGAAGTCCTTCATTCACTGCAAAACTTCAGGATTCGCAGCATTGTATAATGTAATCTGGTAAAAAAAATGGAGGAGGGAAGCAATGCCTTATGGGTGTCCTCCAATTCAAATGCAGATAGGCAAATATGTAAAAGAAAGTAGGATAAAGTGCAAAATATAGTGCAGTATGTTGAATTTCAAAAGAATTAAATAAAGTAGTGTAGTTACAGGTTTCTGGAGCTGATAATTAGCTCCAAAATGTATGTGCCCAGTGGAGCCTGTGGAGTCAAAAAAAGAGATGATTGATGGGAAATAAAGATGATCGATGGCTAAGGGACAGTCACTAAATATTTTTTTTTCACAGATCAAGTGAAAAGTGAGTAAAAGAGGAAAATAAGAAAGAGCAAAATACATGTATTTCTATATTACATATTTTATAAACATATAATATATAAAAATATAATTTTTTTTTACTGCTACTCCTGTTTTTTCCTCTATTGGTTACTTTTTCTCACTTGATTTGTGAACCAAATGATGGGAAAATGTAATGCGTACTATAAAATATATGCAGATTATTTCATTAGGCCCATTTTCATGCCATTTGTTTTTTTCAGTACCAAAATTCTGCTTAAAGGACCACTCTAGCAGGGCCGGACTGGGGATACAAAGCAGCCCTGGAAAAAAAATTTGTGCCAGCCCCATAAGTCACGGCGCCATATATTGTCGCGTGTAATATGTAAGGCTATGTCTTGCCAGGACAGATGATTGAGTAATATATATATATATATATATGCTTTTTCTAATATAAAATATTGGTCCTTTCAGGGTAAAACGTTTAATTATACAGTAAGCATACGCACATGCAGACACAGGCAATTTCACTGACATTTCAGTGACACACACAAGCTCATTGATACACAGCCTCATAGACAAACAATCTTACTGATATACATCAGCTCATTGACATAAAAACACAAGCTCACTCACTAGCAGGCACACGCATGCAAGCAAGCTCACTCACTAGCAGACGCACACACACAGCTTAATGTGGTGGTACTGGTGTCTATAGCATGTCCCTACAGGCATTTCAACGTAAACACTGACTTTTCAGACAAAAGGCAGTGTTTACATTGCTTCAAAGTGACACTGCTAGTGACAGTCACTCAGACGGTCACTAGAGGTGCTTCCTGTGTTAGTGCCCTCCCGCCCTCGCGCGCTGCTGAATGAGACTGGCGCCGGAATATGACGTCATATTCCGGCGCCGGTCTCATTCAGCTGCGTGCTGGGGAGCAGAGCCAGCGCAGCTCGCGCAGCTCCCTCAGCGGCCGCCAGGACAAGTCCGCCAGCGGCCGCCAAAAGACCTCCCCAGCGGCCAGGGGAGGGCTGGCAGCCTTAGGCCTGGGGGGCAAAACCAGTCAAGTAGACTGGTGCACCTGCCCAGGATCAGAGCCGGTGCAAGGATTTTTGCCGCCCTAGACAAAATAAAAATTTGCTGCCCCCACATGTCACATCACAATGCCCCACCCATATGATCTGCCATATGAACTAACGCCAGTGCTGCACACAGTGTGTGTTTACATTAAAAAGCCTGCAGGGACCAGCTATAGACACCAGAACCACTTCATTAAGCTATAGTGTCCCTTTAATGTGAGGTAAATTATAGATTAGTGTCACTAATAATATACTAGATTGCCTACTTACAAGCAGATGAGGATGATGATGGGCTGCAGTTTGGCTCCACTGGTCTGGAGTAGAACAGGATCTCTGGAGGCTGTTTGCAACTGTGGTCACAAAATTCAATGTTCTGGGAGAATTGGAAGCAGCTCAATTTTTTGGGGGCCCCTTACACAGCTCAAGGTCTGGGCCCCAGGGCCTGACGGTGAGTATGCCCATAAGGCCCACTCATAAGTTCCACCCACCCATGAGTTCGCTCACAGGGAGTGGAGTGTGTAGGGGATGTGTTATGTGTTATTGTAGAGGATCTAATATGTGTGCTTATGGTATGTAGTGTTTAGGGTTACCAGTTTGTGCAGGTGATGCAGTGTGTTTGTGTGTAGTGGAAGCAGTGTGTATTTGTGTATAAGGGATGTATTATGTGTTTCTGGTTGTGTGTAAGGGATGCATTGTGTGAATCTGTGTTTGTATGCATAAGGGATGCAAGGTGTGTGTCTGTATGTGTGTGCATGAGATGCATTGTGTTTCTGTGTGTATGTAAGAAAAGAAGTGTGTGTGTTTGCATGCGTGTGTGTACGGGTTTGCATTGTCTGTTTCTGTGTATGTGTGCAAAGGATGCATTGTCTTTGTGTGTAAGGGTTGCATTGTGTGTGTGTGTGTGTGTAATGGATGCATTGTGTGTTTCTCTGTGTGTAAGGGAAGCATGTTGTGTTTCTGTGTATGTATAGGGATGCATTGTGTGTGTGTGCGCGCGTAGTGTGAAAGAGCTTCCTGTCTTGGCCCCTGTCCTATAGAGCTGCCCCTTCTTCTTATTCCCCTTCCTCCCCTCTTCTTATTCCCCCCTCTTTTTATTCCCCCCCCATCTTATTCCCCCCTCCCCTCTTCTTATTCCCCTCCCTCCCCTCTTCTTATTCCTCCCCCTCCCCTCTTCTTATTCCCCTCCCTCCCCTCTTCTTACTCCTCCCC
>OW240915.1:128839093-128922241 GCA_933207985.1 Pelobates cultripes | reverse complement strand
GTGTGTTTGTGTAGCGGATGCAGTGTGTATAGTGAACGCAGAGTGTATTTGAGTAGTAGATGTAGTGTGTGTACAGTGATGTAGTGTGTGTTTGTGTAGTGGATGTAGTGTTTGTATGTACTAGATGAAATGTGTTTAGTGGATGCAGTGTCTGTAGTGGATGTAGTGTGTGTATTAGATGCAGTGTCTGTGTATAGTGAATGCAGAGTGTTTCAGTTTGTGGTGGATGTAGTGTGTGTACTGTGAATACAGGATGCTGTGTGTACAGTTAATCTAGAGTGTGTGTTATTGTAGTGAATGCAGAGAGTGTGTTAATGTGTAGTGAATGCAGAGTGTGTGTTAGTGTAGTGAATGCAGTGTTTGTGTTGTACTAGTGTATGCAGAGTGTGTGTTGTATTAGTGTATGCAGTGTGTGTGTTGTGTTAGTGTATGCAGAGTGTGTGTTGTGTCAGTGTATGCAGGGTGTGTGTTGTGTCAGTGTATGCAGGGTGTGTGTTGTGTCAGTGTATGCAGGGTGTGTGTTGTATTAGTGTATGCAATGTGTGTGTTGTGTTGGTGTATGCAGTGTGTGTTGTATTAGTGTATGCAGTGTGTGTTGTGTTAGTGTATGCAGTGTGTGTATTGTATTGGTGTATGCAGTGTGTGTGTTGTGTTACCCCCTGTTACGCCCTGGCGGTACTTGCTATATGTATGCTATATGTATATTGTAGCGCACCCCTGGTAACCCGACTGGTTACCTCTGCTATTATCTCCCTTCAGCCGCTAAGGAACCACTATAGAATATACATAGACCCACTGGATGAGACACAGCTCTGGAGGTACAACACGATTTTATTGGCCACACATGGCTTTTATGCATAACCCCATGCAAGGGGTTTACCACACAACTATACAGGGTCCCATCCCAGGATCCTCCCCCTCCCCAAAGCCCTAGCGAAGGAAGGAACTCTGTTCCATTTGTTCCCAAAACCCGCCACTAAAACGCAGGGTTTCCCACCCCAGGAGCTTCTGTGCCTCGGAGTCCATGCGTGGCACAGAAAAACCCGCCTGCGGGAAAAGAGCTGGTTTCTTTGTCCTGCCAGCTCAGGAAAGCCCACTAAACTCGCCAGCACCCCAAAAGTGCCCACACCAATCTCAAGGACCCTCACAGCGGTCCTTCCATCGAATAGCCCCCGTTCGCAAGGTCCCAGTGCAACAGCCAGACAAGGGAAGTGCCTCCTTTTGGGGCATGAATGCTCCCCGTGGCTGGCGTTAGTCTGTACGAATGTCGGCCACCCAGGGGAGCACTCATTAATTACTTCCCTTGCGGTTTCACACCTAGCTTGTGAGTGCAAATGTTCTGATTAATTGGTGTGAATGTTCTAATCCCAGTTCTTGCATGGCCAGCATACTCACCGCACATGTCACCCATTGAGCATGTTTTGGATGCTCTGGATCAGCATATACAACAGCGTGTTCCAGGTCCTGCCAATATCCAGCAACTTCGCACAGCCATTGAAGAGGAGTGGACCAACATTCCACAGGCCACAGTCATCAACCTGATCAACTCTATGCGAAGGAGATGTGTTGCACTGCGTGAGTCAAATGTCACACCAGATACTGACTGGTTTTCGTCCAGCACCCCCAGACTCACCTGATCCCCAATACAGTAAAACTGCACATTTTAGAGTGGCCTTTTATTGTGGCCAGCCTAAGGCACACCTTTGCAATAATCATGCTGTCTAATCAGCATCTTTATATGCCACACCTGTGAGGTGGATGGATTATCCCAGCAAAGGAGAAGTGCTCACTAATACAAATTTAGACAGATTTGTGAACAATATTTGAGAGAAATAGACCTTTTGTGTACATAGGAAACATCTTAACCCCTTAAGGACACAACTTCTGGAATAAAAGGGAATCATGACGGAATATTTCCGTCATGTGTCCTTAAGGGGTTAAATCTTTGAGTTCAGCTAATGAAAAATGAGGGCAAAGACAAAAGTGTTGCATTTATAATTTTGTTCAGTGTATATTATTGTATTAGTTATAGTATTACTAACACTACAGACCTGATGTCCCTTTTTAACTTATGCCCCGTTCCCATCTGTATAAAAAAAAACTAAATACATTTTAAAAATAAATGAATACCTCACATTTCCTCCAGCGCCCAGTCTTCCTCAGCACTGCTACAACTTACTCCTAGTCTCTGGATGCATGCCTCCAGAATGACAAGCCAATCCAATGCTCCACATAGAGGAGCATTGAGGACTATAGGTGCATGCATGATTAGAGAGCCAGGAAGTGAGTGCAATGATTCTGTATGGCCAACTGTGCTGGGAATTGAGTTTCCAGGCTCTCATACCCAGAGATCTTGGAGGTGTGGCTTGAATCCTTCTATTTAATTTCCAAGCCTTCTATTTAGTATCATATTGGATTTTGGGGGGTAGAACAAGGTGACCCGCACTGAAGGCACTATAAAGTTGTTAGATTGCGTTCAGTTTTACTTTAATACAAGTTTGAACCAGATCCCATATTTTTGTTCCTTAGTAGCTTCTATTTCTACTTTAATAATTTGATGGCATTGCTAGTAAACCAAGGTAATACAGCAAGATAATATCACTGGAAATGTTCCAAGTAAAGCAGAATTAATTAAAAACAATCATTTTTTTTTTTTTACGTAACCTATGCGAAAATGTTAATTAGTACCATGTCTTATCTTTTAGGTATTATACAATGTATTTGATTCATTTGTTGCCATTGGAGGTGAAAACGTGACTGCTGTGGACTGTGTAAAAGGAGTTGGTATGTATTTTTTATGCACAGAGATCTCTATGTTTAAAAATGCCACTGCAAATTTGTATTTCAGTTTTGGACACCAATAAAACCAAGGTACCATCAGGTATCATCATGAAAATTAAGTGGTTATTTGTATATATCCCCTTTAAAAAAAGACTTATCGTACGCAACTAATAATTTTGTGTAACAACAGCAAGTTTCCTGAAAAAATGGAGTAGAAATAAATGTAATATTTGAATAGGTAATTCAAACTTTACATAGGATAATACCCAAATGTTGTATCCTCAATACCCCAACAAGAATGCACTAAAACAAAGAATAAGACAAGAAAATTATCCAACAAGGAATAATAAACTAAATTGCATGGAAATCATGTATTTTAAAATGTGTTTACAAGAAATTAGGGGTAGGTGTGGGAAGATTTTGAAAGCAAATGAGCCCACTCTAGTCAATTATCATAGTATAGTTCTATCTTTACACCTAGATTGGAAAAATTGACAATGTGGTATTTATAATAACAGTAAGATACTCAGGGGTTATTCACTAAAGTCAGAATTCAAAGTTAATATCAAAATTTAGCTATGATCAACTGGATACCTGACTAACTGGTGGACAACCTTGATTATGTTATTTTATGTTTTATTAATAGGTCTAACAAATTAGATTTCCTCGCTAGATACAAATCTCTCCCAGGGCAGGCAGGATCATCCTGAATTCAGGAACCTGTCCCACTGTCTTGGGATAGCTGCCTTGCGTCCTACATATGGGGACACCGTGAAAATGTCAACAAGCAGAGTAAAGAAATTCAGTATAGTATGGGCACACAATGGATGCTATTCTCAGTTTTATCAGGTCCAGGAATATGTAAAAAGTTTAGTCTTGCCATGTGACCTTTGTCCGAATAGAGTGAGCAAATCAAGAAATGCAATTGTGTTAATCAGGGTAAATTCAAAGCATTCTGCCCCTACGCAGAGCTCTTCAAAAGCACCCTGAGCAAAGACTGGCCTGAGTGGGAAAAGTTAGGTGAATTACTTTAGATTTACATATGTGCATGCATCACTTTCATATAAACTTAAATATGATTAATTTTTATGAGTCCAAGTAATAGATAAATGAGACTGGCTAATGATGCTGCCAAAGGTGAAGTTACACCTCCAGCAGCAAGCTGCTATATCTCTGTATGTGCAGTGTTTTAAACTGAAACACATCAAATACAGACTTAAAACACCATGAGCAAGTTAAAGCACTGAAGTGATTATGGTTCCTGAAGTAACCCTTTAATCTAGAAGCAGGTAGAACACTATGATATCATATACTCTTTAACTCTATACTTACTAAAGTAGGTAAAGTAAGCCACCTTTATTTACCCCATAGGACTTTTTAAAAATATGAAAATAGAAAAATAGGTACAAAAATTAAGCAGCTCAGAGTAGTAGCAGTGAAAGCACACTGACAGCATGAAAATCCAAAATTATGTGATAAATACAGGTTTCTTCTTTTAGATGACATATTGGGAACATTTAGGCCATTCCTCTTTTCAGAATTGCTTCAAGTCACTTATATTCCTGATCTCTCTCGTGTTCTTCTTGTCTCTAGTTATGCAACATATAATGTGTTGAAGATTCAGGTTGCTAATAATTCACATTTTGTAGCTTCTGTTCATAAGTAGATGTGGCTTTTTCCTGTCCAAGGCCTAAATACTGCAAAGCAGTTCCAAAGATATGTATACCACCCTGCTTCAGAATAGCATTTAAATTAGTTTGTTCAAATGCAGTTCTTGGTTTTCACCAAACATTACAAAATGTAAACTTTTGTCTTACCTGTCTACAGTACATTCTTCCACTATGAATCTAGTTTACCCAGATTATCTATTAACGAGGTCACATCACATTTTAAAATTTTGACAACATAATAAGAAATACAAATAATTCTGAAGGGTGTTAAAACCTCCAACCACTGTAGAATGTCTATGAATTTTTTAAATTTGTAATATTTAATAATTTAATTTCTAGGTAAATTGAGAATTCAGTATGTATTTCTTGTTTAAATTTTCAAATATACTTTTTAGTAATTGTAAGTGATAACTGTTTAGTGTTAATTTATATCACCATAACCTATATTTATTTGTATTTATTTATATACTAGTGTCTTTCTTTGTGGTGAGCCTGGGAGGAACATTGGTTGGAATCATTTTTGCCTTCATTCTCAGCTTTGTTACTCGATTTACCAAACATGTCAGGATTATTGAGCCTGGATTTGTTTTCATCATTTCATATCTGTCTTACCTGACATCAGAGATGCTTTCTCTTTCTGCAATACTTGCGTGAGTATATGTTACATGCTAGACAATATAGGTGAAAAATGTAACCCTTAACCATAGATTTGGCTCAAAGTAAGGACTATGTTTTTCTTTGTATAAACCTCCATCTTAATACTGTTTCTATACATGGTTGATATATTTTATTTTTACTTATCTATTTTATAATTGCAAATTGATGTAGTCAAAGAAAGGCTGAAGTCCATCATATTCAACCTTTAATACGTCTATTTTTGTTGTTACAAAAGAAAGCCAAAAACTCTATTTGAAATCATTTGAATTATGCCAAAAGAAAAAATATGTCTTACCTTCAAAGTAGATACATAATAATAAATACAATGTCTCTAGATTCCCGAGCTGGCATTTTTTTTCTCTCCTAATGCTTGGTTTGCTGGTATGTCTTTTTTATTTCATGATAGTTATTCATTTTTTAGGATAAGGTTACTGTAAGTGTCAGGATTGTGTAGTGGTTAATGATTAGTGTAAGGGTTGGGCTTAAGGGTTGGCGATGGAGTAGTGTTGATGTTAATGGTTACAGTTTAGGTTATGTTAGTGTAGTGGTAATTGTTTAGTGATAGTGTAGTGTAATATAGATAAGAAGCACAGAGCAAGCCGCTGCTTGTTGGCCCTCACTAATCCCTCCATCTGAGCACCCTCACTGAGCCCTCCGGCCACTCGTGTCAACATGCACCTTCATATAGGCCCGCATCAACAACTAAAGCCCCCACCTCCTTCCAGTACAGAACCAACATCACCCAGTTAGAAGTCACATCACTCTACTTCACTACCCATATTCCCCTTTTAGAAATCACTTCCTATTTAATATCCCTCTCACCTTCACACCCACATTATTTGTTTAAGAACTCATATCTCATTCATTTCTTTTGTCATTCCATTTTCCCTCATGATAGTATTCATCAGTCATACTTTCATATCCTTATATTCTGGAACTCTTGTACCTGGGGATCATAACATTCATCCAGCTGAATTAGACACTGAATAAACACAGAAGTTTGAGCCTTTCACACTCATACATGTCTGAAAATGCTTATCTGACACTGGCTTGATAAACACAGGAGGATAGTTTAGAAAAGATGTCTTCTATTGGTGCATGGTTCTATGGAGTTCAAACATAGAGTTTCTCTAAAGGAACACTCCAAGCACCAGAACCTTTACAATCCGCACAGAGTCACACTGTTAGCAGGGGTTGACAGGCATCAGAGCACTGTAATAGTTTGTGATAGCATATGCCAACAATGATTTATAAGTGGTGGCATCTGATCTTTGTGTCAATGCCTCAGGCAGTGTTAAAGGGTCTTTTGCCAGACTCTCTCGCCTCACTCCATGCAATTATAAAGAGACCTGGTCTTTAATTGCACTTTTTATCCTCTTTGTCGGGAGTCACAAAGAGGTTAAGTTTGGCAGCGGGATAGATCACAGGAGTTAGTTCACTGAGTTAATTTGTTGACAACTGGCTAGCAAAATGTTAGATAAAATAGGAAAGGAAATGACTGCATTTAATTTTTTCTTCTAAGTATATTATTTTTGGCCATGCTGACTCATGGTAGGATGCTCACATTCTTACACTCACTGCCAGTACTGCCACTTTTCATAAATACATTAAAACACTTATATGTATCTAGGAATGCAAAGAATTAAACTATAATACTGTCTATAAAGTTTACACTTCGCCCTAGTCTTTCCCTAGCATATCCCTAATGTTATTAATATTCAGATTTCTTATATTGGCATATCTTTAATACATATATGTTAATCTAATTTCAGTATTACGTTTTGTGGAATTTTCTGCCAGAAGTATGTGAAAGCAAATATTTCAGAACAATCAGCAACCACTGTGAGGTACACAATGAAAATGTTGGCAAGTGGTGCTGAAACAATTGTCTTCATGTTTTTGGGAATATCAGCAGTGGATCCGAACATTTGGACGTGGAACACTGCTTTTATACTTTTAACATTGGTTTTTATCTCGGTTTACAGAGTAATTGGTAAGTGACAATATGATTGTGTTAATACTCAAGAAATGTTCTTCAGCTTATCAAGGCTTGTTAATAACTAACCTGCACTACATCACAAATTATACAGAGCCGTCTTACAGGAGAAACATCACATTCCAAGATTTATTTTTTTAATTCTTTATTTGTGCAGGTGTTGCTTTATGACATAGTCGATTAATACATGCATACAAATTTTGTTGCGGTGACTACATGCACATAACATAGTAGACATTGGTGTTCACCTGTTTTTGTTATATTAGACTAGGTCATATATTTTTAACATCGCCTCTCTCAGCAGACATATTATGTTAACACTTCGTCAGGAAAGCCAGGTTTGTTAAAGTTTTGCGTGGTCAGGTGGGAGTAGCCCGTCTGGTTGCCTTGGGGTGTGCTATAATAATGGAGTCTCTAAAACTGAACTTAAACCAAGTAGGACAAGGAAAAGGAGATCAACAAACAACAGTAAAGTGAGGTCTAGTACATTGCAATAGAACATATTAACTACCGTTTGTTATGTCAAGGTGCTTGAGTCTACCCTGGATTGTGGAGGTTAAGCTGGGCTCCTAACCTATAGGACAATGGGAGGGGTGGGATAAGTGGCTAGTGTCAGTTGGCTCTGAAGGAGCCTTCATAGATATTTGTCATATTTTAGCACAGGTGTTCTTTGGAACAAAGTAACTGATGTGAAATATATTTTGCATAATGTGGGAGGAGAATAGGTTGAAAAAGAGTAAGAGACAGGATCAGTTATGGCTTGTGTCCCTATGTCACGGCATCTTGTCTGCTTCTTGAGGTGAAGGGTGTTATGCTTTGCTGGGAGTAGTGTATTCACTAGTCTCTTAATGAAGTGGGGTAGCTCTTCCACCATCACTGTGTCAGAGACCCCCTTATCTTCAGATTTTTATGATGGATTCTCTCGTCTAGGGCGTCCACTCTTAGTGTCAGGGTGTATTGGTGTGCCTGCAGCTGTCTGACTGAGTCTTCCACCGCCGCAATGTTGCATTCATAGGCGTGCGCACGGGGTGTGCCTAGGCACACCCTAATCCCTGCGGCACGCGCTATGTGCCTCCCTCCGTGGGCCGGTGAGGGAGATCAAAGAGGCAGGAGGGGACCTGGGAGCTCTTGCCAGCAGCTCCGCTGGATTCCTCTCGCGTGGTTACCGCGGCAACGCTTAGATCTCGCGAGAGTGAACTCTAGCCCCGCAGGCTAGAATTCACTTTCCACTGGACCACCAGGGAAGGCAGGAGCATGGTCCCCCCTCCCTACATAAGGTAAGAAGGGAGGGGGGATATTAACTAAACGGCCCCCACACCCCTACACATTACACACAAACATACAGCACACACACATACAGCACACACACATACATCACCCTTACACACTAACAACACCCTTACACACACAGCACCCTCACACATACACAAACACAGCACACACTAACAGCACCCTTACACACAGCACCCTCACACACACAGCACCCTTACACACACACAGCACACACTAACAGCACCCTTACACACACACAGCGCACACACACTAACAGCGCCCTTACACACACAGCACCCTCACACATACACACACACTAACAGCACCCTTACACACAGGACCCTTACACACACACAGCACCCACTAACAGCACCCTTACACACACACAGCACACACTAACAGCACCCTCACACGCACAGCACCCTTACAAACACACAGCACCCACTAACAGCACCCTTACACACACAGCACCCTCACCCACACACACAAAGCACACACTAACAGCACCCTTACACATACACACACAGCACACACTAACAGCACCCTTACACACACAGCACCTTCACACACACACAGAGTGTCTTGACACACACAGCGCCTGCACACACACAGCACCTACACACAGCACCCTCACACACACAGCATATGTATATATATATATATATATAAATACGCGGCATGTGTGTTTCTGCTTTAGGGTGTACACCTTTATACAATAGGCTGCGCACGCCGATGGTTGCATTGTAGGTCGGTGATATGGATTTCTGTGTTCTGTACGCGGTTTTGTGACCGCCTGCGGCTATGTCTGCTGCGAATAGCTGTTGTATTTTGACAAAGAGATTGTGTATGTCCTGTTTAGTTGCTGGGACCATATTTGCTGGGGTGGATGTGGTTGGGTGGTCAGCTGTGGGAGGCATCCACGTCCCACCTTCTTCCTCCTGAGGATCATAGGCCTCAGTCTCTGCCCTTTCCAACCCTCTGTGCTTAGGTGTGCGTTGGAGCAGTGTAGATGTGTGGATGTCTCCCAGACAGTCACTAGAAGTCCTTCCTGCTGTTTCACAAGGTTTGACTCTGTGAAACGATGCTGGGCATTCTCACACTTTGCATGTTCCGCATTTTCTGAGTTAGGATGGCCTAATGCATGCACTGTGCTCGCTGTGCATGCGCAGTAGGTTCCACTGATCAGTTATCAGTGGAGAAGAAGCCCAACCTGGTGTCGAGGGACATTTGCGCTGGAATCAGGTCAGTGTTTACAGACTTATATAATCCTTTATATCGGAGAGGGAGCACAAGGGGGGCAGAGGGTTCCTATATTGTTAGAAATACAGCTTTGTATTACTAACACTAAAGTGCTTCTTTAACACATATGTGTTTGGGAAGTCTGAAAAATATATTTAATGTAAAAAACAACACCAATATATATGATGGAACTCCAGAACTGAATTCTTCCATTTCAGCTCTCTGTTATCACAAGCTCTGGATTTTTCGTATAGCGCAGTATGTGGAGGTGCATATATTGAATAAATGTATCTGTTTCTCCTACTTCCCTAGATATGCCTGAATTGAATTGGGAGATCAAGTGCTAAGACTTTCATATGCATTTAAAGAAACAGGGCATTGCTTTCAGTGCCTACAGTGTTAATACAAGTTTCACCACATTGAAAAATAGTTACTGACCAAGTACCTGGATTCGTTGTCAGTTCTTTACTGTTATACTGGTGTTACTAATCACTAGCAAAAAGTTTATACAATCAACACAACAAACCTTTCAGTCTGCATTTCAAATGTATTGCTAGATATAAAACGAAAAAATTCTAGTAAAATCAAAATTAAATAGAACATTGCATTCAGACAACCTTGATCAGTTCTTTGGTCACATGTACTCATGTGTACCTCATAATCTCTCCCTAGACTTGCTGCAAAGTAAGACATTGACAGCTATCATTTTATGAGTTGTGCGTAGTCACACCGTGTTACCAGATGTTGTAACTTTGGATCAGCATTTGCAAATCAACCCTTTTATTTGACTTTAAAATTCTTTGTCTCACACAATCATTACTGTTGGTTTGAAACATTAACAAAGGTAAACACAAGTAGAATATCAGGTTGAAGTATCACTTAACCATCTCATATAAAAAGAATAAAACGCTTATAGAAGTTTACTTTCCAAAAGAACAAGGCTATCAAGCAAGCACACAGCAAGCAAAATAGGGATGCCTCTTTCTCTCTGCTCTACACAGTCATCGGCTCTCCTGATAATAGTGAATACGTCTGGTTCACTGAACAGTGATTTCTGCTGAGTATAAATTGAAAACAGTCACAAAATAAATGGTATCAATAATTGAGCGGTTACAATTATTCTATGTGATAAATCATCTTAATCTCAGTGTTAAGATGCAAAATCATCCTATAACTTGCCACACAAATAAATCTTTACCTTCTTTAGGTATGAGAACTAATATTGGCCCGGGTAGTAACACTCAACACTATAGCATCTTGTTTTACATGACTATGAGTGTCTTGTGAAATGTCTTCTAGTAAGCACATCCTTAACCATCTAAACCATGTGTTTTATTGTGTTTCATAGAAGCTATTGCTAATGCTATCTCACCCTCGGTGATAAGTAACTTCAAGGCTCTGCAGTCTGTTTTGGGAGAATGAGGGAGCTTTAATAAATTTTAAAATAGTGTAATTTTCATTTTCCCAGACGAGATACATCTTAAATGAGTCTGAGTGAGTATTGAGACAAGTGTTCGGCAGTCCATATTGATAATATTATAGGAAAGCTCTCTAAATAGCTGTCAATCAGTGCCAACGATCTTTTCACAGCAATGAGTAATTCAGTCAAAAAGCCAGTACTGTGACAAACTACCCTTTGCCACTGGCTTTTGGAGAGGCCTGCTTGCCAGCCTCTTGCCCTGTGACTATGGCACCTGGAGTGTATTGCCGTTTAAGCACTCTATTTGGGCATATTGAATTTTATTACACTTTTACTGCCCCTTTAAATCCTATGGGAAATGACCTGTGTTCTTGAAATGGCACTTCGGATGCAGCCGAAGTTCTGAAGTTGTCGAAGTGGCCGCCATTCGACATACGAAGACGTGGTGGCGGCCATTTGAATTCATTTAAACGCATTCAGCGGTGTTTGGTCGTCGAGTTCATGGAACACAAATCGGACCCGCAACGGCACGAACACCGCTGAACTTTACCTTCTCTGGGACTTCAACACTTCGGCGGAAATCGAAGTGCATTAAAATATTTTAACGCCACGTTAACATTGGATATTTGCACAATGGCACCCGTTCGTACATTCGAATGGAAATTAGCATTTGAACTATGTGAAATAGACCGACCGCACAGCCTAAATCTATGGAACTCTTTTGGGCATGAAAGCCATGCTTGCGGTCGGTCAAATATGACTTCCAGGAATTTCCTGAACCCCTGCTCTGATCTGCATGATTTTTGGATATGTTTTTCGCCCAAATCAGAGCTATCCAGGATTGTATGATTTATGGGGATATGTTGATGTTTTGGGGTAAAACTGTATATTTTCTGCCTGTGATAATTAAGTTAGCCCATTGTGTGTAGTAATTATATCACAGGCAGAGGGGAGGGTTTGTGTGCCTTAGCTGGGAGTGTATGACTGTTCTGTACTGTATTGATTGACTGTTGTAACTTTGTGTCCTGTGTACCACAAGGTCCACGTGGGTGGTAACCTTGTGGGAAAATGTGTATATAAGAAAGTCCTTTGTGCCCATTAAACCAATTCTACTTGACCCTTCGCAGCCTTGACACCTGTTTTGGGGGGACAGCTATATTCACTAAAGGGATTGCTATGCTCTGCATACTCCCTAGCTTCACTGAGCTTTTGTAAGAGCTCTTGTTCCTGATCCTGCTTCACTCTCTGGGAGGATGAGAGGTTCCCCCACTGGAACCTGGAGCCTTGTCATCAGGGACGTATTAGCCGCAAGGCTAACAAGGCATTTGCCTTGGGCGTCATTTTTCAGGGGGCGGCAAAAAACGCCGCCCCCCAAATGCCCAGGGCAAATGCCTAGTTAGCCTTGCGGCTAACAGACATGCTGGGCTGGCGGGCGGTGCTGGCTGATGGTCCGGCGGGCGGCTGGCGAGGGAGCACTTTCTCTAAGTGCTCCCTCGCCAGCCGCCCGCCCAGCCCATCAGTCCGACCGGCAGCCACTGGACCACCAGGGAGAAAGAGGAACCCCCCCCAAAAAATAAAAAAAAGTGTTAATGTGAGTGACTGTGTGTGTGTCTGATTGTGTGTTTGTGTCTGACTGTGTGTGTGTGTGTGTCTGACTATGTGTGTGTGTGTGTTTGTGTCTGACTGTGTGTTTGTGTGTGTGTGTCTGACTGTGTGTGTGTGTGTGTCTGACTGTTTGTGTCTGTGTCTGACTGTGTGTGTGTGTCTGACTGTGTGTGTGTTTGTGTCTGACTGTGTATGTGTTTGTGTCTGACTGTGTATGTGTGTATTTAGAAGGTGGGGTGGGGGGGAAGGGTTGGGTGGGGGTGGCGCGGGGGGTGCCTGAGTTTTGTCCTGCCTAGGGCAGCACAAAACCAGGATACACCACTGCTTGTCGTAGGTCCAGGGTGGGTAGAAGACGGCGAGACCCGAACCCAGCAGTAGCGGTTCATGGGGTCTGCAGTAATTATGGTGTCTATGGTGCTGATGGTCCTTGGTGAGCACTAGGAGTATCCTTTCTATGTTCCAACCCTCAACTGGCCTGGGGCAACCGTAACAAGTACAAAAAGAAGAAAAGACACACATTTGTGAAATTGTGGAGTCTTGCAAATAAAGCATAAAAATCAGTCAACACAAACATAATACAAAATATGGGGGGCGGAGCCGGACCGCCATGCTGGCTGGCCACATGTCACAACAGCTCCTGGTGGTTCTGGACTATATTCTAAGATTAAATGGAGAAAATCTCACCCAGAACTAAAATAACCACTGAATATACCGCAAGTGACTATATGGACTGCTAAGGTGCCCTGTGCCAGGCTCTCTGACCCTTCAGAGGTCGAATTGCAGACCTGAGGCCTACTTAGACTGGAGGCGCGGTGGATGGCCGCCACACTGCTCTCAGACACTCCATATCTCTGGTCCTGTTTCCCCCACCCCCTTTAAACCAGTGGGGGATATCTCGGTCTCTGCTGGAGGGCCTTGAGGCAGGCATCGATGGGGCCTACAACCAGTGCTCTGGTGCTGGAAATCCAAAATGGCCACTACGGTGTGATCTGTTCCCTCACCCAGCCTGTGAAGCGACTCTTTGAGGAAGCCTCATGGCGACTCCTGAGCTCTGTTTGGGCCCAAGCAGATTCTACATGGCACAACTGTGCCTCAGCATGGAAATAGAGATCTTCGGCAACTCTTTACAGCACACCCGACGGTTCCTGCTCACCAGAGCCTCGAGTCTAGTGGAAAGGATCTACCCTACACCCTGTAGAGTGGTCTGCTGGTGCTGGAAATGTCGTGGATGCCTCCCCAAGAACGCTGATCCAAGAAGCACCGGATCTGATCGGATGTCGGCTCAAATTGAGCTTAGGGCTGGTGGAGTGGATCCTGATAGTCCTGTTAACATGCTGGGACTATTACACCTATTTTCCTGTTGGGCATGGCAGAGGTCGGAGTGGTTTGGGGCTCTCTTGCAGTGGACTGTCAGGCTAGTGGAACCGATACAAGGACATTGCAGTTTCCAGTATAAAAGCAGCTACAAGCGTGTGGCATTGTTATTAAATTTAAGTGTGTCTTGGCCAGTAACCCTCTATTTAGCTTCACCATTATCAAAGTGTAGCTATTTTTGTCAATGTTAGACAGGTCTAAGTTGTTGTCAAGCAGTAACAGTGACCCACTGATCAACTACTGCAGCTGAGCCTGGCCACCCAGTGGTATTTACATATTGCAAACAACTACAGTTCTGTTATATAGCTTTTCTCATTCTCTCTCAGTTCATCCAATAGAATTGTGTTCCTGTTGTCTATTCTTATGACATAAAAAGTGCAGTATTTTTTACATTTCCTGTCATATCTGCATCCTTACATGTATTGTCATCTATTACCCTGTGAAATGTCTAACCAAGCTTGTATGAAATATAGTGCACAACAAAAAAAACATAATACAAAATACAGCTCTTTCAAAGCTACATAACATCAGTTGTCTCAGCTGTAAACTGTCAGAGTTTCGATCATCATACTGCTTAATGAAAGGTATTTTCTAATTTAATTAATCTGTTTATTAAGCTAATTATTTAATGGGGATTATGAATACGTCTTTTACTCTAACTAATCTAGCAGCTAAACCAAGGTCAAATAATCAGCCTTCCAGTAATAAGGCAGTTTACAGAACAAAATAGTAAATTAAGATTAAAATGGAAAAGGCTCTAAGAATCTTCAAGTAAATGTTTATCACCTGTTATTGTTATTTTATTTATTCAAAATATGCTTATGTTTCCTTTAGGTGTAATAATTCAGACATGGGTTTTAAACCGCTACAGATTGGTTCAGCTAGAAATAATAGATCAGGTTGTGATGTCATATGGTGGTCTACGTGGTGCGGTTGCCTTTGCCTTAGTTGCACTGCTGGATGGAAATCGTGTAAAAGCAAAGAACTTGTTTGTTAGTACAACTATAATAGTTGTATACTTTACAGTTATATTTCAGGTAACCCTCTCGCTTTTTTAACTAAATGCAAAAGTTAAGTTAATAAGTGTCTGTTAAAGAAGTTAATGCATATTTAAAGCTATCTGTCAAATACAAATACTTCAGTTTCCATAATTTCTAAGAGAAGACCACACACACACATTAACAGTATTCCACTAATCTCTGTGAGAATTAATGCATCGTTGATCATATTTGCTTCTCTTTTCGTAGGTCACTCTTCTTAGCTCTATTGTAGCTGACAGTAAAGTATCTCAAAACACAACAGCAATTAATGCAAGATATAATAATAGCTTACAATGTCCTTTTTACTAGAGCTGTTGGCTGTAAATGTTCTGAACCAAATGTGTGAGATGTACCGTATATATTACATAATATGCCTGTTATTTCAAAGCCAGATAATGTTTTAGAATGTTCTATGGCACAGATGCAGCCCACAGAGTTTGAGGGCCCTTAATTTCTGGCAGAACCAGGACATAGTAGATTAGTAGGAGTTACACTCCGGAGGGGAAGTTACTGCCATTTTGATGGTAGGGACTGTGACTCCCATTTATCTTGGGAAGCACGGAAACATGTGTGTCTTATTGCTTCCCTAACAGTAAAAACCTCAATTTCTCCACTTAACCCCTATACTACACATTACTAGCCCCAACTATTGATCACTGTATTACCCTGACATTAATTCTTAACTCTTAGAGTGCACTAATCCTTGATCCTTGATCCCTAGCCTTAAAGGAACACAGTGTTATGAATACAATCATGTTTAGGGTCGGATTCGGAAAAAGGTTTGACCCGGCATTTTTTAATCACATCAACCCACTGAGAAGTGAGCGGGACCAGAGAGGGGTGTTTTGTCATCACCAATGACAAGCATGCCCCCTCTCTCAAAGTGAGCATGTTGGTTCAATGCTCTTCCAGGCAAAGCATGCACAGAGCCCTGCTGAAGAGCTCTTCCATGCTAAAAAGGCCATGTGTTTGTTCTGCGCAGCACAAGCAAACCTATTGGCACACTTGTGTTGTGTTTGCTTGTGACTAGTCTCTGGTGTCTCCATAAGTGGGATACAAAAGTACAAAAGGGCCAGGAAAGCGTGTTGTGCTTGTGTTTGGAGACTGCATATGGGATGTTTGTAGAGTGAGCTGGTTGTGGTTTGGTGTTTTGTGTAAATCAGGCAGTTTTAGTCATGTTGTGTTTGTGGTGTAAAATGTTTTTTTAGAGCCTATAGAGAGGGAGAGAGTGTGTGTATAGGGGCTGAAGAGAGTTTGTGTTTAGGGAATGTTGTGTGTGTGGTTGGGTATAGGGAATATTTTGTGTGCATAGGGGATCCAGAGTGTATATGTCAGGAATGCAGTGTGTTGTGTGTATACATGATATACTGTGTATGTGTAGGGGATAAATTGTGTGTGTAGGGAATCCAGAGTGTGTATAAGGGATGTAGTGTCTAGTGTTTATAAGTGGTAGAGTGTGTGTGTAAGGGATGTAGTGTCTGTAGGGATCTAGAGTGTAGGCAGGGACGTATTAGCCGCGAGGCAAACAAGGCATTTGCCTTGGGCGCATTTTTCAGGGGGCGGCAAAAAACACTGCCCCCAAATGCCCCCAGGCAAATGTCTTGTTAGCCTTGCGGCTAACAAACATGCTGGGCTGGGCGGGCGGCTGGCGAGGGAGCTCTTCCTCTGAGCAGTCTGCTCAGCTCCCTCGCGCGCCGCAGAGTGAAGCTGGGAGCCAGAATATGACGTCAGAGGAAGAGCTCCCTCGCCAGCCGCCCACCCAGTAGCCAGCCCATCAGCCCGACCGGCAGCCACTGGACCCCCAGGGAGAAAGAGAACCCCCACCCCCAGCATTCCCAAAGGTAAGGAGGCTGGAGGGAGTTAAATAAAAAAAAGTGTTAATGTGAGTGATTGTGTGTGTGTGTGTCTGACTGTGTGTGTATTTAGAAGCTGGGGTGGGGGGAAGGGTTGGGTGAGGTTGGCGCCGGGGGAGGGGGGCACCTGAGTTTTGTCCTGCCTAGGGCAGCACAAAACCAGGAAACACCACTGTGTGTAGGGGTGCAGTGTGTGTGTGAGGGGTGTAGTGTGTGGGGGTGGTGCAATGTGCGTGTGAGGGATGCAATGCGTGTGAGTGGTTCAGTGTGTGTGTGTGAGGGGTGCAATGTGTGTGTGAGGGACACAATATGGGTTGTATGTGTGGGAGGGGTTCAATGTGTGTGTGAGGGGTGCAGTGTGTGTGAGAGGTGCATGTTATATCTTTCCTCCCTTCTTACCTGTGAGTGTTGTTTGGCAATGTGTGACATGTGGGAGGTTCATTTGGTAAGTAGTGGTATTCCCCCAGGCTAATACAGCTTGTAGTTTGGTTCGGTGTGAGTTGTTAAAGACAGTAATAAAGGGGTAGGGGCTGTAGAGTGGATAGAGGCTGTTGCGGTAGATATAGACAGTAATGTGGGCTGTTGTGGATGTTAGGGGAAGTAGTGGGGGATAGAGGTGCCAGTGAGGGGATAAGGTAAGTAGTGGGGGATAGAGGCTGTACTTGGGTATGAAGGCATTAGTGCAGAGTTAGTGGCTGTAGGGGTGTTAGACGATGTAGTGTAGGGAAAGGGGACTGTAATAGGGGGTTAGGTCTTGACCAATGACTTGTTCTGACTTGGCTCTCACAGGGAAATGCCTCTAGTGGCTGTCAGGAAAACAGCCACGAGAGTTGTGCTTAACCATGCAATGGAAACTGCAGTTGTTTCTTCAAAACTACCATGTTTTACATTGCAGGGTTAAAATGAAAGAGCCACTGCACCATGACCACTTTGTTACCCTACAATTTATTTTACCCCTAACATTTTCACTACCCCAAACTTAAACTTCTACACTACAATAATCATAAACATAATTTCAACTGTAACAGATTAGCCCTCATCTAACAACCTCATGTAAAATATACATTACGCACAACACGTGTTATAGTAAAACAACGCCTAGCCATTATTTGTGGATTTGATATTTCTACACTGCACTTCCCTGCTTTTCCCACCATGCTCAGCCAGAATTTATTCGACTTTTTCATACGAAAGCTTTAAGCAATTCCTTTTTTTTCCTTCAATATTTTTTTTAAATCATTTTTAGCACCACATCGTTCTAGAATGAGTAAATGTTGCACTCAGTATTGTCTATTTTCTTCAACCATACCAAATGCATTATCTAATAATATATTGTACATTTCTATGTCCATTTAACAGGGATTAACAATCAAACCTTTAGTAAAATGGCTAAAAGTGAAAAGAAGCGAACATCGGGAAAGGAAACTAAATGAGAAACTTCATGGCAGAGTAAGAATTATTTAATATTTTTCATTATCATGGTTATAAACTGTAGTGCTTATGGTTCTAGGAATTCACTGGCGCCCCTCATAGCAACTAGTGAAATAATTTTAGAATGGTTTATCTTTTTACCTCATATCCGTCCCCTGCCTCCTCTCAGGCAGCTGATGCTCCTGCTTTGGAATCAGCTGATCTTTCTCAAGCCCTTTGTGGTTTTACCGCTAATGTATACAGTGTATGGGGTGTTCCTTTAAAGGGAGACTCCACTGCCCAAATACATAATAAATAAAAATCACTGTTTAGTAGATATTCCCCAAATGAAAACATGCATGCAATAAATTATGCATTTTTTCACTGGGGATAAAGGGCTGGCGCGTCTTGTAGGCCGATTAGGTGGCCGCCCAGGGCGCTTTTTAAAGGGGGGCGCCAGAAGCAGCTTTACTGCTGGTTTGGGCCGCCCCCTCTATGCACTGGCGGATCGGGGGGGGGCAACCCTAGGCTCTCCCCTGCCAGCTAATGCAGGGCTGGCACTGTCCAAGCACCAGCCCTGCAATGTGCCTTCATCGACCAGAGGGGAGATCCCTCCCCGGTCCGCAGACACTCGGTAGGGGAGTGAGGGAGAGCTCCTCCAGGTCCTTCTCTCGCAAGCACAGAGTGTTACCATGGCAACGCTCTGGATCTCGCAAGAGTGAACTCTAGCCCTGGAATTCTCACCACTGTGACCACCAGGGATTCCCCATTGACCACCAGGGATCGAGAAATGTCCCACTCCTCCCTCAGTAAAGGTAAGAAGGGAGGGGGGACATACATTTATTTTTGCTAAAAAAAAATGTAAAAATTCCCCCCTACCCTCCTCACCACACATTCACACACTGCCCTCCCATACACACACTGCGCCACACACACACACACACACACACATACACTGTCCCCCCATACCAGGGATTCCCCCAAACACTGCCCCCAAACACACACACATTGCCCCCATACACACACTGTCTCAACAAACACTGCCCACACACATACACTGCCCGCACACACACTGCTCCCCCATACACACACACATACACTGCCCCATACACACACTTCCCCCACATACACACACACACACACTGCCCTCTCACACACATACACTGCCCCCCATACATACACTGCCCTCCCATACACACACTTCCCCCACACACACATATACAGCCCCACACACATATACACTGCCCCCCCATACACACACTGCTCCCACACACACATACACAGCCCCCCATACACATTACACACACATTACACACATTGCCCCACACACACATACTACACACATTCACACACTACATCCCCCCCCACACACTGAACCTTTCACACACACTGCACCCCTCACACATTGCACCACTCACACACTGCTCCTATGCCCTACTACAGCACCATATACCAGCAGACCCCAGGTAAGTTGTCAAACTGTTCTTAAAGGGATTCTCCAGTGCCAGGAAAACATGTTAATTTTCCTGGCACTGCAGGACCCTGTAGTGCCCCTCTCCCTCCCACCCCTTGCTGAAGGGGTGAATAACCAGAGTCAAGCGCCGATGTTCCTCTGAGCTGGGTCAGGCTCCACCTTCTCTCCTGCATATTAGTCCTCCCCATAGGAAAGCATTATTCTAAGAACATGGAAATCCCTCTAGTGGCTGTCTGATAGACAGACACTAGAGGAGGACTTAACCCTGCAGTGGGAGTTGACACCCAGACCACTCCAGAAGTGGTCTGGGTGCCTGCAGTATCCCTTTAAACGGTTTGACTACTTACTCTGAGTGGAGGTCCCGGCACTCCTGGCACCATAACCACTACACAGAGCTGTAGTGGTTATTGTGCATGGATTATTTCTTTACATACTCTAGAAGTGACCCTCCCGAAATCAGGCACAGGTTTCTGCCACTGCCTCTATGTGGGACACATTCTGTATTGCATGCCAGAGGTCATGGCACCAGGCGCTAGGGAGCAAACTAGCTCTTGTACTTGGGGTCAAGTGAGCAGGAAGACTCCAGGGGCAGAGCTAAAATAGCGTGAAGGCAGCCAGGCCTGGACTGGGACCCACGGAGAGCAAACATGAAATGAAGGCAAGTGGGGGACTTCATGGGGTGTGTGTGTGTGTTTTTCAGCCTGTTTCCATCAGTATGTTTGTGTGTGCTTATGTCAGTGTGTGTATGTGTCTACTTGGGTCAGTGTGTGTGTGTCTGGATTAGTGTGTGTCTGTCTGTCTGGATTTGTGTATGTGTCTGGATCACAGTGTGTGTGTGTTTGTGTGTCTGTCTGGGTCAGTGCATTTGTGTGTCTATTTGTGTCTGCGTGGGTCAGTGTGTGTGTTTCTGGATCAGTGTGTGTGTGTGTGTCTGTCTGGATCAGTGTGTGTGTGTTTCTGTCTGGATCAATGTGTGTGTGTGTATGCTTGGGTCAGTGTGTGTGTGCATGGGTCAGTGTGTATATCTGGGTCTGTGTTTGTGTGTCTGGATCAGTATGTGTGTCTGCTTTAGTCTGGATCAGTGTGTTTGTGTGTCTGTATCAGTGTGTGTGTCTGCTTGGGTCATTGTGTCTGTCTGCTTCAGTCTCTGTGTGTGTGCGTCTGCTTGGGTCTGTGTTTGTGTGCTTGTCTGCATGGGTCAATGCGTGTTTGTGTGTGTGTGTTTGCATGGGTCAGTGCATGTGTATGTATGTATGTCAGTCTACATTGGTCAGTGTATGTCTGCTTGAGTCAGTGTGTGTCTGTGTGCGTAAATCAGTGAATTTATGTGTGCTTTGGTCACTGATTGTGATAGTGTGGACCATTGAGTATGAGTGAGTGAGTGAGTGTGAGTCTATGTGTGTGTGTATATGTAAGCCTTGCATTGTAGCAAAGGTGGTTCTAGTGGCTATTACTGTATCAGCTACTAGAGTCTTGTTTAACCCTTCAATCTAAGGCAATGTTTTATCTTCTGGGGTTATACCTACAGGACCACTGTGAAGCGAATGGGGTGGCAAATTGTTTTGGGGGCGGCAAAAATCCTTGCACCAATCCTGTGGGGATATATCTAGAATAAGCTTGTAACAGGGTTGATGTTCCAGGAGGGGCAAAGGTTTAAAATTAATATCAGGAAGTATTGCTTTACTGAAAGGGTAGTAGATGCATGGAATGGCCTTCCAGCTGAAGTGGTAGAGCTTAACACAGTAAGAGAGTTTAAGCATGTGTGGGATAGGCATAAGGCTATCCTAGACTTAAGATAAGGCTAGGCACTAATGAAAAGTATTTCGAAATATTGGGCAGACTAGATGGGCTGAATGGTTCTTATTTGCCGTCACATTCTATGTTTCTAAACCTGCAGTTCTCTTGTCTGCTGCCCTTCTAACTCGTCCAGACTTTATATGGCTGTCCAAACAAAGGCTTCCCAATACAGCTCAATGAGAAGTCTTTGTAAGTCAAGTGCTCTGGGAAATTGCTGCCTCTTGAGGTCAGCTGCATTGAGCTAATAAAACCAGGAAGCAACATTACCTGTTGTCTGCTTTAAAACCAACGGGGTGTAACCAGGTTAAGTTATCAAAGTGTTGATTTCTATTGAAATCTTCCTTTTTTTTGCAAAATGAAAAAAAGAGGACTAACTCTTCACACGTAAAGCTTTTCAGCAAGCTAAAGTTATTTAGGCGTCTGGAGTGACCCTTTAAGTGTAACTGTACTCTATTTGCTGGACTCAAAGCTAAATAAAACCTGCAATGCCCAACCATCCTGAAACACACTTGTCACCAGTACAGGTGACTAACAAATACAGAAGTTGATATATTATTTATCAAATGCTTGTTTGACTATTAACTCTCCAATAGTATTGCTTAGTTTCATATGAACAATATCAATTAAATTTGCCACTTACAAGTCAAAAATAAAAATCTGGGATATAGTAGAAGCAAAGTGTAATACCCTGCCTAGTGTAAGTTTTAGAATTTGCACAGCAGTGGGAGAAAGCGTGGTGGAAGTAGTCACATATAGTCAAAAAGAGTTGGTGTTAGCAGCCATGACATCTCTAATTAATTTAAATAAAAGTAAGATGAGAAATTTAAAACAAAATGTGTGGTGATATGAGATCCCAAAACTAATCAGGAAGGGAAGCACGAATTAGGAAATGCTGGATTACCGTGAAGCATCCCACGAGTGTAAAGAGGGCAGGCCAGGTGAGATCTTACTGGAGAGTTCTACACTGGGCCACTTCTAGAACTGTTTCTGTTGTGAAAAGAAGTGGATCTGTTCTTGTTGTTTAAAAGATTTCCCTATCTCCATAAAGAAAATATATTCAGGTCCTTGCTATCACTAAATGAAGGCAAATCCTTATAGAATATTTGATAATACCCTTATCATATAGTGAAAGATAATTAAAGTAAAAGAATTAAAGTAAAGAATGAGGATCTGGCTGATTGGGGACACTGAGAAGTTAAGGAATTGGGGAGGTGGGAAATCATAAAAAAAGATATATCCATGACAGAGCCACTTAAACCATATAAAAATTATATGATATAAAATTGTAATATGCTGTATTTTTACTTTAGGCATTTGACCACATTTGTTCTGCTATTGAAGATGTTTCTGGTCAGATTGGACACAACTACTTAAGGGATAAGTAAGTAGCACATTTGGATTTATCACACTAGCTAACATATGTATTTTAAAGTCAAATTGGAAATATGTGTAAAATATGTACAATGTGATGAGTAAGATAGAATAACAATACATGGAGAAAAATACAAATTCATAATTTTATTACATTATTACTTGCATTTAAATCAATGTGATCATGTTCTGAATTTTAACACTTAAAGGGTTACCCAAGCATCATAAGCCATACAGAGCCCCGTAGTGGTTATGATGCAGGAGTACCCTGGATCTGTTTTCTAGTAATTGGGCAAGCCATTTTACAATGGTTTGCCTCTTACCTGAGTCCCTAGTGGGTTCCTTCCTAGTCAATGCCAACATCCACAACATCTAGCTTTTGCAGAGCCACTGAAGCTGGAAGTCGATCTCGCTGGCCATTCATTGTCTGAGAGCATCAGTTGACCACTCTCAGACAGTGAATGCAATTCTGTGCATAGGAATATGCACTGGTTTAACATTAACCAGCTCGCAACTCTAGTTGTGGTTAAATTCAGTACATGCAGCATTTCACCAGCCACAACATTAATACCACCTGCCTAATATCCTGTAGGTCCACCTCATGCTGCCAAATCAGCTCTGATGCATCAAGACATGGATTACGCAAGATCTCTGAATGTGGCCAATACATTAGCACCAGATCCTTCAATCAGATTGAGATTTGAGGAATTTGGAGGCCAATGCAACACCTTGAACCCTTTGTCATGTACCTCAAGCTATTCCTGAACAATTCTTGCAGCAAAGTAGGGTGCATTCTCTTACTGAAAAAGGCCACTGCCATCAAGGAACATCATTGCTAGGAATGGGTATACTTGGTCTGCAACAATCTCTGTGCATGTGACAAAGTAACATCCACATGAATGCCAGGACACAAGGTTTCCCAGCAGAACACTGACCAGAGCCTGCCTTCTTCCTGTAGTGTACAGTGTGACCAGATCCACCATGTTTTCTGGGACACATACCATATATACATATTGATGGGCAGCACATGAAAAGGGTAGCCCTGTAATATGTAGAATTCAGAAAGTGTATAAAATGAAGCAATTAGGCAATAAAGTATCCTGCAGAATATGCATTATATATACTGCAGGGCAACCATTTTCATCAATATAACAAAATTATATGTGTCCCTGTAAATATGGTGGAACTGGTCACCCTGATAGTGCACCCAGCTGTCATCTCTTCCCTCGGTAAGCAACGCACACGCACCCGGCCATCCACTTGATCTAAAATAAATTGTGATTCATCAGCCCAGGTAACCTTCTTCCATTGCTCCATGGTCCAGTTCTGATGCTTACATCCCTATTGAAGGTACTTTCAGTGATGGACCAGTCTGTGGCAGTGTAACACAGATGCTGCAAACTGAGATGCACCGTGTGCTCTGACACCTTTCAGCAATATGAGCTACAGTAGCTCTTCTATGTGATCGGACCTGACAGGCTAGCCTTCTTTCCCACAAGCTCCTGAATCTGACACCAGTTCACTGACCAAAGTATCCAATGATCTACTCGCTGCAAAATCTCGTGGTCACTACTCTATCCTTGACCTGTCTGCGGCTTTTGACACTGTTGATCATCAACAGCTTCTTCTCATCCTCCGCAATATCGGTCTACAAGATATTGCTCTCTCCTGGTGCTCCTCCTACCTCTCCCAGCGCTCTTTCAGTGTTTCTTTATCTGGCTCTGCTTCTTCTCCCCAACTCCTCTCTGTTGGTGTCCCCAAGGTTCAGTCCTTGGTCCCCTACTGTTCTCCATCTATACTGCCTCCCTTGGTAAACTCATTAGCTCCTTTGGCTTCCAATATCATTTCTATGCAGATGACACGCAAATCTACCTGTCCTCTCCTGATCTCTCCCTGTCCCTCTTGACTAGTGTCTCTGACTGCCTCTCTGCTGTTTCTAACTGGATGGCTGCCCACTTCCTAAAACTAAATTTGACCAAAACTGAAATTCTGGTCTTTTCTCCCTCAAGTGTTGTTACTCCTGTGTCTGTCTCCCTCCAAGTCAACGGTGCTACCATCAGCTCCACCATGCAGGCTCGCTGCCTAGGTGTTCTCTTTGACTCCCACCTCTCCTTCAAGCCTCATGTTCAATCTATCGCCAAATCCTGTAATTTCCATCTCAAAAACATTGCGCACATCCGCCTCTACTTAACGCCATATGCGACTAAGGTGTTGGTCCATTCCACTGTCCTTTCTCGCCTTGACTACTGTAATCCGCTTCTCAGTGGTCTTACATGCTCCCAACTAGCACCGTTACAGTCCATAATGAATGCGGCGGCGAGGCTCATCTTCCTGTCCGCCCGCACCTCCCATGCCTCACCCTTCTATCAGTCCCTACATTGGCTTCCTATAAAATATAGAGCTCAATTTAAAATTCTGGTTCTTGCTTTCAAATCTCTACATAATGCTGCTCCCACCTATCTATCCTCCCTTATACACAAGTATGTCCCGTCTAGGCCCTTACGATCTGCTGAAGACTTACGTCTATCTTCTCTCCGTACTCCCACCTCTGATGCTCGCCTTCAAGATTTCTCGAGGGCTGCACCGTTCCAGTGGAACTCGCTTCACTCCTCCGTTAGATGCTCACCCAATCTCCACTCCTTCAAAAAATCGTTAAAAAGCCACTTCTTCATAAAAGCCTATCAATTAAACTGTTAATAGCTCCTGACTGATTCCTCTTCTACAACTGTAACTAGTCTAATACTATCCTTACCTTTTTGTGTCATTTTACCCCACTCCCTCTAGCATGTAAGCTCATTGAGCAGGGCCCTCAACCCCTCTGTTCCTGTGTGTCCAACTTGTCTGGTTACAACTACATGTCTGTTTGTCCACCCATTGTAAAGCGTTGCGGAATTTGACGGCGCTCTATAAATATCATATTATTAATAATAATAATAATAATAATAATAATAATTGCACCAATTTTACTGCATTCCAGGAACTCCTCACAAGACTTGGCATTTTGGAGATGCTCTGACTCAGTTATCTTACCATCACTTATTGGCCCTTATCAAACTCATTCAGATCTTTTAGCTTGCCAATTTTCCTGCTTCCAACACATAAAATTCAAGAACTGACTGTTCACTTGATTGCAATATATCTCACCATTGACAGGTGCCATTGTAACAATATAATCAATGTTATTCACTTCACCTGTCAGTAATTTTAATGATGTGGCTGATCAGTGTGAAGACTACAGGCACCATGACTATGTCATATCACTGAAGTGTTCATGGTTCTTGGAGTAATCCTTTAAGCAAACATTTCTATTAGTATGATTTATTAACTAATCTATCTAATTTAAACTAATCTTAGTTCATTTTAATTAGGACATTAGAGCTAACTTGTGCTTTTACATAGGAAATCATTTTGCGACTATGTTTGAATTTGTCTGTTGAAAGGGATTGTCCAAACCCTTACTTAAAGGGACACTATGGCCACCAAAACAACTACAGCTTAATGTAGTTTTTTTTGGTGTTTATAGCCTGTCCCTGCAGGATTTTTAATGTGAACACTGCCTTTTTAGAGAAAATGCAGTGTTTTAATTGGTGCCTAGAAACACCTCTAGTGCCGGTCACTCAGACGGCCACTACAGGTGCTTCCTGGCGTTAAACATCTCCACGCTCTGCATGGAGGCACTGACATGTGCCCATAGAAATGCATTGATTTAAATTGTTGCAGCGCTGCGTTTTGCGGCACATGCGGCACTCTCCCAATGCTTTCCTGTGAAAGATTGGATTGGCTTCATGATCTAAGCTGCAGACACTGAGTCAGGTGGAGCCAACTGCGGCGACCGCATAGTTAAAAAGGTGAGTAAAACCAACTTTTTACTGCTCTGACCGGAATGGCAGGTATCTAAACAGCCACACGAGCACTATAGTGTCAGGAATACATGTTTGTTTTCCTGACACTATAGTGTTCCTTTAAAATTATACCAAAAAAACAAGCCTATCCCCTTTATAAGTAAACATGGTTAATGACTGTATTTATTAATCTGTATTTTTTTTATTTACATTTAGGATTGCGAAATTTGATGCCAAATATTTCAGCAAATTTTTTATGAGAAAATCAGCTCAAAAAACACAAGATCGAATTCTTAATGTTTATCATGAATTAAATATGAAGGATGCTATTAGCTATGTTACAGAGGTATGTTTTATGCTCTACTTGTCATTTTAGTAACACAATAATATCATATTGCCTAGCTTAAATTAAAGTTTTTAGCACTCTTTTATGAACATCATATTAGAAGGCAATACCTGATTCTAATACACTGGTAAAATTAAACTTTGTACAATACACTGACTCTACTAAATAAGGTTTGCAGGGTCATAAGATACCTCAAAGCAAAATATAAATGGACCTGCACTCCTAAGTGGTTGAGCTCATTTACTGAAGCAGTGTTAGAAAAAGGACAACTTTTTGTCCACATAGACCTTTGTCAAGTATTTTGGGTATTGCAACACTGATTTAATAAATTTTTATTTTTTCTATTATTTTGGACATTTGTTTTTCTTTTACTATAATATTACTGGACTACAGATCCATGTTTCTTGGCACCTTCATTGAATTCCAGAATTGAGTACTTTTCACATACTGTATTTTCCCGTGTATAAGACAACCCCTATTTTTTTAGCTCAAAAGTAAGACATTAATATTTTAAACATCAAATAGAACAACTTAGATATTTTAGAGGTGACTTCTGATGAGAACAACACACTTCTGATTATCATGCTTCCCCTGTGCTAAGGTACTATGTGACGTTAATGGCTCCATAGTGCATGCTGGGACACTACAGCTCCCACAATACATCTGGCGGTGTGAGGACATGCTGGGCTCTCACAGCACTATTCCCTCTGCTCCACGATCCCCATTTCCTCCCCCATAATTATAAATCAGAAAGCAAGACCTATCTGAAGTTGAGAATACAAATTAGGTTAAGGTAATATATGTGCTGTCCTTTTATTGTTTGGCATGTTTCTGGAGCTCTGTTGGTGGTAAGTGCTGACATCTGCTGCAGCTCCCTTGCATATAAGGACCTCTTCTTCCTTGCAATAGCATTCAGAAGGGGATCGGTAGGAGACAAGCCAGGTATGTGTGTGGGCCGTGGCACACTGAAACACAGCAGGTGCCATCTTTGCTTAGGCCCCACGCACTTGTGGTTTTTTTTTAACCCGTGCAGTGACATTCTGTGTATAAGATGACTTCTAATGTTAGACTAAACAAATGTAGAAAAAAATTTAGTCTTATACACGGAAAAATACTGTATGTCTCATAAGCTCCTTTAAAGGATAAATGTCACCTCAGAATTAGTTTTAATATAATAATCCTTTTATCAAGTTTTTAAAGGAAATGTATGTACCCTGTATATGTACAAAGAGAAAAAAAATGCATCCTTACCTTTAGTGTATTACAGGATCCTTAACCCATATACATGCACTTAGGGTAAGAAAAGTGTTTGAAAACTAAAAATTAGTCTCTGTGGGAGTGAAGCATTGAGTACCACAGAGACTAGCTGTTAGTTTTGAAACACTGCCTGGCCCAAGGTGCATGTATATTGCTGAAGGATTTTGTCATATACTAAAAATAGAGATGAGCTTTTCTATTTTTTTTTTACTTATACTTCATTTATAAAAAAAATAAAAAAATAATCTATTCCTTTCAAAATTGATGAAAGGACTGTTATATTAAAACATATTTCATATTTTGAGGTGACAGTTGTCCTAAGGCGATATTAATATAAGCTTACAGAAAGCTTTTATTTACCTAAGAAGGAAGAATGGAGCTAGATTTTTTTTTTTGTAGTCGTGATTTGCTTTTTACAGAGAATTACAATGGTTAAATTAAAACATTAAAGGACCACTATAGTGCCAGGAAAACAAACTAGTTTCCCTGGCATTAAAGGGTCTTTAGGTCCCTCCCAACCTCAGGGTCCCACTCTTGCTGGGCTGAAGGGGTTAAACAGTTACCTTTCTCCAGCGCCGGGCTCCCTCCCTCTGCTGACGTCAGCGCCGAATGCGCATGCGCGGCAAGAGCCGCGCGAGCATTCAAACAGTCCATAGGAAAGCATTTCTCAATGCTTTCCTATGGACGTCCAGTGTCTTCTCACTGTGATTTTGACAATGAGAAGCCCGGAAGCACCTCTAGCGGCTGTCAGTGAGACAGCCACTAGAGGCTGGATTAGCCCTAGTGTAAATATAGCCGTTTCTCTGAAGTTTCTCTGAAACTGCTATGTTTACAGCTGCAAGGGTAACACTAGATAGACCTGGCACCCAGACCACTTCATTAAGCTGGTCCTTTAATTTATCAATTTGTTTATTTGAGTTCCAACAAGGTGAAAAATATATTTTATATAAATTGCAAAACAGTTGCTAGTTGCTTTTAGATATGTTATTCAATTTAAGGTGTTAAATGTATTTACCATTAAATCATCTCTTTATAGGGAGAGCGCCGAGGCTCACTGGCATTTATTCGCTCTCCAAGCATGGATAACATGGCCAATGTTGATTTTAACAGTCCTCGACCATCTATTGCAGAACCTTCAGTCTCATACCTCTTGTAAGTTTGACTTTTCCTATATTTGTAATTAACCACATAATAAGGCCTGAAAGAACTGAAATTAATATGCCATAGCTCAGATATCCTAAATATCTCTTTGCTTTGTTTCAAATAAAACACAAACCCATATTCACCAAATTAACCACGGTTATTTTGCTCATAATTCATTGCTCAGCACTGCACACTTACATTTATAATTCTTTACTAACAGTTTTTTGTGTTCTTCATTGCTGATAAAGAGTTTTGTTTTTTGTTTTTTAATGTGTGAATTACAGAGGAACTGCAGCCCTTTTTGATCTGGAAAAGTTTATATATAGAAATTGAAGGTTATGCTAGCTTTAGTGTACTAATAATCTTAATTTTAATAATGACAGGAGGCGAGTATTTTGCATATCTCTCGTTACTAACTCCATACAGCAGTAAAGAAACACATAGAAAAAAAAGAATCAATCAATCACAGGAGAGCAGGGTGTACATAAGGCAATGTGACCTCATCATTTCCTCTTTCAGAAAGCGACAACAAGCAGAAGTAAATATATAGCAAACAATAAAACTAATAATAACTCCAAATTCTCATGTGCGAAGGAGCAAACTTCCGAAGAATTCTATATGAACAACGAAAAAGAGTTCAGGGTTGAGACAAATCCGAAGGATAAAATCTCCAATAGTTTCACGTGAACTGCCAATTATCTTCAGAGATGAATCATACTGAAAAGAGAATGTGTGACAGGTTTAGACATAGTCACAAACATGTAACTCCAATTAACATACCACCTAACATCCCATTGGAGAATATAGTAACTATAATCTGATAACTGAGTAATTGTAATGAGAACTCTAATGAGGATTCCATATTAATGGAAGTACGAACATATCATATAAGCACCAATGTGAGAGGCAAGCCTACCTTAGCCCCTGATATCTGCAAAGCAAACGAATAGAAAGGGTGGGCAGCGAAGAAGGGGGGGGGGGGAATACTCTCCTCCTGTCATTATTAAAATTAAGATTATTAGTACACTAAAGCTAGCATAATCTTCAATTTTACCACATGACAGGAGGCTTCGTATTTTGTATTTTTAACGCTGAGAAAAGAGTTTAGAACTAAATAAGAGTCATACGGTGTGCCGAGAGACCCAGTATTCGGCGTTGTGGGGAGGTCTTCCCCGTTGAGCGCCCACGTATACACCATCTAACGGGAAATTATACAAGACCAAGTCTGACCGTTTGTCAGCAGGATGTTTAGTCCCGTAGAGTGTAAGGAGAACTACCTCCACAACTCATAAGCTGGAGAGGCATGACATTGGGTAGTTGGTATCCTTGAGAATCCTAGTCCCTTGGGCGTCCTCAGGTAGTGAAAAAAGATGTTCAGCAATTCTTGATATTACTTGATGAAGGCACACCCATTGAAACATTGCTGGAATACTATTGTTTCATAATAAGGAGTGCTAGGCATCTTTTGTGTTCATTCTATGAAACTTATCTGGTAAGGCAGAGCTGGAGTCATTGCACCCTTAAAGGAACACTATAGGATCAGGAACACAAACATGTATTCCTTACCCTATAGTGCAAAGTCCACCATTTAGGTTGCTTGCCCCCTCTTAGCCCCCTTAAAAGTTAATAAAACTCACTTTATTTACAGCGCCGTGCAGGTCCGTCGGCGCTGCCCCCCCCACTTTTGGTGACATCAGAAAAGGAACGCATTGGATTGGGTAAAATCGGCAAGGGGGCGGGCCAAACGCCATATTGTCAATCAGCACATCCTCATAGAATCATTGAATCAATGCATCTCTATGAGGAAAATTCAGCATCCCCATGCAGAGCGTGGAGACCCTGAACGGCACTGCTGCTTACTGTGCAGCACTAAGCCAGGAAGCACCTCCAGTGGCCATCTTGGAGGTGTCCCTAGGGGCAATGTAAACACTGCCTTTTCCCTGAAAAGGCAGTGTTTGCATGAAAATGCCTGCATATAATGATTATACTCACCAGAACAACTACATTAAGCTGTAGTTGTTCTGGTGACTATAGTGCCCCTTTAAGAAAAATAAAAGTGAGTGCTCTCTCATACCATTACAGTGGAACCTCGGAACTCAAATTTAATCCATTCCAGAAGGCCGTTCGAATTCCCATTTGTTCTAGAACCGAATCAACATTTCCCATTAGAATTCATGTAAAATTGATTAATCCATTCCAGACCCCCAAAATTACAGCATTTTACATTTATATGAATGCATTAAAAATAATCCTCAAATTATATTACGTTCAATCTTTTAACCTAATGGAGGTTATTTGGAAACTTTATGCTGGGAATTTCTTTCCTGGGCAGACATGGAATACAGCATTCAACAGTGTTGTAGTTCCAATGCAAGATATAAAAGTAATAAATTATTATTTTAGCAATATATGTTATGGAGTCATAAAGCCACAGTGTGGGATATACTCTTGTTTACGTTTTTTACTGATAGCCACATTTTATATTTACTTTACATATTGCCGTTTGTAATTGTCCCCTGGAACTCCCTACCGTACTCCAGACCTGTGACACTATTAGTGGTCTATTAGTAGTACAAAAAGAGATGGGCACATGCACCCTTTTCTGACTTGAAATTGAGACATGGCTCTTTGTTGTATGTTCGGGTACCGAAGATTGTTCACGTACCGATACCATTTTTACTCTAAATTTTGGTTTGACTTCCGAATTGTTCAAGAATGGGACCGTTCAAGTTCCGAAGTTCCACTGTATTAAGTACAGTCTTCAGGTAGTTCCATCACTGAATATATCCAGAGAATATTTAAAAACATTTTAATCTAAAATACAAAAAATTACATTTCACCTACATCCACAGAAATACACATTCTTGCTTGCCGAACATTAAAAAATTGAAATCTGTAACTTTTCATTTCAGAAGAGAGAATGTCAGTACTGTTTGCCTAGATATGCAAGCTTTGGAGCAAAGAAGAAAAAGTGTTAGAGATCTCGAAGATATTATGAGCCATCGTACCCTGCAGCAATATTTATATAAACCAAGAAGACAGGTAAGCAAAATAAGTAAATATAACAAGATGTAGGTTAGAAAAAAATGAGTCTAAGGTTCAACTATCCCCCAGTTCTATAAATTACCACTAGCCCAAGTGAACAGTGTCACTAAATTTTAATCAGCAATACAGACATAACTACATTTCAGTGTGTGCTCTTGGCAATGATAAAGCCAAATAAGCCTCTGAACAGACAGTCAATTAGTTAATCTGTTGCTGAATTGGGAACACTTTGTTTTTATTCAAAGGCACTATGCACTATTTCACGTATATCACCTTCTAGGTTGAGGTATTGGTTAAAGTGAGCATGTTATAGGGCGCTGTGCTAGGGGTTATACAACAAGACAGTAGGTCAATAGGCTGCTCTTTAGTCTAGCATCTAAGGATTCTATTATTTCAGCACCCATGAAGGTGCAGGAGGGACAATTAGTGTCAGGATCCTTGACACCCACTAAAGTGCATTATAGGGAGCTTAGAACCCATGAAGGTGCAGGAGGCAGCACCATTGCTAGTTTCTGTTGATCTGTGAAGAGGGGATCCTCTGGATAGCTGGATTGCTAAGATCTTATACCCAGGAGAGGAGCCTTTTGGTGTTTAAGCCATTTCTCCCCCAATACTAATAAATAGAAAACTTGACCAGGTCCCTTTATATGAGACCTGGTCAAGTTTTCTATTTATTAGTATTGGTTGATTTATTATTTATTATTTATTTGGTCTATCTATACATTTTCTATGATATTGGCTAAGTCAGAGGTCTCCTTCATATAAAAATGGAGTAAAGGTCATACTGATTAGCTTTGCTTGGTATTAACCATTACCTTGGGTAACCTATATACCTACTTTGATGTTTACCAATGTCCATACCTTCCTTTTTTCTCACCTATCAGTCTAGACCTTTTTATACAGCACCTATATTACCTTAACCTAATTTGTCTTGTTTACACCATATTGTACCTAATTACCCCCTGTTTAACATACTACAGTCTAATAGAAAGTTTAGTTGATCTCTCTCTATTCAACATTCACTCATTCCAATCTTGATCCCTTCTACCTCTGGATTGGTTTTAGTAATTGAATCTAACCAGTATAGTAAGAGATGTATTGTGGAGGGTCCTTTTTAGCTTTATAAAAGGAATTTTAGAGATACATTATAGCATCCGCTGTCTTGAGTTGTAGAATCACTACATTTTAATCAGCAATACAGACATAACTACATTTCAGTGTGCACTCTTGGAAATGGTAAATAAAGACAAATAAATCACCCAACAGACAGTCAATTAGTTAATCTGTTGCTGAATTGTAACCATTTCTTATGTATTGTTTACTGCTTGAAGGGAAATCAATTGGTTACTTTGTCTTGTTCATGTACCAATTAAGGGATTCCTCTATTGAGTATTCCCATATTTCTTTTCTTCTTATGTGAATTTAGAAAAGGTATGTATGTTAATGTTCTGTCAAGTTTTTATTTAATAAATAGAATGAAGTTGGTAGGGTGCCAGGTAGTCCCTGGTGGGGGCTTACCTTTAGGGGTTAAACCATTCATGAAGTCTTGAATCCAGAGCTCTTTAGCTCTATCCCTGCTTTACGGCCTCTCTCTGTTTCTCGAAACAGGAATCCTCAGACAGGGGTGCTGTTCACTGGTTGAGAGTGTAATCTGATGCTCTAAGCAGATGGAAGGTTTTTCAGCCTATATTTTCCACATGATTTTCTGTTTAGCTTAATTCACAGCAGTGCGAATTCAACAGGGGCAACTGGGTAATCCCCCCCTTAAACATAGTATAGGTTGAGGCTCTCCTCTGCCCGCCCATCCAGGGCCGGCATTATCCAAGTGCTGGCTGTGTGGTGTCTTCACCACAAAAAAATACATTTGCTTTGCTCCCATCCGCCCCCCCTCCCCCCAAAAAACACTCAAAAACTACACCACGGATACACACTGCACCCCCACAAACACACTGCACCTCCTGCACACACACTGCAACCCTCACAAACACATTGCACCGCCCACACACTGCACCTCCTGCACACACACTGCATCCCTCACACACACTACACCCTTCACACACACTACACCCTTCACACACACTGCATCCCACACACACACTGAGCCCTTCACACACACTACACCCTTCACACACACTGCATCCCACACAGACACTGAGCCCTTCACACACACACAGCGACCTTCACACACACACTGCACCCCTCACACACACTGCACCCTTCACACAAACTACACCCCTCACACACACACACACACACATTGCCCCACACATACTGCCTCCCTCACACACATTACATTGTACCCCTCACACTGCCTCCCTCATGCACATTACACTGTACCCCTCAAATACACACTGCATCCCCTCACACACTTCACCCCACACACACTGCACCTCTCAATGTTTCAAGCCATAATAATATTTGTTTATTTATTTAAACCTAGCATCTGGTTATGCTTGGTTTGCATATTTATTGGATGATACTATGATTGCACATATTACTAGAATTTCATAAATATATAGTTATAATTTTTATAATATTCAATTATTGCTCATTGAAAGTTACTTTTTCTTCCACCTTCTCTTATACAATGAACAATTATTTTCCCTAACCTTTAAAAATTTTAAAATAAATGAACAACCTCCTTGCTTCACTATGTAATATTTGACTGTTATTCTTAATTTATATAAGCCATTTTATTTTATTTTCTTAAAAGCAAAAGCACCTTTACAGTCGACATGAAGTTACACTGGATGAAAATGAACAACAATCAATTGAAATATTTCAAAGAACAATGAAAAAACGATTAGAGTCTTTTAAGTCAACAAAGTTTGGACGCAAGCAAGCTAAAAAGATCAATAAAAATTACAAACGTGATAGAGGACAAAGAGTAAGTCTAAATAACTGGCACTGAACATAGGTACATGTGTACATGCGTACAAGCATTCAAATGGAAAAAAGCAGGGTTTGTCAAACTCAAGCTCCCATTGGTTGATGGACTAGAATCCCCAGAGTTCTTTAAATGTAATATATGTGCAGAGAATTATGGGTGTTGAAGTCTAAACCTGAGAGGCAGGGCTTCACAGCTCTAATATAAAACATTTTAGTTTAGGTACACCCGTATATATGTACCAGAGAAAAATTCAGTTTTCCTGTTCATGAGTGAACTTAATAGAGCAAGTTATTTTGAGGCCTAACTCTTTATTAGATATGTAATACAGAGTTAAACCACAAGATGTCACCAAAGGTTTACTTTTGAATTTTTTGACAGTAATTCATATTCAACTTATATTTAAAATATTTCCAGTTTAGAAGCAAATATAAGGAACTGTGAGGAAATGTTATGATTAATATTAATTTAATAATAATAATTTTATTTAAGTAAACAAAAAATTTCTAAAAGAAAAATATAACTTTCAAAAAGTTAAAGCAGGGCCTTCCACAATTTTGGGGACCTGGAATGTAGAATCAAAGTGTGAGGCTGCATCAGGGGAAATGGAGTTCTGCCAACTCTACCCCCTGGGGCTAACAATCTATTTAGGAAGGCCTGTCTTTTAGAGCAGCATATTTGCATTGGAGACAACAGTTGGCTATCAGACAGCCAATGAGGGTGATTCACACACCTTTTACATGATTCAATCATATTTTTGGGTAAACAACCAAAATCTAGTCCTTTTGGAGGAGAGGGAAACTGCATTACTCACAATTAAAAGGACATAAACAACACTTGTTTGATCAAAAAAAGTTTTTAAACAGTTTGAAAAACCAGCAGAAAAAAAGAGTTATACAGTTTAAGTTTGTTTATTTTTTTAATGAAATAAAACTTGTGGAGTGCTGCCTGAAGTGCCCCGATGATTGAGCTTCCACTGTTAAAATGTCTTTTAAACTCTGCAAACCCATAGTACTCCTCCACTTATACATTAGGTAATAATCTAAGTTTAGGACTATGGGGGCGCTAACTCTCTTTTCTCTTTTTATAACATTCAATAAATAGATTTCCTTGGTGTCTGGTAGCCTTGTGTTTATTTTTTTGATAACGATTATATTTTAACTGCAAATCAAACTTGCTGGTTTGTATATGGGTATAACAGAAAATGTTACTAATCCAAAGGAATTCATATCTTGCCACTCATTATCATAGTTTCATTTTATAAATGAGTTGAAATAATGGTTTTATATTTAATGGTTTTGTTTTTTGTTTTTATCTCAGAGAAACAGTAGCATGACTATGCTACCAAATGGAAACATACCTATGGAAAAGAAAGTCGAAGGTAATTCTAATTTTGAGTTAAATACTTTTGTTGTCAAATTGGTTTCATAATTTAGTTTCAAACTAATTTTTTGAAAATTTTCATGGGGAGAACAGAAGTTATTGCTGAGTTAGGTGCAAAGGTAAAAATATATACATATATAAAGCTCTAATGGCTGCATAAACTTAGGAATAGGAGACCAAAAGGGAGCCAGAGAGCAATGGCTGGCTTTCTACTCATACCAATCATTGATAATGAGGTGTTAAAAATGCATGCTAGGGTCCTGGGATCCATGACTGAATCTTCACCAGTCCAATCTGTGGAGTGAGGAGGAATATAGTATAGGATTTTTGAACCTGGGGTGCTGGAGAAGCTCATCGCCTTCCACAAAACTTGGAGTGCAGCTTATTAGTACCAAGTTGGTTAACATGCAACCTGGAACTTTGGGGATGAGAATTATAATTTTAAAAATCTCTGGACTCCATCATATCAAGTTTTAATCTTCCCTGAGTTCCCTCCTATTCTTTCACAAAATGTCCTATGGTGAGCATTAATATTAGGCAGTAATACTCATCAGGGATACTAAAAAGGAAGAATTTTTAGTTCCTCCTCTTTGGTACCATCCATAGTTAGAGAGTGTTAATAAGATAAAGATATTAAAGAAGGATGTGAAAATATTTAATAACTAATGGAATCCCAACTAACATTGGATCATAGGTTGCATGATCTTTCCCCTGTTGCTGTGTGCAGGAGGTGAGGAGTTGATGATGAGAGTGTAGTTCCTATGATCCACATATCTCATTCCATGATCAGTTGGATAGGGCATTTCAGAAACGGGCAAGGTTTTCCTTACCTCCATGTATGTGATTTGTATCGCTATTTATATGCTCAGCCCGCATAGAAATAATAGTGCTTATCCCCAAATGAACACAATGCCACAGATAAGGTGAGTGCTGCTGACATTAAGGGTGCCAATACACTTCAATGCAGTGAGTCTGGTAGCTGCTGAGTAACCCTGACTCTGTTGGATCCAGTTATGCTACTTTTATTATAAATACTTTTCCAGTTTCCATGATGTCTTTCAATGTTCTTTCAATGCTTCATTCCTAATAAAATGCTAGCAAGATTAGAAAAAATAATATAAAGTTTAAAGGATTGAAGTGGTCCCAAATCATTACTAAGCAATCTAAGTTACTTAAAGTTTAGAGGAGTTTGCGGTCCCCAGCAGACTGAAGCCTGGACTCCAATGACCATAACGAAAGGGCAGAAGTAGACCTATGCTGAAAAGGAATATTGAAGTGGATATATATATATATATATATATATATATATATATAAATAAAACTGCACTTTTTACTCAAACCTTAACCAGTCCTATTTTGAGATGCAAAATATCTTTTTTCAGAGTTTGTCATTGTGAAATCTTTTTTAGTGAACTGTTCTTTGCAATGCTTTCAGAAATGGAATATTCTGACCAAGAAGATACAGTTGAATATGACTCTCAAACAGATGGCTGCATTACATTCTTAGCCAATTTGACGGACAACAAAGATTTGGCAGACACAGCTTTCGGTAATTTCCAATACTATGTAGCATAATTGATTATTCTAGCTGTTTCACTTTCTCATCGAATAGGGCATTTTCAATTCTAAAATAAACACAATAGATAGATAGAAAGATAGATAGACAGACAGACAACATTGTAGCAATGATTGATGAATTTTTACCTATATATATATATATATATATATATATATATATATATATATATATATATTTTATGGAGAGACTCAAAAGCAGGCCTGCAAAACCTACACCCCCCAGATCCTTTGAATTACAACTGCCATGATTCCCTGGCTATGTGTTTCCGTCAAAAAAACATGGGCGTTGGTTATCTATTTCATTCAATGAATCATGGGCTTGGCTATCTGTTTTATTCAAAGAATCATGGGTGATGTAGTTCAAAAACATCGGGGGGTAGGGGGAGGCAGGTTGTGCAGGTCTGCTCTAGAGAAACAACTTTTGCTTCAATTATTACATACTGAGTGCACATTTTAAAGGGACATTCCAGACCCCTAAAGCACATCAGCTTGCTGAAGTGCTTCATGTGTGAAGAGGTAGTGATTTTTAATGTTAAAAAATTGCAGATTTCAATAGAAATTGTCAGTTTTACAAAGTAATCATGTTACACCCCCCTGGCTGTTAATCAGACAATGTTTTATGTTTTAGGGATGGGGGGGGGGATATATATTTGAGGGGTTTTGGGGGATGACTTTGGAGTTTCCCTTTAATGAAACCTGAATGCACGTGTGTTCTTTATATTATTTTGTCATCTAAATTTGAAGGAACAACAAATGTGTGCACTTTGATTGCCTTGTAATTTACATCATATGGCAGGACTTACATTTGATGCACTTCAAATAAAATATTGTTTTAAGGAAAATTAAGCTAACTAGATTTAGGTTTATTTCTTTTAAATGTATCTATGTTTTAATATAAGCATAATTAACAGTTAACTGCTAGTTACCTATTATAGTTTGCTATTCCTTCCAAATTGTCAGTTCTTCTTTAAAATTAATCTTACATTCCACAAAAGTTAGGTACACAGAAAAGTAACTGACATACAATTTTAATGAACACTCTGCCATTTAGGAGTTAATTTACTTTGTTTATGAAGCTCTAGTCACATCTCCCCTCTATTGCTGCAAATAGGCATTTTGATATTTGAGTAATCGTGGGAATTTGGATTCATTTACATAATCAAAATTGGTGGTCTCACTTTATTTTGTAAAGGTGAAGTAATTTGATATAGATCTAGGTTTGCTATTTCTCCAACCAATGCACATCTATAGTTATTACTGGCCTGAATATACAGTAAAATGCCAAAAGTAAAGTTAGTTTCATCTATTTTTATTTGAACCAACAATAAAGCTGTAAACTCCATTGAGAACCATTTCTCACAAAAAAAAAATAAAAAAATATAAAAAACATATTTTGTCACAATTATAATAATGTTTACATAAGTTAAAGGAACACTCCAGTCACCATAACATCTTAAGTTGTTATAGTGCTTGGAGGCCCCCGGCCAAAAGAGGTTAAACCCCAAAGGCTGCCTCCAGCACATTAAGCATATGTACCTTTTTTATGAATAGGGAGCTACTGATTGGTTTATAGCACTTACTGACTGTTCTGATCAACCAGCAGCATCCCTACCCAGTGGCACTTCCTGTAACTCGGTTTCAGTAGCTTGATGCCACCTGGGGGACATGGAGATCCGTGCTGGAAGCAGCCTTTAGGGTTAAACCTCCAGGCTCATAGAGAATCCTGTGACTGGACAATTTTAGACTGAAGAGAGGAGGGAGCAGGGCCGGACTGGGAATGAAAAGCAGGCCTGGAAAAAAATTCTATACCCGCCCCATAATGCATTGCATCAGCATAGTGTGCAGATATGAAAGTGGGGAAAAAAAACCTTAAAACGGAAAACTATCACTCAAATGTGAAAAAAAGCACTCATAGGGCTTCAAAATAAACAAAAGAGCGGATTTGTTGTAAGCAGACGTGCATTTGGATATAATCAATGTTTTAGTCCAACTACCTTGACATATTAAGGAAAGTTTCATAATTGGACTGAAATTGTGAATACATGCTATTGCACAGCAGTAAAAAAAAAAAAAAGACGTTATCTTGCTAAGGTTTAAGTAACAAGAGTGTGCTGTTCACTTTGGCGGACAACTGGATGATCTCAGCTAACGCCAATTCAATTCCCATAGGAAAGCATTGGAAGGCTATTGCGCATGTGTGGCAAAACGCTGTGCTTCTCCGCACCAATCAGCATCAATGCATCTCTATGGGGAGCGTTCAGCACCTCCATGCAGAGCGTGGAAATGCTCAACATAGGTGCTGGACTAGGAAGCAACTCTAGTGGCAGTCTGAGTGACTGTCACTAGAGATGTTCCTAGGCAGCAAAGTAAACACTGCCTTTTCTCTGAAAAGGTAGCTGTAATGGAATGCCTGTACTCCGACCGAGTACCTTCCCTTGATGGATGCTCCTAGTGCTTCCCGAAGCCTCCAAGCACTCCACTAGATAACATAACCACCGCAGACCCCACAAACCGCCGTAGCTTAGTTGGGGTCTCGCCGTCTTCCTCCTACTCTGAGCCCAAGACCAGGGACCAGCATCCAGTAGGCAGACCTCTCCTAATTCCAAAGAGCAGGAACCAGGAACAAGAACAAGCTCTTACAAGAGCTTACTCTGGGGAGTATTGTGATATAGCAATCCCCAGAGTGTAGGCAATTCTTCAATCCCCCAAACATGAGCCGAAACTTCATGAAGGTACAAGATGATCTGTTTAATCAGCATCAAAGGGCTTTCTTTTATGCAAGGTTTCAGGCCAGAGGCACACCCCCTGGACCTTGTGGTAAACTGTGACAAAAGGGACACAAACCAATGGGAACACTAATTAACAAAATAACACTCCCACATACACAGTAAAATCCCTCCCCTCTATCCTGGAGATAATTGGCTTAAGGAACTGCAGTAAACTCAATTATCTCCAGGTACAGAAAATATCTCCATTTTACACTTACAGTAAAATACATAAAAATACATAATTCCTATTATATCACACAGAACCCCCACATTTAACCTATGCCCAGGTAGCTCGGATCTGAGCGCCCAATATAGGTGAACAGCGCTCAGATCCCACGAACAGAGTAAATTTGCCATGGGGTTAATGTTTTGCAAGGGCTGATGAGAGATTGAGGAGGGACAAAGTAGCCAGTTTAAACTGATCTGGCAGTGTCCCTGGGACAACGCCTTGCTGGAGAACAATGGGATAGGTATTAAAGGGGGAGGGGAAGAAGCACATTCTCCCATGGAATCAAAGGGGCAGAAAAAGTCTTTTAAAAGTCCTAATATGCCCACATATAGTTTTTAAAGGGCCATACACCCCAGGGCCATAGTCATGAGGCAGGAGGCTGGCAATCAGGCTCCTCCAAAGCCAGGGGCAAAGGGAAGTTGGTCACATAAAAACCCAGTGACAAAAGGCAGTTTGTCACATATCTCCCCTTTAGACGGGAGACTAACCAGGTACCTGACCTGTCGGTCAGTGCCTGAGTTAGTCGATATACCCACCCACAATAAACAAGTACAGTAATAGCCCACCCACAATCAACAGTTACTGCACCTAGGGATTCCTCAGGTGGTACTGGGCAACACGCTGTGGTACTGGGCAACACGCTTGGGGGGCAGAGGCCAGCTGTGGTCAGCCCCGATGCCAGCGCTTCTGCTGGGGTAGCCTGGATAGGGGTAGTGACCATCTCCACTTCCAGTGATGCTGGTTGCTGCAGGGATGAGGGACCGACAATCTCCTCTCCCTGGGATGCTGGCTGCCACTGGGGAGAGAAACCGGTTGTCTCTTCTCCCTTGACAACACACTGCCGCTGGAGAGTCAGACCGACTGTCTCGACTCCCAGTGATGATGGTTGCTGCAGGGACAAGGGACCAACAATCTCCTCTCCCTGGGATGCTGGCTGCTGCTGGGGAGAGAGACCGGTTGTCTCTTTTCCCTTGACAACACACCGTCGCTGGGGAGTCAGACCGACTGTCTCAACTCCCAGTGATGATGGTTGCTGCAGGGACGAGGGACCGACAATCTCCTCTCCCTGGGATGCTGGCTGCCGCTGGGGAAAGAGACCGGTTGTCTCTTCTCCCTTAACAACACACTGCCGCTGGGGAGTCAGACCGACTGTTTCGACTCCCAGTGATGATGGTTGCTGCAGGGACAAGGGACCGACAATCTCCTCTCCCTGGGATGCTGGCTCTTGCTGGGGAGAGAGACCAGTTGTCTCTTCTCCATTGACAACACACTGCCGCCGGGGAGTCAGACTGCCTGTCGCGTCTCCCAGTGATGATGGTTGCTGCAGGGACGAGGGACCGACAATCTCCTCTCCCTGGGATGTTGTCTGCCGCTGGGATCTTCCCAGCTGAAGGGGGGTAGATCTGGTGGAATTAAGCTGAGTAGGTGTTGGTAGTTCTGCTCCAGCTCCCACTCCATGTTTACCAGGTGAGTCATGTCCCGTCTCACCTCGCGGGCATCAGCCCAAATATGCATGCCCACCCTGTAGTTATAGATGTCCCAGAATCTCAACTCCTCCTTGCTGCCGAAATCCAGGCCTTCCTCCTGGGCATCCCCGAGGCAACCAGGGCCATAGAAATCGTCCCCTTCGGGCTAGTCGTGTCCCACCAACCAGGCTGTCTGCTGAGCCGTATACCACCATAGGGCCTGGTAGGCGTCGTCTAGCCAAAGCTCCTGCCATACCCGGTGCTCGAGTTCCTTCACCCACTCCTCCCTAGGCTGATGATCTGTTTAATCAGCACCAATAATCAGCTTAAGGAACTGCAGTAAAGTCAATTATCTCCAGGTACAACAAATATCTAAATTTTACATTAACAGTAAAATACATAAAAATACATAATTCCTATTTAATCACACAGAACCCCCACATTGAGGAGGGACAGAGATTGAGGAGGGACAAAGCAGCCAGTTTAAACTGGTCTGGCAGTATCCTTGGGACAACTCCCTGCTGGAGAACAATGGCATAGGTATTTAAGGGGGAGGGGAAGAGGCACATTCTCCCATAGAATCAAAGGGGCAGAAACAGTCTTTTAAAAGTTCCAATATGCCCACATATAGTTTTTAAAGGGCCATACACCCCAGGGCCATAGTCATGAGGCTGGCAATCAGGCTCCTCCAAAAGCCAGGGGCAAAGGGAAGTTGGTCACATAAAAACTCAGTGACAAAAGGCAGTTTGTCACAGTAACATTTACAGTGCTCAACCTACAGGGACAGGCTATAGACACTAGAACCACTACATTTAACTGTAGTAGTTCTGGTGACTATAGTGTCCCTTTAATATGAAGTCTTTCTCTCACCGGTCAACTCTAAATTACAGGGAGAGCAGGAGACACAAGTGAAGATGCACTTTGTTTGTGTCTTTCTCCCCAAAGTCCCTTTCATGCGTCTCTTAGACCCAGCCCCTTTGTCTCTTTCTCTCCTTCCCCATCCTTTCTGTTAGTCTCTTTCCCAGGCCGCAGCACCTCTATGTGTCTCTTTCCCCACAGCTCCACTGTGTGTTTCTGTGGTGAAAGCATAGTGCCGGGTTGTGCCTGGGCACACCCTAATCCCCACGGGCCGGCCAATGGATTGAGAGCGTCAGGGGAGATTAAAAAAAAATCTCCCCTGCCGTCTCAAGCATAGCAGATTGGCCCAGAGGCTCTGAAGACTGTTTGCTTACCAAGCAAAGGGCCTCCAGGCTGCACGCAGGGCAGCCCTCTCGCGATCTCCAATATTTTCAGAGCATTGCCGTGGTAACCCGTGCCAATGCTCTGAAAATCCAGCTTTCGCGAGAGAAAGGCATGGTCTGTATCCTGTGGAGGTACAGACCACATCAATAGCCCCATGGATCACCAGGGATGATCATCAGCATGCTCCCTCTTCCCCCTGCAAAGTAATAAGGTAATAAGGGGAAATGTGTAGGTTTTTTTAATTTAAATAATGAAACAATCAAAATTAATTATTTAACCCTATCCAGCACTTCTATACATAAACTATACCCCGCCACTTACACACTACACCCTATATACACACTGCACCTACACACTACACACACTATACACTTTATATACTCCCCCTTTGTACACACTATACCGCCTATATACACACACAACACCCCCTGCACCTACACACTATACCCCCTATATATACACACTACACCCCCTGAACCTACACACTATACCTCCTATATACACACTACACCCTCTGCATTCACTCACATACTCTATACCCCTATACACTGCACTCAATCACTACACACACTCTATACCTATAAACACACACATTACACTTCCTGCATACACACATACAAATGCACTACACACTCTATACCCCTATAAACACCTCACCACTGCATTCATACTTATTATTATTATTATTATTATTATTATTATTGCCATTTATATAGCGCCAACAGATTCTGTAGCGCTTTACAATATTATGAGAGGGGATTTAATTATAAATAGGACAATTACAAATAAACTTACGGGAACAATAGGTTGAAGAGGACCCTGCTCAATCGAGCTTACATTCTATAGGAGGTGGGGTGTAAAACAAATTAGGACAGGAATTTGCAGTCAAATAAGGTGGGCTGCCCTTTAGGAGAGAGCAAGAGACAGGTATGTGAGGTAGAGGTTAGTCTTGGAGGCCATAAGCTTTCCTAAAGAGATGGGTTTTAAGGAACTTTTTAAAAGATGCAAGACTAGGGGAGAGTCTGATAGCGGTAGGCAGGCTATTCCATAGGAAGGGAGCCGTCCGCGAGAAGTCCTGCAAGCGTGAGTTGGCCTTACGGGTGCGGACAACGGACAGGAGGTGGTCACGGGCAAAGCAGAGAGACCGTAAAGGGACATACCTATGGATCTGTGAGGAGATATAAGAGGGGCTAGAGTTGTTCAGTGCTTTATAGGTGTGAATTAGTACCTTGAATTGACTCATATAGCATACAGGAAGCCAATGTAAGGACTGGCAGAGGGGTGAGGTGTGATAGAAACGACTAGAGAGGAAAATTAGTCTGGCAGCAGCGTTCATTACGGACTGTAGCGGTGCAGTCTTTTGGGAAGACCAATCAGGAGAGGGTTACAATAATCCATGCGGGAAATTACTAGAGCACGGACAAGCTCCTTGGTAGTATCTGGTGCAAGAAAAGGGAGGATGCAGGCTATGTTTTTAAGATGGAGTCAAGTGTGACGCCAAGATAACGTGCTTGCAAGGATGGACTGATGCGGGTAACACAAACTTGAAGGGAGAGCGAAAGAGGAGGATCAGTATTAGGAGGAGGAAAGACAAGGAGAGGTCCGGGGAGGAGAGATATAACTGGGTGTCATCAGCGTACAGGTGGTAGTGGAATCCAAAAGAGGTAATAAGTTTGCCAAGAGAGGCAGTATAAAGAGAAAATAGAAGGGGACCAAGGACAGAGCCTTGGGGGACTCCAACTGAGACAGGACGAGGGGAGGAGGTATCATTAGAAAAAGAGACACTGAATGAGCGTTGGGAGAGATAAGAGGAAAACCACGAGAGGACAGAGTCACAGAGACCAAGCGATTGAAGAGTTTGAAGAAGGAGAGCATGATCAACGGTGTCAAAGGCCGCTGAGAGGTCAAGAAGAATTAGTATGGAGTAGTGGCCTTTGGATTTAGCTGCGATTAGGTCATTAGTAACTTTGATAAGAGCAGTCTCAGTAGAGTGGAAAGGGCGGAAGCCAGATTGAAGGGGGTCAAGGAGAGAGTTGGAATTGAGGAAATGAGACACACGGGTAAAGATAAGTCTTTCCAGATGCTTTGAGGAAAAAGGGAGCGGGGATATGGGACGATAGTTAGAGAGGGTAGACGGGTCGAGGGATGGTTTTTTAGTATAGGTACTACAGTGGCATGTTTAAGGTCAGCAGGGGCAATGCCAGAAGAGAGAGAGCAGTTGAAGATGTGTGTTAAAGAAGGCACGAGACAAGTGGAGAGAGATCTAATAAGGTGAGATGGGACAGGATCGAGTGGGCAAGTGGTGGGGCGAGAGGAGCAAAGAAGAGCAGCCACCTCTTGGTCAGTAGCCGGGGAGAATGTCTGAAGGGTAGGAAAGGCATGATCTATGTGTGGTTGAGAAACAGAATGGCAAGGAGGAGAGAATTCGTTCCTTAGCTGTTTAATCTTGTCAGTAAAGTAACATGCAAAGTTATCAGCAGTAAGGTTAGTTTGGGGGGTGGCCACAGCAGGGCGAAGAAGAGAATTAAAGGTGTCAAAGAGACGCCTGGGATTGCGGGATCATGAACTAATGAGAGAGGAGAAGTAGGACTGTTTATCAAGGGCAAGGGCTGCACTGTATGAACACAATATGAATCTATAATGGAGAAAGTCTGACTGGGTGCGAGACTTCCTTCAGGAGCGTTCAGCATGACGGGAGCATCTTTGCAGGTAGTGTGTTGATTTACTATGCCATGGTTGGGGGCGGGTCCTCCTCAAGGTGCTTGTTTGGAGCGGTGCTGCAGCGTTCAAGGCAGATGTAAGGGTAGAGTTATATGTGGAGATGGCCAGTGAAGGACAGGAGAGGGAAGGGATGGACAGCAGTCGTGAATCAATATCACAACAGGGTAATGGGACAGCGCTAAAAAAAACCGTGGAAGCTAAAAGACAAATAAGGAAGCAGCAACCTATAGAAATGAGGTTCCCTCTCTACTCCTCACATAAAGGGACAGACAAAAGAAAATATATAGGTCGCGCTATATGGTAGTGGAAATAGAAGTAAATATAAAATGAGATAAGACAAATATATAAAAACAGGGAAAAATAATCCCAATGCTAAAAGAGTCTTTAATGGAACCTTTAATGATACTGGAGTCTGGATAAAGTCCGAAAGTCCAAAGATTAGCTGGATCTTCTTGTGTTAACGGTATCTCAGTTCGATGATAGATATATGGACATGTAAAGAAAACAGAAAAACTCCAATAGTGCAGATGGTAATACAACAAATGGGTAGATAGGCAAATCTCATAACAGGTGATCCACTCACCTATTTCTGAGCATAAACTTGCTCAAGTGGTAGTAGCATTCAGTGGCGTTGATCCTCCACTGGTAGGATATAGGTGGCGAAAATAACTCCTCGGTATGTGGAGAGATGAAGAAACAATATAGTGCTCACTGAATGAGTGAAAGGAATAAAATAATAAGAGCAGTAAAATGCTCACATGTATATGAGCAGGATATACTGCTCACTTTGGTAGCGTAGGTTGAATTATCCCCAATATCACAACTGACAACTGCTGGAGATCAAGAGAATTAAGGTCCCTCCTGAGTTGAGGGGGTTTAGGCTGAGGTTGTTGGGTGAGGGGGTACACGAGAGCAAATGATAAGGAGGAAATGGAGTGTTGCAGATATTAGATACTGTACATGCATAAGTGAAGATAGGTCAAGGGTATTGCCAGCTACATGGGTATGCCCATATACACCTCCTGTGCACCCACTGTACCCCTATGCACACACACTACACCCTCTATTATTACCACACCAATACACACATGTGCACAACACCTATACGCATACACACAATGCCACCCCCTGCAACTCCTAGATACATGAAATACAGTCCTTACATGCAAACGCAACACACCACTAGGCACACACACTCTAAAGGCCCTATAAAACACACACACACACACACACACACACATAATATACAGCCTAAAAACACACCTATACACTACAGGCCACAGCTACAGATCCCTTTACACTCTACAGCATAACCGGTCATATATGTACATATATATGCGGCGTGTGTGTTTGTGCTTTAGGGTGCACACCCTAATGCAATAGGCTGCGCACGCCTATGGGTGAAATTGACCTTGCCACTGGCTTTTGGAGCAGCCTTTGTGACTATGGCCCCTGCAATAGACCTGGCTAAAATATTTCAAACAGGCTCTGTTCGTGCAATTGGGACTATATGGTTAATTTACCGAACAACCACACGAACAGAGACAATCCTAGAGCTTGTTAACACCTATTAACAACTTGGAACGTTTCTCACCGCAGTGTTCTGATTGTTCGCCAGGGTAGCCGCAATTCCTATGGACAGCCACGAGGTGGCAGCCATCTTGTTCGCTTGAACGCAGGCAGCGGTGTTTGGGCATGAATCTCATGGAACTAAAATCGGATATAGAAGTTTCCGAACACCGCTGGACTTCCATCATCACCTGCGTTAGTTTCTATTCAACTTAGAAGGGCACTGTTCGGTTCGATCATTCGTCTGGATGAGGGGAACAAGCTCCAGGGTAAGACTATTGACTCTGTTCAGTAGTTTGTTCGTTTTCAAACTACCGAACCAGACCGACCGCAAGCCCTGATTCTCTGAAACTGTTTTGAGCATGGGACCATGCCTGCGGTTGGTCAAATAAATAACTTCCATAGAATTTCTGAACCCCTGAACTGATCTGGGGGATTTTTGGATATGTTGATCACCCAGATCAGGGCTATCAGGGGATGTATGTGTTTTGGGGTACTTTGGGACTTTTTAGAAATGTGTGGTTTTGTGTTTGGAGATAATTGAATTTAGTATAGTGCTTGACTCAATTATCTCCTAAGTAAACAGGAAGGCTTATTGTATTGTATGTGGGAGTGCCTTAGATTGTAACTCTATTGTGATTGGTGTATACATTTGTGTCCCTGTCCCCAACAAGGTCCATGTGGGTGTCACCCTTGCATGGGGACTTGCATAAAAGGCCAGTGTGGCACCATTAAACCATTCCTGCTTAACCCTCAATACATAGCCTGGTCTCGTGATTGTAGGGTACCTGCTATGCAGCTATACCACTAGCTCTTATAAGAGCTTCACAGCTATACTCTCTTGGAGGAGAGGCTGTCCCACTGAGTCCCTGCATCCAGGAGTTTTGTCCTGGAAGGGAAAGGACGGTGAGACCCCAACCAAGCTGTGGCGGTTCGTAGGATCTACGGTGCTTATGGTCCTCAGCATCAGCTAGGAAGCATCGATTGGCGAAGGGTACACAGTCGGGGTGCCAGGTGGAGCGTCACAGTTTTATTCCCCCCTTACCCAGCTCTTCTGAGAGTCTCTTTCTCAGGCCCTAGCACCTCTGTGTGTCTCTTTCCCCACAGCTCTTCTGTGTGTCTCATTCTTCCCTTCCCCAGTCCATCTGTGTGTCTTTTGTTTGTCTTTCTCAGCCCCTCTGTCTCTTTCTCCCCAGATCCCTCCATGTGTTTTTTCTACACAGACTCTCCGTGTGTCTTTACTCCCCTGCCCCTCCATGTGTCTCATAACCCCCAGCCCTCCATGTGTCTCATTCCAACCCCTCCAGCCTTACATGTGTATCATTACCCCCACCACTCCATGCTTCTAAATCCATACCCCCAAACATCCATGTGTCTCAATCCATCCCCCAGACCTGTTTTTCAGGACCATATCCTTTTTGAGGTATACCAGTATATAGCATATCGATAGGGTGATAGGACATGAATAGGTATAGAATAGTTAGGATTTTTTCCATTGCTAAGTACTCTTTTCTATTCTTTATTTATGATTTATGATGTTTTGTGTAAATGAATTGGAAAATTAAAAATTCAAAAAGAATCAATACCTCCACTGGGCTTATATGCCATTGCTTACAAAAAAAGTTCTGCTATATACAATATGGATCAAAATCTTATAATCTTGTGCATTGCAAATTATATGCACCGTCTCTGAGAAAGGTGGGTTGGTCAGGACAGTTAAAGGCTGTTGAGGGAAGGTGAGAGGAGTCCCTGTGAATAAAAACTTGCATCATGGTCAAACAAAGTCTATCATCTTTAATGTTCTGCATTGTGAATTAGCCATTCTTTGTAAAAAAGAAACCTTTAAAAACCTGAAACAACTAGGAAAAAACAAAAAAAGACTTGACCGCACTCATTAGCTCACTCAGCCCCCCATGTGTCCCATTAGCATCCAGCCCTCCATGCGTCCTATTAGCCCCCTCCCAGCCCATCATGTGTCTCTATACTCCCACCCAGCAACCGCTGGTTACCCATGCGACCCGCTGGCCAATGCGCACTAGGTGGCCGCGCACCGGCACGACAGTATGCCGGCCCGGTGGGCCAGTCCGGCCATGGGAGGAAGGTAGAGTGTAGGCAGGTAGACTGGGGAGGGCAATCAAAACAATTGTTGAAAAAAAAATGTAGGGAGGCAGGGAAGCAGGGAAGCAAAAAGGATTGCACTAATGACGTTTTTGCATACATGGAAGAAGCGGATTACACTTGTCAACAGCGCTCAGTGTGCAAGGACTACAGACATAAAATATGCAGATAATTGACATTAGGCTGTCCAGGTCATGTGTGTCGGTGTGGCATTACTTACTGTGGCATTACTAAATGAGAAACAGTATAGGAGAAAGGAGGGGCTCTGCTTCTATCTTGGCCATAAGAGGCATCTTAGATTGACTTGTCCGGTGCGTCCAGAAAACTGACACACCTAAGGTCGCTCAGTCGACCGGCCATGGGTGTGACATCAGAATCCCTTTACTGCCTCGTAAAAGATTACTTCTCCCCATCACCTTAACTTGAGGTGAGAAGTCTATATGTGTTTTAGCGCTCATAGATTCTGGAGCAGCTGATAATTTTATAGACAGGTCATAGATGGTAGACCTTTATATTCTCCGTTAATCACTCATGAGACAGAACAGTTGACTATGCGATCTCGTCTGTTACACACAGAGTATTTGTGTTGTCAGGTGTTCACCTCCCCTTCTTCATCAATTGTGCTGGGTAATCATTGATTACGTATACACAACCCCACCATTGATTGGAGACAGGGTGAAATCATCTCATGAAGTGATACGTGTCAGGAGAAGTGTATAAAAAAGGTCACTCCTGTTTGTCTCATTAATGTTCCTACTGTCCCACCACTGTCTACAGACATACCATCCCCTTATGTACACCTAAAAGCAGTGTTTGATAAGGAGGCAGACAGATTACCACTTCATAGGTCTAATGATTGTGCCATAGATCTCCTACCTGGTACTATGCCACCTAAAGTCTTCCCAGGAGAGTACCATCATGGAGAAGTATATTTGAGATTCATTAGTGAAGGGTTTTATACATAGATCTTCCTCTCCGGCTGGGGAGATATATGCCCCTACATTGACTATAGAGGGTTGAATAAAATCCCAATCAAAAATGCATATCCTATCCCCTTTACTACAGAGCTTTTTGACAGGTTAAAAGGTGCCTCTGTCTTTACCAAGCTGGATCTGAGGGGTGCATACAACTTGGTATGCATAAAAGAGGGGCATGAATGGAAAAACGCCTTTAACACCAGACGTAGGCATTATGAATACCGCTTCTGTGGTTTTCCAAGATTTTATCATGCCCTTTATACCAGATAGTGGTGCAAAAACTTTAGGTTGCACTGTGCGCTTGAACAGGAATATAAATTGCACTGGGCACTTGCACAGGATACAGGTTGCACTGGTTGCTTGCACAGGAATACAGAGCCCTTGCACAGGAATACACATGCTTGCACTGAGTAATTGCACAGGGCTATAGGAGCTATGGGTACTGAGAGAGACATAGTACATCTGAGCACAGGGGAGTAGTGCAGTGGCAAATTATAGTGAAGTGGAAGGCACTCCTCATCATCGCCTATCACAGTCACCACAGTCTGAAACACAGAGCATTAATTTCCTATAAAGCATGCCATGTTTTGGTGCAAGCACACCTATAGCACAAAAAAGCCTTGTAGAATTCCCAAAACAGGATAACCATGGTGAAGAATACCACCAGGACCCGCTCACAAGCTGTGGTGTTTCTGGACCTGAGGAAGCACCAATCACCACAGACCCAAGACTACCCGACACAGATGATGGATGCCGGAGGCCTAGCAGGATGCCATTATGGTGGCCCAAGGAAAGTAGGAAACATGGTGGGTGGGGCCTGGACCAGCGAGACCCTGGCACTACCCCTGAAGGTGCTGCATCTGGAGCCTCCTAGGTGTGGCTCTTTCATCGTGTTTGCGATGGAATGTCCTTATACATAAAGGAGCATTAATATTTGTGGCTGGTTCCTAGGACTGTTTTTCAGGACCATATCCTTTTTGAGGTATACCAGTATATAGCATATCGATAGGGTGATAGGACATGAATAGGTATAGAATAGTTAGGATTTTTTCCATTGCTAAGTACTCTTTTCTATTCTTTATTTATGATTTATGATGTTTTGTGTAAATGAATTGGAAAATTAAAAATTCAAAAAGAATCAATACCTCCACTGGGCTTATATGCCATTGCTTACAAAAAAAGTTCTGCTATATACAATATGGATCAAAATCTTATAATCTTGTGCATTGCAAATTATATGCACCATCTCTGAGAAAGGTGGGTTGGTCAGGACAATTAAAGGCTGTTGAGGGAAGGTGAGAGGAGTCCCTGTAAATAAAAACTTGCATCATGGTCAAACAAAGTCTATCATCTTTAATGTTCTGCATTGTGAATTAGCCATTCTTTGTAAAAAAGAAACCTTTAAAAACCTGAAACAACTAGGAAAAAACAAAAAAAGACTTGACCGGAAACAAAATGTTCTGCACTGACAGGCGTCAATATTTTAAAAGAACTTTACGTTTTTTTCTTAGAAGGTGATGAGAAATGTAATTGGCTGAAACAGTAATATTTATTTTTTCTTCTATAAAGAGTTTGAGCAACATATGACAGCTAGTAAGCGCAGAGGAGGCAGTACTGGTCAGCTTAAGATGGCTTCATGGTATGGACTGGTTTCAAGCAACAGTCTAAAAATGACTGAATCTGACATTTTTAGCAACTTTCTGAAAATACATTTGAAAATATGGACCTTGGTGTATAGACCTTAAAATTGTGATCCAATTTCATAGTATGACAGAGAGAAATTTAAATGAAATAAAGTAATTTAAAAACAAAGTAAATTATGTTGCTGAGACAGCGCAGGGTTATGGTAAAAGGACCAGAATGAAAATACATATTTTTTGAGTTGGCAGGTGGGGGTGTAGTTTTTTTTATTGTTTTGCTGAAACGTGAAACAGGTTTAACGTGAACAGTTTTTAAGTGATTTGTCTATTAAAGGGACACTATAGTCACCAGAACAACTACAGCTTAATGTAGTTGTTCTGGAGAGTATAATTAATCCCTTCAGGCATTTTAATCGGGGCGTGGCCAACGCTAAGGTAAGTTTTATTATTTTGTAGGGGGGCTAAGGAGGGGCAACCCACCTAAATAGTGTTTTTTTTACACTATGGGGTCAGTAATACATGTTTGTGTTCCTGACCCTGTAGTGTTCCTATAGTAATTTCAAAGTATTATTCACAAGCAGCAAAGCATTCCAAATTGTGTTTAAAACATGATATAATTAACTAAATCTTTAAATCCTAATTTTAGGTATTGATAACCCAGTATTTTCACCTGATGATGAACAAAATATCTGTCTGGCGTTTTCACCCTGGTTGTCCAACGAAGATGCAGTAGTTCCATCACAGAGGGCCCGAGTACAGATTCCGTACACTCCAAACAACTTCAGACGGCTAACCCCATTCCGCATCAGCAATAGATCAATAGATTCTTTTTACATAGCTGATGGGGCAGAGGAGCGACCTCAGTCTTTCCTACCAGAACCAACCAATATGTAATCTATGACTTAGAATGTACAGACCAGAAAAAAATCTCATAATTCTGAAACTTTTCAATCAACTTCTCTACTTCTCGTTGTAATTTTAGTTTCCTTTAAACAACTATTTCCTCTAAACAACTATTTTTCTCTAGCACTATAGTGCATTAAAAGAAAATAAAAACATTAAGTGTGAATAATAAAATACAATAATAATCATAGTAATGTACAGCCAGAAACCTTATCTTGCTAACTTTGAATGTGGAAGAACAGTGGTATACATCATAATTATCACATTACCCCAGATGTTGTGAACTGTAACTCCCATCACACATCCATGATTTTCATGCTGAGTTAAGGCACCCTATCTTTTAGTCCCCCTAACCTTAACCTCTAATCCCTTAGTTCCACCATATGTCTGAACATTAGTAGCCTCTAACCCTAACTCATCTAGAAGCAATATTTCTAAAGTGTTGCATGGAGATATTGAAATATGCCAAAATGACAACTTCTGCATTTATATATAGTAATCCACCATGTTTTTGGAATAAAAGAAACATTTAACACACAGAAATAGTTTATGTGCAATGCTACGTCAATTCCATTCCACTGTCTAAATTGATTTACTTTACAAGCAATTTAAAAGGCAGTGTCTAATTTTAGAGAATTACAACAAGAGGTAAAGTCTTTAGAGAAGCAAAAAAGTGTTTCTTTTCAGAAAAGGAAAGGAGAAATTATCCTTTTGGCAAATTTTTCTATAAAGTCTGCTTTGTGCTGCCATTCTACTTTTTGTGGCTTTCTTTAGTAACGTCATGTGTTTTGCATTGCTTTACAACTGTGGTTTAAATTATAATTAAAGAAATAAAATAGTAAAAGCTAAGTAATATTGATTACATAATTAATGATGTTGATGTATTCCAAATATAAAAAATAGTCACAGTTTATTTATCTAGTAATATGGACAATGAAAACATTTACCCTGGTTTTAAGCTAAAAAACAAAATAGTAAAGAAATATTTATACACTGGACAAAATTATAAATGCAACACTTTTGTTTTTGCCCCCATTTTTCATGAGCTGAACTCAAAGATCTAAGACTTTTTCTATGTACACAAAATGCCTATTTCTCTCAAATATTGTTCACAAATCTGTCTAAAAACTTTATGCGAAAGAGATATGTTGCACTGTGTAAGGCAAATGGTGGTTACACCAGATACTGACTGGTTTTCGGACCCCCCCGGAGCCCGCTAATACAGTAAAATTGCACATTTTAGAGTGGCCTTTTATTGTGGCCAGACTTATGCACACCTTTGCAATAATCATGCTGCCTAATCAGCATCTTGATATGCCACACATGTGAGGAGGATGGATTATCTCAGCAAAGGAAAAGTGCTCACTAACACAGATTTAGACAGATTTGTGAACAATATTTGAGAGAAATAAGCCTTTTGTGTACAGAGAAAAAGTCTTAGTTCTTTGAGTTTAGCTCATGAAAAATGGGGCAAAGACAAAAGTGTTGTGTTTACAATTGTGTTCAGTGTGTAAAGCTTTGCAAAACAACATCCAAAATTTCACTTAAAGCTAATATGATATTTGTATATTTTATCTGCATTTACAATGTTTGTCAAGACAATAATTTATTTAATTTTGTATTGTTATGTTTTTCTTACATTCAGGTAATTTCATCACAAGAGATGTACCGCCTGCATGTCCTAGAGAGAATCTCACACTTCGGACTTATAACGAGGCAAATCACAGTGGTTTAACTGCTTTAGAAAGAAATTTTAAAATGATTCCTCCTTGTCTCCAGCGACCTTGTTTCTCAAACTACTCATCACTAGAAACTAGGAGGAAAACCAATCTGTCAACCATATTGGAGTTCATGAAAAGTGACCAGATAGAGCTCTTATCTCAATGGGAAACAATGTCTGATGTAAATGATATAAAACCTTTGAATTATGGGTGCTGGAATGAGTCTGCTGATAAACTCATTGAAACTCAGCAGAACAATCAGCTAAATAAAGAATATGAGTATTCTAATCTCAAGGATCTTAAAGAGAACAAACCACTTCTTAGTAAAGATATATCACTGAGATCTGCTGCAGCAAGACATGTGCAACGACATCGTTCATTTCATCGACCAAAGTCTTTTCAATATCATTCCCAGTCGAGGAAGCTAAGGACACTGCCACCTTGTCATACTCCACCCCATTCTTTAGAACAAGAGGAAACACAATTATAAATGTTAAATATTTTAACAGTATACTGGAGCAGGAATATCGAGTTTATGCACTAAACAATTAGAGCTTATTAATGGAGTTGGAAATGTTTTTATAACATACGTTTTATAGCCAAAACTTTACAACAATTCACAGTCTGATTAATAAACCCCTAAGGCAGATGAAAAGCCAAAAATATTTAAAATACTCTAATTGTAGTGAATTCAATTTTTTTTTTTTTTTTTTAAATGTAGTAAATTAAATCCTAGAAGGTAAAATGTGGCCTATGAATATAGATTTTTTTTTTTCTGATTTCTGTCTAAAAGTTGCCATTTGAATTATAGTTTGTAACAATCTAGAGCTTTGTGAATAACCTTGAATGTGTTGCCTGTTTTCTAGTACTTAAATGGTCAATTAAAATGAAGTGAATCTAATTGCAAATTGTGCACTGAGCATATTAAATGTACATAAAACATTTTAAGATATTCTCAAATGTATAACATCAGGGTACCTAATGCAAACTCTTTGTAATAGGATTTACCCTATGTTTTAATGACTGATGCAATTTGGATAGAAATTCTAAAATAATTAATCATAAAAGTATCTAATATAACATGCATAATATATTTAATCTAGTTAGTGACGCCATGATTGGTATTGACTTTTAGATAAACTTGGTTAGATTATCATCATTAAACATAAAAAAAAATACATCAACATATCAAGAGCATTGAACATAATGTTTTCTATTAAAATAAAAATATATATTTCTTGTTGGTATTATTGTGGAACGTAAATAAAACCAGGAAGTGCTGGGTATCTCTTTTTAGTTAAAATGGACTGCAAAAAAGGTCACTAATTGGTAGAGCCTAAAAGCCTGAGTATATGGTGTGTTAAAGGCACACCACACTGCACAAGTAGAAATAAAAGTAAAAAAACAAAACACTATTTAGGAGATTTAAAGGGACATTATAGTCACCTAAACAACTTTAGCTTAATGAAGCAGTTTTAGTGTATAGATCATGCTTCTTAGGTTTCACTGCTCAACTCACTGCAATTTAGGAGTTAAATTACTTTGTTTCTGCTTATGCAGCCCTTGTCACACCTCCCCTGCCTCTGATTGGCACAGCCTGCATGAAAAAAAATACTGGTTTCACTTTCAATCAAATGTAATTTACCTTAAACAATTGTATCGCTTTCTCTGTAAATTGAACTTTAATCACTTGCAGGGTTAGCAAGCTATTAACATAGCAGGGGATAAGAAAATCTAAATTAAACAGAACTTGCAATAAACTTTAGATGACTCTTTACAAGTACTGTTTAGGGAGGCTGTGCAAGTCACCATGCAGAGAGGTGTGACTAGAGCTGCATAAACAAAGTGATTTAACTCCTAAATGGCAGAGAATTGAGCAGTAAGACTGCAGGGACATGATATATACACCAAAACTGCTTAATTAAGTTAAAGTTGTTTTAGTGACTATAGTGTCCCTTTTACCCCATAAAAACATTGATGATGTATAAAAAAAAAAGTAGCAGATTTCTCATCTAATGCCTTTGCAAGTTGTCCTCTTCTTGTTCAGCCCAGAATTTCTGTGGCTGTCCAATCACATACTTCCCAATGAACCTCAATGAAAAGTCTTTACAAGGCAGGTGCTCTGTGCTAAACTACCAGGAAATAATACTACCAGTTGTCTATGTTCATTTATAACAGAAACAATTTCTAAAGAAATCTGCACTTGTTGTAAAAGAAAATGGCAAAAGTGATTCAGGTATTTGTAGTGTTCCTTTTACGTTTTTAACCCCTTAAGGACCAAACTTCTGGAATAAAAGGGAATCATGACATGTCACACATGTCATTTGTACTTAAGGGGTTAAAGTAATGTCCATGTGTACAGGAGACATAATACATCATGCATCTGCCAGCAACATAAAAACGACAAGACAAAAAGTTTAGTCATTTATGAATGTCTCCAGAACCCCAAAATGGCATTATTTTCCCGTAATAAAAAATTCAACACTATCAGAGGTATTTAATAAAGTGAGAATTCAAAGTGAATTAAAAATTTAAGTCAAAATACCAAAAATGGAAACATTCTCTAAGCCAGCTATGCATTTAATTTGGTTACTCTGGCCTTAAAAATGTACTTGCTTTAGTAAATAACCCTACATGTATCCTTAATATTAATTAATTTTTTAAGGTTAGATATAATTTAATCTTAGGGGGGCACCAGAATATATATGTCTCAGTCTTCTTGACACTTAGGAGAGTTATACTCATATAGAGCAGCAGCCAATATTAGTTTAGATCCATTCTTGGATCTTATTTTTTTTTTTAAATAACAGGCAAATCATGTCATATATATGCAAATAAATTTACCTACTCTAATATTATTATTTTTTTTAGGTTAAACAGAAAGTCAGTTGTGTGATGGCAACTTTCTTCAATATTTACCCATGTAAGTTCAGTCATATGCGTAATTTGCAGTCCCAAATGAAGCCATGTTTTCATGCCAAAGCCCTCTTCAGTGAATATGTATTAACCTATGAGAAAGGAACCATGTCACATATATAATATAAATTATATTATAAATATGTTTAAAATATTCATTTAATTTACCTAAAAATCAGATTAAAAAAATATATACATGACAGAACAGCATAAAGTTACAAAAAAGAGCAGGAACGAGTATGTTAGCATGAGAACCATATCAAGAATTGGTTGCATGACAATGATGACATTACCATTGACATTATCAATTCTTGTCACTTAACCCATAGATCCATATTCTTTTAAATATCACAGCAGCTGTATACCAAAGAAACTGGCCCGCATTATGTCAAAACATTAGAGGATTTCTTCCTAACATAGTCTACTTTCCAGAAGCTGAAAATACTTTTTTTCTTTCTTACATGTATGTTCTATTTTACTTTATTGTGCAAAGGTAGGAATATTTTTGAAGTAAATGTGAATTTTGCATATGCTTTTATGCTTATTATTTGTGCCTTATACTCAGAAATGTCATGTTCTCAGCATAAAAATGTAACTTCATATATGTTGCATGTTTGCTTGTTTGTTTTTCTTTTCAACTGGCATATTAACTCTCCTCTGTTTATTTACTTCTCCTGGCTATTCTCAGCCAACCCGCACCTTTCACTTTCAGACACATCTTCTGCTATTTATGACACCCCACTCAATCTCCACCCCCCCATCCCACCCATTATCTAACATCAGTTGTTTTAAGTGTTAGACTCTATCAGATTGATCATTATTGCTTCAGACCTGAGGAAGAGAGAAAAACTCTTGAAAGCATGTCTTTGAAATATTATATTAGTCCAATAAAAAAGGTATCATTGCATACTGCAATACTCTGGTATTTTGGACTCATATATATTGTAGCGGAGAGCTGGTCTTTCACAGGTTTACTCCACTAAAGATCCCAGTGAGGCTCAGGAACAAGTAATAAAAATACCATAGAGTAATAATCACAGCAAGCAAGGTAATCCACGAATATCCCAATACGGATCCCAATGACTGGACTACACACGGCATCAGGAGCAGAACTAACTTTAAATCCACACAACCTCCTTTTAAAGCATTCTCCCATGCAACGGAGGGATTCACCATAAATAGTCCAGTAGCCAATAATGTAACAGTTACCTCCCACACATCTACTCCCCTCAGTGTGACACATAATCCTATTAAACATACTGTACTTTTCCCCGAATTCTGGATGTACCCCAAACAAGCAGTTAGAATAATACTTTGGGTACCACCTGGTAGCCCTGATCTGGATGACTAACATATCCAAAATTCACCCAGATCGGACTAGGGATTCGGGAGTTAGGTGGAGGGTGTAATTTGACTGACCGCACACGAGGTGGTATCCGAAAAAGGCTCCATGTGTTTTGGCCTTGCGGTCGGCCTCTGTTCGGGAATTAAAATACATAGAAATACCTGCCTTCCACAGCTAATCTTCCATTCGTATTAATTCCTTTGTTCGGGACATTGATTTTACCGAACGAAGGGCTGACTAGTCCCTCCGTTCGTGAGTTATGGAGCTGTGGAGGTCTCAGCAGTGTTCGGTTGTTTGAGTGTCCGATTTGAGTTCCAGACACTCGACGACCAAACACAGTTGAGATTTTCATGCGTAAGATGGCCACCGCACGTGGTTCGTATGCTGAACGGCGACCACACAGGCACATACAATGTATCAATTAAGCTGTGGTTTGCAGAGTGTGAACGCTTAACGAGGCGCACACTTCTCACTGGGGTGGTCTGATGGTTCGGTAGTTTCATTCGTATGAAACTACCGAACAATCATACGAAAACTACATACACTTTACAGACATACAGGGAAACAATTGCACAAATACATTTTCAATACGAATTCCTAAGGACAGCCTTAATACAATCCGCTACATATATATATATATATATATATATATACCAGCAATACCTGAACCTCACCATGTATTTGCAAAAAATGTAGTACTAGATCTCCTTATTTTTTTGTAATTATGCAGTTTAGTATCCTTTAGATCCTGAAGAGAATTGTAAGCATATTCTCTGTCATAATATGACTACTGCAATCCGCTTCTCAATGGTCTTACGTGTTCCCAATATATATCAATTAAACTGTTAATATCTTTCTCCTGCGACTGTCATCCAAAAAAATTAAGCCCTCACTGAAAACTATTCTAGCAACCTACTTTTCTATCCTTCACACTCTCTCTAGAATGTAAGCTCATTTGAGCATGGTCATCAACCTACTCTGTTCCTGTGTGTCCAGCTTGTCTGGTTTCAAATACTTTTCTGTTTGTCCACTCATTATACAGCGCTGTGGAATTTGTCGGCGCTTGGTAAATATTAATTGTACTAATCAGTGACAAACTAAGCAGGTGGTGGGGAGGGCAGTCTGCCCCAGGTGCCAGTCATCAGGGGTGGGGCCCGATCTCCCAGTGACAAAATGTGCCCCTACCTGGTCCGACAGCATGTCAAACTCAAGGCTAGCATGTCAAACTCAAAGGGCAGGAGAGGGCACAGGAGAGAGGACAAATGAGGGGAGGGTGCTAAAGAGAGCCCAGCAGGGGGACAAGAGGGGAGGAGGGCTAAAGAGGGCACAGGGGTGGGGACAAAAAAGGGCACAGAAGTTTAGGGGGCTAAAGAGGGCACGATAGGGGGACAAACAAGGGCATAGGTGGGGAGGGGGGCTAAAGAGAGCACAGTAGGAACAAAGAAGGGCACAGGAGGGGATGGAGAGCTAAAGAGGCTTAGCAAGCATAGGAGGGGAGGAGGGACAAAGAAGGGTGCAGGAGGAGTGGGGGGCTAAAGAGGGCACAGTTAGAAGACAAAGCATGGCACAAGAGGGGAGTGGCTAAAGAGGGCACAGGATGGAAGGGGAGCTAAAGAGGGCACAGGAGAGGGGACAAAGAGAGGCACATGAGGAGAGGGTGCTAAAGAGAGCCCAGCAGGGGACAAAGAAGGACACAAGAGGGGAGAAGGGCTAAAGAGAGCTAAAACAGATGTTTAGGGGGCTAAAGAGGGCATAATAGGGGGACAAAAAAGGGCATAGGTGGGGAGGGAGGCTATAGAGAGCACGGGAGGGACAAAGAAGGGCACAGGAGGGGATGGGGAGCTAAAGAGGGCACATTAGGGGGGACAAAGAAGGGCACAGGAGGGGATGGGAAGCTTTAAGGGGCATAGTAGGGAAAGGGCCAATGAGGGCACAGAAGTGCGGCTAAAGAGGGCAGGGGGCTAAAGAAGGCACAGGAGAGGAGAGGGGCAAAAGAAGGGCACAGGAGGGGAGGGGGCAAAAGAAGGGCACATGAAGAGGGCAAAAGAAGTGCATGGGAGAGAGCATAGAAAAGGAAAGGGGCACAAAGAGGCACACAGAGGGACTGGCGGGAAAAATACACATAGTGGGGCTGAGGGCCCAGAGAGAGATACACACAACGTGTCTGAGAGGGGACAAAGAGACACAGAGGGGCTGAGGAGGGACAAAGAGACACACAGAGGGGCTGGGGAAGAGAGAAAAAAGAGATACGCAAATGGATTGAGGGAGAAACAGACTCACACAGGGACTGGGGGGGAAGGGCTGTGGGGAAGACCTACAGAGTTGAAGGGGGAAAAGAAACACACAGAGGGGAAGAGGAAGAAGAGACACACAAAGGGGTTTGGGGAGAAATAAACACCTACTGGGGGAAGAGAGAGGACTGCCAGCCAACCAGCCACAGCAGCCAACCAGTCACAGCAGCCAGTCTTTCAGCTGCAGCATTGTGCCAGCAAAAACAGCAAGCCAGCAACCGAAATTAAAGTGAGAAGAGCCAACTTGGGCTGGCTATCACAAAGAGCTATTTTATAACTTTTTTGTGAATGGGGCCAGAGTGTTAGAGATCACTCTCCAGGGCCAATTAGACTACCTTGTAGTCTCTAATGGGGCCTTGAAGGGGCTCTTTCTAACATACAGTTTACAAATTTGTGATATAAATATTCTTGAAAACATTGGAAAAATTGTGGGTGTTTTTTACATTTTAAAGTTGAGAGGGGGGTGCGAAATACAGAACCCGCCCCAGGTGCCAAATGCTCTAGGTATGCCCCTGATAATAATATTACTATCTAGGGCTGTTCATTGAGACTCTTTAACTCGTTCATGCCATTATGGCGTACTATGGTTAATACAATTTTAACGCCGTTAGGGTAGTATACAACACCCTAACGGTCATCCGTCCACCTGTCTGCATACTTACCTTGAGCTGTAACCTACAAAGCCCCCTGCAGCCATTCATTTCTTCATTTGTTTCAATTCATTTTAATTTATTTAATGTGGGTAAAAGTGGATTGCCTTTTCACTGTTTATACAATTTTATACAATTTTTGGAAGTAATATTAATTCAGTAAAGCTCTCGCCTTCCTAAATAAAATTTATCAGCCGTTACCTGATACTCTCATAATTAAACTAGCCATTATAATAATGGTAATCACTTCTCTTTTCCTTACTCAAGGAATTATTGTCCTATTTGCAATGGATTATCTGTTATTCAGGCTTATAAGCATGTATGTTGTATAATGTCTCTTAAACGCAGATGGGTAGAATTACCAGTGTAAAACTGCAGCCTTTCTGGTATTGTTTAAATATAGTCTGCTGTTATATGGTTGTTAGTCATCTTAAGCCATGGATAGTTTGTCCTAGGCCACTTGGTAACAGTACTTCTCTTAGTATCCACTCCTGTAGGTTGTGCAAAGCTGGCTTTTCAGACGCTGCCTGTGATTTATAATAGTGGCTAATACCTAGATAAACCAACAACGCTGTATTTATGCCCCCCACACTGAGCAAGTTTACATAATCTTAGCCTTTGGTAAGGTATTTTTCAGTTATATATAATTATAACAAACACACTAGAACTTGTTTAGGTGATAATCCCTTCACAAGAAAAGTGCAAGTGCAGCGCTTGAATGTAAAAAGTGGGACAGTCCAAAATCTATGTTTAAACTAAAGAAGCTCAGAGTATTTAAGTTAAAAATCCACCACATTTTGGCCTTGCCTAGTTTTTTAATTATATTGTCTCCTCTCCAGTTAAAATCTATTTTTTTGTATTCCTAGAAAGTTACGTTGTTTTGGGTCAGAATTCTGTATTTGTTTAAAGTGCTTTGAAGCATTGTGCAATTTGTAACCCTTCTTAATGTTGCGCACATGTTCGTTTGTGGCAAACCCTGCCACTAAAATACTAACTGTTCTGTGCGAATGAACACTGGAGTTATTACAATAAGCGAATGGGTGCAAAGGCAGGGACTTAATTCACGAACGGACTATACTGTTATTCATGCTGTCATATATGCGAATGCCCTGAAACTACTGAACGAGAGACCACCCCTAGGTGGTCGTGTGTCTCCTATTAACCAAAGATACAATGTTGCGAAGTGTATTAAGGGCGAGTGTGTGTGGCCGCCATTTCGCCTACCGAACACGTGGCGGCGGCCATCTTACGCACGAACAGCGGTACTTGGTCGTCTAACGCCTGGAACTCAAACCGGGCATTCGACTAACCAAGTACCGCTAAGACCTCCAGCACGCTCAAAAAGCACGAAGCAAACACACAAACACCTCAGCATTCGGTATGTGGAATCCCACGAATGAGGGGATTCATTCGAACGGTAACAGATGCCTGGATGCCTAAGCCGTTCGGGACTTTTGATTCACTAGAAAAGACCGACCGCAGGGCCAGAACTCATGGAACTGTTTTCAGCTACTGAGCCCGTGCGGTCGGTCAAATCTTCCACTGGCTGTAACTCCCGAACCCCTGGTCCGATCTGGGTGAATTTTGAGTATGTTATTTAACCCTGTACCCCCTGTATTTAGGGGACATCCACAAATTGGGGAAAACTCTGTACATATTAATCTGGTTAATTGTTAATCTGAGGGGAGGAGAGGGATGGGAGGAGACCACGATATGATTGGGTACTGTAGTAATTGTGAAAGTTACCTCCCTTGCATGGGAGAAATGCATAAAAGCAGACCTGTGAATAAAGCTGACAGTTCACTCCCAAACTATGTGTGGATTATGCTGTGTTCCTGTGATTTTGTATGCTGAATCTTTGTTCCCAGCGGAGAGCTATTGGATTAACCCCTGCTACTCCGCTACATCGTTGATTCTAACATGTAGTGGCCTTTTTGTTCTGCCAACGTAACACAGGTTGCAAGTACAGATTAAAACATAGATATTATTTTTGGTATAGCAGGTGATTAGATTTTTAATTTGATATTTCTTTTCTATTTGGGGGGTCTATAAAATTCTCCAAGTGTCTTTTTTGACTCCCAATATTTTTGCATGCTGAGTATAATCCACAGGCAAAAAAAAATCTTTTTGTAAAAAAGTAGGGGTTACGTAGGTAAAACATTATAAAGTAGAGGGTCCCTCCTCAAGATGGGCTAAAAATTGCAGATAAAAAGGTACTGAGTTGCGCCTTTTTTGGTTTGTATTCCTGAAAGCTGAAAACATCCCAGTTCTTGCAGGGCCAGCATACTCACCGGACATTTCATCCATTGAGCATGTTTAGGATGCTCTGGATCGGCATATACAGCAGCGTTTTCCAGGTCCTGCCAATATCCAGCAGCTTCGCACAGCCATTGAAGAGGAGTGGACCAACACTCCACAGGCCACAATCAACAATCTGATCATTTTAGAGTGGCCTTTTATTGTGGCCAGCCTAAGGCACACCTGTGCAATAATCATGCTGTCTAATCAGCATCTTGATATGCCCACACCTGTGAGGTGGATGGATTATCTCGACAAAGTGTTGCGTTTATAATTTTGTTCAGTGTTTAACATCTTTTAACCAAGTATATTATTGGTATACAAAGACTGCATTTTTATTTTTGCTCTAATTCCTAAATGCTAAGTTTTTGTATCAATAAAGTAAATACTTTTTAATAGGTATCTGATTATTCTTCTTTTTTTCCTTGTATATAATAACGCCCATATGAACTGGGACTTTAAATTTGAGGACGTTAAAAGCAAAACTACCATGGGCATTATGGGAATGCTAGTTTGTCATCAAGTCCGAAACAGAAGTGACGCAAGAAGGTATGGATGTCACTTCCAGGATATCGGACACAACCGGAACAAGAGGAAAAAAGAAAAAAGACAGCAAAACCAGTTCACGGCCCCACTTCACCAGAGAATTAGAGGCCTCATTGGATGATAGAAGCGAGAGGCGGGATGAACGATAAACAGGAACCTGGACACTCATCACTACCGACTGAAAAAGCCGACTCACAGGTGAAACGCATCTCGGGAAGCGGTGGTGACAAGAGGATCAAATATCAACTTATTTTTATACTTATTTTTTATTTATTTGTACCATTTGTTTTAATTTGCATGGTAATAAAAGGTATATTTTATTTATACTTACCTGTGAATATCCTCCATCTCTATCTGGGTTCCATATAGAGCAGTGTCACCCTTAACAGACACCAAGTCAGACAACTTGGAGACAGTTCTATAGGCTCCATATCAGGTGAGAGTTTTTTTTATTTGTGCACCATATTCCCACTGATATAGTAATACTGCACTTAGAAGTTTACACTTTCTATGTTTTTCCAATTTTCTTCCTCTGAATGGGAGCTGGTTTGAACCCATAAGAAGAAAGGTTGTGTATGCCACCTGAAGGCACACAAGTCCCTGAGTTTAGAGCCTATATCCTCAAAAGGCTCTCATCCATGTGAGTGTATTTCCATTTATTTAGAATAAAATACTCTCGTTATCTTTACAATATCCCACTATATATATTCTTGTTTTTTTTGTTTTCCGTTCATCCAAAATATATATTTATGTGAGGGGTAAGTCCCACTTTTTGGAGTGCTCACAAAGTGTTTTTCAGCTGTAAATTTTTTTGACACCTTTTATATCACTAAGTGCCTATTCATCACACTGTTGTGTTTCTTTGTTTGTATTTTTCAGTTATGATTGTTTGGCCTTCTTTTCAACCTATATTTGTGTTATAATATCTTACAGTCACGGTTGGTTCATTCAGATGTTGAGTATAAGGTCCTGGGTCTGTTACGGCTACACTCAAATTTTGTTAAACTATTATTGTTCTTCCAACAGTACTTACATCCTTACTTATTGGCAGCTTATTTCAGCTCCCCATTCAATTGGTACTTAATAAGGTATTTGTTTTAGGTCTTCATGGCTTCTACTCTATTCTCATTATGATGCTATGCCTACTTTTTACATTGGCTCTTACAGCTCTTATTTTCAGTTCATCTTATTACATACTCGGCCCTCATTTGCGGCCTTCTGTTTAATTTAGAATCTTTTAATCTTCTGAAGGTTACATTATTCTTTTTTTTTTTCTGCTTCTTTCACATTGTTAGAAGTGTTACAACTTATAGGCCTCATTAATCCTTCGGTTTCTTTCCTTACGGTTAAAATCTGCTATAATCTGTACCTGTCATATTGAGGTTCAAATTAACTAATATTTCACTGTTTCATTATTATATTTCTGCTTATTATAAGTACTATTTCATTTGACCATCATCTGGCTTTTTTGTATGCCAGTATCCAGGTCCGTCTTTAATTCTGATTGGACCCTGGGCAAGCATTAACTTGGGCCCCCTGACTACATATAGATACACACAAATACAAAACCTGACACACATGCAGATACACACTGACCGCATATAGATACACACAAGAACATACAGATACACACAGACTACATATAGAACACTGACACACAGATAGACACAAACACAGATACACAACCTGACAAACATGCAGATACACAGATACAAACACTGATACATGCAGATACAAAGGTACACACACTGACTACATATAGAGATACACCGACACACACACTGACACACATATACACAGATACACAACCTGACACACATGCAGATATACATATACAAACAAGGACACATACAGATACACACTGACTATATATAGATACACACACAAACGGACAACATACAGATACAAAGGCACATTCTGACAGACGTACTGACACAGAGACACACACAGACAGCCATACTGAAACACACATACACACAGACATACAGAACCACATGGACACTGACAGACTCACACATAGACATACTGACAGACATACATACATTATGGCACACATACACACAGACAGACATACTGAAACACACATACACACAGACACTGACAGACGTACACACATACAGACATTTTGACACTCACAGACAGCCATACTGAAACACACATACACACATACATACTGAACCACACAGACACTGACCGACTCACACACACACAGACATACTGACACACTGACAGACATACTGGCACATATACACACAGACGGACATACTGAAACACACATACACACAGACACTGACAGACATATTGACAAACACAGACATACAGAACCACACATACACTGACAGACTCACACACACAGACATACTGACACACTGACAGACATACTGGCACACTGACAGACAGACATACATACATACTCACACAGACACACACACACACACACAGACACTCATGCAAAATTTGATAACCACCCTCCAGTTTCTTACCTTTTCCTGGAGGGTGGCTTCCCTGGGGTCCAGTGGGCTGGCTGGGGTGGCTGGGAGTTAAGCTCTCCCGGCCTGGCCCCCTCCGGAACAGCTCCTTCCTCCCGAGCGGCTCTTGTTTCTGTGGGAGGAAGTGATGCGCGGCTGTCACTTCCTCCCAGTGCTGCCGAAAAAGCAAGGGCCTGGTCGCGCTGTTAAAGCACCACAGCGCCCGACCGGGCCCCTGCTGACACAGGCCCACCGGGTGGCCCTAAGTGCATGGGCCACCCGATGGGCCCCATAGTTTGCGGGCAGAGGGCAAAAGGAGCAGCTGTCTTGGGCCCCCCAGCTGGGACAGGGCCCGGGGCAGCTGCCCCATTTGCCCTGCGTTAAAGACGGCCCTGCCAGTATCTTTCATACTCTGCCTATTGACTCACTACTACGTCCCTTCATTCCCTGGGTGACGAGGGGCTTATCTCATTTGCTATATTTTGACTTATGCTTGGTCCACGTTTATTCCATATTCATTATGTATCATATCTGTTACATCACACTGCTATGTAATTAATAATTTGCTTAATAGGCTGTATTAGTTCTGTATCTCTAAGGTTTTTTAGTTGGTTTTCATTTAGCAAAATACTACGTAACTGTTGAGTTAAATTTGACAAGTCAAAATATTATCTGGTCAGTTCTTAGCGGCTCCAGTGATATGTCTAGGTAATTATATTATATACCTCACTGTTTTCACTTATGGATACTCTGAGGTATATTTATTTGTGTTTATTCCCACACACAACTGGCTGTGAGGTTCAGGTTCTGGCCAATAGTTCAGCATAAAATCATGATTGGTCCCTCAACACAGAGGTCTTTGCCAAATAGCCCCATGTTATAGTTATTGCCTCACCTTACCCTCCTTTTTGTACTGTAAACAAGAGGCCATCACCCGTCACAATTTTCAGTGGTCTCAGCCCCAAAACCCAGATCACAGATTGTTTTTCCTCCCACCATTTCCACTTTACACATTATAACTCCAGCACCTCTGGTTCACCCATCTATTAGGAAGGATATTTTAGATAAGGATGTAAACCTTGTGTCATAGTTGATAGTTTTGCTGGACCTTATAGAGTATAAGGTATACAGCTATGGGGACTTGTCAGTGGTCCTTAAAGCCAGAGACTCAAGACTTAACAAAAAGCTTTGGATTCCAGAATTTATCTTAGCCTTTGAGTTATATAGGGATGTTATTTGTTCCATGTACCCCAAGAAGTGCGAGTCATTGGACCTTTTACTGCACAAGTTGGTGGGTCTGCGGCACAAGTACAGCGGTTTTACGTTTTATGATTATCATTAGTCAGCATTTGCCGAGGTGGCTGCAATTCTGGCCCAATTCAACATTTGTACAGAATGGAGCCAGTTGGATACAGGGCTGTTCTGCAGGAATTTTGCTGGCTTGAAGCCTTTCTCTTGGGCAGTTTGTTCATCTACTTCCCATTCCAACAAGCTGTGTTCCCATGGGCATCCGCAATTAATTTTTCGGGGGGGCGGGGGCATAATTGGAATGACATCCATGCTTGTCCCCTTTTTGACAGTGTCATGAATGGGAAGGGCATTGTCATTATCACATAAAGCCAGGGTGACCAGATTTTGGAAGTATAAAAACAGGACGCATATTGGGGGGAGGGAGAGACAGGATACGTAAATAGCATTTTCACAACTATGGTCTTAGTAATACATAGTTACATAGCTGAAAAGAGACTTGCGTCCATCAAGTTCAGCCTTCCTCACAAATGTTGTTGCTATTGATCCAAAAGAAGGCAAAAAAACCTAGTCTGAAGCGCTTCCAATTTTGCAACAAACTAGAAAAAAATTCCTTCTTGACCCCAAAATAGAAGTCAGATGTCTCCTTGGATCAAGCAGCTATTACCCCACTAATTAGAAATTATATCCCTGTATGTTATGTTTTTGCATGTGTTTATCCAATTTATCCCTTAAGAACCAAACCTCTGGAATTAAAGGAAATCATGACATGTCACACATGTCATGTGTCCTTAAGGGTTTAAACAACTGTATGGACTCTGATAAGACCACCTCTTCAGGCAGAGAATTCCATATCCTTATTGCTAACTTTTCTTTGCCTTAGATGAAATCTCCTTTCTTCCAGTCTAAATATGTGAGCTTGTGTCCTATGTATAGCCCTGTTTATGAAGAGATTTCCAGATAATGGTTTGTACTGGCCTTAAATATATTTGTATAATGTTATCATGACCCCTCTGAGGTGCTGTTTTTCCAAACTAAAGAGATTTAAATTTTTTAACCTTTCATCGTTACTAAAATGCTCCATTTCTTTTATCAATTTTGTAACTCGTGTCTGCACTTTTTCTAGTGCCATGATATCCTTCTTTAGAACAGGTGCCCAACATTACACAGCATTTTCAAGGTGTGGTCTTACCAGCAATTTATAAAGAGACAAAATTATATTTTCATCATAAAGCCATACCATTTCTTAAAGAAGACATCCCAGGGTATTTCAAAAGGCATACAGTTGCAAGAAAAAGTATGTGAACCCTTTGGAATGATATGGATGTCTGCACAAATTGGTCATAAAATGTGATCTGATCATCATCTAAGTCACAACAATAGACAATCAAAGTCTGCTTAAACTAATAACACACAAAGAATGAAATGTTGCCATGTTTTTATTGAACACACCATGTAAACATTCACAGTGCAGGTGGAAGAAGTATGTGAACCCCTAGACTAATGACATATCCAAGAGCTAATTGGAGTGAGATGTCAGCCAACTGGAGTTCAATCAATGAGATAAGACTGGAGGTGTTGGATACAGCTGCCGTGCCCTAAAAAAAAACACACACCCGTTCTGGGTTTGCTTTTCACAAGAAGCATTGCCTGATGTGAATGATGCCTCACACAATAGAGCTCTCAGAAGACCTATGATTAAGAATTGTTGACTTGCATAAAGCTGGAAAGGGCTATAAAAGTATCTCCAAAAGCCTTGCTGTTCATCAGTCCACGGTAAGACAAACTGTCTATAAATAGAGAAAGTTCAGCACTGCTGCTACTCTCCCTAGGAGTGGCCGTCCTGTAAAGATGACTGCAAGAGCACAGTGCAGACTGCTCAATGAGGTGAAGAAGAATCCTAGAGTGTCAGCTAAAGACTTACAAAAGTCACTGGCAAATGCTAACATCCCTGTTAGCGAATCTACAATACGTAAAACACTAAACAAGAATGGATTTCATTGGAGGATACCACAGAGGAAGCCACTGCTGTCCAAACAAAACATTGCTGCACGTTTACAGTTTGCACAAGAGCACCTGGATGTTCCACAGCAGTACTGTCAAAATATTCTGTGGACAGATGAAACCAAAGTTGAGTTGTTTGGAAGAAACACACAACACTATGTGTGGCGAAAAAAAGGCACAGCACACCAACATCAAAACCTCATCCCAACTGTGAAGTATGGTGGTGGGGGCATCATGGTTTGGGGCTGCTTTGCTGCGTCAGGGCCTGGACGGATTGCTATCATCGAAGGAAAAATGAATTCCCAAGTTTATCAAGACATTTTGCAGGAGAACCTAAGGCCATCTGTCTACCAGCTGAAGCTCAACAGAAGATGGGTGTTGCAACAGGACAATGACCCAAAGCATAGAAGTTAATCAACAACAAAATGGCTTAAACAGAAGAGCAGGGAGGCAGATCGTGAGTCCCTGCAGCACATGTGATCGCTCTAACAGCCTGTCAGAGCGATCACAGCTGCAGGGACAGCGCGATCGGGTGCTCCTGGTCTGCCTTTAATACAGAGGCATACCGGAGGAGCATTAATCCCGCGATTGCTGCAATCTGGGGTTAATTTTACTGCATGACGGACCTGGTCCATCATTCGGCTTTACCTGCTTCCCCGTCTGTCATCCGATGGGCAGGGGTTAAACACAATAATGTTATGGGTTTTTTTCTTTTGTTACCGAGATAACAAATTGCTACCCATTGATATTTTCACATGAAACGTGTAATGATAACATGTCCATTTCTCTTGACAGAATAATCTAATTCTCTGCATGTCTATTTCACATTCCAACTCTGACACATCCTCTAACAAATTCTTCATTTAGACATGTCTGACTCACTTTAGGACCTATTGTATTGTTACCGGGAAACTGACGGAGGCCAAGCACAGAGAGATGGACACAGGTTTCTTCAGGAAGGAAGAGATCTTTATTCGATTCACCGACCGGGACTCAGAGGGACTTATGTCACCAAAAACAGCAAAGATCTGAGCGCTGAATACATAGAGTACATTCCTTATATAGCACTGTAGCTCCTCCCATAATTAGCTACGCCCACACATACCCTTAACCTAATCAATGAATAGAGTCTAAACTCATCCATCTGGTCTAACCACGTGGCTCATCTGAAACAAAGGAGAGGGACGCATAATTCCAGTTCCTGCATTCCTGCCCATGCTCAGTACAGTGATGACAGTATCTTAGCTACGTGTAACTAACTAACTGATACTACAAACACATGTACCTACATATGCCTTGTGGCAATCTTGGCCTGCTAAACTTTTATTTTACTGGAATTCCATCACATTCCCCCCTTTGATGCTTCTGATTTAAAATAATTCCAGATGCATCACCAATCATAGTTTGCTTACACCTCAAGTTGCCATAAACCAGACTAGACTTTGCGATCCTCTAAAGATACGAACCCCTCAACATTCCTCTTCCTGCATGTATTCTCCTTGATCTAGAGCTTCATACCTGCAAACAGCCATTACCTGTGCTGCGGCCTTTCTTTCTGCTATACTTTCTATAATGCTCTGCATAGACCTAATTACCAAAGGAATCAGACATGGCAGAAGGAGACACAACATAAAAAATCAGTATGACTCCACCTACCAATGCCTTGATTCCTCCAAACTGCTCATACCAACTACCAAACCAACTACTCGGATTATACCCTTTCCATACCTGAGTAGGTACATGTGCTAGCTTAACCATATGGCTAGTAAGCTCAGCTATTGCTTGCCCTTCATCATCTATTTGAAGACAACAATTGCTTAGATTAAACTTCCCACATACACCTCCCTCTACTGCCAATAGGTAATCCAAAGCTAATCTATTCTGGTAGATGGCTGTCCTCATCCTAGTGTTATGCTTTGCTAGGAGATTGAGCGCTTGTGATGTTTCATTGGTAACTATCTCAACTACTGCTTGCAATCTTATAATACGATTAAGCATATATATTGGGGTTCTGTATCCATAAGTACCATCCTCTGCCCACGTAGCTGGCCCATAATAATCTATAATACGCTGGGGAGGCCACTCATCATCTTCCCAGGTACCTATCTCTAGGGGTGCCCTTTTCTTCCTATGATTTACATCATATACTTTAACTCCCAAAGTCTCTCCTGTTTCAATTGGCAACAAGAAGAAGGATGGTTTGAGCATACCCAATACACATGCCCCTTCCCAGTCCTGTGGTAACTCCGAATATGCTTTCTTACCACAAATCCAGTACAAATTTGCTGGGGCTTTCCAACTAGATGTAGCAGATAGGTCAAACCATACATCCTTTAAATTGGTATAATTTGCAAACGGATTAGACGGTTCTGAGACATTTGAAGCTGACCACCAAATAGTATCCTTTGTATCGTCATTATAGGCTTTCTGCCCTAAACAAGTCAATTCTCCTACAGATGTATTAAACATTATTCCTTTCCTTGCTATACAAACATAACCTATAATGGAGGTCTTTAATCGCCACTCAGATTTACCTCTAACACTCACTTGATAATCAGATTGAGAAGATATTAGTTGTTCAACTGTCTCAGAACCAGAATACATTACCTCCTTTGCTTCCCAAGGCCATTGGTCTCCCATATTAGTACCTCCACACACATAGCAGTTGGTTACATTAAGACTACCAGCAATGCTCTCAGCTAGGTCTATGAATAAGTTTTTGGCATTATGGGGAACCTTAGCTTCCACACTCATCTCCTCATAAAAAGAATGGAAAACCTGATGAGTCTGGGGGGCCACTGTATCTGTCTCTATTCCTATGTATAATATCGTCCCAGGATCCAAACCTGTTCCATATATTTGGAACCCAAATAGATTCCCAAACTTATCTATAAATAGCTCTGGGTCCTTGATAAGTATATGGACTGGGTTACACTCCATAGACTTACAATATGGCCTGGTAGGCAATCTAGTGATAATCATATCCTTATCTACTGTCTATCCCCAGGTTGCCCATCCCACACAGGACCAATACGGACAATAATTGTAGTCTTTATTTAGGCAGTTTGGATCTATATACTTATGCTTATTACTAGGACAAATATACTTATCATTAGACCCACACGCTCTTCCCCATTTAAGACCACCACATACATTCCATGGCTTCCTACTACCTGATATCGCCTTACATGCATCAAATAGCAAAACACCTGGAGAATGTACGCTTTCTAGTACAGTCTTATTTATCAGGTTCCCCTGTGCGTTCTCATTCCGAATAGTCAACCAAATTGTACGGGGCTGATACTCAGGATTAAAACACCTAGGTTCTCCTGCTCCTATATGGCATACACTATAATCTGTACCTAGGTATCTACACTTTGATACATGTCCTGTGCACTCATATTGCGAATGCCAAATAAGGGTCTGGGAAATACGATTGCCTGTTTTCGTAGTCTTAATGCAAACCTCGCAGCCTGGTGTGTCGGTACCTCTACCTTCCTGAATAATTAAAAAAACACATATATATATCATCAAACACATTACTCCTGACATCTTCTTCCTAATTCTTCGACCGTGCGACGGCACCTCAGCTTCCAGGCGTGTGAGGGCTGGGCTGCAGGGAATGGAGTCCTTCTGATCCTCACTGTTCTTCACAGAGGATTCCTCTGGCTTAAACGTTGGTAGATGGTCAGGCTTTATTGTGGCCGTCAAAACACTTACTGGTAGATCTTTGTTGATGTTCCCTTGTAACAATACTCTTCGCAAAAAACACTTTTAATCTAACTGGGTCACTCGCTTCAACCGGATCTTGCAGGGATTCTCAGGATCTTGAGTAGCTTGCCAAGAATCTGCTGCTGGTTTAACCCTGGAGTGATGAATCCATGGAGTCACCTCTGCCACTTTTATAGCTGTTGGAGTAGACAAAGAACAGCATAAGGACCCCTCCACTTTGGCTAGCGATTTTACTGTTCCACTCCCATCAAACTTGGTCTCCTGGATGGTAAGAATGGACAGGTGGATAAATATTTACAGGTAACCTATCTTGTACCCATTTCTGTACCTCCTCCATAGTTTTACCCAACTCTACAACCTGCCGCCGGGTAATTCCTTCTCCCAACTGACTCAAGTCCCCCCTTAAGTTACTAAGTATGGGAGGTGGACGCCCATACATAATTTCAAAGGGTGATAGACATAACTTTCTGGTAGGTTTACTACGAATGCGCAACAGAGCTATTGGCAAAAGAACATTCCACTTGAGTTGGGTTTCTTGACACATTTTTGCCAACTGGGTCTTAATGGTTCTGTTCATCCTTTCCACTTTCCCAGAACTCTGAGGCCTATATGCTGTATGAAGTTTCCACTTAATACCAAGCATATGAGTCAGTTGTTGTAGGCACTGATGGACAAAAGCTGGACCATTATCTGATCCTATAGAACACGGTAGTCCATATCGGGGTATTATTTCTCGCAACAGAAATCGCACAACTTCTCCTGCTTTCTCTGTACGAGTTGGACACGCCTCTACCCATCCTGAGTAGGTACACACAGCTACTAGTAGGTAAAGATGTCCGCCGGATTTGGGCATTACCGTGTAGTCTATTTGGAGATCGGACATAGGAAGCCCTCCCATGTACTGGACTCCCGGTGGTTTCACTGGACCTTGCCTTGCGTTGTTCTTGGCACATGACACGCATATTCGAACAATGGCTTGAGTCAAGTTGGACAATCTTGATATGTAGAAATGCTTCCTAAGAGATTCTTCCATACTATCTCTTCCAGAATGTGTGACATTGTGATAATTCTGGACAATTTCTACAGCTAGCGATGCTGGAATAACTATTCTTCCATCTTCTAACTGATACCAATTATTCTCCAAATATTTCCCAGCTTCAGTCTTTAACCACTCTACTTCTTGAGCTGTATAAACTGGAGTCCACTGGGACAGAGGGGTCGGTATAAGAGCTGCTACACACTCCACATATTCTTTTTGCCCGGATTCAGCGGCACGCTTAGCTGCACTATCTGCCATCCGATTTCCTTTCACCACATCACCATCACCTTTCAGATGTGCTCGACAATGTATGATACCAGCTTCCTTAGGCTCCCATACAGCTTCCAATAGTTGTAATATCTCAGCTGCGTACTTGATTTCTTTTCCTTCTGAGGTCAGTAATCCTCTTTCTTTATACAAAGCTCCATGGGCATGAGTGGTTAAAAATGCGTACTTTGAGTCTGTGTAGATATTTACTTTCAACCCTTCAACCAATTGCAAAGCCCGTGTAAGTGCGATTAATTCTGCCTTCTGTGCTGATGTTCCTTTTGACAATGGCCGCGCTTCTATCACCTTGTCTATAGTTGTCACTACATATCCGGCATAGCGAATCCCTTCTTTCACGTAACTACTGCCGTCCGTGTAATACTGAACATCGGGGTTCTGGATGGGAAAATCATGAAGGTCCGGTCTACTTGAGAACACTTCATCCATTACCTCCAGGCAATCATGTCGACTCTCAGTAGGTTGCGGCAAGAGGGTAGCCGGGTTCAAGGTATTAACAGTCTCAAGATGCACTCTCGGGTTCTCGCATAACATGGCTTGATACTTAGTCATGCGGCTATTGCTAAACCAATGATTACCTTCAGGGCCGGACTGGGAGAAAAATTCGGCCCGGGCATTTTTTTAACACAGCGGCCCACTAAAAAGGGGACGGGGCAGAGGAGGTGTGTTTTGTCATCACCAATGACAAACACGCCTCCTCTCAAAGTGAGCATGTTGGTTCAATGCCCTTCCAGGGCAGACCATGCGCAGAGCTCTGCTGAAGAGCTCTAGCATGAGAAAAAAGTCCTGTATTTGTTCTGCACAGTGCAAGCAAATTTAATAACATGCTTGCACTGTGCTTCCTTGCAACTTGTCTCTGGTGTCTCTATAAATGGATACCAGGAGACAAAAGGCCAGGACAGAGTATTGTGCATGTGTTTGGAGCCTGCTTGTGGTATTGCTTGTGTGTAGAGTGAGCTGGTCGTGGTGTGGTATTGTGTAATAAGGTCGGTTTTAGTCGTGTCGTGTTTGTGGTGTAATGTGATGCATATGTGGCTCAGGAACCCCCTCCCGCACGGCTCTGGAAAGGGGTTAAAACTTACCTTTTTCCAGCGCCGGGCGGGGAGCTCTCCTCCTCCGATCCGCCCCGTCGGCTGAATGCGCACGCGCGGCAAGAGCTGCGCGCGCATTCAGCCGGTCGCATAGGAAAGCATTTATAATGCTTTCCTATGGACGCTTGCGTGCTATCACTGTGATTTTCACAGTGAAAAGCACGCAAGCGCCTCTAGCGGCTGTCAATGAGACAGCTGCTAGAGGCTTTGGGGGAAGGCTTAACCCATTGATAAACATAGCAGTTTCTCTGAAACTGCTATGTTTATAAAACAATGGATTAACCCTAGAAGGACCTGGCACCAAGACCACTTCATTAAGCTGAAGTGGTCTGGGTGGCTAGAGTGGTCCTTTAAGAGTGTAGTGTGTGTGTGTATGTATATGTATATATATATATATATATATATATATTTGGAAGTATTGTGTATGTGTGTGGTGCAGTGTGTTGGGGGGGTTCTGTGTGTGTGTGAGGGTGCGGTGTATGTGTGTGTGTGAGGGTGCGGTGTATGTGTGTGTGTGTGAGGGTGCGGTGTATGTGTGTGTGTGAGGGTGCGGTGTGTGTGTGATGTGTGTGAGAGTGCCGTGTGTGAGTGATGTGTGTGAGAGTGCCGTGTGTGAGTGATGGGTGTGAGAGTGCCGTGTGTGAGTGATGGGTGTGTGAGTGCTGTGTGAGATGGGTGTGAGAGAGTGCTCTGTGAGAGTGCTGTGAGAGAGTGCTGTGTGTGTGTGAAAGTGCTGTGTGTGATGGGTGTGAGAGTGCTGTGTGTGTGTGAGTGCTCTGTGAGAGTGCGCCGTGTGTGATGGTGTGAGAGTGCTGGGTGTGAGAGTGCTGTGTGTGATGGGTAAGAGAGTGCTGGGTGTGAGTGATGGGTGTGAGAGTGCTGTGTGTGATGGGTGTGAGAGTGCTGTGTGAGAGAGTGCTGTGTGTAATGTGTGTGAGAGTGCTGTGTGTGATGGGTGAGAGTGCTGTGTGTGATGGGTGAGAGTGCTGTGTGTGAGAGTGCTGTGTGTAATGTGTGTGAGAGTGCTGTGTGTGATGGGTGAGAGTGCTGTGTGTGATGGGTGAGAGTGCTGTGTGAGAGAGTGCTGTGTGAGAGAGTGCTGTGTGAGAGAGTGCTGTGTGTGATGTGGGAGAGAGTGCTGTGTGTGATGGGTGTGAGAGTGCTGTATAAATGTTATTGTGTGTGTGTGTAGGGGGGGTAAATAAAATAAAAATAAAAAAAAGTCATTATTTCCCCCCCTCCCTTCTTACCTTTAGCCTGGGAGGGGGGGGACCGGCATGCTGGTGCCTGGGAGGCCGGGAGACAGTGTTCCCTGGTGGTCCTCGTGGGTGAGTGAACTCTAGCCTGTGAGGCTAGAGTTCACTCTCGCGAGATCCGGTTGTTGCCATGGCAACGCGCCAGATCTCGCGAGAGGAACCCGGCGGAGCTGCAAGTTAGAGCTCCGCCGGGTCCTCTCTCCAGCCTGGCTGGCTGTCTCCCTCCCTCTCTCCCCGCCGGCGGCCGCATGTGGGCCGGTCAGGGAGATCCTTGATCTCCCCACCGGCCCGTCGTGACAAACAGCGGGGCCGGCCCTAGGAGAGTGCCGGCCCTGCATAGACCGGCAGGGGAGATCCTGTGACCTCCCCTGCCGGCCTCGGCCCATGGCCACCGCGGCCCACCGGGCATTTGCCCGGTGTGCCCGATGGCCAGTCCGGGCCTGATTACCTTTATAGTCTAGCAACGTCTGTACTGCGTGCGGGACTCGCACATAGAGTTCCTGACCCAGAGTGAGCTTGTCAGCTTCTGCTACCAACAGGGCGGCAGCAGCTACGGCCCTTAGACAAGGAGGAAGACCACTGGCTACTGCATCCAGTTGTTTGGACATATACGCAACAGGTCGTTGCCATGATCCCAGATACTGTGTAAGTACTCCCACAGCCATCCTTCTTTGCTCGTGTACATATAAGTAGAATGGACGTGTATGATCAGGTAGACCTAATGCGGGTGCGCTCATCAATGCCTTCTTAACATCCTTAAATGCCTTCTGCTGTTCGATGGTCCACAGGAAGGAATCATGTTACGTGCCTTTAATAGTGGCATAGAGGGGTTTCGCCAGTATCGCATAACTGGGAATCCATATCCTACAGAAGCCTGCTGCCCCTAAGAATTCTCGCACTTGTCTTCTATTCTTAGGTGTTGGTATTTGGCATACAGCCTCCTTTTCTTTCAGGCCCCATTATCCTTTGACCTTCAGAGATATGGAATCCCAGATACTTGACAGTTGGCTGACACAACTGAGCTTTCTTCCTGGACACCTTGTATCCTGCCTTCCAAAGAATGTGCAGTAAATCATAAGTTGCTTGCTGGCATATCTCTTTAGTAACTGCCTCTATCAACAAATCATCCACGTATTGTAGTAGTACACATTCTCCTGGGATGGACTTGAAATCTAATAAGTCCTGACTTAATGCTGTTCCAAATAGGGTAGGTGAATTATTAAACCCTTGGGGCAATCTTGTCCAGGTCATCTGACGTTTCGAGCCCGTTACAGCATCTTCCCATTGGAATGCAAAGATACACTGGCTTTCTGTAGCAATTCGTAGCCAAAAGAAGGCATCTTTAAGGTCCAAGACTGTAAAGTAAGTAGCCCCACCCGGAATCAAGGCAAGCAGGTTATAAGGATTGGGCACAACTACCGCATCATTGACTGCTCTCAAATCCTGCACAGGACGATACTCATCTGATCCAGGCTTCTGAACAGGCAACAATGGAGTATTCCAGGGGGAAGTACAGAATTTTAGGATACCATACCTTATGAACTTATCCAAATAAGACTATATGTTCTTCTTTGCCTTTTGAGGTATATGGTATTGTCGCAAGCTTACTGGATAAACCCCAAGCTTTAGTTTGATGCGTATAGGTGGGATATTGCGAGCAAGTCCTGGTGGGTTATTTTCTGCCCACACTCCTGGTATATTATACAAGGATTCATCACTCTTAGGGTTTTGACTTGTCATCACTGTATAAAGTAGCCACTCTTCTTCCTTTGGTACTGATAGTGTCATTATACCTGAGGGTCCATTAAACTTCAAGGATGTCGTTCCGTTAGGCAGAAATGTTATCTGTGCTTGTAACTTTGACAACAAATCCCGTCCTAGAAGTTGGACTGGACATTCAGGCATGTAAAGGAACTGATGTTTCACTACGTGGCCTCCCAGTGTACAGAGTCGACTTTTGAGAACCAGTTTAGCAGCACTCCTCCCAGTTGCTCCTATTACAGTGATAGTTCTTCCTGAAGGAAGGGTCGGTTACCACAGAATGTTCAGCACCAGTGTCGATCATGAAAGAACTCCTTTTTCCCCCTATTGCTACATCGACCATAGGCTCCGCTCGACCAAGGGGGATGGAGCCCGGTCGGTATCAATAGTCCTCCATGACAGTGTCAGCCAAACCCACAAAGTCCCTATCTTCTCTTTCTCGCGGTCTCTGCGCTGCTGGGTAATACCTATCCCCTTGAACGCTTCCTCTACTATTCCCACCATTTCCTCCAGGGCCTCCTCTTCCTCTCACTCTACCTCTATAGTTATTACTATATCCTCCCCTTTTCTATCTCTCTCATGTTGTTCCCTCAATGGACACTCACTCCTCCAATGCCCTTCTTCCCTACAATATGCGCATTGGTTCCTACTTAAAGGCTCCCTATTCCACTTATTCTCGCTTTTCTCGGTTCCCCTGTATACTTCCTTTTCCCTTCTATCTACACCAGCAATAGCTACCGCTAACATATCTGCCTTCCTTCTCATCTTACGCTCTTCTTCCTTCTTCGTCTCTATCTCCCTATTCATATAAACCTTATTTGCTATTTCCATTAGTTGAGTTATAGACATCCCTACAAACCCTTCTAGCTTTTGCAATTTTCTTTTAATATCTCCGTAAGCCTGGCTGACAAAGGCAGAGTTAACCATCCGGGAATTCTCAGGAGCCTCTGGACTAAAGGGGGTATACAATCGGTATGCCTCCAATAATCGGTCATAAAAGGCACTGGGCGACTCATCACATTTCTGCAATACTTCAGCCGTCTTTGACATATTGATCGCCTTTTTCCCTCCGGCTTTCAAGCCAGTAATAATGGCTTCCCTATAAGCTTTTAGGTGAGCCATATCAGCACCATTAACATTCCAATTCGGATCTACGTTTGGGTAATGAGCTGCGCCCATGCTACCGGGTTGGCCTGATTCTGTGCACGGGCCACTTCTTCAAGCGCTTTAATTGCCGCCTGATTAATCCGAGTCCTTTCCTCGTTATTAAACAATGTCATAAGCAATTGCTGGCAATCAGCCCAAGTGGGATTGTGTGTTTGGATTATGGAGGTAATCAAATCTGTCATGGCTTGAGGTTTGTCTGTGTAAGAGGAGTTATGGGTTTTCCAGTTGAACAAATTCGTAGTGGTAAAGGGAACATAAACAAATACGGGGTCGGCATGTTGTAACTGGCCTTCACCATTAATGTGTGTCGGGCCCGGTGTCAATCGGAGAGGCATTTGATAATGTCGGGGTTGGAGGGTACCGGTCAATTGTTAGTATGGGGCTTCGTTGAGGAAGGTCAGTTATGGGTTCCGGTCGAGGGGTAGTAAGACGAGGGGAGGGGGACGCTTTTTCTTTACTGAAGGGGAGGTTGGTAAGCAGAATATTCCAGGCCGGGCTGGGAGGAGCCTGACCAGGAACCAGAAATGACATCAAATCCGGATAGGTGGAGTTAGTGGGGGTAGGTACCGGAAGGGGAGGGTTTAGAACAAGTGGGCTGGGCTCTGAGCTAGAGGATGGGGTAGGAGGAGACAATGGGGCAAGGGGAGTGGCATTACTAGCTGCACCTCCTCTTCCTCTTCCTGTAGAGGAGGAGTAAGGGGGCAGTAAAGGAATCTCTGACTCAGGGGGCGTGTCCAGAATGGGCGTGATCACGGCCTTGGTGGACAAACGAGTTCTGGCCAACAGGAGGCGGCATTGCTCCTCTTGGCACACCCTGATCCATTTTGGCAAGTCATCCACGGCCTGTTTCCAACAATCAATATATGGAAACTGGTCGTAAAGTTCCGGCCTACTAGATACAGCTACGTGTACACGCTGCACTAGATTAGGATCAAGACTACCACGTGGAGGCCATGCAACCACTAAGGCAGGCCATTCCCTGCTACATAAAGTAGTCAAACGTGTTGGAGACATCTTTACCCCCAAATCACATACATTATATCCCTTTTTTAAATTCTTTAACATGCAATCTAAGGGATCAACGATCTTTGAATCCAACGCACCCATACTTAACAATGGAGCGTCGTCTCCAATAGAAACAAAACAAAACACACTTCCAACAGTCACACCCGTTTCCCTTGGCAACAGCACCACGTGGCACAGTTACCAGGCCAAACGCACACAACAAATCATACAGGGAATTCCCGTACACACACA
>OW240915.1:128757605-128838993 GCA_933207985.1 Pelobates cultripes | reverse complement strand
TGTACAGAAAATTAGGGGAAATGCTCATAGAACAATTTCATCATAATCACTACAACGAGCTACAGTGGTTATGGTGTATAGAGTGCTTCATTAAAATGTAGATATATCTTGTGTACAGTTATTAGACCTGTTGCAACATACTGAAACTACAAAGTAAGTGTAAATCTTACAAAACAAAATCATAGAATTAAACAGCACTGTACTGTAGAACAGGGAAACATGGTTTAAACAAGTTGACATACAGTTAAGCAAGCTTTACGTGAAATGCAGGGATGTTACTAGGTGACATAAAGACCAAGGGCTTTAGTCCAACAGGACCTGCACTTTCAAGCTTACAACTGAGGCTCTAGTGTGAAGTAGGTGGTGTTTGTGACAAAATGTAAGGTATTACTCAGCAAAGGATGATCCACTTAGTTATGGCTAAGATGGGACCATGCAAAGCAGTCACTTGCCTGCATGTTTTGTGTAGCAGACTCTCTATGGTGGTAGGTGGTATTTTAAAATGGTACATTGGTAACTAATTAGTATAACTTGGCAAACTAGACCTAATGCCTGCTTTATATGGGAAATATAGGTGTAAAGTTAGTATGAATTTCACTATTTTGTTAAAACAATTGAAAATGTAAGACCCTAAAACAAATCTGTTGTTTTCCAAGAAACATAATCCAAATACAGCTTTAATTTTGGACTGCTATGGCATTTTCCAAACTCCTAATTGTGAGGTGTTATCAGGGCCAGATTAAGAGCATAGTGGGCCTGGTGATGACAATTATGATGGGCCTAATTACATAGTCTTATCGACCAATAACACGAAAACAGTCCTACCTCCCAAGCGTCATGTATCTGATGGAGATGGTGCTGGAGGAAAACTCATAGGATGCAGCTATGAGAAAAAACATACCCTATGTTTATCTCATGCTTTCATGTAAATTCATACACTCTAACAGCAGTGTCTAGTGAAGCAGGAAGTCTATGGACAGGATAAAAGGGTGGGCCACTGGCGCAAATCACGTAACCACAACTGCCGAAAGGGGCGAACATATCCAAAAAGGGGGCATGTCTATGTCTCCCAATGTCCCTTAGTGTCTATGTCACTGTCACTAGGGGACACTGAGAGACATGGGAACACTGGGTGACTTTGAGATAGGAAGGGACACTGGGAGCCATGGGGCACTGAGACACTATGATACATAGGGAACACTGGAGACTTGATAAAGACCTGGGTACAGGTCAAAACATTGCGGTGTCCAATAAACCTGCTTAAATCTATCACAGTGAGTGTCTGAGATGTTTTCTTTAATACTAGGGGACACAGGCACTTGGGGGCACTAGGAGTCTAGGTGACACCAGGGACACTGGGAGACCTGGAGCACTGAGACATGGGGGACACTGGAGACTTGATAAAGACCTGGGTAGAGGTCGACACGTTGCGTTGTCCAATAAACCTGCTTAAATCTATCACAATGAGTGCCTGAGGTTTTTTCTTTTATATTAGGTGACTCTGGGAGACTAGGAAACACTGAGACACTGGCACACTATGGAAGCTGAGCGACATGGGGACACTGGCTGGGAGACATTGGGAAACTGGGACTGCCCCATGTCTCCCAGGTCTCAAAGTCGCCCAGTGTCCTATAGTGTCTCTTAGTCTGTGTCCCCATGTCACTAGGGAACACTGTGAGACATGGGGTGTCCCAGTGTACCCAAGTTTCTAACCGTCCTCTAGTGTCCCCTAATGTCCCCAAGTGTCCCTATGTGTCTTTGTCTCAGTGTTCCCCAAGTGTCCCTTTGTCTCCCAGTGTCCCCATGTCTCCCTGCAGCCTTTCCCCTCCCATCCCTCACTTAACTGAGCTGTAGGCTGTCTCTGCAAGCTTGGAGCTGCTGTCTGGACTGTCTGTGCTGAGCTGCTCCCCTGTGGATCAGTTAGTAGAGAGAGGGAGATGCTGTAACTTCCTATTCCTGCACACACAGCGACCCCTACTGGCGGGAGCTGATATTGCAGAATAATCTGTTTACACTGACATTTGTATTGCTGGTATTACTGCAATACCGGCACCGGCTAGGCAGCCTCAAATACCGGAGAAATGGCAGCCAGGTGTAAGGAAGTGTGTAAAATAAAAAAAGGGGGGGGAATTTTTATTTTATATCAATGGGCCTATTCCATGTGCCTGGAGCTGCAGTTCCATCAGCCTCTATGTTAATCTGGCCCTGTGTGTTATTCATGTTGTCCTACTTTATCTTTTCTGACTTATCTCTTCTAGCATGCCAACTTATTTTTTTATGGGCATACTCTATTTACTATAATTTTCCTTATGATATATATGCATTCTTCACTGGATTTTTTTTTGTCCTCTCATTTATATTGTAGCCCCCAAAGTTTCTGCACCCATGAGCTGCGTGAGGTGGGAAGAACAGCGCCCAGAGGACATTTTACGCCTAGAGCGTGCGATTGGATTTGCAGTAAGGAACCAACAGTATATGACATCAATGTTCTCTGATACAACTGTATGGTTATTCAAGACTGACAAAGGATCAACCAATGTCCTACATACCAGCTTGATTAGTTGCATTAGGTTATTTTACTGGCTCTTATACGCTTAAAAGAACACTGTGGAAAGGAGTGATCAAGCCTTAAAGTTCAGATAAAGATGCTGCAATTCTCTACCCTGTTTACTTTTATAGAGCACAAAATAGACAAAAAAAAAACACACCATATATATATATATATTACACCCCCCATTCCTCCTGGACTTTTCTCAAGACAAGTGCCAAGTGCCAGATAACTTATATATATACACACAAGCTGTGAGATAATCTGTGGGTGAATAGGTGAGAGCAAGACTGGTGATGTCAGAGATGTCGTTGTCATACCAAATTTAACCATGTGAGTGTAGGTAAGAAAAAAAAATATACAAAGAAACAATTAGCTCTATAAGATATAAGTGGAGACCAAGTAAGAAGAAGACTGGATCGACAGAAAGTGGGGTGAGTTATGTGAGAACAGAAATGATCAAAGAGCATAATTCAGTGATAGTTTCAGTCATAAAAAGGAGGCGGCCTCTCACATTAACAGGCATAATTAATTGCAGTGTAGATTATATGAATATTGCATACAAAATGTGAGATTCCTCCTTTTTGTGACTGAAACTATCACTGAATTATGCTCTTTGATGATTTCTGTCCTCACATAACTATCACCCCATTACATACAACCGTTATCTGGCACTTAGCAGTTGTCTTGAGAAAAGTCCAGGAGGACTGAAACATTGAGGTTTATTTGTGCTAAATAAAAGCATTTCTACTGTACTACTATAGTCTCCAGAGTGCACTTAACTTCTTTCCTAAACTATGGCTGGAGTTGGCACCGGAACATCATTAAAGACTGGGAACTAGAGTGCTTGGATCGTGGAAATTTTATATATATATATATATATATATATACACACAAATTTGTGGTCTGTACCCAAAGGCCATAACATAGAAGTAGTATGTGGTGTGCGGACACAGATATAGCGGTAGGCCTGTAAAATAAAGAGCGCCAATCTATGAAATATGTGTTCAGAAATTGGGAGTGGAGGGAGGAGTGACGTGACAAGCAGACCACGATATGCCAAATGGAGGAGGGTTCTGTAACTAGCTAGACTATCCCCTCCCACAACATCAGGCTCCCACCTTTACATATGTGTTTATATTTTATATAAACTCCCTGTTCTAAACCTTTATTATACTGCTCAAAAATAAATAAAAGGAACACAAAAATAAAATATCCTAGATCTGAATGAATGAAATATTCTTCTGAAATACTTTGTTCTTTACAACATGTGTTGAATGTGCTGACAACAAAATCACACAAAAAGAAAAAAATGGAAATCAAATTTTTCAACCCATGGAGGTCTGGATTTGGAGTCACACTCAAAATTAAAGTGGAAAAACACACTACAGGCTGCTCCAACTTTGATGTAATGTCCTTAAAACAAGTCAAAATGAGGCTCAGTAGTTTGTGTGGCCTCCACGTGCCTGTATGACCTCCCTACAACGCCTGTGCATTCTCCTGATGAGGTGGCGGATGGTCTCCTGACGGATCTCCTTCCAGACCTGGACTAAAGCATCTGCCAACTCCTGGACAGTCTGTGGTGCAACATGATGTTGGTGGATGGAGCGAGACATGATGTCCCAGATGTGCTCAATTGGATTCAGGTCTGGGGAACGGGTGGGCCAGTCCATAGCATCAATGCCTTCGTCTTGCATGAACTGCTGACACACTCCAGCCACATGAGGTCTAGCATTGTCTTGCATTAGGAGGAACCCAGGGCCAACCGCACCAGCATATGGTCTCACAAGGGGTCTGAGGATTTCATCTCGGTACCTAATGGCAGTCAGGCTAACTCTGGCGAGCACATGGAGGGCTGTGCGGCCCCCCAAAGAAATGCCACCCCACACCATTACTGACCCACTGCCAAACCGGTTATGCTGGAGGATGTTGCAGGCAGCAGAAAATTCTCCACGGCATCTCCAGACTCTGTTACATGTGCTCAGTGTGAACCTGCTTTCATCTGTGAAGAGCACAGGGCGCCAGTGGCGAGTTTTCCAATCTTGGTGTTCTCTGGCAAATGCCAAACGTCCTGCACGGTGTTGGGCTGTAAGCACAACCCCCACCTGTGGACGTCGGGCCCTCGTGGAGTCTGTTTCTGACCGTTTTAGCAGACACATGCACATTTGTAGCCTGCTGGAGGTAATTTTGCAGGGCTCTGGCAGTGCTCCTCCTTGCACAAAGGCGGATGTAGCGGTCCTGCTGCTGAGTTGTTGCCCTCCTACAGCCTCCTCCACATCTCTTGATGTACTGGCCTGTCTCCTGGTAGTGCCTCCATGCTCTGGCCACTACACTGACAGACACAGGAAACCTTCTTGCCACAGCTCGCATTGATGTGCCATTCTGGATGAGCTGCACTACCTGAGCCACTTGTGTGGGTTGTAGACTCTGGTTAATGCTACCAGTAGAGTGAAAGCACCGCCAGCATTCAAAAGTGACCAAAACATCAGCCAGGAAGCATAGGAACTGAGAAGTGGTCTGTGGTCACCACCTGCAGAACCATTCCTTTATTGGGGGTGTCTTGCTAATTGCCTATAATTTCCACCTGTTTTCTATCCCATTTGCACAACAGCATGTGAAATTGATGGTCACTCAGTGTTGATTCCTCAGTTTGGTTTCACAGAAGTGTGATTGACTTGGAGTTACATTGTGTTTAAGTGTTCCCTTTATTTTTTTAAGCAGTGTATATTTTGTAATAGTCCATCTGCTCATTGTGACCATTTATTTTTCAACAGATGCCATTGCAGACGGTATGGATGGGTTCTTCAATTAAACTCATCAACTTTGTGGAGGTTCCTTCTGCATTAAACATTCAAGGTCAGTATAGTTCAAGGTGTCTTTACACTACTGCACTGTAAACCAATTCTAATTAAAATTGCCATATTTAACGTCTTAATTTCTGTGGATTTTTACCACTTATCTTCATTTTTGTCACCTATATTTTCCAGCATGAAATATTTCCCTCCCTATGCATTTTTTTTCCTACATGTTTTATTATTTTCGAGTTACAGAAGAGGTAAAAGAATGTATGAATGGGAAGCGGGCCTACTATGTGAAAGTATCTTTATTCTAAGCCTTCTGTAGAGTTAAGAATTTTTCTTTGCAGTACTCTTAAACATAAACAAGGAAGCCATCTTTAGTAACTTTTGTTGTTTGTTTCAGATTTCAGACTTTTTTTATTTCTGGATAAGCTTTTCAAGTGATTTAATTGTATTGGATACACTCAAAATTACTTTTTTTCCACAATATACTATCAAAATATTAAAACATTTTCAAAGTTTATCCAAACATATATCAAGACCTTTATTAGAAGACTGCAAATAGCACTTATCAAAATGGCAATAGGAAGGGAACGTACACAATAGATAGAAGTAATGATATGTTAGGATTAAAGTTCCTTTCATATTTCATTTGCCATGACTGAATACTTTAGCTTAGGTATGTCAAACTCAAGGTACAAGGGCATCATCAGAACTAATATATTGCCCACAACACTAAAAGGACATGAATGTTTCAGACAACGGTCTCATTCAAAGGCTTTGTGTCTGTAAAGCATAATACTGTTTGTAATTGGCAGCATGTGCAGCTTGATGCAATTAACCACGTGCTGTATACAAAAAATATTAAGGTGTCACATACTGCAGATGACAGTTTTCTGTATAAAAAGGAACCTTGCAAATGATTGGTACTTGGCCTGTAATGCACTCCCAGAGGCACAAAACAATTTATAACACAAAGCCTCATATTTTACTATACAGATTATTCTCTGTGGTCTTATAGTTGTGCCTAGACACCATCATTCCCACAGTGTTTTTCATTTGTAACTGTGCCAGAGATTACTATAGCCCCCTTTTCATTAATTACCCCCATCCTTTTTTTTTTTTTTTTTTAATTTCCAAGAAAGAAAGGTAAATCTGGTTTGGAGGGAAAAACCACAATGTTCATTTAGAAACATAAGAGATGCAGTCATCAGTAGACAGATCTAGCTGTATCCACATATACTCAACCTAGTAACTCAATCCCCCCCACACTCACCCTCATACACAAAACACACATTAAGACCCCACCCCATATATAGTAAATGTATACACATTTATTACATACTATTGTGTTTTATATTCCTGTAGAAAAGGTTGATGTGCCTGGTTCTATTCGATACTTGCGAGGGCCAGAGTTACTGATTGTACGATGCAAGGTACGTGTTCTGGATCAATGCCAATATGTAAATGTGCATACAGTTCAATATTGCAGAGCTTTTGACAGTGTAAGATGCACATTTATTTTCCCAGTAGGGAAGTCTTATTTATTTAGAATTAAACAATATAATGTAAAAAAAAATTAAATTGTATCATATCAAGGGCTTCCTTGTTGACGAATGTTAACATTTATATTTGAAGTTATATCATTAAGCAGGTAACTGGTAAGTAAAGTGGTTCTGTCCGAAATGCTAACATCTGGCTTTATTTGACAGGATGGCTGGGTTGGAATTAAAACAGTAATTTTAAAGAAAAAATTGTCTGCCAAGGACTTCTACAATGGGTATCTGCACCAGTGGTTTGTACAGAAGCCAAGTGTTCAGCTGGAGACATGCAGGTTTCACACACTGTACCTGCCCCCCAAAGTCAAGGTTTCCAAACCGAAACAAGCATCGCTGAGAAATACAGTACGGTGATGTTATGTATTCTTGCACTCAATGGCTAACTGGAGATATTCAACTAAATGCAGCTTTTGGAAGAGAGCACTTACATGCCCTGGTTCATGGTGGAAATTGTCACAATTGCAGGAAAATGCTACAAGACAAATGAACATTTCATACACAACTCTTAATATAAAATATAATTTTACTTAAAATATCAGGGATTAACAATCTGCTAGTGTGCACATTTAAGAAGGGATTGCCAGGAGCTACAGTATTAAAATGCTGCCTCTCCTAAACCAGATAGACCATGGACATGTTGATTATTTCGTGTTGACACCCAGAGAAATCAGATGCAATATGCTATTTGGGAAGCTGTTTTAAACAATTCATCTGGAGTTTAAGTAAGTAAACATTTTTATTTAATAAAAACATTTTTGCAAATCAGCATTGTGATCAAAGATCTGTTTTAAATTCCATAAAAATATATTGTAAAACAGCAGTCCTGCTGGTTTAAATATTAAAATCAAGAATTGCTCATGTGAGACTCAATAGAACAACTTGATGATGTAGATGATCAGGAAATGATCTAGGTAAGTAAATGCAAATACAGGGCATACCATTTATAGGAAACTGTGCTTTAAAACAAGCACACATTGTTCTGTGTAATCAGTTTGGCTGCTCCAGTAACGTCAGGATGGCTTTACCAACGGCAGGTACCACTGGAAGAAGAGAGTGAGAGGTAAACACGGTTCTTCATATAAGTCAGGGTAAAAGATGATGTTGGAAGCCATTTGCATTATTGACCAAAATAGGCAGATTACATCAGTATTTTCTACTCCTTGTCAGGTAGACAATCTAGTGCTCTCCATATGTAATTGGACTTCAAATCCCATGACTTAGTCCACCAACAGCTGGGAAGCACTAGTTGGTCTTCCTGACTAGTAGGAGAGAATACATATGGCAATGTGTGTGTTTATGTCAAGAGGCTGATCAGTTGCCCCCAACAACTTGGAAGCCACGGTTGCCCACCCAAAGAACTGTTCAAAACAATCCCTCTGGAACCATTTATTCACATTAACATGTACTGCAGGGGGTTTCTGGTGAAAGGGACCTGGCTGTAAGCAAGGACTACACGCTTGTTTCAGAGCATAAAATCAGTAAATACAGTTTCAAAAATCAATAAAAACACTTAAATAAAATATACAGTACATGCATTTGACTAATCAGTTAAGACTATAATTAAGGTAATTTACAGGTAAACGTTGAATTATATGTGATGGGGATTTTAAAACCATGAGTCTCCAAAGAAAACGAAGAGGTGCCACCAAGACCAAAAAAAAAACCAATAAATCTATAGAAACTAGGTATAAGATTAGAAAAAAATTGTTTAAGTAAACTGTGGACTAAAGATAGAATTTATTTTTCAAACTCCAGTGTTCATGGTATGTTTAGTACACAGTGTCCCTTATAACAATAGTTCAATGCTGTTATGACAACAAAGGCATTTAACATATTACATAGCCAAACATTCATATTAATTTAAAATAACTTACATTTATTTCTGGGCAGTATTTGTGTATTCATAAGTAATTAGGATAATGGTACTAGAGTACCAAGTTAGGAAATAAAATTACCTCTTCAGTCATTCCAGCAGATTTCCTGCCTTCAGAATTGAAAGGTGGTTTCAGATATCCTTTGAAATATAATGGTACCAGCTCATGGAACGTGGATAAGCAATCCTTACAGAAGAAATAAGTATCATTATGCAATTAATACAATATATTACAATGAGCTTATGAAAGAGTTTTTAGTTAAACTGTGCCTAGGATGGAACTGCAGCTAGAAGTGAAAAAGACTCAATGTAGAAAATATTGGTGAATCAAGTTTCAATACATCCTAACTATGCAGAGATAAAACATTGTTTGGGTGTATTGACACATTCTAACATCTTGGCTTGAGCAGGGTTAAAACTGCTCACATCACAGAGTCCCAGGTATCAATCGATATCTGGGGCACCGCTCTACCAGCTGGGACTATTTTCAATGGCCCCTGAATGACATGTGAGCTATATGCAATGTTCAAACCGAGCAATGCATACAGCTCTTTAAACTGGGATATATATCCCCATGGACCGCAATGCGGCGTGAGCAGGGTTAAACCAATAGATTCCTGGGGCTCACCTCTGGCTGCTGGGGCCATTTCAGAGCTTAGCGTATCGAAGGTGTTTTCTTATAAATGCATGCTGTGAATTTCCCTTCAACACCACTAGATACAATACACTAGGTAGATATGACCGTTTTAGTGCTTTTTATCTATAAGTTATTGTAATTCGGTCCCTCACAATTGTAAGCACTAGGCCCAAGAGGTTCTCTACTAATGTCATATAAAAAAAATCATTAGAACTGTTAAACTAATCTATACATTATGCTACCCAAATGTTGCGTGCGTATGATGGTGTTATTAAATCTTTATTTAAGTAATTTGGTCCCAGTGGGAAAACCACTGCTAAACAGTTTGCCCAATTACTGGGGATCCAGGCACGAGTGCTCCTAGAGATGAGCAGACCTGGAGAAACAAAAAATGGAAAAATTTTTTCCATTGCTTCAAAATTACCGGAATATGTAAATCTCTAGGCACTCCTCACATCATAACCACTACAGCAGGCTACAATCCTACAGTAACAGTACAGTAAGTCCACCCATTGTAAAGCGCTACAGAATTTGTCCTAATAGAGATGCATTTAATCAGTGCATTTCTATGGGGAAAGTTCAGCGTCTCCATGCAGAGTGCAGCATCTACATACACTGTGCAGATCTGACCCAGGAAGCACTTCTATCTGAGGAGTGGCCACTAGAGCTGTTCTTACGCTGTAATGTAACCACTGCCTTTTCTTCGAATAGGCAGTGTTTACAGCAAAAAGTCTGTAGGGACTGCCTATAGTGTCCCTTTAATTATTTCTAGAGTGATTACTAAATACGTATTATTACTGGTATGTGAACTTTTCAAATAGTTTTATTTCAGTATGAATGTTTAGTAGCCAGCAGCAGTTGTTACATAGTTGGAAATGTGATATTTCTCATTGCTTTCTGCAAAGCAAATAATTATTCTAGGGACTCCATGAAACTTGGATTACATCAGTGCATTTATCCAAGCCATACCTTCTGCTCCTTGGTACAGATATATGTAAACCATTTCAGCCCCGCAGCCACATGAGTGATTTCATCTGTGTAGATCACTTCAAGCACTTTGACAGAGTACTCGTCCCCCTGGGCTGAGAATCTCTGAAGGGTCTGGGGGTGGACATCTAGACCTCTAGGAGACATACAAATATGGAGGTGGAACAGAATAAGAAATGGGATTAAAGCTAGACAGCAACAACTACCACAATGCTTAAAATGTTTTTTTATAACCAACACCTGTACCACAAATTTTTAAATGTGAATTGAGCACCATAGTATTCTTTTTTTTTATAAATAGACAAATAATTTGAAAAGTTTTTCCAACAGTACTGAAGCATTTGGAAAGCCTATTAAATCGAGGCCTATGTTATAAAATATAAAGAAACAAGAGTGGTATTATTTGCTACCCTCATAAGGAACTCTTAGTAGCTACAATACTTATGCAATAAAAATTATTCCACTTTAAATCCAATTCTTCATAAAAATAAAACTGATGCATGGGGGCCCTAGAGCAAGAATCTAGAAGCAGCATGCAACAGGTAGCACAGCTGCAACAGAAGGTACAGTCCTTACGGCAACAGCACCAAGCCTTTGAAAAAAGATTTGCTGCACTGAAGAATGCCCGACGCAGAAAGAATCTTAAGGTCCGCGACACCGGACACGATACCAGAGGCACAATGCTACCCCCCAAACAGGCAAAAGCAGCTATCCTAGAAGGCATGTTCCGGATACCTAAACTGGCGCAGGCCCCGGACGCAGCATCCATGGACCTGATAGTGCGGTTCCAGAGAAGGGCGCAGTACTCAACGCAATTCGAGGTCAATATGCCTATCTATCGGGGGCACTATGGCTTGACGTAGGTCCCTCAAACAGTTTACCACCCTCCTGCGCACACATCACATATCCTAGCGGTGGCACATGTCACACACCCTGATGGTGCTCCATGGAGAAGCCTCCTACCCCATCAGGAACCTACAGAAGGCAAAAATTACTTCTTGGAACACTGGGACTCTCGACAGACTCTCTACGCCTTTCATGACCGCAGCTTGCCTCTGCAACCCATGCCTGGGATCCGGCAACTATCGCCCCATTTGTGCACACTACACACAACATTAGGCACTATAACATACACAATTTGTTTTATTTTATGGAGTTAGATTCTACCCCCACAAGGATGGTCCAGACTACTGACCACGCACAGATAACAGATCTACAACCTAAAAGCGCTGCACCAGTCTTACCGCACTCAATTGCTGAATATCTCCTACTCACCAAGTACGACTAATTAACGCTGCGCACGTGTCACTACTCGTCTGCAACTCTGCATAGTACCTATAGTTTCACTTCCCCAAAAACAAACAAAACGGTGAGACTCTATACTTATGTTTCCCAGACCAGGTATAGGCTGACTAATAGGGGGCCATCGACCGGCAGTTCCCCCTCAACAAGAGGCTTAGGATCACACACTTGTTTGCATGTTTTATTTTAATTTGAGCCTGTTGCCATTTGAATTTATTTTAACACGTGTTACCCCTAGCGCTGTAAGGATGGATAATTGAATTGACTCACGCGAGAACGTGACACCTGTTATTCTTAAAGAGTGAATCTATGCCATTATACATGTCTAGAATTTACAACCTGCTACTAACTTATAATTAACCATGAGACACTTCCCTGGACCAGGGAATCGGCTGACTGATATTGGGTCATGAACCTGCAGCGCTTCTCCTTAACAGGAGGTTTAATATCACATGCTTATAATGACTATCTTGTATACATCTTCAGGTTTTATTTTAATTTGGGCCTGTTGCCTTTTGATTTTATCTTAACAAGTGATGCCCCTGGCACTGTCATAGTGGATAAATTAATCGCTTCATGCGAGTAAGTGATGCTTGTTCATCTTAAAGAGTGAATTTCTGCCATTATTCATATATAGAATATACAACATGCTACTCACTTATATTTAACCTTGCATGTCTCACTGGATTACTAATTTTTTTTTAAAAAGCGCGGTTACTCATGCCATGTTGTGCGTTAACTTTTACCCTGAAATTTCATGCTTTGTTTACCACCAAATGTCACTGTCAATCTGTGTAAGTTTCTTCGTACACTCAAAAATAAAGCATGTAAAAAAAAATAAAACTGATGTTTACAACTGTTAATTTATGATACTATTGTTGTCATTTTACTCTACTTGGTAGTCCGGTGTTTAAACCTATATCAGTGCTTCAGTGGTGGTGATTAGCTTTACCTTGCTTCATGGACCATATGCACAATAGCTAACCGTGCCAGGAGATCATGTGCTGTGTCTGCAGCAGACTGCCACAAGCCTAGGAGAACACAACAGAGATCACATTATACACATATACAAACAGAACATTTATATAAACCTACTTTTCAGAAGGCATACACTTGCTTTTTCTTTTTAGAATTAAACAAACTGATATTCATTATAAAATATTTAAAATGACATTACATGTGCTTCTTTTCCATTACCAAACATCTTGCATTGCTCTTGTTTTTATCAAACAAAACAGCAAAAACACACAGCACAAAAAGTATCCAAAGGGATTCAGGCCTGTCAAGATATAGAATAGATATGTACCCCTGAACAATAATACTGACTTGTAGTAAGGAATTGTGCTGTGCACGAAAAATAACTCATAATTCCTGTGCCAACATCATTTCTAATACAGGGCTGCATGGAGGAGTTTAAAGAGTATTTTAATTCAAAAATATCTGAATGGAAGCAAATCTGCAAAACATGCTTGGAGTTTAAATATGTATGAGCTCCTTCCAAAGGTCAGGTTGTCTAAATTTCACTGTGAGCAAAAATTACTTTGCAACTGAATGATGATACCCAGTAAGGAAAACCCATTACAGATGGTATATGGATCCCTCCCGTCCTCATAAAATTTTCCTTAATACGCCTTCTGTATGCTGGAGATGTGGCCAAGCAGAAAGCAGTGTTTTACATATCTGGTGGACCTGTTGCAAGATTATTCCCTTCTGGAAATCTATAAATTCATCAATCCAAGAAATCACTAATGTAGTTCTTCATTTAATGCCCTCACCTATTTATTGCTTGTATTTCCCATCATCTACCTTAGAGTGGTTACAAAACTACTTCTACATATTATCCAAAAGGGACAACAATTGTTAGCCATAGCATGAAAATGTCTGACACGTGGTGTTTAGCAGCGTCGTCTAATAAGAAAAAAAAAATCTATATACAAGCCTAAGTTTACAGCTGTCTCTAAACCAAGTAGGGTTGACGAATAGGTGTGGGACATGAAGCATTCTTGGAGATTGGGAGCGGGACAAAGTTTGTCAATCATATAATACTAACCAAAACATGGATTGCAAAATTAGGTTGATATGTAACCTATGCTGATATTGAGATGTATAAGAAGTAAAATTACAATCATTATTGAGGGAACCCCCCAGTCGAACACTGATGCATTGCCATGTCTGTTGTGGTCTGCACTGATGTATATTTACAGATTCTTATTTCAATATGTAATGTGATATATAATAATGGCACACAAGCTTTGTACTAATATCCCCCTTTTACTCCTTCTGTAACTTTCCCTCCCTAATATGTTAAAGATAATTAGGAAAAGTGTTAAAAAAAAATTAATAATGCAAGAGTGACACTTGCCAGGGCATAATGCAAAACACAGGTGATTTTTTTTTGTAGATGCATGGCTTTTACAAAACATGAACCAGTTCCACACTCTTTTTCCACACTATTTTTCATCCCCTTCCAAAAGTAAAATGAGCAACCTAGAAGGGAACAAACACCTGAACATTTGTGAAATACCCAACAACTTTTTCTCAGTCAACTGATTGAACAGAGTGAATAAACTCTTTAGCAACTGTTAAAAGAACACTTTAGGCACGTTAACATCCTAGTCTCCAAAATATAATATTTTAATCATTTGAAGGCTGATAAAATCAGCTTAAAGCCACAACTCCAAGCCTTCTCTCATACCCAGGCATGCCCTCTTTTTAGATTTTACACTACAAACGTGGGGGCCTTAAAACTAACTAGGGACGGGAGACTATAGGGTTAGGAATACAGGCTTGCTTTTCTAATGCTATAGTGTCCCTTTAATCTGCATAACAATGTTTTTGTGATATACAGGACAGTATATAGCTGACTCCACTAGGAAATATAACAGACCGTCATAAGGAAACAAGCAACCAGCACGTACCGTTGTGCACAGGAAGTGCACCAAAGTTACTTCCCAGTTCTAACAGACGCTTCTCCAACAATCGATAATGCTAGTCAAAAGAAAAGGGTCCAGAGTCAGTTGGATAATATCTGAGAGCAAAATCACATTAGGAGGCAAATTAACCCACAAAATCTAATTAAATGAACACTCCAAACACCTAAAGCACTTTAGCTTGCTGAAGTTCTTTTCTATCATTTTACAAAAGGCGGCAATTTCAATAGAAATGGTAGTGGAGTGTCCATTTAAAAATACAATATTCTTAAAAGAGTAATAAAATAAAGAAAAAAAATGCCCATGCATCATGGTATAGACTTTACATAGTAAGGATTTATACGGACATCAGTTTTATCTAAATGACTTTGCTTGTGTTGCAGATAAAAAGAATATGATGGCAACTTGCAAAAACAAACCCTCTTTTTAAGGTATACTGCAAATATAACACACATTTTTAGTTTTCTTTAAATAATTTGACCAGAAACATGCAAACTTTTAGTGTCTTCAATGCCCAGCTGGGTTAGCACCTGCTCTCCATAGTATTATGAACCATTGCTTTTCATTACAGTGTGGATAAACTATAGTGAATACAGAATACTGCATGAAATTAAAACATTGGCACCACAATCTACAACCAATTAAAAGGTGGATGCCTTAGTTATAACCTATAACCAAAACCTCACATGCACTAAAAAGAAAATTCCTAGGACTTTTGAAATGTTTACTTAACAAATAAGGTCTGTAAGGTCTGAAAAAATAAAACCAATTGTAGAAATTAGTGACTTGTCTTTTCTCCCTGACAAACCATGTAATAATGTTTTGGCCTATTGCCAATTATTCATAATGAAGGGGTTATTCTGATTTAAAGTGGTCATGGTGCCTGGAGTCTGTTTGTGTGCAGGGTTTTGCTTTGCGATGCTGCATTTCATGAGATTAACCTGAGTGGAAAGAGATGTAACTTAATTGGAGCATTACCAGCCAGCCCGTAACAAGAGTGCACAGAATTGCGTTCGTTGGCAGTAATTGGTCAGCTGATGCTCTCAGCCTATGAGTAATGTATGGCAATGGGATCGGTTTGAGAGCTGCAGAACCTGGCTGCACGTCACCATAGCAAGAAGGACCATCGATGCTTGGGGAGGATCCAAATAAAAGGGCAAACTGATGCAAAACAGTTTGCAACATTAACAGGAAATGTGGCCAGGGTACTCCAGAACCCTATATTGTTTATGATGCTCGAAGAAACCCTTATGATTTTCACTCATTTTAAGTATATTGAGAGTCAAACAAACATGCTACTCATTCGATCATTTTTGGATTCTTGGATGGATGACAACCCAGATTGGCCTGTCTATAACTACAAACCTTTGCTTCATCTCCAGCAACTTTAACAAAATCTGAGAAGAATTCACGTGGTAGCATCTCCCCAGTGCGCAGCTGGAAACCAGCAAAGCGAGCAATGATATCCCAGGATAGGTCTATTGCCCACTGCTCAATGTTAGCCAGAGAGTGCAGCAAAGCAATCCTACTGGCCTAGGAACACAACAAAGAATCATTAGTTTAATGTGATCATGCTATACCTGCAATAATAAAAAAAACAAGGGTAAATTATTTTACAAGTAGAAAATTACAAATATTTATATCAGCATCTGACAAAATGATCTCAAATTTGTTCATGAGTCAGAAAAGGAAATGTATGATTGTTCTTTTTTTCAGCCACACAAATCTCACCAGTGTTCCTCCCTTTCCTCTCTTGATTTTGCCTGGCTGCACTATGGTCAGATTCTCCTTTCTACATGGCTGAGTAGGTGGTTGAGTTTGCCCAATGTCTGAAATGTTTCCTGAGTTCCACAGTTCTTGAACTTGATGTGTGAGTTTCGCCTGAGAAGGATATACATGTATGTAATTAATATATATTACTACTGTCCTATGAGTTCTAGAACGTCACACGCACCTTACCTTCTCTTCTGGATCAGCCGTGCCAAGTATTCTGCTGGCCCAGTAACATAAAGACTCTTTGTCCGTACATGGTAAAAGCTTTACGGTTTCCATAGCAGCTATAAATAAGACCATACACCATAATCAGTAACAATAATTGCATTAAAAATAAAAAAAAATCAACAACAATTTTAGTATCAGTGCAAGAGTATTACCAGTACCCTGACCACTAAAAGATAAAGACAAGAAATAGTAATAATACAAAAACAAACATCTATAGTAATTAATATAATGCCTGGTTGTTAAAACTAAACCTTTATTGGAGTATTTCTTAAAAAGGAGGTAGTTGTGGGAGCACTGAAATAAAACTGGTAATACTCTTGTTCTTATAGTTATTGGGTTCATGCACATTATGCCCTTAGACCCTTACCACATTTCCTCTCCCATCTTCTCAGAATAAATTATTAGTATCAGTGGTCACATTTCTACAAAAGAAAGGCAGATCGATGTATTCTTTCTAAAGTAGTGCTTTCCTGGCATTATCCCTTCAATAGCGGAGTTTGCACAGTACTGTGTTGATTCGTTTACATGCCATGTAATTTAAAAAAAACAAACTAGTGAGACTTAAAAAAAAACAACAAAAAAAAAACAACACACACGGCTTATTTGTTTTGGTCCTATATTACGTGGAGAGTGCTGGAGATTATTGTGTGTGTTAATAATATATTTATTAAGAGTATGGTGCAGTTCAAGTCTTACCAGTTTGTTTACATAGGGTTTCTTTCCAAGGAACTAGAGACAATGCATTTTGTGTTTGGATATAAACCTTCCCCTCGTATACCTTCACATCATACACATTGTTCTGCAGAATAGCATATTAAGAAAGAAAGAAAAAACAGACAAAGTTCAATGCCACCGATTAATTTATTAACACAGATCTGAATACTTGCACAGTCCAGAACGCATAATATATCAACCTTATAATGCTAAACTTAAATATATTTTGAATGCATATAGACACTGCCCTGTGGTAAACCTCCAAATTCAGGATATGCATTATTTTTCTAATAACTCAATTACTCAAGTGCTTTAAAAAAAAAAAAAAAAAAAGTCAATTCAAGTTTGTTTTAAAAAAGAAAAAAAAGAAGGGGTATGTAAACTTTATAGTGAAGTCATCATTATATGTCTCTTGTTCAATATCCAACCTGCAATCCTGAGGAAGATGACCCATCATTCAAGCAGAATTCAAAGTCATGCCAGGGACACGTTAACACCATACGACCGTTTGCAAGTTCCTCAATGTCTCCCTGCTCTAGAGGCCCTCCTGTTAAATGGAAACATCTAAACATTAACTAAATATTGAAGGAGGACATTGAAGCTCCCACACTAATTCTATGTGTACAGGTAATGGAGGATGCAAGCAATCATACCGAACTTTCTAAATTCTCATTAATATGATTAGCATTTATATTGCGCCAACATATTCCGCAGAGCTTTACAATTCCAGAAGTGGGATAATTGAGAGGTGAGGAATCTATGAGAATGTGACAAAGGGTGGATGCTTCCACTGCTCTAACCAGCTGTATCGATAGGTCAGCATTTACTATAAACATACCTTCATGAGGACATGCGGAATCCATGGCATAGAACCTGTCATCTCCTGTGTGAATTAAAACCACATGTTGGCCATCTTCTGAATAGAACCTTTAAAAGAAGTGACAATTTAAAATAAAATGACATTTATTACATGTAGCACTTTCCAACTGTTCAGTTAAATAAATGTTTTTTTATTTGACATAAATCACAGTGACAGGGGTCCTCTGTTGACAGGTACAGGCAACAGCAGGAACTGCAGCAGTGTGCCTGAGCATGGTGAGAGTTTGCTGCCAAGGACCCTGCTGGTGGCTAATCCCAACATGCTACCTGCTACCTGAAATGTCATGCCTCTTACTTGGTGCATGGGGATTTGAAGTTGTCCTTCTCCCCGACACACTGCCAATTGGTGTTGCTCACAACTTCCTTCAGGGCAGTCACCAGGTCTTCGCAGAATCCCTCCATAACGTAACCGGCACAACCTGCCAGCACTGCCCGGTCACTGAAGCTTGCTACCCGGCTGCAGCAAGTACTGGAGGCCGAGGATTCAGGTTGGACCTGGTGCTAAACCGGTAACACAGCTTGGTGGAGTCACGTGGTCACGGAGGCCCTGCCTTTTCCTGCTCTCTTGACATCCAGATACTCATGTGTGTTTCCATGGAGGTGGATGCTGTCAGGCAGACTGTATCTGGTCCCTGAATGCTGCTACTTCCATGGGAATTAATAGTTATTAGCTAGACCAGATAATCATAAATGACATTAAATAATAATCACATTTACCATTTATTGCAGCATGAGATGGTCCTGTAAAAAGTCACCCTGTTTACACACAACTGGTATAATAACAACAGATTGGTAATGATTGAAATATCAGGATAAGATATGCTTCACAAATTAAATATCCTTTATAAATATATCACTCACTGCCTACTTACAGACAGGGATCGAGCTACATCCTTCACAGTAATAAAATGCTAATTGAAGCAATACTGGTAAAACCTAATGTTTTTTTTATTTATTTTTTATAAATGGAAGAATGTATTTATATTTATTTTGTTTTCAATTAAATCTTGATGTTCCCATTATAGAATTCAGGCAGGTAGGATTGCCAGGTCAATCATGTTTCTCTGCAGTTGTATTGCTTCTTCAGACTATTTGGTACCAGGAAAGCACTGCAATGTGATGTGTAGCATTTATATGCTACAGGATGATTCATCTTATAATGAACTGATTTCTTACCTGCAATACCGTATTACTGCTGCTCATCGAAATGTGTAGCACTAGAATGCTGAATACTGTAAGGCAGCACTTTTCGTGTGCTGCTCAGCAATATATATAGCAATACAATCCAGAAAAACAAAGTGGATCTAACTAATGCTTAAAAACAACTTGCTAAAGAACCAGTGGACAGCTTCAGGGGCATCAGCAGGTTGTAGCGGTAGTGGGGCCCTCCACCCTGCCCCACTGCAAATAGTTAAACCATTTTAGAACAGTTTGACTTCTTACCTGGGGTCCGCACCCCACATCACTAGTCGTGACAGAGATCTAGAGAGCCCACTGCAGGGTTTTGCAGGAACCATAACCTCCACAGTGAAGTGTGGTATATTGAACACCATCCAGACTAAACAAATAAAAATCTCCATATCACATTTTTTTTTAATTTCAGCAATTATTGCCTAAACTTCTCTGATCCATTTTTCAAGTCTTCATAGTTCATTCTTTCCGTAGTTCACTCTTTACTGTAAAAAAACCTTAGAGTAATTCCAGAAACAATAAAAATGTGGCAGAAACCAGTACATTTTAATAGTATATATTCACTAGATGAAATATATATATTAACTTTCTCACCCCTCTCAGGTGGTATATATTTTTGTGTATTCCTCATTCTCAGGTCCTCTGCCACAGGCCTGGGGAGTCTGGGGGTTTCTACGAAGTATCTTAGTTGTTACTAGAATTACACTCTTCTGGACAGCGATCTCATATCTCCTACCTGGAAACTGCTGCAGCAACTCCCCCAACTGGAACTACTACTGCCTTCACTTTTCACATGCTTTATAGCTCCTATTATAGTCCTTGGTATTCTCCACCTTCTCATGTTATGGTCACTGGGTATTGCCACATCCACCTCCACTGCAGTCTCTGTTTCTTGTCTACCACCACAATGTCATGTTGGTTGGCACTACTTGCTTCTCTGTCTGGATCTTCTCAAAGGATTTAGCCCTGTCATTATCAGCTACCCTTTGTGGTACCTCCCATCTGGACTTAGGCAGGTCCAGCTCATATTTTGTGCAGATATTTTAGTATGCAATACCAGCAACTTGGTTGTGCCTCTCAGTATATCCATGAGTGTATCCTCTGTGTTTCATTCAAGACTGGGTCATGACACTCCTCGGGCCATGACCTCCTTCCTTCTGGTTGGTGTACAGTTTCTGAGTGCTGGATTTCGGTTGGAATCCCCCATTCATAGAGAGTAGTTCAGGGTATTGACATCCATGGTGACCAGCTTTTCTCTTGGCCAGGTTATTATTTCAGCTTGGTACCTGATGATTGGTAGGGCATTTGTGTTAATTGCTTGGCTTTTGTTCTTGCCATTGAGCTTGCAATGCAGGACCTGTCTGACTCTCTGGAGGTACTTTGTTGCTGCTATCCTCCTTGCCTCTTCCTCATGGTTGACATGTGTTTGTGGTACTTATATCTGTTCTCTACATCTCGAATGTGACCTTCTGGTACTTAAACTCCTTCTTTCCCTTTTTTGCTATCATTCACACACACTTATCTAATCAGAATGACATTCCGATGTCCTTCCTGGATATCCTAGTGGATCAGTGAGTCAATGTTCCGCTCACTCTTGGTATACATCTTCTTGTCGTCCATGTAGAGTAGGTGGCTGATGGTATCTCCACTCTTGAACCTGTATCAGTATTAACTCTTCTTGATGATTTGTTTAAATGGGTTGAGGCCTATGAAGAACAGCATTGGGGATAGCTCATCACCTTGGTATATGTTCACATTTAAAGTTCACTTCTGTCATTGTCCTGGAATTGGCTTCTAGAGTTATTTTTACACTTGCCCATTGAGTTTTTGATAAAGGCTCTTAGTGTTTTGCTAAGCTTGTATAAAGTATTACCGTATCCATGGGTGTGGCATTGTGTCACAGACTTTCTTATGTAACTTGTTCCCCTTAAATATAGTTGTTCTATAGTACGAGGAAAACAAAAAGAATTAACCTAGGGCCAAAATTTAGATATCACAAGGTAGAGGGCACAAAAAAAGGGGGAATCTTTATTCTATATGCCTTCCTCTGTCACTGTCTGTATATTTTCTACTACCTAGGCAACCTGTTCAAAAAACTGTTCAAAAAACAGTTTGTAAACCCTCTCTTTATACTTTGACCTATTATTTAGATGCAGCTAGCACTTAGGCAACTTGTGTGATTTTTAACCGGTTAACTGCTGCCTGTCAGCAGTCCTTCACAGGTGAGCTACTACTTTGTGCTCCACTGTGGTCAAGCATAAGTTAACATCATTCAGTGCAGGCAGCTGTTGCTACACTAGAATATACTGCTAGGTATCTTGCAGAAAAAATGGAGCCAGGTCAGCAACCCCTTATTTTATACTTTACTACTTGACAGCAATCTTTAATTTATTATCAAAATGCTGCTATGATCTAGGCAGCTTTTGTGATATTTAACTGGCTAATCGCCGTCTGTCAGAAATCTGTCTTAGCTGAACCATTATCTTTGATCTTTCTGAGGTTAAGCACCATAGAACATTATCAATTATCGTATGTGGAGTTAACCCATGTCGTTAGTTGTACTATCATGTAGGGATTTACTTATCCATATCTTTTAACTATTTACAGTACTGGTTTAGCAGTTGTCTTATCTTCCCCCCTCTTGTTGCAGCTATTAGTGATATATAATATAGTATCACTTCTATTACTTGGGAATACACTGTTATATTGTAGCTAAACAGTATTGCTTCAGCATTAGTGTTATTATGTATACACTTTTACAGCTTATATAAGTAGTCACAGAGTTTTACTCACTGTATAGTCTCCATTTACTCCTGCTGTTCATATTATTTTTCTTTTTTATATTTTTATTTTAGATTTATTTATTAAAAGTTACTTTTTAATCTACAATCTTCTCAGTAAATCATACACAGGTAGAATGGCATTTGTTTCTTTTTTTGTTTATTCTCTAGTTGTTCTATAGTTTTTATTTTTTTTGTGCAATGATTAATGAATTATAAATCATATTATATCACAGGCGAGGCAATATATTGTTTTTGTTTTCTTCTTCTTTGGAAGACTTAAACTACTTGTTTGGTTCTGCAATTTTCAGTTACTAAAATGGAAATCACACTTTATTAAAATATCTTTATTCTAGTTTTAAGAAACAAATGTTTATAGGGAGTAAACATATTATAACCAATGTTTTGCTTCCATTTGGGACCTTTATGAATAGAATATAAAATTTGTGTTGCAAGTCCTGCAGTTAGTTTGGGATATAGATTATTTGATATTTATATCAAATTATTATTTTCTTGAGCTGATAAAATAGTGAACGTCAAGCTAAAATGGCCAAACTGTGAACATATCTGGGGTAGAGATCTTTAACCCCTTAAGGACCAAACTTCTGGAATAAAAGGGAATCATGACATGTCACACATGTCATGTGTCCTTAAGGGGTTAAATAACCTAGATTTTATAATTGGTTTTGAATTTTATTACATGGCAGGAGGCTTCCTATTTTGCATAAACTTTCTTTACTTTATGCCTCCAGCAGCACAAGTCAATAAATCAAAATATTTTTTTTTTTTTTAACCAATCAGAGTCCAGTACATCCAGTATATAAGTCTCTGACAGGCGTTCCATTTCCTCTTTCTTTGCTGCTCCAGCCAAGGCACAGGTCAGAGTACTTTTTTCTAATAACTTTATTTCTTATGTTTTAAGTTATGGGAATACTCAGACTTAATTTACATTGTTAGGTTAATTGTTGTTTCCCTTTGCTCTAAATTCTTTTTCTACTATCTCCCTGTCTCCCCTCTCCCCGTCACTGCTTCCCCCCTGCTGGGGATTTTCCTCTGTCAGCCCCTTTCACTACGCGATCGCTCTCATCAGTAGGGGCATAGGTTTTCCCTCTGGGGTGGATCTGAGTGAGGGCTGGGAGCAGGGTGGCACGGGCTTCTCGGTAGTGCTAGCCGGCGGCCTGCGATCGCGGCTAACACCGCGACCGCGGACCGCGCAGTGTCTTTGGCGCGAACGGCGGCCATCTTGGATCCCGTGAAAGACTGCGAGATCCAGGTCGGCCATCTTGCTTGCTGGCAGACCGTCATTCAAACGGTCTGCCTCCCCATCTCACTACCCTCAGCCTGCCAATTGGTGCAATATCAGCTTACACTATCAGCTTACACTATTTCAAGGATTGGATGTTTGGATCATACTGACTATTAAAGGGACAGGCATCTTATTGGTGAAACTTAAACATACACTTTAAGTGTGTCTTTTTCTGTTGACCATATACCAACAGCACTTTGAGGATTTCAGGACTATCAGTATACAAACTTAAAGAGACACTCCCTGATTATAACACATTGCAAGAGTGTACTCTCCAGAGGTGACCCCTCTGAGTGGGGTGACCCCCCACAAGCACACTGATTGTTAATATTAAAGGGGTGAAGCCCCTGCACTGGGTGACCCCCAGGCGTGTGCTTTACTTGCACCAAGCTGTAAATATTCGGGGTGACCCCCCTAAAAGCATACTGCAGATACATAGTACCGGCAGCCTCCACATTACGACTCGGGTGACCCGTAAATTCCTCCCAGCCAACGGAGGCGGAACCTACTGCAATAGCTTTTCCACTGGGCTATTATTATTGTGCACGTCCCAGATCATTATCAGGCGACACAGCCTAAACAAATTCACATGTTAATTTATGACCTTCATCCCGGTCTCACAGAGGGTGACCCCCTCGCTAGCCCACAATTGCAGGCAGCGGTGCTACACCTTACAGGACTGGTCATTGAACCAACTGGGTCCATTATATACACTGGAGGAACCCCAGTCGTAAGTGGAAAGCCACAGTATTACTATTACTGTTTACTACTCCAGTACTTCGGTAACTGACCCTGTCCTGTCTTCCACAGACAGACTAACACAGAATGAGTGAATCCTCTCAGCCAACCCAACCCGACTTCCAGTCGATGATTAACTTCACTGTGGCAGCCTCGATGGAGAAGGCTATAGCCAAGTTGTTGGTCCATAATTCGAGTGGGGACCCTGATACTAAAGACCCAGAGAGGTCTACAGGGGACATTGTCACATCTAAGAGGCATTGGAAGGGCAGTGGCCCAGCCCCACGAAAATCGAAGGACAAGGCCCCGCTGAAGAGGAGCCGCCAGACGGAACGCCAGGGCCCTTCTACCCTTCCGCTGTCGTCCTCTGATGAGGAGGAACATAATTCGCCACCCGCACTGGAGGTTATGGATGAGTGGAAGGCGGAGGACTCCCCGTCCGAAGAAGAGGACTGGTTTGACACGCACCGGGGCGACCCAGGGTCTGACCTAGTTGAAGACCAGGACGCCTGTCACGGGCATAGGAAACCCCGCATCCAGGCGGACAGTCCGGAAGAGGGCGCTTTCCTGGACCACCAAGGCACGCCGATGTTCGACCCCCGCACAATCCGCCACCCATGGTCATCGGAGTGGGGTCTCCTGGACCATCTGGTCCAGTTCATCCACTTCTGGCTGAGACAGCCAATGGAAAAAGAGGTGCGTGCAAGACTAAAGGCCGAATGTCCGAGACCCATACTTCCGGACAAAATTGCACACACCCCGGAATTTGATACTACTGTGGTCCTGTTCATGTCGCGAGCGGGCCGTGATCCACGCAAAGGCATCGAAAAGGGCCTCAAGGCCTCACAAGATAAGCTCTTGGACATGCTGGGCCCACAAGCCAAGATCTTATACCTCGCTGATGACGCCCTCACAGGAGGCAATGTTCTAGACGCCCACGACATCCGGGAATGGGCACAACGCGCTATTTGCATGTTGGGCAATACTAACGCCACCCTATGTGCGGAGAGACGCAAGGCTGCTTTGCTAAAAATGGACTCCAAAATTCTGGAGCTTGGAAAAAAGGAGTTGGGCCCACGGGCCAACGGCCAACTGTTTGGGGAGTCGTTCATTGGCGAATTGAAGAAGCATGTGAATTTGTTCACTACGTTAAGCAAAGCACAAACTTCAATCAAACAATTCTTCTGCAAACTCACAACATACAGAGGGGTTTTCGGCAGGGCTGGTCGCCAACGGGGCCGTGCCACCAGCCGCTTCTGGCCGACAGGCCCCAGGAATCAAGCGTCGCAAGCTTTCTTCCCATCGAGACCACCGTTCACCGTGGGCGCATCAATACAGGTGAGCACTCCACGGCTAATGTATTGCCAATCTCATTTAACTGCTGGCAGACTATCTCTCTTTTCACAGAATTGGGAAAAGATATCCTCCGACGCCTGGATCCTCCAAACGATCAGGGGTTACGAGATCGATTTTACGGACACTTCGACCCAGGCATGTCGCCCACAACCGATATGAACGTCAGCGGCACATGCCAAACTCATAGACGACGAAATCCGAAGCCTATTCTTCAAGGGAGCGGTCGAATTTGCTCCGGACGACACGGGTTTCATCAGCAATATATTTGTTGTCCAGAAGAAGACGGGAGACTACCGACCCGTCATCAATCTGCGAGATCTGAATGCATTCGTAGCCTACAGACACTTCAAAATGGAGGGCATACACCTCCTCAGAGACTTACTCCTGGAACACGACTGGTTCACTCGCTTGGATTTAAAGGATGCCTACCTATCGGTCCCGATAGCCCAGTCCAGTCGGCCCTTCCTTCGCTTCCACTGGAGAGGTCGCACGTGCCAATTCACGTGTCTCCCGTTCGGGCTCAGTTCCGCCCCTTGGTGCTTCACAAAACTACTGAAGCCAGCCGTGGCACACTTACGGACATTGGGTACCCGCTGCCTGATATACCTGGACGACATACTGATATTCTGCAAAAGTGCATCCAGGCTTCGATCTCAGACGAAATTTATAGTGCACTTTCTGGAATCATTAGGCTTCATTGTGAACAGAGAAAAGTCGTCGCTCTCCCCATCGAAAACCGTCCAGTTTCTCGGATTTGAGATAGATTCAGTATCGTGCACACTATGTCTTCCCAAATCGAAGATTGTGAATATTCGGAAGGAGATACAACGTTTTCTGCGGAGAGACACGGTCCCTCTGAGACTCCTGGCCAGGATAGTAGGGCTGCTATCATCCTCCATACAAGCAATTTTCCTCGGGCCATGCAAAGATTGAAAGCTCACCACCTTTGACGGGGGCACTCATACGACCAAGAGATTGGGATAACTTCAGAAGTCCGGACGGAACTTCGTTGGTGGCTGCTTCACATGGAAGCTTGGAACGGCAGAGCCATATTCGGTCCGAACCCGGACTTTATTCTGGAATCGGACGCCAGTCTGTGGAGGTGGGGAGCCCACTGCGCACACGCGTCCACGGGGGGACCTTGGTCAGAAGAAGAGAAACGGCTTCACATCAATTGCCTGAAACTGATAGCCGGTTCCTTCGCTATCCGCAGCCTGGCCAAGCACATGTCCAATTGCTGCATACTTCTACGCATGGACAACATATCTGCAGTCCAGTACGTAAACCATCTGGGGGGAGCCAGGTCACGAGCATTGACAGAGGCTACCAAAGACATATACCGCTTTTGTCTCCCACGCAACATAACTATCAGAGCGGAATACTTACCGGGTCTCAACAACCTCACCGCGGATTGGTTCTCACGTCATTGGCGGGACAACAGTGATTGGCACCTGGACACAACGATCTTCAATATGGTGAGAGCACTCAGAGGGCCACTACACATAGACCTTTTTGCATCGCGCACGAATGCTCAACTACCGAGGTATTACAGCTGGCTACCAGACCCGCAGAGCGAGGCAGTAGATGCATTCGTACAACACTGGCCCTCGATAGGAGCATAGGCATTCCCACCATTTTTTTGATGCTAGCAAGGGTGCTTCACAAACTACGTATGGCCAAAACATCGTTGATACTAATAGCACCATTGTGGAGAAGCCAAGCATGGTTCCCGGACTTACTAGCGTTGTCGCAGGACCATCCACTAGTGCTACCAACGTTTCCCATGCTTCTCACGAACCCGAGTGCGGAACCTCACCCACTAATCTTACAGGACCATCTAGAATTGGTAGTCTGGACTCTTTCAGGGGATCTTGGGCAGTCTCAGATCTATCGCAAACGACTAAAGATCTCCTATTGGATTCATGGGCACCGGGTACAAGACGTAGCTACATGGCAGCATGGGATGTATGGGACCGCTGGTGTTTGGGACGGAGCCTTGATCCCTTTACAGCACCTGTCTCGGCCATACTGAATTTCCTCTCCTACCTGTTCTCCACCGGGAAATCATACCGATCTATTAATGTTACACGCTCCGCTATTTCGGCGGCTCATGTTCCTATTAACGGTACCCCAGTGGGTCAAGAAGCCTTGGTGTGCCGACTATTACGGGGCATCAAATTAGCCAGACCACCAGCTCCGAAGTATCACCGATTATGGGATGTGGATGTGGTTATCTGTTTCATCCGGGATTGGCCTGATAACACGGCCCTATCGCTCAGACAACTGACCGCCAAACTCACTTTGTTGTTATGCCTAGTCTCCTTCCGACGGGTTTCGGATGTTCGGGCATTCGACGTGGACGGTTTTACTATAACCCCCGTCGATGTTAAGTTTTTGATCTCCCGCAGGACTAAGACGGATTCAAAATCCATGTCTTATCCATTTTTTCCGATGGTCCCTCGTCTTTGTGTCGTCAATACTCTACTCCGCTACGTGGAGGTTACGGCGCACCTTCGGTCTTCCGGAACGGGACAATTGTTAATTTCGTACACAAAACCTTACAAACCAGTTACCACTACTACACTAGCCAGATGGATAAGATGGATACTATCTCTAGCCGGAATTGACACTAGTTTTGGGGCCCATTCGGTTCGGGGGGCGGCAGCATCTAGGGCCTTCTTGACGGGAGCCTCTTTAACAAACATTTTACGTACAGCGGATTGGACCAGAGAAAATACCTTCAGGGTGTTTTGTTTTCGCCAATCATTGCACGCGTCCTTCTCGTTTTTACCTCAGCGTTAAAAATGCAAAATAGGAAGCCTCCTGTCATGTAATAAAACTGTAGATTATGCTAACGTAGTGTACAGATAATCTTAATTTTAATAATGACAGGAGGCGAGTATTTTCACTCCCCTTTTTTCTTTCCCTCCCTATACTCTTGGGACTGTTTCTCTCTTCTCTAATTGGTAATTAGTTAATTCAAGTGACACATACTATAGGATATGGGTAAAAACTGAACCAGGGGACGCTTAGCTCACATGACGATAGATAGCCAGCACATCACTTTCAGATTAGTTGTATCACACGATATTCATAGGGTTAAGCTTAATCAAGAGGTAGAAGCGTTATACATTATTAAATTTAAAATTAAGAATAGACATTGTTATGTGGACAACAGTTGTTTTCCCATGCCTTTTACTTGTTTCTATTTCTTTCAGCTTGACGTCACTTTATAAGGCAGAAGTCGGATTCTAGGACTCCTCAGTTTATACCTCAAGTTGCCAAGTTCTACTGTTCAAGTTCTTCAGCGTATCATCGGAAGTTTTCTCCAGGCATGGTTACATCAAAGAAAGAGGAAATGGAACGCCTGTCAGAGACTTATATACTGGATGTACTGGACTCTGATTGGTTAAAAAAAATGTTTCTTTTGATTGATTGACTTGTGCTGCTGGAGGCATAAAGTAAAGAAAGTTTATGCAAAATACTCGCCTCCTGTCATTATTAAAATTAAGATTATCTGTACACTACGTTAGCATAATCTACAATTCACTACACTGTTTCACTACACCTTACAGAATGTAAATTTGCCACACCCCTACTGGTCAAGGCTGCATCTCTTCCTGATTAAGAACCCAGCCCTTCTTTTTTGACTCCACCTATTCCTACTCCTTCTAAAGGGATACTATGGTGCCAGGGAAGATTTTCCTGGCACTATAGTTTGCTATAGTGCCCCCCTCCCTCATGCTTCCCCCCACTCGGCACTGAAGGGGTTAAAACTCCTTCAGTCACTTACCTGAATCCAGCGCCGATGTCCCTCAGCGCTGGGTCAGGCTCCTCCTCTGCGCTTGCATTAGGCTTCCCCATAGGAAACCATTGTATCAACTCTTTCCTATGGATTTAGCAGACGCAGGATGTCCCCATGCACAGTGTCAGGACGTCCAGCATCAGTTCGGAGACTTTTGGTCACCTAACCACCCGGAGGAGTTAACCCTTCAATGTAATTATTGCAGTTTCTCAGAAACTGCAATAATTAAGCTTGCAGGGTTAAGAGGAGTGGGACACTGCACCCAGACCACTTCAATGAACTGAAGTGGTCTGGGTGCCTGTAGTGTCCTTTTAAGCACAGTCACACACACTCACTGACAAACACACAGATGTCACTGACAGACACAGACTCACTGATTTGACACATACACATTCACCAACAGAAACACACTGGCAGATACGCACTGACAGTCTCACACAAACACACACACACACAAACTCAATGACAAACACAAAGACGTCACTGACAGACACAGACTCACTGATCCGACACACACTCATTCATTGACAGACACACACACACACACACACACTGACAGACACACATACTGACAGACACACAAACACTGACAGACACATTGATAGTCACACGCAGACTCAATGACAAACAGACTCTCACTGATTTGACAGACACTCACAAATACACACTGACAGACAGACACATACACTGACAGACACACACACACACACTCACAGACACACTCATACACTCATAGACACATACACACTCACTCACTCACAGACACACACTCACTCACATACACTCTGCTGTTGGGAGGCGTGCGGCTGTTTTGACATCAGAGGCGGCGAGGGAGGTGTGATCGCCCAGCTCTGCTCCCTCACGCCTCGCGGGATGTCTACTAATGCCGGGAGCCGGAATTATGTCACATTCCGGCTCCCATGGCATCAGCAAACGGCGCGCGAGGGAGCAGAGCAGGGAGATCACACCTCCCTCGCCGCCTATGACGACAATACAGTCGCCCACCGGGAGGGAAGGGGGTTCATAAAGTGGCCAGCAGGCCAGCCCTTGCACCCACCCATGACAGGGGGAAACACCGGAAATGCCCGAGTGGGCGTTTGGGGGTGGCATTTTTTGCCGCCTCCTGATTATTGCTTCCGAAGACAAATGCCTGGTTTGCCTTAGGCTAAATACACCACTGGGTGCAGTAGCTGCATTTTTATTATCTTCTTGGAAGCAAAGTCCCACAAATGAATGTGACTAACGTAATCCCCTGAATTAAGACTTTAACTCAGGAAGAGTGATAAACTTGTCGTCAGGATATAGATGACTGAATCTCTGTAAACCAACATATTCCATTCCACGGAAATCTCTGGGTATCATTCCAGATAAAGGCACAGTTTCTTAAAATCAGTTTCGTAACAGCGGGTACTGCAATGGGGAGTTCTGTGTTTAGAAAGTATCCCATATGCGAAATGAATTTAAAATTGCTGGGCATTTGGTGCATAATATTGCCCTGTTATTCCGCAGAACCCAAATATAAAATTAAGTGAGGTAAGCGCCAATGAAAAGGCATTGTAGATCTACCTATATCCTCTGTTCCAGTGGATAAGCCAAGTCACAATCTGGGCCATTCGGGAGGAAAAGTTATATAAAAGTAGATTTGGAAATCCTAGACCTGCTGCTAATTGTATAGACTATTGGCTATTCTGTGTCTTTTATTTTGTCATATAAAGTTATCAATGAGGACTTGGAGATTAGTAAGGTCACTCTTGCTAACCGAGGCTGAAACAGGATTCTGGGTAGGATATTCGTTTTTACTACATGTTTTCTTCCAATCCATTATATAGGTTTCTCATTTCAAGTGGTAATTTTTTCGTAAAGTTTGGAAGGGTTGGCATTGATACGAATCCATAGGTATTTGAAGGAGTTGTTGAATCCCTAGGTTAGTGAAGTGTTTCTTGTATGATGCTCCTAAGTTAAATATTTTTATGTGTGTAGGGCTGTCTTCTGTGCTCTTTAAATCATCAGTATCCAGTGTACCTGATCCTTGCTAGTACTCTTTTCCTCCCACTGTAATTCCAGCATCAGCCAGAGAGGTCGCAATGACAGTTGAATTGTGATGTAAATCAACTAGCAGGTCCTCTACAAAAAGCATACCACTAGGGGTTGTATTCTCACAAAATATGCTATTGTGACTGTACCTTAGGTTTAGGGGATCACAATATACAGGTAAATGCTTCCAGGGTATGAAATGTACATTTATATTAAAATGATAAATTAACTCGAACCTTCCTGCCTGTGTAAAAACGTATCTTGAACAACTGAGCATGCACAATCACCAGTGTGTGTATGTGACGTCCTATCAGAACAGTTCCGCCACTTTGTATTGTTTATCTATCGTCATTATGTGCATGTATTGCCTCTTCTCCAACACTGTAAAACCCTTACTTTTCCAGCCAATGTTGTATTTCAATGTTTACTTACTTCTCTCCAGCCCAGTTATTGTTCCTAATACCCATTTTCCCCTCCTTGGCAAATTTCAGGATCTCATTTTTTTCCACTAAAGTCAAGATCCCATATCATGATAAATCATTTCAGGAATCAGGATGATCTCAGTTAGAAATGTTAGAGTTCCACCTGCTTGACTGAATTTACATGCAGTGAATGAACAAGACAAAGTTCAGCTTAAGTGAAGATCATAATCAATTTGTAAATAAGGTTGTAGGCTAGAATTAAGGCTAACAGCATGCAAACTGGATCACAATCAGAGAAATGCAAATATAAAGAGAAGGCAAGAAAATTATAGAACTTGTTTGCAACAACATCAATACCTGTTCATAAATTTATAATGACATTCCAGTCTTAGGTTTACAATATACAATTGTATATTTGCATGCCTACATCAACAGACTTGAGGTCATTAAATATTGTAATAAATATGCACATCACTCAAAAGTATGCAACACCAATGCCGTAAAACACATTTGAAACATTTGAAAATTATCTGCTCCCTTACACTTTGCAGATAAGATCCCAGGCGTGCTTTCACCAAGGGAAGACGGGCAACCGGGTCTGGGAGTACAAATGTACAAATGAATAGTATTTTGCTGCTCTTGAAACTCACAGATCATGGACTCACATTTAGTTTGCATGGAGAGTAAGACAGGAGAATAATGCTGATGTTACGAGATGTCCTACAATATCCAATAATATGACGTGTAAAGCATGGTGCGGTATTAACAGAGATTTGTGGAACCTCCTATGCCATCAGTGACATGTGGCATATGTTATACATGTCAAGACCACTTTCTCATTCCACCTGCAATCAACTGTAAACACCTTCTTGGACATAATGCACACTCATCATAGTCTGGCAAACTGGTCAACCTCGGATACTGCAATCTAGGAGGAAATATATCAATGGGCCAATTCAGTCTCAGAGAGCATTGATATTTTTACCGACCAGCCCATACACAAACCTACAAAGACTAACAAAGTCCCTGCATAATTATTTCTATCCGCCTCAGTGGCCTCCAATACAAACACTGCTATCTTAATACCTATTTTAATGATATAAGGCTGCATCCCACAACCCATGTAAGTATGCGGGTTATCTGGAAGACCCCAATGTGTGATGTATTCTTTCTGTTGGAGGAAATAAATTACAGAGACTTGGATTTAAGAATTGTGTTACTTTCAGTTAGGCCAGAGCCGAGTACCAGTTATTGTTTATTTAGTAGAACAATTCTATATTGAACAAAGCGTTGGACATTGAGTAATAAAAATCCAAATTATTACTACAGTGATATTTATCTGATTGAGATGTGTCCATTAGCCACTCTAGTGTAAATAACTTATAATGAAGTGGGATGAAATTCAAGTAGAGCCAATAAACAGATCACATATTATCTGTTATCCCGATTTAATTATATACATCAGAAGAGAAATATGTGAAGCATTCATTAACAGATTGGCAAATGATCTCTATACATTCCCCAGGGCATTCAAAGTGATAACAAATAGTGTAGGCATGCTTTTACAGATGAATAATCAGCATTAAAGGGACACTATAAGCACCTAGACCACTTCATCTCATTGAAGTGCTCTGGGTGCAGTGTGCCAGTCCCCTTGACCCTGCAATGTAAAACATTGCAGTGCCAGGGAAATTCCACCTCTAATGGCTTTCTTCCAAACTGCCACTAAAGGCGCTTCCTGCATTTTCACGGAGTTTAACTCTGTAAAACGATGTTGGATGTCATTCGCTTTGCATGAGGATGCCCAGCATCTTCAAAACCCACATAGGAAAGCTTTGATATAATGATTTCCTATGTGGATGGTCTAAAGCACGGGTTGCACTCGCTGCACATGTGCATTCGTGTTCCCCATCACCATGATGTCATGTGAGTAGGAGATCGATCTGGCGCAGAGGGACATTGACGCTGGAAAGAGCTAAGGAAAAAAGGGTTTTTAACCAAGGTTTGTATTCCATGCTATAGTGCTCATTTGAATTATTATAGCTCACTATAAATAATGAGCAATTAAGTTCTCAAACATTGTTCATGTCAGCTTTAAAAGGCTAGAAATCACATTTAACCCCTTAAGGACCAAACTTCTGGAATAAAAGGGAATCATGACATGTCACACATGTCACGTGTCTTTAAGGGGTTAATTCAGAGTTGCACCAGGGGTTTTGGAGAAGCTTTATGTGTTGTCCCTCTTGCAGCAAGGGGTGTAAATAGAATGCCGAATGCCAATCTAGAGAGACACTGTCCAGTGTTCCTGTTCAGACATGTACTGAAAATACAAAACATATGGAATGCCAGGAAACGAGATCCCTGTCAAAGTACAAGCATGATGTCATGATTCTGTCACCACTTTTGTTGTTTCCCCTGAATTTAAGCAGACGCGTCCTTAATTTTCTAACCTTAACACAAGCTAAATCCTAAATCAGGATTGTCCTGACATCTTGGATAGCATTTGAAGTTATTGTTCCAACTCTTTCTGTCTGCCCACAATATGTATACACCATGTGGAGAATCATGAATAAATCCATCTTTTTCTGATGTAAATCTAGAACCTAAACCAAGCAGCCACTGTCTATGAATTTTCAGACTTTCCATGCATTAAACTATGTTAATGACAGGAAGATGTTTAATGTGTTACAGACTCTGTTCTCATTGTCGTATGTCTTTTCTCTCGCTCTCGCACATTGTTTCCTTTTCTTTTTTTTTCTTCTCTTTTCGTACTATGCCAATCATGTGTCCATGCAATACCGTCGAAACGGGCAAAGGGAGATTTTTGTAGTTAACCTATGAAGGACTATATGGATTCATGACTTTAATATCCTCTCCTTTCCTTTTCAGTCTGATGACTACGACTTAGATTTGAAAAGACTATGGCACCACTGGCTAATGTGTTATTATATGGGTAGTGTATAATAATCATATAACAGCATCTGTATTGTTAATCTGTTTGTACTATCGATACACTGTCTACAATGTGTATAGACAATTTTGGGCCTAAAATGTGGAATTCACTTTGGATTTCCTGATGATTCTTACTGTAGTAAATCATCTAATATTTAATAACCACATAGCATTGACTAATAAATGTATGGTTTACAATTTCCAAATAAATGTATTTTATTTAAACCAGTAAAGGTTCAATTTAAGTGTTTGTTACTCTAGTGTGCTTTGTTGTATATCTCTTCTCTAGAGAAATATATTACACGGCCACTAGAGGCCCTCACTTCCCTTTTATTTTGTTCTTTATCACACCACGCTTAGGTTGTTCTTTATTTTCATTCGAAACCTAAATTCCATCAATCTATTTTGTCTGTTGCTATTTTGTCCTGTCCACCTCTCAGTACCCATGCCAGTTCCAAACCTCACAGAGACCAATAAAACTTTAATAAACGCTCAAACAAAAATTAATTGACTTCCGTGTGCTGACTTGTGTTGTCACATTTTTCTGTCTTTTGTACATTTGATTGGTAAAATTTAAACACTACAAGTATGTACAATACTAATCTATCAGGATGTTCTCATTATAGTGGTCTCTTGTTGTTTGAGTATAATTATGCTATGCCATATAAAGAGTTTATTCATTGAGTTTGCACATTGTACACTGCCCCTCTATAATGAACTCAACATTATGATACTTTGCTCTGTGGCCTCAGCACACTCCACAGCGGACCTACTGGTGGTACAGCTGCACCTGGGTCCACAAGTTTAGGGGGAGCATCAGGTGGTCCACTAAATTACAATGGGGGAGACCAGTGGTGTATCCTGGTTTTGTGCTGCCCTAGGCAGGACAAAACTCAGGCACCCCCCCGCGCCACCTCCACCCGCGCAACCGCCACCCAACCTTCCCCCCTGCTCCGCCTTCTAAATACACACACACACATTCACTGACAGATACGCATTCACTAGCTAACAGAAACACACAGTCACTAACAGACACACACACTAAGACATTCACACTAACAGACATCCATACTAACATACATACACTAACATTAACATACACACTAACACTAACAGACACACACACTAACACTAACATACACACACTAACACTAACATACACACTAACAGACACAAACACTAACATACACACACACACTAACAGACACACTAACATACACACACTAACACACACACACTAACAGACACACTAACAGACATCCACACACACACACACACACACACACTAACATACATACACACACTAACACTAACATACATACACACACACACTAACATACACACTAACAGACTTCCACACACACACTAGTGTTTTTTTTTTGTTTTTTTATTTAACCCCCCCCAGCCTCCTTACCTTTGGTAATGCTGGGGGGGGTTCTTCCTCTCCCTGGGGTCCAGTGGCTGCAGCGCTGGGCGGGCGGCCGGCCGGCCGGCCGGCGAGGGAGCTCTTCCCCTGAGCGCTCTGCTCTGCTCAGCTCCCTCGCGCGCCGCCAGCAGAGTGAGGCTGGGAGCCGGAATATGACGTCATCTTCCGGCTCCCGGCCTCACTCTGCTGGCGGCGCGCGAGGGAGCTGAGCAGAGCGCTCAGGGGAAGAGCTCCCTCGCCAGCCGCCCGCCCGCCCAGCGCTGCAGCCACTGCCGCCCAGCGCCCAGAATGTCTGTTAGCCGCGTTTTTTGCCGCCCCCTGAAAAATGCCGCCCAAGGCAAATGCCTTGTTTGCCTCGCGGCTAACACGCCCCTGGGGGAGACAATGGCACTCTTGGCACCATAACCACTACAGCACATTGTAGCTGTTATGGTGCTCCCATAATCAGCTAAGTGGTCCTTGACATTGCATGCATTGCATTACTTTGTACATTTTACCTCCCCTCCCCCTTTTAAGCTATTTTAATGTAATACTATGAAAAGTTCAGAGTTTAGGCTTATAACGTTTGCTACTAATTTATCTGAAGTGTGGGATCCTTGAATTATTGGATCTTCTCTAACCCAATAGTTTTCTTTTTCTGTGGACACATCACTAATTCATCAAACCTCAGCAGTCCTGGATGTTTTACATCAATGTCAAATAAATATTTTTTTTTTTAGGCTACTAGCCCAATATATTGCTGTTCCCTTTTCTCCTCCCTCTTAAACCCTCCCCTTTTTATCTTGCTGCAATCTATACTATATAATTTCAAAATCTGTGTGCATACTAATTGGATTAAAATATCATTTTATAGATCTCTGGAACAACAAACCATGAGAGTTTTCCTCAAGTGACCATATGCGGTGCTTAGTGTTCAGTTTCAATTCCAGTGATCTAGTTTTAATCAGATTGTCATTGGTAATCTTTAAATATTGTATCCATGTAGAATACATATTATCTGTCAGAACACACTGTCATTATAATGGCCTGTTGCTGTTAAAGGGCAGTTATATAATATCACATATAGAACTACTACTACTGTCCACCATAAATTTATACACTCGGTTTCATAGTCTCATGTAAGGGAATCGTTGATGACAAGAATGTCCCTAGGGGCCTGAAGTTTCCTTCCACATTTCTCACCAAAGTACTTTCCTGTTTTCCAGCTTCCTCAGTTCTTATGTCGTATATGTTAGTCTTTCTGGATGTTCCTAATTCATGAGAATAGTTTTAGAATCTTTTTATCATATTTACCAGACCACACAACCATTTTTTGAAGATTTTGAAGCATTGTTGGACCATCCATTCCATCCAAAAACCATATAAACAGTTAGGGAGAATGATCTGATCTTCAGAAGTCCCAGAAGAACTGTCTCTATAGGTTTATGCTTTGTTTGTAACAGGCTAATCTTCTGAACAAACTTGCAATGAATCAAATAACTTGTATACGGTTTTACAAACATTAATGGATAATTGCCCTCTCTTCAAAGGATGCTGCATGTCATAGATTAACGCAGCATCCCTTGTACATCCTAGTACATTTCTTGCTACGTGCTTCTGAAACATATCATGGAAGATGAGAATTGCTGCTGATAATTATTTTTCATCCTCACTGTAGAATGTATTGGCTCAATAAAAAATTCTATTACACTTATGGTTGTCTTGGTAATTATACTAAGGATCAATTGAAAGGTACGGCTCTTTTATATATCAATGAACTATTTCCATAAATATTATGGAAAATTCTACAGAGCAGTTTTCAAGTAAGACAATTCTCTCCAGCTGACCACATCGTTTTATTCTTCCTAGGGCTATATTGTGCTCTATTTTTCTATGTTTCTTTAAGTTATGGATTACCACAACGTCTGCTTAGCTTCTTACAAAATAACAATTAGAAATGGGTTGTTGTTTTGAAAAAAATACTTAAACAGGGAAATCTCATATGACTTTTAAGATAGTGCAACCATAAATCATTGAACATAACTCCATACACAGCCTTTCAACATTAGTGAGTATAAAGCCCAAAGAACGAGGTTGAGCATGGCTGGTGGGGGGGATCAAAGATATTCCTTAAAGGACCACTATAGTGCCAGGAAAGCATACTCGTTTTCCTTGCACTATAGTGCCCTGAGGGTGTCCCCACCCTCAGGGTCCCCCTCCCGCCAGGCTCTGGGGAGAGGAAGGGGTTAAACTTACCTCTTTCTCCAGCGCCGGGCGGGGAGCTCTCCTCTCCTCCTCCTCTTCTGCTGAATGCGCATGCAAGGCAGGAGCCACGCGCTCATTCAGCCAGTCCATAGGAAAGCATTCTGAATCCTTTCCTATGGACGCTGGCGTCTTCTCACTGTGATTTCATTAAGCTGAAGTGGTCTGGGTGCCTATAGTGGTCCTTTAATGGCCCTGTTATTGGCTATGTTCAGCATTTCTCCACCCTGGCCAAAGGTAGGGGGTGGCGGGTGGGAACACATTTTATGGTTTTGTAAATTAAACAAAAAATGCTGAGAATGTCTATTGTCAAACTTTTAACATATAATCCAATGTATCAAATGCTTATGTTAATTTGTGTTTGTTCTGAAAATGCATTAATTAAAGAATTCAAATATAAAAAATGCTCAATATTAAATAGTCATTACTGCTATTACTGTTATTATGGAGTTTAGCCAACTTGAGAATTCTGGTACAGTAGCTGTTAGTATATCAGTTTTATACAACCGTTTCTGATTTCAGGCTACTACAGCAATACGTAAGTACTGTATTATGTAAATGTTTGAAGTATTAAATTGTGGATGTCAGGGGGCAGGATCAAGCAATATGTCTTTCAATACAACTTAATTCACAGAAATTTGTGAAATCCAAAAATGGATATTTCACTATTATCTCGTTTAATATTTGGCCAATTATTATGTTGGGAAATACCAATGTACTAAAAGTGCATTGATTCCTGTTTGTCCCTGATTTAAAGGGACACTATAGACACCAAAACATATTTAGCCTAATTGAGTGGTTTTGGTGTATAGAGCATGCCCCTGCAGCCCAACAGTTTAATTCACTGTCATTTAGGAGGTAAATTACAGCGATGGAACTACCCTGAACTACGTTAAGGGGACCCATCCGGTAGTCCGTGCACATAGGGCCACCCGATGATAATGAATGTTAAGAGGCCCAGTCAGCACTGTGTAATGTAGCCCCATGTAGCCAAGCGCAGCTAAGCGGAAAAAGGCCTTGACAGGGGTTAGGAGGCGGGCCTAGGAGGAAGTAAGCAAGGGAGTGGAGTTATGGGTAAGTGGGTTTGGTTATTTAAATGGGCAGCCATTTTAGTTAATTCATTTTAACTTCCTACCTGGTTAAGTTTGTCCCACCCACCCTCCCTGTTTTGTTATGTGTGGTTTTGTCCCGTTTTTTCACAGCGGCGGGACGGGGAGCTGAAGGAGAGGAAATAGGCTCCCCAGGATGAACGTAATGGAAGACAAACAAGTGGTGGTCATTGGTGGTTGATAGGTTTCGAGTCCTGTCGGTGGCTCAGAACCTGGTGGGGTAGGGGTATCCGGGTATACCCCTGCCGTGGTTAATGGATGGTTGGCACTTTACATCGATTGGAATAATGTTGATGTATGTTATATATATATGTTTATTTATATGGGGGTCATTGCCCTTTATATGTTAATGGAAGGAATAGGATGCGAGGGCGGAGTATGGGGGGCAATGACCCATGTTTACTTGTTAAGTTATTATTATGATTATTATTGTTATTATTATTATTTGCTAAATAAAGCTGTGGACATATTTCCCCATATCCTCTAGTATGTGCGTTATTGGGTTGGGTTATGGGGTGGTTGTCCTGGATTCCGACTGCCCAAAATGGCGACTATACACCTGTCATGTTGACAATGCTGACTGGGCCTCTGTGATATCAGTAGTGCTGACTGGGCCCCTTTTTAATGATGTCTGTGATGGGAGGAAGTGACAGCTGGTGTGCATATATCTCAGCATTCAAGCGCCAGCACTACGCACAAATACACCCCTGCATTCAAATGTCAACACCACATACATACAAGAATGACACATCCTTACATTCAAAGGCAAACACTACACATAAGTAAACCACTGCTTTCAAATGGCAACAGTACATAAAAACACAACACTACACACAAGTACACCCCTACATTCACACACACTACTCTATACAAAAACATGATTACATTCAAACACTGCTCAGTGCTAAACACAAGCCTGCAAGGATCTGCAAGTGGTAGATCCTCAGTGGTAAAGCATTGTGTTGTACAATAGATGGGAATCTACCTTTTTACCATCCTTGCGATAGGGTGGCCCAAAATAAATTCTTGCACCAGGGCCCTCTTTACTTTAGTTCCACCACTGCAGACTGGTCACATTTTGTGAAAAGAGAGATCTAATGTTTAAACTTCCTTTATTGCACAGTCTGTTTAATTTAGAATTTCCTTGCTCCTGCTCTGTTAATAGCCAGCTAAAGCCTGCAGGAGTCTCCTTTAATAAAATTTAATTAATAGGGCAGGAGTTAAAAAATTATAAACTTAACACATTGAGACCTTAGATCTCATTGAAAATAAAAAACAATTTTTCATGTAGGCTGTGAGTCACAGGGCTGGAATTTCACAGATCGTGGGGATGTCCAGCATGTTCCCCAACCCAGTCTTCAGGGACCACCAACAGTCCAGGTTTTGTCAATATCTCCATTGGAATAAAACACAAAAATACATAAATCCTGGACTGTCGGTGGTCCCTGAGGACTGGGTTGGGGAACATGGATTTAGAAGACCTACAGTCCATTAGCATCCAGGAAGTAACTCTAGTGGCTGTCTGATTGACAGTTCACGCAAACCTGTTACTATAATTTAACAAGTTCACAGAACCGTTTAGCGAAGCCTGCCCATCTGGAGCACAAAAATCTGTTGTCAGACTGACAAGTGAGTTTTGCGCTCCCTCTGCCTGCAGGTAGCGTGTGGCTCCATAAGGGAGCCGTATGCAGACTAAGCCAGCTAGAGAGCGCCTCTAAAGACGGAAATAAAAACAGGGTTTCAAATTCTCTTCTTGTATCTCAATGCTGACTTTCGGGTGTCAAGTACAGGGCTTTAAACAATGCTTACCAGGGAGCTAGGAGTTACCCGTTACAGGATAATGAAGTGTAGCTTTCTACTATTAATTCTATTTTTCAAAAAGGGATCCATTTAAAACTGTGTTTAGTGGTTTTATTATCTTTAGTTTCATAAATAAAACTGTTCTGTATTTATACATCTTTGAAAAATATAAAAATTCCCCAGGTTCACACCCTAGTAAAATGTGATGCCCACACCTATGACCAAAAGTCTAAAATGCCTACCGCTCCTCTATTACATGATCATCACATTTATACAGGTTCTTAGTACATCACTGCTATGAGTATAACACTCTGCTAGCACTGCTGTTGGACATGTCCAACATCAGGCATCTACAGTAAAGACACCAGTGAATTTTTTTGTAGACAGTAACACAAGAACATGTAATTGTGTAATATTACCATTGGATGGATTGCATTAACCATAACTTTCTGTTGTTGAATCATAGTATTTCTAGTTTTTTTTTCTTCTGGACCCTTTGTATATTACTGCATCAGTAGAGAATGCCCTGTTTCACTCACATACTACCATTTTGTATTCCCTTTTGTTATTCCTTTTTGTAATACTGATAAAAAAGTGTATGAAATGTGTATTACTTGACAACAACGGATTGCCCGTGCACTTTCTCCTGACTAATGGACATCTCTCTAGAATAACAATAGCATGCCTTCAAAATAACATAAACATCTTGACTCGTTAAGCTTCTTTACCTGTTTATTGCACTAAACACCATTCTTACATGATGAATTAAAGCTTTCATGGGCTATTGTTGCCTTTAACAAATAGAACATAAATAAAAACGTAAACATGTAGGAAGAGTATAATACATTTTAGTGCCTATTATTTGAGTCTATACTAAATCCACAAAGTAGGAGAACTTAGCTGATGTGACTGACTGCAGCCAGGACTAATCTAATGAGAAATCACATTTGAGAATACTCAGGCTGTGCTATTCTTGGTGTTTACCCATATTAGCAAAAAAAAAGAGGTGACGCCATGTTACAAAACACAGCCTTTTTATTGTAATCATACACATATGTAATTATATATGTTTAAAGATAGCAAGTTGTGTTGTTCCCAATGTGGTTCGGCCTTGTAGTGTGACACTTGCCGCAACATGTGCATGGCATTCAATTTTCCATCCTTTTAAAACTTTTTTTCTGGAAAGTTGATACTAATATAGACATATTTCTCTGTGTTATTACTCATTATATTTCATGAAGTTGCACCGATGTCATCAACCTTCATTGCACAGTACCTGATAATTCAGTTCTCTATCTCTTGCAGACATAGATTAATGCTAGAACCGTGATAGGTTTCTGCATAACAGTGCACAGGAATAAATCGTTAGCTGAAACGCCACCAAATTGGGAATAAAAACTGTTTCAAATCCATGATACCCTCACCATTCTGACAGTGACTGGATTTAAGTCGGTCAATCGGTAATAAAAAATAAAAAAATCTAATGTGGTAAATTTTCACTCATATTCTCTTCCATGTGTGTCAGCTGGAATATGATTCTGTGTTGTTTTTTTTTTTTATTTCCCCTGCTCCGTACATGACAGTGAACAAGGCTGCAAGGTTGCATTAACGAACGTTAGGTCTTTGAAGTACTTCCCAGCAGTTCCCAGAAAGAGACATTTAGCTGTTGTGTTTTCATGTAGGGAAATATAACAACTGAAAGATGAAGTTATATGTTGTAAAGCTATCTCTCAAGTAAATAAGCATTATACGTTCATTTATACTATTTAAATAAGCGCTATACTCAATAACAGAACGATTTAATAACAGTATGAGACTGTGTACCCTTTAATCAGCAGCCCCACTTATTATCTGAACTGGGGGCCTGCCAAAAGAAGGAACGATTTGCACTCAACAGGTAAACACTAGACTTTTAATTTTCAATGAAGGTTAAGTCTCCTGTTCATCACTGTTGAGGATCAGTCCTCATTCCGTTTGCCTTTCACACTAATGCAGCTATTCCTACACTCATACGTATGATCCATAAGGTCTGGAAAAACTCCCAGGAGTCAAATGTATTTACTGCTGTCTTCTGTATCATTAAGGATATTATATAGGACTCTAGGATCGTGTTCCATCCATAGAGAGTGTTGGCACCTTGGCCATGTTTTCCCAGATAGCTAAAAATTCCACATGCTCTTGGTATGTACATGAGTAGTGCTCGTCAGCAATATGAATAGCTATCAATTTCTAAAGGGAAAATCAGTTCCAAAGGGATTTCAACTAAGATTAAATTAATTTCTACATCTGAATTCTACATATTAGCTAAGGCCCACAATAATTTTTCAAAACCTACCATGGACATCATAGACCAAATGGTCTTTAACCAATCATATACACCTCATCAGGGGAGGATTATGCAAAAAAGGGCTTTAGCAGCACACACATAAAGTATGCACAATGCAATAACAAGATGCCTCACAATACCTGTTTTAGTCTTATTCATATCCTTAACTAAACTAGCCAGCATACAAGCCATAGAGGACTGCAGTTAAGATAGATTGTTTCTCCAGAATGCGTGAATAAAACCTACCAAATGCCTCCTTTTCTCTTTCTTAATAAACAATTTCTGTCTTGGTTATGACTGGGCTGAGACTTCCATCAGAACATTATGGTTTTTGAAATTTGTCAGAAAAACGGGCCTGCCCCGATGAAATCAGAATGGTTGGAATGCATGCCTTTGGTATCCCACTCTTTGCTAAATGCAAGTATTACAACCCATTAAAACTGACGTCTCAAACTCCAGACCCTAGATCAGGGATAGGCAACCACGGCACTCCAGATGTTGTGGACTACATCCCCCATAATGCTCTTATACCCATAATGCTGGCAAAGCCTCATGGGAGGTGTAGTCCAAAACATCTGGAGTGCCAAAGGTTGCCTATGCCTGCCCTAGATGCTGCTGAAGAACAACTCCCATGATTCCCTGGGCATCTATTGCATTCCGTTCATCTATTGCATTCTCTGGAACTTGTAGGCCATCAACGTCTACTGGACCAGAATTTGAGATCCCTACATCAGACCTTACCTATTTCATATCAACAAATTTCTGTGCTGTAATACTGGACTAAATCACAATTTCACCAAATATTTAGAAACATGTGGAAAAAAGTAACTTTTCATGGTAGGTTCTGTTTAACATCCCATGGCGGATTCTCTTTTATTACACTTTGCTAAACTTGCAGTATTTTTGTGAAGTCCATTTATTTTTTCTTTGCATTTTTTTTTGTGCACTTGGTATTTTTTTTAAACCTAAGGTGCTATAGCAATATTTCACTGTCCCTGCTTAACCTATTCAGGTGAGAATCCTACAGCAGAAAAGCACTGCGTGTCAGGGGAAATTAAAGGAAAATAAATAGTCTTATTTACATTTCAAGTAAGAGTTTGCATTTTTTGTGAATGCTCATCCTCCAGGGAGAGCCTGATTGGAAAGCAGAAGCCATCAAACCTACACGCACAATTGAACTGATGGATATAACACATTTTTGATGGAATATTTATTGAAACCATATTTTGCAGTCAGCTTCCTGGCAAATAGCCATGAGCATGTTTTCCATCTCTGACAGGGAGACCAATAAATAGCTTTCCTCAACCTAAAATCAATTTTGAACTGTGTTTACCGCATTTCTTAAGCAACTGCATGAATCAAAGTAAAGGATTTTATTCACTGAATGTATCGTGGTGACTTGACAGATTTGAAACATTTTGACTTAAATTTCTATTAGCAGATCCAAAATGGAACCTTACATGAAACATAGGCTTAGTACAATCTTACTGATAAATGACAACCAGAAGATTGTACTAAGCCTATGTTCAAGGCCAGCAGCTGATCACTTTCAGCCAGAGCTAAACTTTGCACGGCTAGGTTTAGCGCAATGCAAAGAGCTTCTAATACTCATAAAGGGGTTGACTGTTGCCCGTTGAACCCTAGGTAAGTTGTACATTGAGGGTGGGGGGCACTCTTGGCACCATAACCACTAAAGCAGGCAGTAGAGGTTATTGTGCTCGGAGTGTTTATTTAGCATCACCCAATGCTACCTGTTGGGAAAGGGTTGGACCTAGAGACCTGCCCATCAGTTGTTAGACTCCAGCGTTTACAGCTATTATTTTCTCTGTTAAGATTGGAATTGGAGTGCAGATGATTAGAATAATGTAAACATGCTCAGATTATTATAAAAAAGTTAGCATAGCATTTTCTAGTTAAGCATTTGTCTCTATGGATTCCATGCAAATCTGAATGTTTTTTACTGGCAGGATCCCTTCTCTGTTTCCATAGCAAAGCAGTCTTGGTTCATAGATAGAGGGATGCAATGTATCCTAAAAAGTACCAGTAACATGTTTACCAAGATTTATTATTTATATAGCATTTATATAGCACCAGGATATTTTACAGAACTTTACAACAGTTTACAAATAGCCATTGTTTCTACAAAGTAAGCAAAATTAATTTTTGTGCAATAAAATTGGCACTTTAACGAAAAGGTCTGTTTTAAGCATTTAAAGACTTACTATAAATCATAGAGGTGTAGGCCTAAAAACGGTGGTTTCTAACACAGTCCCCATGGCTTGAAATGGTCCAGGGTTTATCATTATACCTTCTGGAACAGAAAAAGGGAATTACAAAATCCAACACAAGAACTGGTCTAGGAAACATTGCTGTAACTTGTGAGATGTTGAGATGCCTTAAGGTTCTTTGTACTAAAACCTTTAACGTCTGCCTCACTTTTGTATATATAGACTCTGTAGAATATCATAGAGGACTGGAAAGGTTTCTCTTATTGAGAGAAATTCTACCATAGTCACATTTTAGTATATACCCCAGACTGCCTGTCAGAGGATTAAAGACAGTAATCTTTAAAGAATTTTCCACATTTATAGGCACTTAGAGATAATATTCTCCTTCACATTTCTAATTTCTTAGCTTTGGCTCATTTCCAGTAATAACAGATTAAGTGGCAGAGCACATCTTCAGAGTCTCTCTCTCTAGAAATGACATTATTGGTAAAGTAAAGAGTGCAAAGTGCTAGGAAATAACAAATAAAATAACAGTTCTTATAAAGTTACCATGGAGTAATGGGATATGTGTGTGTCACTGAAATGTAAAAACAAAGGAAAACAGAAGGAAAGAAGCAATTAATTCAGATGTATAACTTGGTTGCTTGTTACTAAAACTGAAATATACCAATGTGCAAAAACATCACAATATCCAGAGAAATATATACAAGGGACATTCAGTATATTCTATTTTTGAGGAACACCAGTTGGTATCCATAGTCTGTCTTTTTTTAATTTGTTCTGTATTCAGGGCCGGTGCAAAGAATTTTGGGTACATAGGCGAAGATGCATTTTTCCGCCCCCCCAAAAACATCTTCACCCATGTGCCTCTTAACCTCCCTTTTGTGTTTCTTATCCCGTCTTTTAAATATCTGACTCCCTTTAGTGTATTTTACCTCCTATTTTTGTCTTTGTGTCTCCTATCTCTCCTCTTTGTATGATTCTTACGTCCTCCCACATTTTGTGTCTTACTCCTCCCAGCCCCTTTGTGTGACTCCTTTTCTCCCAGCCCATTTGTGTCTTTTATTCTTCCCAGCTCCTTTGTGTGTGTCTCTTTCCTTCTCAAGCCCCGCTGTGTGTTTCTTTCACATCCAGCCCCTCTCCCCGTCCCTTAATGGTCCCCCCCTTCTCTGACCCTTACTGTTCCTTTCCCTTCCATCCTCCTTTCCCTGTCCCTTAGTGTTCCTCTTCCCTCCCCCATCTGTTCCCTGTCGCTTAGTGTTCCTCTCCCCCCCTCCCTCCTTTCCCTGTACCTTAGGGTATCTCTCCCCTCCTCTCCCTGTCCCTTGGTGCGCCACCCACCCCCACAGTGGTCCCCTCCCCTTCCTGGTGTGCCTCCTACCTTTCTTGTAGCGTGGCTGAGCGGAGCAAATCCCGGTACAGTGAGCTTTTCCTGTCAGTCCTGCTAGGTACAGGAAACAGAAGTTCCTGTACCACGGTACACTCCGCTTGGCCACGCTACAGTCAGGGGTGTAGAAACACTGACAGTCACACACACTCAATGACAAACACACAGACATCTCTGACAGCCAGACTCACTTATCTGACACACTCATTAATTGACAGACACTCACACGCACACTGACAGACACAAACACTGACAGACTCATTGAAAAACACACACTGACACACACACACAAACTCACAGACACTGACAGACACACGTACTCACATGCACATCACATGACACACACACTGACAGACACACTCACACACACACACACACTGACAGCACACACACTGACAGACACACACACTCACACACACACACTGACAGACACACTCACTCACTGACAGACACACACACTCACATCACACACACACACACACACACACACACACTGACAGACACACACACACTCACAGACACACTCACAGTAATTAATAATCTAAATTAAATTAACATTTCCCACCCAGCCTCCCTACCTGGAGAGCTGGCGTGGGTCTCTCATTGGTGGTCCAGTGGGGCTGCTGGGAGGCGTGCGGCTGAATTGGATTCCGAGGTGGCGAGGGAGCTCTGATCTCTCTGATCTGCTCCCTCGCAGGCTGCTTACTGATGCCGCGGGAGCCGGAATATGACGTCATCAGTAAACAGCCTGCGAGGGAGCACATCAGAGAGATCAGAGCTCCCTCGCCACCTCGCATCCAATTCAGCCGCACGCCGCGCCGGGGATCCAGGAGGTGACCTGGCAGGAGGGAGCACTTCCCTCCTGCCGGTCACTGGAATTTTGCGCCCCCAGAGCCGGTGCGCCCTAAGGCGGCCGCCTGTGCCGCCTTATGGACGCGCCGGCCCTGTCTGTATTTCTAATCCTTTTTCCTAAAGACTTCACGCAAATCATTGGCGATGTTACTGAATGAAGATTTGAATACAGGTACCGATATGTGAATATATTGAGCTACAGCGCCTTTCATCTCAACCAAGACATTGATTTTAAATTGGATATTAAAATTTTAATTATGGCAGTACTGTAACTGTACCATGCTGCAGGAGGTAAGGGATACATTATTTATCTGTAATAACATTCTTGCTGTCTTACTGAGAACGTCCTTGTCTTGAGAAAGTGCCCGTTCTGCTAATCTGCCGAGACCTGGCACTGGCTCTTTGTTGCCTTCCGTTTCTGCCCCCTTCTCTGGCGACACTTGAAGCTGCCAGCCCATTTCCGCCAAAAACACTCTGTTGTGTTAGATCCTTTTCCAGACAGTTGAAAGTAAGAGCCACTCCCAAATTACTCTTCATTACCCTAGAAGAGCCATCGGATGTTCCATCAAAACACCTACCCAGAGCTATCTCCTTAGCTGTTCTAGGATCTTGGTCGGTAACTGTGTAGATACCGTAGTTATGTCCAAGTGGGTCAAGAGGAGCCAGCATAGTGTACTCATTCGTATCGTTATTGACTGCCATTGGCAGATGGTTGATTAAGTATTCGTGCAGCATGCTGTTTATATTTTCTCTTCTGCAGCTTCCTTGGGGTACAATCTTTACTAGTGTTCGATCCACTCTGTCCTGGTCATACAACATGCCACTACATTTGAATTCTACACACGCTGTGGATAGGTTAGACTCCTCCTGGTCTCTAGTACTCCGTACATCTCGAATACCATATAGCTGGCCTGTTGTTTGTGGGTGGGTACCCCCCATGTTTCGGGATCTCACGATCAGCTCTTGAGGACCAACAATTTTAACTTTCATATAACAAGCACGGTACTCCATTGGTTTGGGCCACCAAGCTAAATAGTCAGCTGTCCAACCCATAGGGTCATCCTCATTGAAAGCCACAGTGTTAAAATCATACCTATCTCCTTCTACCCTATAAAACCTAAAATGAGCAGAATTGTATGGTGCCTCTTCACACTCACGAAGTTTGTCATAGGCATAGACAGGGCCATTGCTTTCTTCAGCGGCATTGGGGTTTGGCTTAGCTACATTAATGCTAAAAGCTGTCTTCTTGATTTTGGGATCATCATGATCTGTTCTTCTGTAGTTTAATTTGTTTAGGTAGGGCTGAGGAACACCAATTATGTTTGGGTTGAATTTAGGAGAAGATTCCACTGCTTCCAGTTCTTCTCCTCCTAAAGTGGCCGTTACAAATGCTGAATAGGCATCTGGGCTCTTGTCATCACAAAATGCTGGCAGACAGGCTCCATTAGAACCAGTTATCGCACTGTCAAAACGACCCCAGGCTCTTGGATTAGAAGAGAACCCTGACATTGGCTCCATATTAATCAGGTTCACGACAACACCTTCAACTTGTTCACTTGGCAAAAACCTTTCACTTCTGAAAACTCGGACCTTCACATAACATCTCCTGCTTTCAGGTACATCTAAATTAAACAGTCTTCTTTCTCTAATTTCCATATTGCCAACAAGAAAGGTTCTCTCCTCTCTTTTTCCACGTCGAACTGCTTGTCTCAAAAAGTCACCCTCTTCCTCCCAAAGCCCAGTTTCTGGATTCAAAGACCACAATTTCATTTTCTCAAGGTGTTCAGACATCTTTACTTGTGCAGAATCAAGATAGACTTTAACAGCTCCTGCATTTAGGCTTTCCTTGGCTTCTTCATCTGTAAAGTCCACAGAAAACATTCCATAGGAGCGCAGTGGCATAGTATCTCCTTCCTCATTGACAAAATTTAGGTCACTTTGTGCAGCAGTAGCTGTTGATATGTTTCGTGGGTCCAAAAATGTAACACTTGCCTTCACTTTACCACTATACTCTTCCCCATTTTGCCGATAGAAAGAATTTGGGGGGATTTCCAGCTCAGCTATAGGATCCTCATTTTCTACGTCTCCCAAAGATATTTGGTTTGTCTTCTTGGAGTCCAGTATCACTGGTTTCTTCTTTCTAAGGAGATGTACTTCATGAAAGACAGCACCCCCCTTTTTGTTAAATGGAAGTACTTTGGTGGTGTTCACAAACTTCTGAAGCCGGTCAACAAAAGTAAGGACAAGCCTTTCCGTTTCTGCAGGAACATGAATAGAGAAAGTCCCCTTATAACCAGTGATGCTAACTCTGGAATTTCCCATGTAGATATGCCCAAAACGCATTGGCTCCCCAGTATCAGCTGCAATTGCTCTCCCACGGACAATTATTCTACTCTCTGTACACTTTTGGCAACCACATTGTACAGCCACCTTAATAGGAAGTGTATAACCCTGACAAGTTATCACTTTGACCTCTGTTTTTGTGATTCCACAGCAATAGGGCACTGCGTCTTTACACCGTAATCCATTGTCCAGATCCCCAGGGCAACCACTGGCAGGGCACTTTCCCACATTATAGTATAAGGAATTTGTGGCATCTTGAAAGCAGTCATGAGGGAGTCGGATAAGATGTTCTTCGGGTTTTGGTTTGCAGGACAGAGCTTGTTCAGCTGCAGATAAATTATTAATATGAGAATATGTTAATGTGGTTGAACTGAAATAATGATTGCATACATGAATTAGAGAGTATAAATACAACACCCTTGAGTACCTTTACTTAGATGTTTTGCATCATAGTAGTAGCATCATAAGCAGTCTATTGATTTCCAACATCAAATCTGATTTAGCCAGGAGGACTCCAGACCAGCATTCAAAAATTTAGATAACGGTTTGACTACTCACTTGTGGGGGTGGGGGATTACTAGAGCACTTGTGGCACCATAACCACTATAGTAGCTGGATTACCCATAAGACATCATAGGCAAGCCTGGACCTCTGTCTCTGTCTTTGACAGGGATTACCTCGACCATGCAGCTCCTGACTACCTCAAGGTAGTCTGGTGGGGAACCGTTGGTCGGTACCTCAGGTGAAGATCACTTTAAGAGCTCCCTCTCAGTCCCGGCACTTCTCATCAGGACTAGCAGGGAGCTATTAAAGTGAGCTTCACCTGATAGAGGGGCCAAGTAATGGTCCCCATCCAAACTACAATGGATTTCCCTACCCAGTGTGGTCTGCACTGGACCACCAAGGATTACTTACCAATAGGTAAGTAGGAGGGGTGCAAATGGAAAAAAATGGGAAAAGATGTGTGTGGAAGTTTTCCACATCAAAAACAACTGACATAATGTTTGCAGTGTTCAAAAGATTTTAACTCATAACGAAACATAAGCTACTGAATGTAGATGCCTAATTAACTTGTCAATGCTCTGTAAACATTTAAAGGGATTCTATAGTATTAGCCCTCTGGTCTCCCCCTCCCTTGCAGACCCCCCCCTCTAGCACAGAACGGGTTTAATTCCAGCACCAATGTCTTTCAGGCCTGTTTGGGGCAACGTCTCTTCCCAATGTCATCTGAAGGGGGGGGCCTAATGTGCATGCGCGGTGAGTGCAAGGAAAGCTTTGTCTCTATGGGGATTTCACTGATGCTGGTTGTCCTCATGCAGAGTGTACATATAGTGCCTCTTTAATTGTTTAAAAATATTTGGGTATTTTGAACTATTGTATTGTGTCATTAATGATTTGATGTGACCCAAATAAAATAAAGAATTGAAAAGTTAAAAAAACTTTATCTACTCAATTATTATCAATATTGTACATTTACTCTACTATTGTACATTTACACGTTGTTCAGCATAGCTCTGCGCATTATTCCTGCTTACCAATCAGTGTAAGTGTGGCAGCCTGGGATTTCACAAATCCTGCCTCGTTCTTGGCCTTGCAGTAATACTCTCCCGCTTGGCTTATCTGCAGTTTGCGCAAGACCAGCTGGTTACTATTTTTGCGCATGTTTTGGTTCAGCAGAGTTCCATTGTGATACCTTTACAACAAAAAGTGACAGAAGAGAGTAATAAAAATTTTGAAAAACTTTTAATTCTCCATCCATTTGTAATACTGTTTCCATACCCAGAAATATGAGATGTAGACACATTAAAGCTATTATTGTGATAGTGATTGTAAATTTAATTCAGAGCATAAACTAATATAATATCACAGGCAGAGAATGTGAACCTCGGAAGGCACTTGGTTGAAAGAAGTTTGACAAAAGAGTAACTACGCCCCTCTCCCCTTACACCATAACCACAAAGCTACTTGTAGTGGTTTTGATGAAAGGATGCAAGGAGTCTCCCTTTGGCATATAAATTATTTCATTTTCATCATGAAAAATAAACATTGTGTGTAGATGGAGTTGTTAGCATGGTCAGATCCAGAGCCCAATTTCGGAAGGGACACTGTTAGATTATTTATTTGCAGGTCAACTAAAAAAAAAAAAAAAACAACAACACTTAAAGTAGAATGCACATTTCTGTCAGTTATTCTGTATACTGTAAGTTATTCACTTAACCCTGGATTGAATTTAAAACCAATTTATATATTAAAGGAATCCTCTGGGCACCATATCAACATCATCAGAATTAAATTGTTATGGTGCGAGAAGATCCCCGGGCAGTGACTTACCTCAAGGGATTAAACTTTTATTGAATGGTTTAACCCCAATGTGGTGCACAATCACTTTACACACAAACATCCTCCACTGTCCGAGGCTTGGATCAGGAAGCCTTGGACAGGGGCACCAAATTCAACACTTTGAGGTTAAACCATTTGTTAACAGTTTAATCCTTTGATTTAAGCCAGCGACCGGGGACTTCCTTGCACCATAACATGGATCAAAGCTGATTTAAAGACATTCTCCAGGTGAGCTATAGTCATATATTAGTAGTAGAAATTGACTAGGCCAAAGGTAGTGGTTATTCCAGACTTGAATATACCACCCTCCTAGTGGTCAGTCACACCTTTAAATGACACTCCAGTGGTGTCAAGGGGCATAACCCCAAAATGGAAGTATTAGAAAATGACTTTCCTGTTACTGGTCACTGAAACCAGAACCAGGACTGTCAGCTGGACAAAATATTAGTAGATAATAGATAATTAAATCAAAATTGCCATCAATATGTCGGAATATAGAGAGGGTTCATACGTAGATTCAAGTGATTAAAATAGCCTAAATGGCTCTTCTCCTGTCTAAAGGACTCTTAGACGTAAAGAATCTATTTGAGACTCAGGACTTTAATATAATCAACCATAGTATGTCCATGTCAACAGTAAAAGCGGTTGTGGAATGAGCCTTTAAATTAACTCCTGTAATCTAGATGGAAAAGACAATCAGTCAAGGAGGAACTTTGAATATTGGCTGTATATAAAGTAACACTTGTAGCAAAGCCCGCTGTATCAAAAAAGCTACAATAAGAGTGTAGTTAAGCAATCAGCAATTAAGGATAACAGCATTTAGCTGGATACCAAGTAACATATAATAAAAGGAAAAAAGTCTACATGAAAATTCGTAGATTAATCACAAAATATGTCATAAATGATAAATCTTAAGTTAGTGGTTTCCTAAATCGCTATGGGGTACAAAGAGTATCTGTTGCCCCCTCAAATACATACAGAGCCAGTCCAGATTCCTCAATCAAATAGATAATTCCAATCTAGATAGCATATCAGGAGTGACAGGAGGAAAAGGTGAAAAATTAGGAAATAATAGTGCTAATGTGTAGAACCATGCTTAGAGTGCTGGTTACCTACACATCGTGAAATAGTGCCCTAGAAGTGAAAATAAAAAGTGAGTGAAAGTGAAGGAGAAAAACCTCCTTCAACCCGACGCGCGTTTCGGTGCTGTGATGCACCTTCGTCAGGGGCTGAATTCGTTATGGACCCTAGACCTTGTTTAAATACCCCTGGTATTGTAACTGTTGAGAGGATTCCACCAATCAGGGTTCCTGTGTGGACCGTCAGTTGGCGCCAAAATGACGTCAGAATATGCTAATTCGCTGTTTAAATAAAGAAAAAAAAAAAAAGGAAGAAAACTCCAATCAGGGTTAAGTCCACCTCTACATTGTGTGGTTTATATTTAACCCTGTATGTACTCATTGGATGGAGTGACTTGCTTCATAGAATAGGGAAAGGACGAAGGTGAATATATCTGTGTAAATTTTATAATCAGAGACGAATGATTCGTCAAGAAATTTATATCATGTAAAATCAGTGTATTGCTATCACAAGGCATTGTTTGAGAAGTAGACGGTTCATCATGGGTTATCTGGACGCCTGTGGGATCATGAGAATGGGTAGAGAGGCTTTGAGCAAAAAACCTCTAAAAAGTGAAAATAAGGGATTTTAACCCTCGCTCAGCCATGGGGACCTAATACCTATCCCAGGATATCATAAGGATTATATAAATATGGGCGGTCAGGTTAACTGTACTTCCTATTAGGGTAATGATCATTTCATTATCAAGCCTCATTCTCGATTTACGGGCGGAATTAACCCCCGCTATACTGTTCTTAGCAGTCATGTGAAAATAGTAGTAGCTGAGCTTATACCCAAAATTCCCATGTGCGGGTATTATCAATGGCTTGATGTTCGTAAATAAATTGCCAGATACTCATATACCAGTGTGTCTACATAAATACTAGGTGATAAATGCCTCTGATATACATAATCAAATATTGAGGCTTTTTATAATGCAGATAAATTCGTCAGTTCTTATTCTTACTAAATGGAGATTAGTATTTCGGTAATCGCAATTTGTCCAGCCATTCCCATTGGCAGTATCAATTCAATTTGTCAATTTAGATGGCTGGTACGTTGTGCTAGTCCATATATCCAAATAACGTGTATAGTATTATAAATAGGAGATGGAGGGAAAAGTAGCATACGATATATTAAATTTTAAGTAATTTATATAACTTTTAATGGATCATGTGTCATCATGGGATCAGAGTGATCGGTCATGTGTAAATCTTACTGGACATAATTTACTCAAATGAGTGAGTTATATAGTATAATTAAAGTGTATCCAGAAGATACCCACTAGACAGGCTATAATAATGAGGGCTGTATACCTTCTTTGAGCCACTAGGGGTCAGTCACAGACATACCAGGGGTAAATTTCCATATTGAATGTATCTAAGTAGTATTTACTCTTTTGATGGATTAATTTCCAATTATTAAATAGTAAATTAATGAAGTGTTGCTAGGGAAGAACCGGTATTTAATCAGGGATAAAGGGAGTGTATGAGAATCCTTCGTTAAGGCCCAAGGGGGATAAAGTTTTTAATTTAAATATCCAGAAGCTCTCTCGCTGTAAGAGTCTTTTGTCCAGATCTCCCTTCCTTGGTCCCAACTTTATTTTTTCTACTCCATTAAAGCGTAAGCCCTGTGCAGAGCCGGCATGTTTAATTTTCAAATGTCTTGATATAGATGTATCTATCTGTCTAGATGGATTCACAGAGTTTATGTGTTCAAGGATGCGGGTTTTAAACTGTCTGAAAGTCTTCCCCACGTATTTCAAATTGCAACTGCAAGTAATGAGGTATATTAGGCCCTCGGTTTTGCAGTTAAAGAAGGTTTTAGTTGTGTGTATCTCAGTATTATCCGAGTTAGAGAATGATTTCGATTGTTTCCGGATAAGTTTACAGGCCTTACACTTGCCGCACTGAAAGGTGCCGGCAGCAGGCGATTTAAGCCAGGTGTTAGTAGGTTTTGGGAGAGATAAATGGCTTGGAACCAAAATATCTTTTAGGTTCTGACCTCTCCTTGCTGTAATCGATACGTGGGGTGTCAGCACATCTTTAAGATGTGTATCTTGGTACAGTAGTGGCCAGAATCTCTCTAGTGTTTTTTTTTTTTCATACCGTCCCAACCCGAATCAAAGGTTCCAATACATCTTATTATTTCCTGATTTTTGTTTTGGGGGGGGGACTTTTCGGACAGAAGGTTGGTCCTTTCAGTAGCTAGTGCCCTGTGATAAGCTCTTTTTAGACACTTGTTTGGATATCCCTTGGCTTTAAAAAGGGATCTCAGGGTCTGTGCTTTTATTTTAAAATCTTCTTGGGAGGAACAATTCCTCCTTAGTCTGAGATATTGGCCTGTCGGTATCCCACTTTTTAAAGCAGGGGGTGATGACTCTCCCAGTTCAGAAAGTTATTGGTTGCAGTTGGTTTTTTGAAAAGCGTGGTGGTGAAATCGTTGTTATGAGAAATTTCGAGAGTTAGGTCCAAAAAATTCAGTCTTTTATCACCTATATCGAAAGTGAATTTAAGGTTAATCTCATTCACATTGAGTACTTCCACGAATTCATGGAATAGATCAATCGGACCTGTCCACACTATCAAAATGTCATCGATATAGCGTTTCCATAGGTTTATGTGTACGCTAAATTTATCGAGACTAGGGTTGAAGACAATGTTACTTTCCCACCACCCCAGGTGAAGGTTGGCATAGGATGGTGCACAAGTCGTACCCATCGCTGTGCCCTTCACCTGGTGATAGTAGTTGCCTTTAAAGAGGAAGTAATTATGAGTCAATATAAACCTCAACAGTCTGAGGACAAACTCATTGTGTTCATTGCGGGTAGGGTCTCTCATATACAGAAACGTTCTAACGTGTCTGATACCAACATCATGGGGAATAGAACTATACAGACCCTCAACATCTAGGCTACAAAGGCTTGCTTTGGCCGGAATTTTCATATCTTTGAGGATGCTGAGGGTCTGCTTAGTGTCTCTCAAATGAGAAGGAAGAGACTTAACTAGATCACGAAGGATGTGTTCAATATACACACTACAATTCTGCGTCAGATTATTATTGCCTGAAACGATAGGTCTCCCTGACAATGTTTTGTGCTGTTTATGAATTTTTGGTAAAGCATAAAAAGTAGCTATCACTGGTTTTTTATTGAACATAAATTTAAATTCATCCTTAGAAATGAGATTGGACTGAAGTGCTTCCTCTAGTATTCCTTTTAATTCATTTAGATATTTAGCTGTGGGGTCTGAGCTCAGAATCATATATGTGTCTTTGTCGTCTAGGATTCTGCTGACCATTTCAATATAAGCGGTTTTATTCATAACGACTATGTTGCCCCCTTTGTCTGAAGCCTTTATGATAATTGAGTCATTCTGTCTTAGTGTATTGAGAGCTTTTCTTTCAGCTTGACTCAAATTATCAAAATGGTCAGAGGAATAAAAATCATCACTCATACCCTCAATTTCTTTGCATGTCAGTTCAACAAAGAGGTCGATGTATTTAAACTCCGAAATATATGGTGTGAATTTACTTCTAAGTTTCAGATTCGTGAAGGGTGCTTGCTTCTTCGTAGGGAGGTCATTGCTGTTGAGGAGATCAACTAAATTGTCAAGAAGATCCATATCCTTAACCTCCAACCCCAGTCTTAATGCCTTTTTAGATTTTTGAATCTCATGAAACTTATGTAACGCCAACTTGCGTGCGAAAAGATGGATGTCCTTTGTCCACACAAACTTATCGAACTTGGGTGTAGTGACAAAGGCCAGCCCTCTTCCAAGCACCTGGGACTCAAGGGGAGTGAGTTGATGAGACGACAAATTAATGATCTGGCTACTTTGTATTAATAGGCTTTTCTCCTTTTGTAGACAGTTTAAAACCCGCATCCTTGAACACATAAACTCTGTGAATCCATCTAGACAGATAGATACATCTATATCAAGACATTTGAAAATTAAACATGCCGGCTCTGCACAGGGCTTACGCTTTAATGGAGTAGAAAAAATAAAGTTGGGACCAAGGAAGGGAGATCTGGACAAAAGACTCTTACAGCGAGAGAGCGTCTGGATATTTAAATTAAAAACTTTATCCCCCTTGGGCCTTAACGAAGGATTCTCATACACTCCCTTTATCCCTGATTAAATACCGGTTCTTCCCTAGCAACACTTCATTAATTTACTATTTAATAATTGGAAATTAATCCATCAAAAGAGTAAATACTACTTAGATACATTCAATATGGAAATTTACCCCTGGTATGTCTGTGACTGACCCCTAGTGGCTCAAAGAAGGTATACAGCCCTCATTATTATAGCCTGTCTAGTGGGTATCTTCTGGATACACTTTAATTATACTATATAACTCACTCATTTGAGTAAATTATGTCCAGTAAGATTTACACATGACCGATCACTCTGATCCCATGATGACACATGATCCATTAAAAGTTATATAAATTACTTAAAATTTAATATATCGTATGCTACTTTTCCCTCCATCTCCTATTTATAATACTATACACGTTATTTGGATATATGGACTAGCACAACGTACCAGCCATCTAAATTGACAAATTGAATTGATACTGCCAATGGGAATGGCTGGACAAATTTCGATTACCGAAATACTAATCTCCATTTAGTAAGAATAAGAACTGACGAATTTATCTGCATTATAAAAAGCCTCAATATTTGATTATGTATATCAGAGGCATTTATCACCTAGTATTTATGTAGACACACTGGTATATGAGTATCTGGCAATTTATTTACGAACATCAAGCCATTGATAATACCCGCACATGGGAATTTTGGGTATAAGCTCAGCTACTACTATTTTCACATGACTGCTAAGAACAGTATAGCGGGGGTTAATTCCGCCCGTAAATCGAGAATGAGGCTTGATAATGAAATGATCATTACCCTAATAGGAAGTACAGTTAACCTGACCGCCCATATTTATATAATCCTTATGATATCCTGGGATAGGTATTAGGTCCCCATGGCTGAGCGAGGGTTAAAATCCCTTATTTTCACTTTTTAGAGGTTTTTCGCTCAAAGCCTCTCTACCCATTCTCATGATCCCACAGGCGTCCAGATAACCCATGATGAACCGTCTACTTCTCAAACAATGCCTTGTGATAGCAATACACTGATTTTACATGATATAAATTTCTTGACGAATCATTCGTCTCTGATTATAAAATTTACACAGATATATTCACCTTCGTCCTTTCCCTATTCTATGAAGCAAGTCACTCCATCCAATGAGTACATACAGGGTTAAATATAAACCACACAATGTAGAGGTGGACTTAACCCTGATTGGAGCCTTTTTTTTTTTTTCTTTATTTAAACAGCGAATTAGCATATTCTGACGTCATTTTGGCGCCAACTGACGGTCCACATAGGAACCCTGATTGGTGGAATCCTCTCAACAGTTACAATACCAGGGGTATTTAAACAAGGTCTAGGGTCCATAACGAATTCAGCCCCTGACGAAGGTGCATCACAGCACCGAAACGCGCGTCGGGTTGAAGGAGGTTTTTCTCCTTCACTTTCACTCACTTTTTATTTTCACTTCTAGGGCACTATTTCACGATGTGTAGGTAACCAGCACTCTAAGCATGGTTCTACACATTAGCACTATTATTTCCTAATTTTTCACCTTTTCCTCCTGTCACTCCTGATATGCTATCTAGATTGGAATTATCTATTTGATTGAGGAATCTGGACTGGCTCTGTATGTATTTGAGGGGGCAACAGATACTCTTTGTACCCCATAGCGATTTAGGAAACCACTAACTTAAGATTTATCATTTATGACATATTTTGTGATTAATCTACGAATTTTCATGTAGACTTTTTTCCTTTTATTATATGTTACTTGGTATCCAGCTAAATGCTGTTATCCTTAATTGCTGATTGCTTAACTACACTCTTATTGTAGCTTTTTTGATACAGCGGGCTTTGCTACAAGTGTTACTTTATATACAGCCAATATTCAAAGTTCCTCCTTGACTGATTGTCTTTTCCATCTAGATTACAGGAGTTAATTTAAAGGCTCATTCCACAACCGCTTTTACTGTTGACATGGACATACTATGGTTGATTATATTAAAGTCCTGAGTCTCAAATAGATTCTTTACGTCTAAGAGTCCTTTAGACAGGAGAAGAGCCATTTAGGCTATTTTAATCACTTGAATCTACGTATGAACCCTCTCTATATTCCGACATATTGATGGCAATTTTGATTTAATTATCTATTATCTACTAATATTTTGTCCAGCTGACAGTCCTGGTTCTGGTTTCAGTGACCAGTAACAGGAAAGTCATTTTCTAGTATAGTCATATATTAGCCCTAATTTTGCAATTCAGATTTATGTTTTCTAATGTTTGTAGTTTAGAGAATACTCTTATTTTGACATGGCTCAGAAATGTAATGTAATGCTAGTGTGTAAATGCAGTGAAGTAATAGGTTGGGATCAATGTATGCAGGTGTGTGTTTATGCATTATGTTTGTCTATACTGATTATTCCCTACTAGTGCACTTCACCCATCTGCCTCTTTGTATCTCTTTCCACCCCCTCTATTCATTTGTACATGCCAACTGTGATCTTTTTCACATATTCCTCTCTTTCTGTCACTTATGTCTCTCTACCCATATCCTCTCATCCGACCTCGTGTCCATCTTTCCATATCCTGTAATTGTGTCCCTCTGCCCATTTTCCAATCCAGTGTCCCTCTGTTCATATCTCCTCATCCCCCTTATGTCCCTCTGCCCATATCCTCCACTTATGACCCTCTACTCATATCTGTAATTTGTGTCTTTCTGCCCATGTACCCTAATTGTGTTCCTCTGCCCCGTCAACATTGTATGCCCCTTGGCCCATATTTACCCATTTGAGTACTTCTCTTCCTGTCCCCACCTTATGTCCCTCTGCCCTTATCCTCCCTTATGTCCATCGTCTCATGTTCCCCATTTGTGCCTTTCTACCCATGCCATGCCATGCCATGCCATATTTTTCTAGATATTATTTTTATTCCATCCAAGGGTGGACCTGGCAACATATGATAAAACTATATCAGCACAGAGAAAATAAGGCTAACGTGTACTTGACATGTTTAAAATATTGTTTGTTGGCCCAAAGTTTTGATATCCAGGGTTTCCAGTGATGATGCCTCCAAGACAGTAGTTAGTTTCTGTGGTGTTACCATGACTCACCAGAGATACTGTTCAATGGCTGGCTCCCCTTTAGCTTCACAACAGAATGTCACACTTTGCCCCACTCTCCTAACTTTGCTCGTGGGATTCTCCAACATGTAAGGCTTTCCTATAAAGACATTATGATAAACAAAAAAGTATATTGAAGCAAGTTTATACTAACAGAGTGATATTAAATAAGATTTGTTAGTAATAGAAAACATGTTCGGGCTCTGTTAATGATAGTATTGAAAGTATTTATTTTACAAATAAAAATGTGCATGGGCAAATGATGAATCTACCAACTTTGGCTGCCTGTGCCACAGACAAGGTCCCTGTTCAACATGACCAATAGATTATAAAAATAAAGATAAGCCTCAGTATCGTTTTTTTAAATGACAGTATTAGAACAGTACAAAGCCCACTGAAAAAATGTACTAATGCTAATACTAATCTAGATACTTTCTTTCAAAAAGGATCAAATATTTGACACAAACATAGAGAAAACTATCAGGAGTAGGCAACCTTCGGCACTCCAGACGTTGTGGACTACATCTCACATTATGCTCTTACAGCCATAATACTGGCAAAGCAAAATGTAGTCCACAACATCTGGAGTGCCGAAGGTTGCCTACCCCTGAGCTAGATAAATAATAGATATTATTAATAAGAATGAATACCTAAGGTTTGTGGTGAGCAAAAATATGAGGTCACTGAATAGATTGCATGACAGGTTCCCTATGTCACCAAAATGGTTTCTGAGCATATGTATGGAATTACCTATCTTTCTATCATTGCTAAGCTAAATTACTTTAGATAGAGGAGCTATATAAGAATTGTTAAATACATGTATCACACATTTTTATGACATTCTTTGACTCCATTATAATATGAGTTTTCCAGTAATTTTACCTTTTCTCTTAAAAGAGACTTGAATGGATGATGTACCGTTACTCTGAGGAACTTTTACATGGACGACCGCATACTTTTCTAATTTTAACTGCAATACATTGTAAGGACAGACTTTTGACACTTGGAACTGTCCGTGGGCATCTGATACTGCTTCAAATTTAGGTTTCTTCCCCATGACGTAGACGTTGACTCCGGCAGCAGGTGCGCCATCAGGAAGGGTGACGGTGCCATATAGAATGTGATTCTTGCACTCACAAACATTGCAGTCTGCACTCACTTGGCCTACAGAACAGCTGATATCGCAGGCTGAAGAGAGGAGATACAAAATGTCAACTGTAGATAAACTGTACCATATGGCATTCAATGATATATCTTTACAATATCCCCATGAACTTTTTGTCTGTTGTGTAAACATCATTAAACTGTTTGCTTCATCACAAAGGCCTAGGATCTAATACACGCGAAACATCCTTTACTGCCTTTCCTTTTAAAATTAATTTGCACTGAAAATACGAATGAGGCTGAGAGGGATGTTATTTCTCAAGCAATCAGGTACTTACCTATTCACCTGTACCCACGAAGGTTTAAAAGCAAATACACTAGATTTAAGATACTTGCTTTAAGAAATGTAATACTACATTACAGGAACTAGTAGACTTGTGCATATCGAAAAATTCAGTGTTTCTGACTAGTTGGATTTTTCCAATGTGGCCTTTTAATTTGGACACATTTTGTAAATACTATGTTATATTTTGCAGTACACTGATAGGAGCATTTTTACATCATTTAGTTCACAGACCAAGTGAGAAGAAGTAACCAACAGAGTTAAAAAAAAGACAGAACCTTGGAATCAATAGACCTCAATGCAAGCTGTAATGAAAAATGTATCTCGGTTCCTTAAATTAACATTGTCATCATTTTTTTATTTTTTTTTTACTATCTTAGTATAATCTTTATGCTACAACATATCAATTTCTTAGTCTTTTTTTTTTTTTACTAAATGTATATTGAGATTTCTGAAGAAACCAGCTCCCTCCTTTTCACTCTCACTCTCACTTAAAGTCATGTTGATGCACCATCAGAGGGATGAGCGATAATCTGACCCAATGCTTAATGCTCATTAGCACAAATATATTAAGATTTGAAAAAAAAATGACAACAGTGTTCCTTTAACTCTTGGCATCTTGTGTCCAATAAATTGTTATTTTAGTGTTTCTGCATACTATTTTAATTGCCCACCTATGTAATTCAGTAATGTCTGAGGTCATTCTTCCTGAACAATTCTTAGGATCTGAACAGCTAGGTTATGATACTGGTTGCTAAAAGGACTATATCAAGTGTCATAATTCACCATCATGCTACTCTGTGCTTTGATACTGCTAGGCAGGTGAAAAAAAAATGAAACAAATTGGAAATTCAAAGAAGCTTTTTAAACCTCAAACTTTCCCTTTCATTTTCTGATCTTCTATTTCAATATGTGCCAATATTTGTGTATAGTGTGGCAGACATTGGCGGATCCAGAGCCTGATCTCGGAAGGGGCACTTGTAGATTATTTAAAGAAATAATCCAGATACAATAACCACTACAGCTCAGTGTAGTGGTTATGGTGTCAATAGTGCCAGGCCCCCTCCCAGAGTAAGTAGTGAAACCGTTTAAGAACAGTTTGACAACTTACCTGAGGTCTGCTGGGAAATGGGGCTGCAGTAGGGCATAGGAGCAGTGGTGTGTGTGAGTGGTGCAATGTGTAAGGGGTGCAGTGTGTTTGTGAGGGGGGCAGTGTGTGAGCAGTGTGTGTGTGTGTGTGTGTGTGTGAAGGTTGCAGTGTGTGAGTGAGGGATGCAGTATATGTCAGGGGTGCCGTGTGTGTGTGTTAGGGGGGCAGTGTGTGTGTGGGTCAGTATTTGTGTGTGACATTTGCAGTGTGTGTGTGTGTGTGTGTGAGGATTGCAGTGTATGTGGGGCAGTGTGTGTGTGTATGGGGCAGTGTGTGTGTATGGGGGTAGTGTATGTGTGTGTGGGGAGGGGGGGGGAGCAATGTGTGTGTGTGATTATAAAAAAAAATCCCCCTACCCTTCTTATCACACACATTGCCCCCCACACACATACACTTCCCACATACATACATAATTTTTTTTTTTTAAAACAACACATAAAAAAGCCCCCAAACCCTTCTTATATGTTTTTTTTATTTATTTAATTTAATTTAAATAAAATTTGTTATGTCCCCCCCTCCCTTCTTACCTTTACTGGGAGGAGGGGGGACATTTCTTAGTCCCTGGTGGTCCGGTGGGGATTCCCTGGTGGTCCCAGTGGTAGGAGTGAACTCTAGCCCGCGCTCCAGGGCTAGAGTTCACTCTCGCGAGATTTAATGCGTTGCCGTGGTAACTGCCGCAACCAGTGGTGTATCCTGGTTTTGTGCCTTACATAAAAAAGTTATCAGCAAGTGTGCCAAGCCTTTGAAGTGTCTCTGTTTGAGCTAACATTCTCTTTATATACTACAATTCACCATGACATCACAAGAATACTAGACGTTCTTCCGGGTGGAAAAGCTGAAGCGTTCTCCGATGAAAGCTGTACTGCTTATAGAATTACCAGGCAAAAACTGTAAATATAACTGAACCATCATCTCAATCTCTCAACATTACTTCCATATTGAGATAAAGAGAATTGTAAAACAACAGGTGCATATCTACAGATTAAACTAAACCCATCTACCATTAAAGGGACACTATAGTCACCAGTGCAACTACATGTATTCCTGACCCTATAGTGTTAACACCACCATCTAGCCACCATGGGCCCCTCATGCCTCCATAAATATAGTAAAAATCTTACTGTATTCAAGCCAGAAGCTGTAACTCTGCATGCGGTTTGTCTAAAAAAACACAAAACAGTCTGCTGACATCATCAGAAGTGGTGGCCTGATCCAATCAAAGTGCTTCCCCATAGGATTGGATGAGACTGACAAGGAGGCAGATCAGGGGCAGAGCCAGCATGATTCAAAGCCCTGGCCAATCAGCATCTCCTCATAGAGATGAATTGAATCAATGAATCTCTATGAGGAAAGTTCAGTATCTGCATGCAGTGGGAGGAGATACTGAATCACAGGATGCTGTGCACAGTGCTGCTCTGTGCTCTGCTGACAGCAGATCTGAGTGGATGGAGGCATGGTTGTAGGAACCGGGGGGGATGGAGGGGACGCATCCCCCCCAGCAAATCATGCGGGGCAGACTGGGAAGGGGAGCACCTCCCCCCAGGGCCGGCGCTACCTGTTAGGCGGACTAGGCAGCCGCCAGGAACGCCGTCCCCCCTCATGCAGCAGCTGTGCGAGCTCTCAGCAGAGAGCCTCAGGCGGCTGCAGCTTTGGCCGGGCTGGTGCGTCCATGAGGGCACACCGCCCGGGCGCAGCATGAGGAGAGGGGCTGACAGGAGGGAAGCGATCAACGCTCCCTCCTGTCACTCCCTCACTGTAGCATGGCCGAGCCCTGTATGGTCTGTGCGTACAGGGAGCATCTGTCTCCCGTACCCGGCTGGACTAACAGGAAGTGCGCACTGAGTGTGCACTTCCTTGTAGTCCGAGCCCCTGTACCGGACCATATAGGGCTCCGCCACGCTTACAACAGAGGTAGGGGAGGGGGGAGAAAGAAATTGATCGGGGAGAAATGACAGGGGAGAAATTGATGGGGATTGGGAGAAATAAATTGACGGGGGGAGAAATAAATGACAGGGAGGGGAGAAAGAAAATTGACAGGGGAATAAATTGACTGGGGAGAAATAAATTGACAGGGGGAAATAAATTGATGGGGAATAAATTGACATTGGGGAGAAAGAAATTGACAGGGAGGGAAAGAAACTGGGAAAGAAATTGACGGGGAAGAAATTGACAGGGGGGGGGAGAAATAAATTGATGGGGGGAGAAATAAATTGACAGGGAGGGGGAGAAATAAATTGACGGGGGGGCGGGGCCGGGCGGCCATGCCAGCAGGCTGCATATCACACGGGCTCCTGAGCAAACAAAGGAAAAAAGGCAATATATCCACTTTACCCGACTTATACGGACCCGGGGGTCCATGACATGAAGCCCTGAAGTGTCCCAGTGTAGCTGGAGCGCCCGCCGCAGGGTGGCTCTAGGTCCTGGTGAGAGACTCTGGCGCTCGGGGATTGAGGCCTACCCGGGAGGGGAGCGGGGTGGACGGCCGCTGCCTCGCTCTCCACTCCGACTGCAGTAAATCACCATCTACTTGGTACCTTCCTGGTCCTGCTTCCCCCCCCATGGGCCGGGGGGGTCATCCCGGTCCCCACCAGGCGGGCTAATGCCTAAACGTCTCACCTGAATGGTCTGAAGCCGGAGTGAGGATCCCACGCGGTCTCACCAAAATGGCTGACGGAGGCACAGCAACTGCATCGACAGAAGGTGATCACTCTGTGCTCACAACCTGCTACCACCGGGGGTCCCTGAGGGCTCTCATGCCCCCACGTAACAGCCCTGGAACATACAAGCTGACAAATGAGAACCACCACAGCCAGCATTTCCTCCACATGCCCATCTCAAAGCGGCAACCCCAGAAGGGCACTCTGCAAGCAAGCTCCACTAACGACCAGGGCTGGAAGAACAAACAGAACACCCAGCTTTACCCACTGACCGCATGGTGCTATAGCCCTCGACAATACATCAAGGCTCGCAAGACATGGCAAACCTACCCAACAACCGGGACATTAGGAACAAGTGGAATTCATGGGGTAATATCAAGGGACTCACCCCACACCTGGGCATGGAACACAACCAGATTACCTCAGGCTTTGCGCTGGGCTGGAGCTGACGGTGACCCCAGCCGTTCATAATAAGAAGCACAATATATAGTATGACATGAATAGCTATACCAGATATCACTGTAGTTGCAGTCATTGAATAACGTGCATATCCTCTGCATATGACCCTGTATATAGTTCAGCTTTACTTGAGCTTTATATGTATAGAAGGAAATAACTGAATGTATGATGCTCTGCCTGGTGGCACCCTACTTTAATGAGAATCTTAGCTAAAGTTGGAAACCTTAATAGAAATAGATATATTTTGTTAGTCAGCACTGCATAGTCTATTATAACCTAAAGTGCAAACTCACAGTCTCAACTATTGCATGTCACGACTACTTAGACCAACTGTTACTGTACAAAATGTATGTCTCTCACTTAAGCATAGTCAGGCATAACCATGTCAATGTCTAGATAATGAAGCGATGACACGCGACATAAATATTAACCCTAAGCTACTGGTACTAATCGACAATGTAATTCAAAAGACAGACGTAGTTACTAAGCTTGTACTTAACTTGTATTATTACCCTAAAAAAAAAAATGTGTGCGTGTCCTCTATGCTATACAACAGTTGACAAATAAGTGTCTGTAAATTGATTGCGATTGCTGTTGTGGCATTGTTGATATGCAAAATTATTTCATGCACAGCAAAAATAAAGAATTAAAATAAAAAAAAAAAAAAAAAAAAAAAATTGACAGGAGGGGGAGAAATAAATTGATGATGGGGAATAAATTGACAGGGGGGGAGAAAGAAATTGACAGGGAGGGGGAGAAAGAAATTTACAGGGGGGGAAAGAAATTGATGGGGGGAGAAATCTAGATTTATTTAATTCTCATTTACTGCAGTCTCTGTAAACCACGGCTGACAATATTCACAGAATAAAAACAACACATACTCCAGCACTTCAAGACAGTGATAGCTAAGCATTTTACTTTTGAGTTATCATGGAGTACGTTTCCCATTAGGCTCAGCCAGCCTGCAGTCTGTCTGAGAATCATTGGCCTTGTGATCTACAGCAGCAGTGCCAAAATCTACGCCCTGGCTGCTTTAAGACTATGCCTTTGCTAAGCCCATTAAAGTAAGTGTCTCGCCACTTTGGGAAGATCTATGTAAAACTGCTGCTGCAGCTGCTCGTGCTGTCCTTCTGCCATGGTGCTCCAGTCCCCACTACTGAGCAACTACACATACGAGACGTTCTTCCCGGTGGTAATACTTTGAAGGCAGTACTTTGTTGATAAAGAAAGCAATCAAGGAGCGATACACCTTACTTCCATACTTGTACCTACTCTTTCATTGAGTACACATGTCTGCCAAGCTGGTGATGAGGTGAACATCCGTATTAATATCTTTAGTTAAAGCCTTGTCTTCTACTACTGCCTCCCAGTAAAATACCTTGTTTCTTTGCATTACTCACAGGCCCTTCTGGGTAGAATTTCCCCAAGAATCATTTGGAATGTAGAGCCAATACAGTGGAAGTTGCTCGCGTTCTGCCACCCGGAAGTATCTTGGTACCTATTGTTTACAAACATTCTGAAATGCCGTATACATGTTCTTAGATTATAGTTTATGCCACTTTAAACCTGTGCACAGAATACACACTGTGCTGTTCTTAAAAGAGGGGGTATGTCACAAATTTTACATCGACCATAAACCTCATTGCTTTCATATATTTAGCAATGAAGTCGCTGAAAAGCGATAGTGAAAAGAACCACGTTCAGAACGAAGAACATCATTCAAGACATAGCTATAACAGAAAGCAGGAAGTACAAAGCAATGTTTGAAAACTAGAAGGAAGCAAGCAAACTAGCAACTTGTTTAATTCTGCAGATCAGGCTCCCCAGACTAAATACACCAATCCCAGAGATGATGGAGCCAGCAGACATGATGGAAGGAGGGAGGGGTATTTTAACAGGCAGAATAGGTGCCCCCTACAGGGGAGGCGCTTGTAAGCAGGTGCCTACTTTGCCTTTATTATCCCAGATCAGGTACACACTTTGGAACATAATGTCTAATTTGATTTATTGCAACCCATTGAGGGAGATTCATTAAAGTGTCCTAGACAGTTTTGCACTTTATATGCGTTCTCTAGCCTAATTTATTTTATTTTTGCGCCTTAAGTATCACTTTTGAATGTACACCATTTTTTTCAAGTGACACAATGGATTTAATAATCTTTCCATCACATTCTCTGCCAGAAAATTGTTCTGTTTCACTTCTACTTTTCCGCCACTCTAAATTTGGCAGTCTTTTCTGGAATGAATATTTCTGCAAAAAATGGTAACATTTACATAGAGAAATTATGACACTTTTTAGGCAATTTTTAAAACAATTTTAATACACGATGTGAGGAAGGCTGAACTTGATGGACGCAAGTCTCTTTTCAACTATGTAACTATGTAACTATATAACATGAACATATTATAAAATAAGATAAAATGCAATTTTCAAATCACTGATACATCTCTCTCACTATTCGTAAAATATTAGCAAAAGGACTTGAATTTCCAAAGACAATATCTACATTGTTTACACAATTATTATTTTGTAGTCATGTGGGGTACCCCGGTGCTGCTACTGTTGGATTTGTTATAGTGCCCACTAAGCATGTGATTGGGCAAGTGCTGGGCAAGGTTCTATCAAGGTTATTTACTAAATTCAGAATTGTAGTGAATTCAAATCTAAATGGCAAAATTAATACTAATTAAGGCTTGTGACTGAAGCCAATTCGAGAAATTTTCCAGATTGGCTATATTTGCTTAAGTTTTGCAATTCGGAATTTTTGTTTGCTTTAAGTTTATTGAATAACCCTGTATAAATCCCATTGATGTTAGTGATGTAGGCTTAAATCATTCTGAAACAAATGCTATTATTCAACTATGATGCACAATGCAAATTTGTACACTTAATATTACCTGCACAAGGTCTCCCAGTACACCTGCGCCCCTCCTCTGTAGGTCCATTGCAGTGCCTGTGCCATTGATCTTCAACTAGACACATCCTTTTCCGTATCTGCATCCCATTACCACCACACTGAGCTGAGCATTCACTCCATTTCGACCATTCTGACCAAGCTTCCTTTGGAACACTGGGTGCCATAACTGAAATACAGTCATTATGATTTATTATTAAAAGTCATAGAATAACAATTGTACCCTTATCAGTGTTAAACGAACTGTATTACATCATAGATCCCTGTATAAAGTTAGATCTATACATTGAACTGACCGAATGGCTAGAAATATATTGAATAGTGGATATAGTAATACATAATTATATTGCAATTGATTAAAAATAGTTATAGGTAAATATCAAAATCAAATGCATTACAGGAATAGTACTTAAATAAACACTTGAAGCAAAATGCTATCACACGTACACAGGGTTAATCACTGCTGGAATTGTCAGGAATTCACCATGGAATTACATATTTAAAGGTGCAGCTAAGGACTATAACCACTACCACCTGCTGTAGTGGTTTTTGTGGTCCCCTGGTACCACAGATTGGCCTTAATTTCTGAGATATCAAAAGCAGAACTTGTCTTTATTTAGATTAATTGCATTGGTTGGTAGGGATGGCTGATGATCTTAGCCAATGAATTCCATCCAAACACGAGAAACTTCAGCAATGATGATCTCAGAATTTGAGGCTAGACTGGGGGCAATCTGGGCACCCAGGTAAATGTCAAACCATTTAAAACTGTGACTATTTAAGGTGGTACAGTGCTAGGGGACTCATTAGGAGGCATTATAGAGAGCTGAAGAAGATATGATTCTGAAACTGACTGTTTAAAGGATACTATAGTCACTAAGACCACTTCAGCTCAATGAAGTGGTCTGGGTGCAATGTCCCTCAGGTTTTAACCCTTCAGATGCAAACATACCTGTAACGGACCGTTTTGCACACAAGGGGTAAAAACCGTTTAGGCGATCGGCCCCCTTTCCAGAGATGCAGGCACAGCTACTGCAGAACACCAAGCTCCTGAACTGGATACAAAATAGCACTCCAACTCCCGAACTGGAACCTCACGAATAGCTGCCAGCAGACGAACAGGAAAAGCTCCCAAGCGGCTTACACTCCTGGCAATCAGTCTCCAACAGCATACAGTGAATCCCCCCAAGAACGAGACAAGGCTCCGTGTTGAGGGTCAAGCAGTGGTCTGAAGTGCTGGCACACCCAGCCTGGTTTTTATTACAGTGTTTCAAATACAGGACCACCCACAGGGAGGGATAAAACAACCAATCATTTCACAGTTACATCCCACATATTCCCTCCCCTTATCCTGAGAGGAAACTCAATTATACAAACAGTTAAAACATACTTTCTACCCAACTTTCATAACTCCAAAACCATACATCACATTCACATAAAATTACATATTCTCAATCAATCCATTCAGGGAAACAACATATTCAAAAATGGCACAAATCAGACAAGGGGTTCAACAGTTAGTAAAAAGTCCTTTGTGACTAAATGAAGCATGGCTTTCTGGCCCAAACCAGTTTCAGAGTCTTCTATCCTGGAGATAAGTAATTGAATTATCTCCCAGGACAGACACAAGACTCCATTAAGCACATGGTTGCAAAAAGACACAAAGCACTTTAAAATACATAAAGTCACATTTATACATAAAACATAGACATTTCACATATCCCCAGATAGCTCAGGTCTGAGCGCACATTATTAAGTGAATGGCGCTCGGACCACACAAATACAGTTTAATCACCATGGAGCCAAAGTCTTTACAGTGAGTTTCATACAAATGGGCTCCATGGGATTCCTATCTGGGGTATAACACATTCAAACAAATCTACTGAACCCCAGGCAGAAAAGCACGAATACAGCTTTTCTGCAGGCAAAAATAAAGTCTTTTAAAAGGGGCCATAGTCCAAAGGCAGCAGGCGAGCAACCAGGCTTCTCCAATGCAATGTGGCGAGATTGGTCTCGTCACATCTCTCCCCTTTCCCAAACAGACTAACAGGGTATCTGACCTCCTGCCGGTCAGTGCCCTTGTTAGTCCAGCAGCCCACCCACAAAACATAATCAACAGCACAGCCCACCCACAATAAATGGTTACTACACCTGGGTAAAGGAGAAGCTTGTCCATGTCCAAGTGCCTCACCACGGCTGTGCTGGGTACGGGTACGCTGACTGGGTGGGTTGCTGCGTGGGCAGAGACCAGCGGCACTCTGCCCTGTTGCCAGCGCTACTGGGAGGGTAGTCTGGTTGAAGCCTGGTTGTTGGAGGGGGAGACCGACTGTCTCCCCTTTAACTACACCACTCTGCTGCTGGAGACCGACTGTCTCCCCTTTGTTGCACAGCTCTGCTGCCGGAGGGGGAGACCGACTGTCTCCCCTTTGGATACTCTAAGCTGTCGCTGGGGAGAGGGGGTAACAGGCTCCTCTCCCGATAGAACACTCTGCCGCTGGGGAAAGGAGACTGAGCTCTCTATTCCCTGCCCATTAATGATCCGCCGCTGGGGAGAGGTGGTAGCAAGCTCCTCTCCCATACATACTTTCATCCTCTGTGGAGGGAGACCGACTGTCTCCGCTCCCAATACAGTGTCCTGCTGCTGGGGAAAGGAGACTGGGCTCTCTATTCCCGGTAGGACACTCTGCCGCTGGGGAATGGAGACTGGGCTCCCAATTCCCTGCTGTATCTCCCGCTGGGGAATGGAGACTGGGCTCCCAATTCCCGGCACATCACTCGGCCGCTGGGGAATGGAGACTGGGCTCCCAATTCCCCAAAAATCACGCTGCTGCTGGGGGGCAGGAACAACTACCTCTGCCCCCTGTAGCTCAGCCTGCCGCTGGGGAGGGAGGACGCTGCTCTCCTCTCCCTGCACTTTACACTGCCTTCCCGGCATATCACTCTGCTGCTGGGGGGCAGGAACAACTACCTCTGCCCCCTGTAACTCAGCCTGCCGCTGGGGAGGGAGGACGCTGCTCTCCTCTCCCTGCACTTCACACTGCCTTCCCGGCATATCACTCTGCTGCTGGGGGGCAGGAACAACTACCTCTGCCCCCTGTAACTCAGCCTGCCGCTGGGGAGGGAGGACGCTGCTCTCCTCTCCCTGCACTTCACACTGCCTTCCCGGCATATCACTCTGCTGCTGGGGGGCAGGAACAACTACCTCTGCCCCCTGTAACTCAGCCTGCCGCTGGGGAGGGAGGACGCTGCTCTCCTCTCCCTGCACTTTACACTGCAGCTGGGGAATGGAGACTGGGCTCCCAATTCCCGGCATATCACACTGCCGCTGGGGAATGGAGACTGGGCTCCCAATTCCCTGCATATCACACTGCCGCTGGGGAATGGAGACTGGGCTCCCAATTCCCTGCATATCACACTGCCGCTGGGGAGAGGAGACTGGGCTCTCTCTGTCCCGCAACTGTAGTTGCCGGTGGAGGTCCACCCACCGTGGCAGCTGACCGTCACCCTCTGCCCGGTACAGCAGAGTCTTGAATACTAGACTCCTCACGAACTTCACGGATTTCTCAGCTGGATTAGGTCCGAAGAAGTTCAGCCGCAACCACATCATACGGTCAAATTCCTGTACAGAGTATCTGTACTCCACTGCTGGCTCCATTCTGTTGCTGTCAGGGTCGCTGTACTGAGACATGCGTTGCCCTCAAATTGTAAAATCCACGGAATGGTGTCTCCTGTAGCTGTCCTTCTGGCTGTAGGAACGATCCCACTGCTGCCACCAATTGTAACGGACCGTTTTGCACACAAGGGGTAAAAACCGTTTAGGCGATCGGCCCCCTTTCCAGAGATCCAGGCACAGCTACTGCAGAACACCAAAACTCATGAACTGGATACAAAATAGCACTTCAACTCCCGAACTGGAACCTCCCAAATAGCTGCTAGCAGACGAACAGGAAAAGCAGACAATCAGCTTACACTCCTGGCAATCAGTCTCTAACAGCATACAATGAATCCCCCCAAGAACGAGACAAGGCTCCGTGTTGAGGGTCAAGCAGTGGTCTGAGGTGCTGGCACACCCAGCCTGGTTTTTATTACTGTCTTGCAAATACAGGACCGCCCACAGGGAGGTATAAAACAACCAATCACATCACAGTTACATCCCACATATTCCCTCCCCTTATCCTGAGAGGAAACTCAATTACATACAGTTAAAACATACTTTCTACCCAACTTTCATAACTCTAAAACCATACATCACATTCACATAAAATTACATAATCACAATCAATCCATTCAGGGGAACAACATATTAAAAAATGGCATGAATCAGACCAGGGGTTCAAAAGTTAGTAAAAAGTCCTTTGTGACTAAATGAAGCATGGCATTCTGGCCCAAACCAGTTTCAGAGTCTTCTATCCTGGAGAGTAATTCAATTATCTCCCAGGACAGACACAAGACTCCATTAAGCACATGGTTGCAAAAAGACACAAAACACTTTAAAATACATAAAGTCACATTTATTACATAAAACACAGACATATCCCCAGATAGCTCAGGTCCGAGCGCACATTATTAAGCGAATGGCGCTCAGACCACACGAATACAGTTTAATCGCCATGGAGCCAAAGTCCTTACAGTCAGTTTCATATGAATGGGCTCCATGGGATTCCCATCTGGGGTATAACACATTCAAACAAATCTACCGAACCCCAGGCAGAAAAGCACGAATGAAGCTTTTCTGCAGGTAAAAAAGATGTCTTTTAACAGGGGGCCATAGTCCAAAGGCAGCAGGCGAGCAACCAGGCTTCTCCAATGCAATGTGGAGAGATTGGTCTCGTCACAATAAATGTGCTTTTAATCTGATGTGAACTATAGCATGAGAGGGTGGGACGAAATTAAACCTTGCTTGTTCACTGACTTTGGCATAATTTAAACCAAAATGTTTTAATCCTTTATCGGCACACCTGAACTTATTGTTTAAAGACTAAACGCTGTAATTATTTGAAAATGTAAAAAAAAATAATAATAATAACTTTAACAACTGAAGTGAATAACTTGTGCGCTAATTCATTTTATTTCCTATAGGCTATTGTCCAACAAGTGGCAGAACTCTTAAATGCAGTAGAGCACACTCAAAAAGTTCTCATTAATGAGGAGCTGGTCGATTGGAAGCGCAGACAACAGATAGCGTGTATTGGTGGTCCCCCCAATGCGTGTCTAGACCAACTACAGAACTGGTAAGCTTTACCACTTTTGGTAGTGGGTTTGGATGCTGTAATTCCCTCTCTGGCTGGGGATATGTGGTGATACATGGCTTGCCACCTGGATAATGATGAGTGAGAGGAGGTTAAAATGTGATGTTGTTTGGGCCTAGAGATACAGCTCATGACCATCCAACTTCAAAGACCATAAGTGTTAATAAAGCATTTAGAATTCTCCAACTGATCTACTACCGAGAACGTATGTCTTGACCCTTTGCTTGACATGAGTAAACATTAAATACCAAACTTCTTCTGGCTATTGTATGGATGACATATCTTCTCCTCTTAAACATGTTTGTTGTATCCTCATTGTATTTCTCCCACCAACCTAAATTCAAACTTTATGTAGGAAATGCTATCTTAAACAAGATTTCATAACACAAAACCAGAGAAACAGTGGAGAGCTTATAAAACTAGTGAAACACTCTGTGCAATTAAATTTATTGTACACTTAACTTTGCTTTACTTGTGTGTTATATGTGCATCTGTTAATATGTGTACCTTTACAACAAAAACTAGCACAATAGTGCAATACTACAGATAATATATATAAAATGAATAAATGACAATGGAACACTCACATATTCCAGAGCTACATCCTAGCTCTGGGAATCAAGGCTTAGTGGGTCCTTGTAGGTGACCTTTCCCTTCTTCGTGCATATGTGGAGTTTCCCAATATCTCAAAAAAAAGAATATAATAGTCCAATATTACATGAACTGAAAAATTACACTCTAGATAAGTCAAATACTCACAAAGCAAGAGCCTATGGATTGACTCAGTGTATAGGCACCGTGTGGATAAGTACCACACTCCCTTTTTGGAACAGCTCAGGAACTTGATGGCCAAAACGGTAGTTCAAATTATATATTTTATTATAACATTAAAAAAATATAATCTACCAAAATGTAAGTATAATAACAATGTTAGCCAAGAACGGCTTCCTCATTCCAGTATGATAAAAGTGTTGCCATCAGTCCGCTATTTATAGGTCCTTCCATGTAGTAAATGGTTTCAGGTGTGTTTGATTCCCTTCCCTTGTCTCAGGGAGGACATTGCATTACAAGCCTTGTATCTGTATTGTATAGTTTTGTCAAAGATTTAATGACACCACTGAATTCCCCAGGGCCACTAACCTCCACAACTGTATGCCGCTGTCAGTATGTCTTTTAAAAACAACTGGTGGACCCCAAGTCAGAAGTCAAACCATTCAAAACTGCTTTGACTCCTTACAAAGACAGGGCACTCCCGGCACCATACCTGTAGTAGGTATTGTGCTTGCAGTATTTCTTTAAAATTTCTTTCATACGAGAATGCACTTTTCTGAAGTGACACGATACAGAACGCTTCACTACGAGGTAAAGCTTACATCTTAAAACAGATGCTGTTTTTACAGGTTTACATACATTGCCACAAGTCTACAGCAGGTCCGACAACAGCTGAAGAAACTAGAGGAATTGGAACAGAAGCTGACGTATGAACATGATCCAATTTCAAACAACAAACAAGCCCTTCAGGATCGGACACAGAGTCTTTTCAAGCAGCTCATACAAAGGTGATCTATTGTATAGGAAGTAATAGCAGCAGTGCTAGGAGATTGTTATATAGCTATGCCAGCTTCAATGTACGAAAGACTCCGTAAAATGTATCTACAGGTTTTGGCTCACAACATTGTATGCTACTGAGGTAGGTGTAAATAAAATTCTTTTTTTTTTTTTTTTTAAACTGCAGTGATGCTCTTTTCATCTCACACCAAAAATATTTATAATGTTAAAGCTCTTATAGAATAACAGATCAAGATAGGAAATAAACAAACACATTTTCAAGCATATTAAAGCCCATCTTGATGTATCATACCAGTCTATAGGCAGTAAGGCTAACCACTTGGCCTCTGTGGATCTGATTGTAATTCATTGTTTAAACAGTTCTACTTGCCCAATGTCATCCTCCTTTTTATCATTATTATTATTTGTGTTTTAAGCTTCTTGCTAGCTTAGCCCCAGACAGATATTTAGAAATTGAGACTACTTGGGAAGATAAGATTTTTCCAGTTAACTTCTAATTTATGTTCCTCCTATCTCATTTACCCATGGTGTTCACACAGACTCCTTTTATCTCCATGATGATTCAAGAGAACAAGGGATGGGGTCGATATTCCAGTTAAAATCCTGCTCAGAGGGTTATGGTTCTGACTGTCAGGGTGACTGGATGTGTTTAGCAGGAACTCTTCATTAATATCAAGCTTTTGATGGCTTAATAGCCTTCATTTATTAATCCTACGACCTTTGGCTGAAGCAACCCAACACCCAGACATTGCTGAACCCTCTTGGTGGGACTTTGTCTAAACATAATCTTAGCTCAGGTCCTTTTGGATGTGAAGCTTAAAACACTGCGGGCAGGAGAAGCGGACAATCTACTGACCTGGGGTTGCCTATGCTATGGTAAAATTCTGGTTATCCCCCCTGTTTGGACATATATGCTTGCCCCCTGATCTGGGAAATCGATGAAGACCCAGGGGCTGAGCAGATTGCATCCTACCAGCAAAGGGATCTTATTGTTTTACAGTAAGAGCTGATGCAGGGGTTGCTATCTTTTTATGTCTTGTTCTGTTTTATGCGGATTTATTCAACAGTTATGTATTATTATTTAGTTATTTTTGGGATATTCTAACATAAATGCTCTGACTGCCTGCTCTGGTGATTTCATCTTGTTTGACCAAGTTATTTTACACATAGTGTGGTGAATTTAGCTAATTATTTACACCTGCTCTAGCTATTTTATAATTGTTTAAAATATGCAGCTATTTCTCCAAATGTGATGGTCTGATAGCTGCTTGTTGAATAGGATTTACCCGTATACTTATTTTTGACTTTTATTCTGCAACCTCGTTGATTTTTGGTGAATGTGCCACAGCTCAGAAACGTTCCCTCAGGGTGAGGGGTTTTCCAGTGGTCAGACTTGTTGCAGTTTTCTAACTCTTACAGTTTATTATACGTTGTTAAACATTGTATGTAAAGATATCCTTTGTTTTTTCTCTGCAGTTCCTTTGTAGTGGAAAGACAGCCATGTATGCCAACTCACCCTCAGCGACCACTCGTTTTGAAGACAGGGGTCCAGTTTACTGTGAAACTAAGGTAATGTTTATACTCATTTGTGACACACTGACCCTTCTATGTAAATAGAAATCTGGATATCTAAGCCTGAGCGCTAACCATACAGTAATCGACATGAAAACTAAAGGAATATTTCTGCTGATTGCTATACATTTAGAACATTTCCTCATAACTGCAATTTATTCATATTGCCCAAGGAGTCTCACTGGATATCTAGCACCATCAGCTAATTACATACATGTGTTTTAGGCAGACTGGATTTCAAGCATGTATGATTGGTTCATATCTCTGACACCATTCTATAAATCTGTTCATAGGTTTAGTAACTAAAGGTTAATGGCTTTCATGGCTGGATGGGGTGATGATGATAAGATAAAGCAATGAACTGTAGTTGATAAATTATTTACTTAAAATCAATTTTGTTTCAGGCTGTTGGTGAAACTACAGGAGTTGAATTATCAGTTAAAAGTGAAAGCCTTATTTGATAAGTAAGTATTACTCTGCTTAGTAAATGGTTTTATATTTTTTAGTACAAGTTCATGGTAAATTATGCTAAATCCTAATCAGAAATCCTTCACTGGTGTGCAATCCTATTTTTGGTCTAAATGTTTTAGCGGGTCCACACGCAAGGTATTATATGTTTAGGTAATGTAGTCTTTTTATGGCCCTTTAGTTCAGGTCCAGAAATCGGCAGTGGAGCATAGCAAACACTGTGCCAAGAACTCAGTTAACCTGGGGAACAGGAGACCTATCAATGTAATTCTGTGTAATTTCACCATTCCTCTCCTTCATCATTAGAAAACATTGCCACATTTAGGCTAACGAGAGCAGAGTCCTCAATCAATTTCTTCTTTTAGCATGTGTGTATGCTAAAGTTATGTTATTTGTTCTTTTACTGGTGATTCAGCACACAGATTGGGAACCATTTTCACATTATAACCACTACAAAGTTGCCTAAAAAAAAATGGAAACCATTTTATTTCAGCAATTCTAACCAGATACATTTCACAGGATAACATTGATAGAAGAAGACACGAGGAAACTATTTTCCATAATGGTGTCTATTCTAGTTGACTTTAAGGGGGAACTGTTACTTCCCAGGCCTTTAATATTATCTTTACTTATCCCCTATATTTAGCAGATGTGTTTTTGTTATGAACTCTGAAAAATAAAATATATAGAAGTCACCTTTGTTTTTAACCTGAAACTTTACACTTCCGTCTTGTCTCCCTGTCAGTCACTAACATACATTTTGCCTTTTTCCACCTTTAGAACATGGTGGAAGAGTAGAAACCAAAATAACGCATCCCTTCTCCTCCTCATTTGCATTGTATGTCCTGGCAGTGCCTGGACTAAACTGGATTATGATGTACAGCGTTGGGAATACAAACACTATAATGCCCCTGTTCTGAGTTAAATACAAGTGTTTCCGCCCCACCCTGTTTGTTTTAAAAATGAGTAAAATAAATATTTTTCCTCACTTTTCTCCATAGTCAAGACTCCCTCGTTGCTGCTCAAGGTTCCACCTCCCGCAACGTCATTGTGGTCGTCTCCATGCTGGTCCAATCCAATGCTCCTCATTGATGAGCTTTAGGGACCTCATGTGCTTTCAAGTTTCTCTATGGGAAAGCATTTGATTTAATGCTTTCCTATTGGCTCCTGCAGAAGCACTTTCACTATGACAACCACTTGAAGCGGACTTAACCCTGCAATGTAAACATGTTGCAGTTTCTAAAAAAAGAACTAAAATGCTTTACATTGCAGGATTAAAAGGACAGGCCCCTGCACTCAGACCACTTCATTGGGTTTAAGTGGTGTGAATGAGTAGAGCATCCCTTTTTAATATACATTTTAAAAGAAAACAACATCCTGTGAACATAGGTTATAGGTTATTTTCAATGTTTTATTCAATCATGTAATTTCCACAGAAGTGACAGTTCTCCTCTAAGACAGATTCAGTCCAGGAATCTGATATTGATTCTAGGTTTTCAGAGTAATATTTAGCATCAGATAGTGAGACATGAGAGCAGTTAATGACCGTCAGATATATATTAGAAAAATGGTTGGACCTCTAGGGAATTGTGCACAGATTGTATGATATCAGCACTATTATACACCTGTTTAACAGTGTAATTAAATATTAATTTATTTTTTTCTTCTTTGATTTTCCTTTGTTAGAGATGTAAATGAAAAGAATACTGTAAAAGGGTAAGTGAATCTCTGGTACTTATCTGTGTACTCTGAGGATTTCTTGATACACGTAGCTTAAAGTTTAGTGAAGCAGGTATCTTCAAAAATCACCTATGGCCACTGTACTCCTTTATTTATGAAGTACATCATAACAGGACTATGGCACTTTATTATTGTTGGACATTCCAGGAACCATAAGCACTAGAGCCCCCTACTCCATACCACTGTAATCTGTAAAACTGTATTAGCATGCTTTGACAAATACCCTGGTAGAGTATCAGGGTACACCTGGCACTATAACCACTACTGTAGCGATTATGATGCTTGGAATGTTCTCTGTAATAGGCTTAGGTTTATTTTTTTACAAGAATTATTTTCTAACTGATGTATGAATGGCAGGCGCTTTAGCCAACTTGGAGACTTTTATTCCAATTTGGCTATTCTTGTCAACAATACACAGTGTAAACTTGACAAACTCAATCCTGAATAACTTATTTCTCCCTCTTTTTGTTTAATATCATATCTCATTTTAATAAACTAGAAGCTCAGAAGAATTTTTGACCTTTAAAAGTAAATGTAATGCTGAAATGTGTCTATATTTACATTTGACCTTTATTAAATTGTAATGTCTAGAAACTAAACCAGTGATTGTGGCTCTTTATATTAAAATGGAGATGTGTGAATTTTTGTATGTATGTGGGTGTGTACCAACCAAGGTGCACATTTATAGTTGTATAAAAACTTGTAAACTTGGCACCTACATTAATCTTTTTTGTGTATGTAAATAACATAAAATAGATCTCCCAAAGCATACGTCCTGAAATATAGCACACTAAGCTGGAATTTGGAAAATATAATTTGTGTTGGTTTTATTTTGTTTATATGTTTCCAGATTTCGCAAGTTTAACATCTTGGGAACCAACACGAAAGTAATGAATATGGAGGAGTCTAATAATGGCAGCTTAGCAGCCGAATTCCGACATCTGGTAAA
>OW240915.1:128734494-128757505 GCA_933207985.1 Pelobates cultripes | reverse complement strand
TTGCCTTCCTTACATTTTGATCCCCAACCGTACTAGGGGGGCTGTTAGCTCGGCTGTTAGAATTAACAGCTTCCTCTAATACAGCTACTCCTGAGCTGATGCTCCCAACATCTTCCCTCAAACGGGCAAATCTGCTAGGTTGCACCAAATCAGGACTAGCTAGCCCTTTCCCCTTCCCTCCCCCCCTGCTTCCTCGCCCCACTGTCACCCAGCTACATGCCTGTTCCCCATCTGTCTTATCTCCTCCCTCTCCACTACCTGTCCCCACTAAGCTCTGCTCAGTGAGCAGTAGACTCCTCTCAAGATTGTCAATCTCCCTCAATGTTGCGATTTGCTTCTCGAGATCTCCAATCTGAGCTTCCAGAGAAGCCACTCGCACACAACCATCACAGAGGTATGGACCCTGGACGGGTACATCCAGGCATCCATACATGCAACAAGATGTGCATTGAGTCAAACCAGCAATCTTGCTAACACGCATTTCCCCTTGAAACAGAAAAAAAAATAAAAAATTACCTTGTTAGTTTAAACCCCTTGTTTTAACTCCTGGTTTTCTAACTCCTACTTGAAAGAGTCTACTTAAAACAAACAAGGGGTTTAAACTAACAAGGTAATTTTTTTTTTTTTTAAACCTTACCAATTTTAAAGATTAAACAAAAATAAAATACAAACCACTCTCCACAGTATACAAATCACTCCAAGTAACTCCTGGTTTTCTAACTCCTACTTGAAACAGTCTACTTAACAAAGGCTGCTTTCAAATAATGTGAGCAAGCTCAGTGAGTTAGGGGTGTGCCTCTATGGGGGATACAAATCCCACACAGGTGCAATTAATGAACACTCCCCCAATCAATCAAGCAGCAGCACAAAAAAAGGGGGGGAAAACCAGAAAAAAAATAAAAAGAAAATTTAAAAAACAAATTTTTTTTTTTTTTTTAAACCTTACCAATTTTAAAGATTAAACAAAAATAAAATACAAACCACTCTCCACAGTATACAAACCACTCCAAGTAACTCCTGGTTTTCTAACTCCTACTTGAAAGAGTCTACTTAACAGAGGCTGCTTTCAAATAATGTTAACCTTTTGAAGCAGGGGAGGTTGAGACCTTAAAAACCTGTTCATCTCATTCCATATACTTAAACGTAACCCCTCAAACTCAATTGGCAAGGACATACCCCTGGCTAGCTGTGACTAAATATACCAATAGGGTGGGCGGGAGGGAAGCTGTTTGCCGGCCCGAATCCCAAGTGGCACTGAGGTAAGAGCTCCCCCACACTAACTTACACAGAACAATCCCTTGCATCTATCCCCACACTCCTACATGTGCCCTTGTCCGCTTAGCTGCGCTATCTCCCCAGGGCCTCGTATGTACGTAGTGGGGAATCTCGATGCAGCCTAGAACAAAATCTAACCCCATTCAACCCCCCCAATAACGACAGACCACTTAGTATGGATGAAACAGGCCACAGCATTTATTATCACAAACTAAATTACTGCATAACACATCCATAACTTTATTTATTAAATCTCTTCTTTCTGTAACCAAAACGTTAGACATAAATAAGCATAAATTAACATATATACATATATAACTCCACCCATGGTGTTATACAGTGACCCAACCGTCCTTGCCAATAAACATACAGTGGTTCCTAATCACCACTTCGTCTCCCCTCCCCTCTCGTCACAAAAATCATATATTTCCAATGCCCGCCATCAGCTGACCTTATCCACGCGTCGATGGGCACGACACCTCAGGCAACCTAATGTTTAACCTTTTGAAGCAGGGGAGGTTGAGACCTAAAAAAACTTGTTCATCTTATTCCATATACTTAAACGTAACCACTCGAACTCAATTGGCAAGGACATACCCCCGCCACAACCCCGCTATTTTACACCTAAAATCAGCGGGGGACCCCACCATAACCAGCCATGGCCTGTTCCACCACTTCTTGCAGCGCTAGAATAACATAGGCCTATTCCGACCTCCAGCAAGCGCACCCATCCCCTCAAAATAACTAGGCCGCATCCGGCCAAACCCTAAGGCAAACTGGAATCCCCCAAGACAAACCCAGAAACTCATCTCATCAGAAATTTTTACGGCATCGCACCAGGGCACTCACATTGCTGAGTGCACTGCCGACAGGAACGGGCGATAGCCTCAGCCTAGCCCCTGAGAACCTCTGGGAAGAAAAACAGAATTCGCAACATATCCAGACTGAAGAGCACCCAATACCCAAAACATCACTGAACACATGTCATTCCACCCAGAGATGACAAAACCCCCTGGTACCTTCATGAGGTGGGACAGCTGACCCCATACCAGGAGGACCACACCCCTTCCATGTAACTGGTGCCAGACCACTGAACCTCCGCTCCCAAAGGTGAAAGATCCAACCACTCGCCCCTGCCTCCTGGCCCAAATTACATACCAGCATCCCACCATCCCCTTTCCGGGGGGACCGTAACCGCGGTGAGAAATCCATTCGGAGACCAGCAGGGTGAACCTGAGGAACCCACCACCCTGACTCCCACCATTCGAGCCCCCTGATCCATTGGCGCAGGCACGCGTAGCCGTCCCAAACCAGAATAAATGCCCCTTGAACTCCCCACCATCCTTCAGGCAAATGACGGAAACCTGCACTGCCCCCGATCAGAACGGAATTTGTCAGACTATCCTGGGAACCCACTACATCATGTTAGGAGCCCAACCATTACCCGTGCATTCCATCTATCTTAGGAGAATGCGGAAAAAGCCAGGGCATGTCACCCCGCCACATCCAAGAATTGCACAGATTTCATTGACGAATCAGCCACACCGCAACTGACTTACCCGTCCCATCATCAAAAGCCGACGAGCGGCGAAACCTGAAGTAAGTCCGTCCACCAAAAACACCCCACCACTTGCCGACGGCCGTAACATGAACAGGAAGCCGAGCCCTGCCAATCGCAGAAATCACCCCCAGCGCCCTTAACAGACGGAACCAAACATGTAGATGAGCAGTCCACTCCCGGAACCCCCAAGGAAACGTTCCCATCCGTCCCGATCACTCCCACCTTACTGGAGCAGGCCCCATGCCGCCTCATAGGTCGACCCCCGGACCAGCTTCATCAGACCGTTGGACCAAGCGACCACCTCCTCCGCCCTAAAATCGACCCCGCAACCCCTCTGCCCGAAGTACGCCCTATAACGACCAAGACAGAGCGTTGCCACCACATCGAGAATACCCGGACACAAAACCCCTGACCAGCCGTCCCCAGACTCAAACAGCGCCAAGCCAGGCGCCGCAACCAGAGTAACACCGGGGTAAAGGGTACTGTCACATGATAAGACAGCCCGCACCGCCCCACGATGGTCCCAAAGGAAAACACACCCACCTGTTCAAGAGCTGGGCACCCCATGCCTACCATGCCACCAGAAAGGGGAAGCTCCAAGAACACAAGAGACCGCCAGAACCGCGATGCTTGCCAATGTAATGGGCAAGAGTCAGCACACCATTGAGAGCCCAAAAAGGCCCAAGACCCCCCAAAACCTGCTGCAGCAGCAGCAAACAGCTGGAAGTCAGCGGAAAAGACTTAGGGGGCCAGATTGCACAAGCCACCGTTAAGGGAGGCCCAGAAGGAACCCCATACAGTCCCAAGGGCAACCCCAACAAGCAAAGCCCAGCGTACCCAGAAGAGTCCAAAGGTAGCGCAGCCGAAACCCACAACGCCCCTCAAAACCACCGACGCCTCCTGCCTGATGTCCCAAAATGCAGTCAGGGGGAACTGACGTTCCGTTGCAGGAATCGATCCCACTATCCAGGAGACTACAGCACGTATCCTGACCCACGGATATGGCCTGGGCCACGGAACTCCGAAACTCATAACACTACCCCAGGAAAAAACACTGCAGCAGCAGAGTGAGGACATGCGGCACCGACGGCCCCACACATAAATGACATCAGGAGCAACCCAATCCTTACCGTCGGAAACACAGCCTGGAAACAATAAACCCGACGGGTGTACCGGCAATCTTCCCCCTGGAAGATAAAGAAAAGAATGTCAGCACTAATAGGGAGGGAAGGGGAGACAGAGCCCTGGGAGCCTTCCTCACCGGCAGAGGAGGCTCCCGACAGGCAAGGGGACCCCCCAGACACCCACAGCGGTACAAGGTACCCCGCGTGGCCCGTGAGGGCCCACTCACCTCCCCGCGGGCCGCGGGGGATCTGGCCCGTTGCCGGACGGCCACCCGCCGCCTGGATCGCCGGACCTGTCGCTCACCGCCTCCGGCCCGCAATCTAGCGCTGGCGGCCGGGGCGGATGGTGTGGAGGGGGGAACTTGCGTAGGCCACGCGGCAGCCGCACCAGGAGGACGCACGGCGGTAGCAGGCCGCATCCCCGGCCTGGAAGTAGCAGGCCGGGCGGCCATGGAGGTAGTAGGCCGCACGGCAGTGGCAGGGCTCGTGGCAGAAGGCTGTGCCATGCGCGCAGCCGCAGTAGGCCTCAAATCCCGGGCCCCAGTAGTAGGCCGCGTGCCTGGAGCCCCAGACACGCGGCCCTGGCGGTGCCCCGGACCCGGGCTCCCAGTCCTCACCCGGGCCCGAGGAGTAGGATCCAGGGACAGCCTGGCAGTGCTGGAGCGGCCCCCAGGGGCAGGGGCCGCAGGGGAGACAGCAGGGGAGATCGCAGGGGGTGCTCCAGGGGGAGGTAGGCCACGGGGGGTGCCCACACCAGTAGCCATACCTCCAGTAATGTGCCCAAATTGCTCCCTTAGGTGCCGGCCACCATCCAGCGCAGCAGCAGCCCTGAGGGACGCCAGGATCGCCTCAACATCCATCCCTCAAGCTGTGTAAATCTGCAGGCCCAGGCAAACAGGAGCAGGATGACAGGAAGCTGTTTGCTGGCCCGAATCCCAAGTGGCACTGAGGTAAAACCTCCCCCACACTAACTTACACAGAACATAATCCCACCCACACACTCTTTCCCAACCAATCCCCTGCATCTATCCCCACACTCCTAAATGTGGGAGGTGGAGTTTATTTGGGCTGTAAGTTTGCTGTCGGATGGACTCTGAAAAATTCCTGCAAATTAGAACATGAGAGTGTGTCAGCTGCGTTATTCTGAACGCCTGGAACGTGGATACAACTTAGACAGAACTGCAGATTTGCCGCTAACCAGGTAAGTTTCCTTACTAAATACTAAGGGGCAAGGAATTGGGAAAATTCTTTTTTTGTCTAGCAGCTGTTATTTATAGGGTACTTCAAGTACCATTAACTATTATTTTTAGTTTTGATTCTGTATGCGCTCTCTTAATTATTTTATTTAAAGTTTCCTTACTAAGTTCATGATTGTAAGGGACTGAGAGTTGCCTTTATTAATAATGTTACATGCTGCCAGGTTGTCTGAAAAGAACCTAACTGATTGACCTCTCCACTCTTTAGCCCATATTTGTGCTGCAGCTACAATCAGGATAATTTCAAACAGTGCTGAGGTCGTGTTGAAATTTTCTAAGGAGGAAGTTTCTGGTGGCCAAGAGTCGTATACCCAGTCATTTTGTAAAAACCAAAGGTAACTAAACTCCATTTGTTTAAAAATACATAGGGATGTGGAAAGAGCGCAGGTAACTCTTTTTCTTTGGTTTCTACTATATGTATTTTGGCTGATGTGTACTATGGTCGTTGCTGCTGCCCAGGAGTAATGGGAGTTTAAGCGCAGGACTAGTTTCTTTGTATTTGTATACCCAGTCATTGCCAAAAATCGCTGCGTAACCTATGGCTCCTGATGCGTCAGTTCAAATTACCGGGGAATCGTCAGAGATGAGGGCAACGAATAATGACCTGCCATTCCATGAGGATAGAAATAGATGCCACATTTTTAAGTCTTCCCTAGCTGGTTCATCTAAGTTAGATCTGAAATCGTAATCGTGGAGACCGTGTAAGAGAGAGAGAATTCTGAAATGAAAGACCTTCCTTGAGGAATAATTCTCATGGTGAAATTGATTGACTCTAGAAGTGACTATAGTTCTTTCCTGGTGCAAACAAATTCTATCTACTTTTTCTTGACGCAGGCTAGCTTGCATGGAAACTGAACTAAGTGTTCCCCAGGAACGTAATCTCGGTGTTGGGACCTTCTGTTTTGTCCGGGGCTACCGGAACTCCTAAATTCTCAAATAGTGACAGTATGTGATGTAGGCTGCCTGGTGTGAAGTGGTGAGGTTCAATAGAGAGAAAATCGTCCTAATAGTGAATGACTACTGGACGTCTGCATTTGTTAAGTAGGAGCCAGATCAAAGTTTCAGTGAAAATATCAAAAATCTTAGGGCTACTTTTGGAGCCAAAAGTTTGTCTAGTTGCGAAATAATACTTGTCTTCCCACTTAACGCCATGCAGGTGCCAGAGTGATTGATGAATTGGTAGTAGTTTGAATGCATTTGTTATATCTATTTTACTTAACCAAACTGCCTTGCCGGAGTTAATGATGGCTTGTATGGCATTGTCTATTCTTGCATATTGTAACGAGAAATCCTTGGATGGTATAAGTGCATTTAAGCTAGGTGTAGTGGTAGAATGAAGTGCTGAAAAATCTATGATGAGTCTTTTTTTTATTATTAAACTTCCCTGTAGCTAAGTCCAGCTCTCCAATAGGTGAAAGGTGGGGTAGTGAATGGCCCAATCATGAAATCATTCTCGATTTCTTTATTGAGGAGTTCCTGCAGACTACTTGGGTCAGGGAGTGCCGACTGTAGGTTGGGGCATTCCAGAACTCCTGTGGGGAGTGCAACAAAACCTGTGTGAAACCCATTAGTGAAACCAGAGGTGAGAAATTCTACCATATCTGAAGAAGGATAATCAGACAGGTAACGTTGCAAATTAGGTACCTTTATTGGTGTAGAAGATTGGTGTTGTTACAGACTTGGGCCTTCCCCAGAAAAATTATAAGCCTGCCTAGTTTATGTAGCGGAACGCCAATATTAAATCCACGAATTCCGCTGGTTCAGGAAGTAATCCACAGTCAAGCGCTGGAAAAAGCAAGGCAATATCCAAAACCTCCCAGTAACCGGACGAAACACAGTTCTGAGAGTCAACTGAGGTCTTTATTTTCAGCTCCACAATTTATACAAGTCCCCATGTGTAGCGGAGATGCAATATTCCCCAGGTTATCTCCGCTTATAATCCAAGTGAGGCTCAGGAACAAGTAAATAATAAATCCATAGGCAAAGTTTCCAGCAGGTAAAATAACAGCAATCTCCCCACAGCAATCCCAATAACTGGACGACACACAGTTTCAGGAGCAGAACTGACAAGCCTTAATCACAGTCTCCTTATAAAGCATGCTCCCATGCAAGGGAGGGATTTACAGTAATTATTACAGTAGCCAATCCTGTCCTGGTAACCTCCCACACATCCCCTCCCCTCAGCTAGCATCATAATCCCCTTAGCCAGCACACCAATTCCCCCCATTTCTGGATGTACCCCTAAACGTAGGGGTACCCCTTTAAATCATACATCCCCTGGTAGCCCTGATCTGGGTGACCAACATATCCAAAAATCACCCAGATCGGACCAGGGGTTCGGGAAAAGTATGGAGGAAATAAAATGACCGACCGCACGAACAGAGATAGCCGAATCCGGTTCCATGTGAATGGGCCCTGCGGTCGGTCCTGGCATAAGGGAATGAAATACACGAAACCCTCTAGCTATAGAGGCTAGGGAGGGTTCGCCTGAATCCCCTCGTTCGGTATTTTCTATCTACCGAACGAGGGGCCGTTCGGTAGTTTGGAACCGAACGGACCAGGGCTGTGGAGGTCTCAGCGGTGTTCGCCTACTCGAGTGTCCGATTTTAGTTCCAGACACTCGACGCAAAACACCGCTGTTCGGGAGTTTTAAAATGGCCGCCGCCACGTGTTCGTTTGTCGAATGGCGGCCACCCCCGAGAACAAAGGACGGCTACTTACTATTCAATTACCCGTTCGCAACAATGTTGCAACGGGTAATTGAGGACACACTTTACACAGGGGAGGTCTGGTTGTTCGGTAGTTTCATTCGAATAAACTAAGGGAATGAAACTACCGAACAATCAAAAGAATACAAGGCTTTAAAACACATAGAAAACTAGCAGATCTCACGAATGCAATTATTTCAAGGACATCTGCAGGACAGCCCAGTGCCATCCGCTACACTGCTCCCCCTTGCCCACAAGCCGGCATACACAGTCTGATCCAACACGGATCGGCTTGGGGATCTCCGGGGACTCACGGATCATTTTTCCAGGTCAGTTTGTCTCGACAACCCGTCGGCATTCCCATTCTGTTTACCCGGGCGGTACTGAATATTAAAGTCAAAAGGCTGCAGCGCCAAACTCCAGCGCAGCAGCCTGGCATTGTCCCCAGCCACCCTCTTTAGCCATACCAGCGGGTTGTGATCCGTGAGTAAGGAAAAGGGCTGTCCATATAGATACGGCTGCAGTTTCTTTAAGGCCCACACCACAGCCAGGCATTCCTTCTCGATGGCGGCGTAGCTTACTTCTCGGGGTAACAGCTTGCGACTGATGTAAGCCACAGGGTGTTCTCCGCCATCGGCCCTGACTTGGCTTAGTACTGCTCCCAATCCAAACTTGGAAGCGTCTGTGTGAACAAGAAATCGTTTAGTTGGATTGGGAGCTGCCAAGACAGGGGCATTTATCAGTGCATTTTTCAGATGTTGGAATGCCTGCTCACACTCCGGGGTCCAGGTCACCTGGCGGGGCAAATTCTTCCGAGTAAGGTCAGTGAGAGGTTTGGCGAGGGTGCTATAGTTAGGGACAAACTTTCTGTAGTACCCAGCGGGCCCTAGAAAAGCTAACACCTGGGTTTTAGTCCTAGGAGTGGGCCACTGGGCCACGGCTTCTACTTTGGCTGGTTCGGGCTTCTGTTTGCCGCAACCCACTCTATGTCCGAGGTACTGCACCTCAGCCATCCCTATGCTGCACTTGGCCGGTTTCAATGTCAAACCAGCTTCCTTAATCCTGTCTAGAACTGCTCCTATATGGGCCAAGTGCTCCTGCCACGTATTGCTAAAAATGGCAATATCGTCCAGGTAGGCACAGGTGTAGTCTTGGAACCCATCCAGGAGTCGGTCTACCATCCTCTGGAAAGTAGCTGGGGCGTTTTTCATCCCAAATGGCATGACCTTAAACTGGTACAAGCCAAATGGGGTGACAAAGGCCGACTTCGGGATGGCCTCTGGGGCCAGGGGGATTTGCCAATACCCTTTACATAAGTCAATGGTAGTGAGGTATTGACCCCTGGCCATTCTGTCCAGTAGCTCATCTATCCGTGGCATAGGGTATGCATCGGACACAGTTTTCTCGTTTAATCTCCTGTAGTCTACGCAGAAACGGGTCGTACCGTCCCGCTTCGGTACGAGCACTACCGGAGAAGCCCAGGGGCTATCTGAGGGCTCAATCACCCCCAGTTGGAGCATCTCATCGATCTCCTTGCGCATGTTTTCCCTTACCGCTTCTGGGATGCGGTAGGGGGTCTGGCGCATCGGTAGTTGCCCTGGGGTCTCTACCCGGTGAGTGGCCAGAGGGGTGTATCCAGGTACATTAGAGAACGTGTCTCGTTTCTCCTCCAGCAGCTGCTGTACCTCGATGCGCTCCTGTGGGCTCAGCCGGTCTCCCAGTGTGACTTCCCCTAAATCCCCAGACAACTGCCCATCTTCCAGCAGATCTGGGAGTGGTAAGCTGTCAAACTCATCAGAATTGGGCGCACATATGGCGGTTACCTCCTCGGAGCGCTCTTGGTAGGGCTTCATCATGTTCACATGGAGCATGTGTCGCCCTCCAGTCCCTGTGCAGGGGCCAATTATATAGGTGGTGTCACATCTCTGTTCCACCACCCTATAAGGTCCCTGCCAGGCGGCCTGTAGCTTGTCATGTCGGACAGGCTTTAAAATTAGCACTTTCTGCCCGACCTGAAAGCTACGGTCCCTGGCTCCCCGGTCATACCATGTGCGCCGGCTGGTCTGTGCCGCCTGAAGGTTTTCCCTTACCGTCCTGGTTAATGCTTCCAGGCGGTCTCGGAGAGCCAACACATATGGTATGATGGGGGTGCCATCTGCGCTCCGATCTCCCTCCCAGTGCTCTCTTATAAGATCTAAGGGGCCTCTGACCCTCCTCCCAAACAGCAGTTCAAACGGGGAAAATCCCGTGGATTCCTGCGGCACCTCCCGGTAAGCGAATAGGAGATGCGGCAGGGACCTCTCCCAGTCCTTGTGGGTCTCTGCGAAGGTTCGGAGCATTTGCTTCAATGTGCCATTGAACCGTTCGCAGAGCCCATTAGTCTGGGGGTGGTAAGGGGCGCTGATAATAGGCTTAATGCCACAGATCCTCCAGAGGTGTTGGGTGAATTCTGCGGTAAATTGGGTACCCTGATCCGAGATAATCTCCCTGGGTAATCCCAACCGGGAGAATATCTGCATGAGGGCATCCGCGACCGTTTCAGCATGAATGTTGGTCAGAGCCACTGCCTCTGGATATCTGGTAGCATAGTCTACTACCGTTAAAATGTACCTTTTGCCGGACGGGCTAGCTTTCTTGAGGGGACCTATCAAGTCTACCGCTATTCTGCTGAAAGGTTCCTCAATTATTGGCAAGGGGTGTAGTTTTGCCTTCCTCCAGTCTCCCCTTTTTCCTACCCTCTGGCAGGTATCGCAGGTGGTGCAATACCTGCGCACTTCCTGGCTGATCCCTGGCCAGAAGAAACTTTGGGTCAGTCGGTACCTAGTGCGGCTGACCCCTAGATGTCCGGATAGCGGAATATCGTGCGCTATCCGGAGTAGCTCTGCTCGGTACCGCTGCGGTACCGCTGCGGCACCACTAGCTGCCTCATCACTATTGGGTCTGACCCCTCAATCTGCTTGTCTGTCTCCCTGTACAAAAGCTGCTTGTCCCAGACAAATCTCTCCCCCTCTCCCCCAGGAGGGTCTGCCGTCACCTTGTCCCTGTATACCTGCAAGGTGGGGTCAGTCACTACCTCTGCTGCAAATTCGTTAGGAGGGGCCCAGGGGACACAGTCAAGGGAAGGGGAAGGGTCTCTTACCTGAACCTCCGGAAGTGTGTTGTAGTCCTGGGTGCGGGCCTGTTGACGGGTGACCACAGGATGAGCTTCTCCTGTGGTGGACGTCTGGGGCTCAAAAAGCAGATGTGAGCCTCCCCAGATCGTTCCCCAATAAAACCTCCGCCGGTAACTGCGGCATCAACCCCACCTCCACATGTCCTGCCCCCGCTCCCCAATGTAAATGTACCCTTGCTGTAGGTAGCCGGTATACTGCTCCCCCGGCTACCCTGACGGCCACAGTTTTACTTAGTCTCGCTTGATCCGACACCAGGTGACTCTTTACCAAGGTGATAGTAGCCCCCGAATCACGTAGTCCCTGTACTGCTTTACCTTCCAGGTATACGGTCTGCCTGTGGTGCTGTCTGTTATCCGCATTGGCCTGGACTGGATCCGCCTCGTGCAGTACTTCCCACTGTTCCACGGTTGTTATGGGAACGGCTGAACCATATGGTGTAGCCACTATATCTTGGTAGTGGTGGGCTGCGGCTGCTCTTGGTAGTGGTGGTGGGCCGGGGCGAATACAGGTGGAACGATCCCTCAGCTGGGGACATTCCCTTTTATAATGTCCCCATTTCTGGCAGTGATGACAGGGGCCAGAAGTGGGCTGGCGAAAACGTGGCTGTGCAGCGGGTGGTGGTGGTGGTAGTTGTCTCGGTGGGGCTGGGTTGTAGCTTTTTCCCCCAAATCTTTTTAAGGTGGCTTTTGGGGCTGCAGGTTTCTGCTGCCTGCGTGCATCCAGGTACTCATCTGCCTTCCTGGCAGCTTCGGTGAGGGAGGTAGGGTTTCTGTCCCTCACCCATTCCTGGACATCGCTGGTTACCCCCTCATAAAATTGCTCCAGCAACACCATTTGTAACAAGTCCTCCATGGACCGAGCCTTATTGGACTGTACCCACCCCAGAGCGGCCCGATGCAACTTGCAAGCCCATTCCACATGAGAGTCCTTATCATTTCTCTTTAGGTCTCTAAACCGCCGCCGATATGCCTCTGGTGTGATTGCATATCGGGCCAGGATCACTTCTTTTAATTCCGAATCTCCTCATCAGGTACAGTTCTATAGGCTTCAGCCGCCTTCCCTGTGAGCTTCCCTGCTAAAATAGGCACCCACTCGTCTGAGCTAATACTATGCAATGCACACAGCCTTTCAAAGTCTTGGAGAAAAGCATCTATATCTTCCTCTGCTTCTATATACGTTTTAAAGGCTTGGTAAGGAATTTTTGTCTTACCCTGTGTGATGGTAGTTGTGGTAGCATTCCTCTCCAGCTGTTGTAGTGGCCTTTGACGCAGTATAAACTCCTGTACCTCTGTCATTGTCCTGGATATAATATCTGTTGTTGGATTCTCTCCATAAAAGGACAGCCTGAACTGCACTTCTCTCCGGAACTCTTCTTTTTCAGCTCCCTCTGCTGTACTCTGCTGCTCAGGGATTACCCTGTCCTCCTGCTGGTATTCAGCCATCACTTCTGCAATGAGGATTGCTTTCTTTTTGTTGCTGGCTGCAATACCTTTCGCTTCCAGGAGGTCTTTTAGCGTGGATCTTTTAAGCTTGGCATAATCACTCTCCATCCGTATTCCATTAGTACTTGTTCCCTTGTGAGTCTGGATCCCACCGCTGCCACCAATGTAGCGGAGATGCAATATTCCCCAGGTTATCTCCGCTTATAATCCAAGTGAGGCTCAGGAACAAGTAGAGAATAAATCCAAAGGCAAGGTTTCCAGCAGGTAAAATACAGCAATATCCCAACAGCAATCCCAATAACTGGACGACACACAGTTTCAGGAGCAGAACTGACAAGCCTTTAATCACAGTCTCCTTATAAAGCATGCTCCCATGCAAGGGAGGGATTTACAGTAATTATTGCAGTAGCCAATCCTGTCCTGGTAACCTCCCACATATCTCCTCCCCTCAGCCAGCATCATAATCCCCTTATCCAGCACACTAATTCCCCCCGTTTCTGGATGTACCCCTAAACGTAGGGGTACCTCTTTAAATCCTACATCCCCTGGTAGCCCTGATCTGGGTGAACAACATATCCAAAATCCACCCAGATCAGACCAGGGGTTCGGGAAAAGTATGGAGGGAATAAAATGACCGACCGCACGAACTGAGATAGCCGAATTCGGTTCCATGTGAATGGGCCCTGCGGTCGGTCCTGGCATAAGGGAATAAAATACACGAAAACCTCTAGCTATAGAGGCTAGGGAGGGTTCGCCTGAATCCCCTCGTTCGGTTCTTTCTATCTACCGAACGAGGGGCCGTTCGGTAGTTTGAAACCGAACGGACCGGGCTTGTGGAGGTCTCAGCGGTGTTCGTCTACTCGAGTGTCCGATTTTAGTTCCAGACACTCGACGGCAAAACACCGCTGTTCGGGAGTTTTAAAATGGCCGCCGCCACGTGTTCGTTTGTCGAATGGCGGCCACCCCCGAGAACAAAGGACGGCTACTTCCTAGTCAATTACCCGCTCGCAACAATGTTGCAACGGGTAATTGAGGACACACTTTACACAGGGGAGGTCTGGTTGTTCGGTAGTTTCATTCGAATAAACTAAGGGAATGAAACTACCGAACAATCAAAAGAATACAAGGCTTTAAAACACATAGAAAACTAGCAGATCACACGAATGCAATTATTTCAAGGACATTTGCAGGACAGCCCAGTGCCATCCGCTACACCATGCAAGGGGTTTCCTGAGTCCCCTCCCAGGGGCATTCCCAGAGTGGACTACATGGGGGACTTATTGTACAGGACATTTCTCCCATCAGGCACTGCTGCACGAGAGGGATCCTCCCACAGGAATGTACCGTTAAGTGGATTATCCCTCCGTGCAGCAGAACCGACAATTTATATTAAAATGCATAACTGTGGTAATATACGGTCTATTTGCATGAATGGACGTTCGGTAGATAATTGGGGTCTGAGCGCCTCATTCGTGAGATTACCGCTCAGATCCCAGCTAAAACAACCAAACGCCGCACAAAAAACACATTTATTAAAATACATATTTAAATGACTGATTGCCTTCCAGGGAACAAAGTACCGAACGGCCCGGAACTCCCGAACGGCCTGGAGGCTCAGCGGTGTTTGTGCCGTTGAGTAGCCGTTTGTAGTACCATGCGCTCGACGACCTAACACCGCTGAGGGAACAAAGGATCCAAGATGGCCGACCGCCGCATGGTCGGTAGTCGAACGGCGGCCACCTCGGGGAGCCTCTAATTACCGATTGCAACATTGTTGCAATCGGTTAACAAGTGCCACACGCCTCTAAGTGTGTGGGCTAATACATGGGGGTATTTTCGGTTCACGAACGGCCCGCAAAAGTGCCGTTCGTGAAACGAAAGAAAATCCAATACAAACAGCTATCTGCATTCGGCAGATAGCCAATACAGCAAATACATGTAAATTACAACCCGCATACATTCTACATAGTTAAGCCCATATCCCACAACCATATAGGCAACCCTTAAAGGCACAGTCTCTTTATAGTGTCCAAGTGGCTATGTTTGCCACAGTTTATCTCTCAATTCTCTTTGGGCCATATTGGGTTAAAATTCTGGGTTGGCATTGCTACTGGAAGGTATTGACACGTTATTGGGACAGAAGTTGACCGTATGAGCTGCTGAGGAACAAATTGCACATGATGGTGTTTTAAGACCCTCAAAGTGTCTACAAAATAATTCTGTGTCTAACTGGCACTTTTGCTCTTTTTCTTCAGGTGTCTTTGTTTTCCGTTCTTTCAATTCCTCATTGATTTTATTAGAGGTGCTTCCGTGTTCATATGACGCACTTCCGTGCATTCCATTTTCGATTTACACCAAAATGGCTGTGCAAAATGGAGAGGAGAATTTATATATGCCATCTAGTGGAGACACTAAATGGGTGTAGAATATTGCATATTCTATGTTTCTATTGGTTATATATGGATGTGTGGATTGCCATAAGTAACAGATGGTATAAGTCACAAAGCTTTCTTTGTCTGAGAGCTCTGTCCTTATATGGCTAGAGTTATAGTCTGACGTCATTATGGCACTTCTATATAGTAACTTGGCTCTTGGCTCTCTTTCCTGTACAACAATATAACGCTCCCATCAGAAGTCCAGCAATTAGGGATTATTCTAGGTTACAATGAACGAATAATCTAAATTTTATTAAAGACAGGAGGCGAATATTTGCTTATCTTTCTTTACTGTAACTCCCAGCAGCAAAGAAACAGTTAACAATGTTGTAAAAAAAAATTCAACCAATCATAACACATCACAGAAACAATATAGTGCCACCAGACTCCTCCCACTTCCTCTTTCTTGGTGATGCCGGTCAGTAGTAGAATCAACCCTGTAAACTGGAAACATTCTGAGGCTTTAACTCGAAGTGAAATCAACCATGTAAATATGTAGTCGAGCAGAATAAACTGAAATCTTCACACTAGAAGAGAAGAAGAGAGACTTCGTGAAAGTATGGTCTCTGGTTCGTGTGATGTAGGGTTATATCTACTAGTCTAACAAATCGTATACCTGCAAATCAAAGTGCAAGAGAGTACAATACAATAACCATGGACCAGGAGACTTACTCTGAGGGTGGGTTCCAGAGTGAATGAAGGGAGGGAAAATATTCGCCTCCTGTCTTTAATAAAATTTAGATTATTCGTTCACTGTAAACTAGAATAATCCCTAATTTTATGGCAAGACAGGAGGCTTCATATTTGCTGTTTTAACGCTCTTGAATAAAGGAACAAGCCGCATGTGGTATTGGTTTAAAATAAAAAGGTGCGAAAAGTAGATTCCCTTGACCAATCTGTGCAGGATAAAATATCCACCAGTGAGCTGCCCTCGCGAAAGGCAGAGGATGCGGCCGCTCCCCTAACGGAGTGAGCTCCGAATGATCTATCAATTCCTGCTTGGGTAAGCAACCATCTTATCCAGCGTGTGATAGTGGGGGAAGAGACCGGTTTGTGAGGTCTAACGTAAGAGACAAATAGAGGTCCGGTAGGGGAACGTAGAGCGGCAGTGTTCTCAGTGTAACAACGGGTACACAGGGCCACACAGAGAGACGGTCTGTCAGGAAAGTACGGATAAAAGACTGACGAGGAATTTGTCTTAGTGCGTCTAGTAATGGTAAATCTGACACCGTCTGGCGCGAAGGTGACAGCATGTGAGTCAAAGGCTTGAACGTCAGAAACTCTGCGGAAGGACACCAGATACAGTAGCAGGGCCAGTTTTGCAGAGAGTTGGCGTAGGGATAAGGCCTCGTTAGGTGGCCAGGACTCCAACAGTGCAAAAACTTAGAGTAGAAGAACTTAGAGTATTTGGCAGAGGGTGGCCTCGTCAAACAAATGCCCCGTAAAAGTCTGCACACGGAAGGGTGTTTCCCAACCAAGGAATTGTCAATAGTGTCATGGGCTGCCGAAATGGCGGAGCGAAAAATATTAATCGATCGGTATGATTTACCCTGATAGAAAAGAGATAAGAAATTTAGAATGGATGAAAGATGCTGAAACGGGATCGAGATCCCTCTCCAGACACCAGCCGACCCAAATGCGCCATGCGGAGAGATAGGTTCGTCTGGTCCCTGGGGCCCACGAATCCCACAGGAGTGTTTGAGCAGTGCATGAAAGTCCTGCGACATGCCAAGCTCCCCTGAAACTGTCCAGGCTACCAGTTGAAGATGGCCTTGTAGGGCGAGCGCGTGGTAATTGCCATTTGGGTTCCTGAGGACCCGAAAGGAGCGAGGTAGGAGGATGGGATAGTTTGTTGATAGTTCCAGGAGGGTGGGGAACCACGTCTGGGCACAATCTTGACCCTTTGCGCCTTGACCCGGTGGAGGGTCCGTTGAATCATCGAGAAAGGAGGGAAAGCATAGGCTCCACTCCGTGGCCAAGGTTGGAGAAAGGCATCGACTGCCAGAGACAGAGGGTCTGGTAGCCAGCTGAAGGAGTTGTCTGTCTGACGATTCAGCCAAGATGCGAAGAGGTCGAGCGTGAGGAGCCCCCGTAATAGATGAATGTGGTGGAATAGGAAAGGATCTAATTGCCAATTGCTGGCATCTCTCCAGTGACGTGAAAAGCAGTCCGCAACTAAGTTGTCAGGTCCTGAGAGATATTCTGCCCAAATGGACAGATTCCTGTCTAGGCAGAACAGGTACAGGTCCTTGGAGAGATCTGACAGAAGTTTGGATTTGGAACCTCCGAGTCGGTTTACATATCGTACCGCGGAGATGTTGTCCATCCGTAGTACCAGAGAACAGTTGGAGGCGTCCTTGGCAAAGCTGCGAATCGGAAAGGATCCAGAAATGAGCTCGAGATAATTTATGTGGAGCGCCTGTTCTGATGGGGACCAGAGACCCCCTGTGAATGTTTGGGCGCATGTAGCACCCCAACCCAAGAGGCTGACATCGGATTCCAGAATAAAATCCGGTTGAGATCCGAAGATCGCTTTCCCATTCCAGGCTTCCATATTGCGAAGCCACCAGTGGAGTTCGATGAGAACTTTGTCCGTCAGGGAAATGAATTGATCGTAAGAGGTTGAGCGATGCAAGTAGGAAGTTTTCAACCGTTGCATTGCTCTGTAGTGTAAGGGCCCGGGAAAAATAGCTTGAATTGATGCAGATAGGAGACCCAGAATGTGTGCAAGGTCGCGGAGCCGAGGTCGTTGTGAAGTGAGTAATTTTTGAATTTCTTTCTTTATGTTTTTGATTTTGGAATAGGGTGGTTGCAGGGTTGCCTGAACCGAATCTATTTGGAAACCCAGAAACTGGACTATTTGAGAGGGTTCCAGATCTGATTTCTGGAAATTTATAACAAAACCCAGGTTTTGAAGGAGGGCAGAGGTCATGTGTGTGTGTTTGCGAAGTAGTTGTTGGTCTTGGGCCATAATCAGGATATCGTCTAGATATATGATGGAACGTATTCCCTGTGAACGGAGTAGCGCCATGACCGGTTTCATTAACTTAGTGAAACACCAAGGGGCGGAGCAAAGTCCGAAAGGGAGGCAGGTGAACTGCCAAATTTCGCCTTGCCACAGGAATAGGAGGAAGGCACGATGACTTGGTGCGATTGGGACCGTCAGATAAGCATCCCTGAAGTTGAATCTGGAGAACCAGTCTCCCACGCAGAGCAGGTCCCTGAGAAGATTGATACCTTCCATCTTGAAATGACGGTATGTTATAAAATGGTTCAGTGCTTTGAGATTGATAATAGGACGGTGGTCTCCCGTCTTTTTCCGAACACGAAATATGTTGCTGAGGAAGGTGTAAGGGAAAGGCGAAGGTTCGATCGCCCCTTTGTCTAATAGTTTGTGTAATTCTGAATTTAAGGTTAGGGTGTCTGCTTTTGACATCTCTAAAGGTGTTGGAGGAGAGTGTTGCACGGGATGTGTGAAAAAATCTATTTTGAAACCTCTGACGGTATGAAGGATCCAGAGATCCTGGGAAAGTAGTTTCCACTGTTGGAAAAAGAATGTTAATCGACCTGCGATTGGTACGTTTCAAATAAGCAAGGTCCATTACCTGAAGCAGTGCGTCCGCGCAGGGATGCAGAGCCACGTCCTCGGATAGAGCCTCTGGTGCTGAACAGTTGTCTGTGGTAGGGTCGTGTATATCCTGGGGACCAATAGTCTGTGGGTCGGGGCCTGTAGCCTACAAAGGCTGCTCTACTGGTAGCTCGGCCCCTGGAGCGACCAGCTCTCCCAGAAAAATTTTGTGTTTGGGAGCGGAAAACCCTACGTAAAGAGGACTGGGCTTTATTGATTGTGGTAAGACATGCTTGGAGAGGTCTCGCATGAAACTGTCACTGAATAGTTGACCATCGGCTTCTGGGCCCAGTTTCTTAGAACTCAAGTCTACCAATTTGGCATCAATTTTATAAAGTACCGCTTTGCGTCTCTCTATCGAAATAGCCACGTTGGCGTTGCCCAATAGGCATAGAGCTCTCTGAGCCCGTTCTCTGATAATGTGCGGGTCAAGTTCATCGCTAGTGAGTGCCTCATCTGCTAATATAAATACCTGAATTATAGGACTTAATTTGTCCAAAAGTTTGTCTTGGGCCACTTTCAACCCCTGTTCAATACCCTTGCGAGGGTCTTTGCCAGATTTCGTTAAGTAGGTGACAAGCATGGGGTCGAACTCAGGGGTAGAGGCAACTTTGCCCGGAATAGTTGGTCTTGGGCATTCAGCCCCTAGTTTATTTCTTATTTCTTTTTTGAGGGGCTTGTGAAGCCACATTTTGCAGAAATTGGCAATATGGTCTGGGGGGGGCCATTCTGCAGAGCGTGGGTGACGAATCACACTTGGGTCAAAAAAGGGGAGGCCCGGGGCATCCAGGAGGGTGTCTGAGTCAGGCACTTTAGATGGAAGGGTACCCTTGGAATCCTGACCCGGGAATGTTTCCTTTACGAACTCTGACGTTGAGGAATCCTGGGGTGCATTCACCATGGGATCCTCATCAGAGTAGTTGGGGTCATAATCACTTAAAAAATGGCCAGCCAAACGAGAAGTAGAACCCTCTAGAGGGTCTGTTGGATCCTGTATAATGTATGGTTGGGAGTGTTTATAGACCTTTGCAGGAGCTTTGCCTTTGCCCGCAGTAGCGCTATTCCCTTTTCAGGGTCTTTTGCGCGGGGCGCTGTCTTGGTCAGAGAGGTGGGAGTCCTCAGAATCAGAGGGTTGGTGTGTAGAGGGATGAACCTCTGCAGTAGTTCGTTCATGATAGGCTGCCAAAGCCTTAGGAATGGACTCCGCGATAGTGGAGAAAAGCCATTCCTTAAGTTCAGCAGAAATTGCAGGGTCTTGGCCGTCCGACATAATGTCTTTCTCAATATATATACAAATTATATATACAAATTTATAAGTGAGGGCTGTCAATTAAAGATGAGGCAACTCAATTAGAATATCAGAGAAGTGAGGGTCACCCACATGAGACGTCAAAACAGTGGGGGTCATCCACAACTGCTTGGCACAATAAATTGTAAAGGGCAATTAATGGAGGGTCATCCAAGAATTACAGGTGGTGGTCAACCACTGAGTAGTTCAGAATAAACAATATATAGATATACTATAGTCAATGAGGTGGGGGTCACCCACTGGAGAGTAAAAAGAAGGGGTGAAAATCACCAGTATAATACATATAATATGTACAGTGAGAAGATGGGGATCACCCACAAAATAAAACCAGGTGGTGTCAGCCACACAAATATTGTACACAGCAGTGTTTTCAGTATGTAAGTGGGGGTCACCCACAACAGAGAAAAAAGTCAGCCACACAAAGTTAATGAATGGCAATGTATGTTAATCACTCAATGTCAGCCACACTGTTAATCACTCAATTTAGGGAGAGGGGTTCACCCAGGTTGTAGCAGGTTGGTCCTGTGTGGGGCAAAGCCTGCAAAAAACAGATAAGATATAGATCAGTATGCTGATCGTTTTAATGAGATGCGCATATGAAATGAGGTTGAAGCAGTAATGGCAAAACCTACCGTTCACAACATAGGCAACAGGTGTTCCCACAGAAGTTGAAGAATACCAGCGCGCAGATGCTTGCAGAGGAGACAGGAGCCGCGGGGAGGTGCAGAATGGGCCGCGTCTCTTCCTCTGAGGAGAGAGGCGCGGCCAGCTGATTGAAGAGACAGGCGAAACCTCCGTATGAAAAAACGGAGGGCGACAAATATTTAAAGGGGAATCAATTAATTGTAAAAAGTATGTAGTTGTATGTGAATAATGAATATATATGTGAGAAAAAGATGTGTCTCAATTAAAATAAAGTTTGCTACAACTATTAGGCCGAGCCCACCGGTGCTCCGGCCTATAAATCCTACAGACCCACAAAACCCATCACAACCAGATGGTAACTTAACCACAAAGAAACGACTCTCTATCCCAGTTCTTACCCTACCGTTAGGTTGTTCTTTTATTTATGTTCATCTGTGTATAATTCTGACAAAACCAATGACAGCCAGATCCTGTAGGCAACTGATATACATAAAATGTTACGAATACCGCATGTACCTTCTATTGGAAACATCTGATCTTTATTGTAACCACATTGCGGCTTCTGTGTAAGCCATATGACTGCACAGTGCTTTTTTTTCTCTGTCATTGAAAAAATAAAGAATTATAAAAAAAAAAAAAGTTTGCTGAGGTGAAATAGATGTGCAAGTAACCAAATATAAATAAAATATATAATTAGCTTAAACCATTAAGGGAATGTAATTGGAATAGACTCACCTGGGAGGCAAGCAGCAAAGAAAGAGGAAGTGGGAGGAGTCTGGTGGCACTATATTGTTTCTGTGATGTGTTATGATTGGTTGAATTTTTCTTACAACATTGTTAACTGTTTCTTTGCTGCTGGGAGTTACAGTAAAGAAAGATAAGCACATATGAAGCCTTCTGTCTTGCCATAAAATTACCATCTGCTGTTAAACATTCATTATCCTGTAACATCCTTTGTTGTTTTATTATGTATCAGTAACTAAGAATAAACCTGAAGAAACCGTAAGTCAGATTGCGTATTAGTACTTTTCATTAATATAGACATATATTAATGTGGCAAGCAAATTTGGCCCAAGACTATATATACAAAAGACATGTATATATATATCAATCAACTGAAGACAAGAAGAAATTAAGAAGATATTACATTGACGATCCCAACCAGATTTTACAATGGGTATGTGGGGGAAAAAAAGAAATAATAGATTTTTTTTACAAGCTATTCATATTACTCATCATACGTCACTTTGATAATTAAAGGTGAAAGGGGATTATTAAGGTCTCATTAGTATGAAGTGGTTTGAGCTTTAATAAATTATTCGTCATTTCACATTCCTAAGATACCAAATTAATAAGGAACAATATTTACTGTATTGCTTACCCACTAAAAAAATAATGGAAAAAAATACACTTTAAGGAAATTTATGCAAGTATATGTGGGTCCATTGACGGGGGTATTATGCCCACTTACACTGTTTGAATATGGGTTTAAGTGGTGTAAAGTCTTTTTAGTTACATTTTAATTGGTTTTATATTCTTGTTATGCAATTAAATCAAAAGGATATGAGATTAATAAACACTTTTGTTTATGTAAATATGAGTTGTTTCCCTTGGAGAACATTAGGGGGAGCTTGTATATTAATTTTGCTTCTCACTGTGACACGCATGGCCGTTTTGGCTGAAATCTTAAATGGAACACACGGAAGTGCGCCTTATACGAACACGGAAGCACCTCATATAACATTGATGAGGAATTGGAAGAACAGGAAATGAAGACACCTGAAGAAAAAGAGCAATTAACCAATCTGGAAGCAAAAAGAGAAGACGCCCACCACACCACCAATGAACTTTGGGGGCTAGACCTATTTAAAGGGAACTGTGAGAGAAGGTTATTAGACTGTGTTTTTTACTGTATTATTGTACACTGTTTTAACTATACGGGTCCCTGAGGAAGTCCTCGTAGGACCGCTTTTTAGCATCAAATTTTAAAGCTTTTCTTAATTCTTTCTCTGGTTAAGGAATGTAATGGTTATATACTGAAGATTTCCATCTTCCCAGTCTTTTAATGATGAGAACCAGGGTGTCAACACTGGAGGCTGCTTATGCCGCCCCAATTCTGAAGGAGTGCTTAAGTCTTAGAACAGAGGCCTAACATAAAATATGAATTTAGATGTGGTAAGTGGGTATGCTTTATGTGTGAGAGAAGGTGGATTAATAGAAATGTTTTGTCTGTAGAGATCTAGCACCTTGACTGGGCACCAATTATTATCTGTGGGAAATAAGGGTATTTCTGATGGCTGGCTTCATTGATTCGTTTTTGGTGGGGGTTTTTTAAAAACAAAATCTTTATTTTTTGATGTGCACAGCAAGGATAGGCATAGCAGTGACATTTAGATACTTAGGAATGGCATAGAAAACAAAAGCACAAAAGTAATACTGTGATGGAATTCCAGTA
>OW240915.1:128703504-128734394 GCA_933207985.1 Pelobates cultripes | reverse complement strand
TCATGAGACAGAACAATTTACTTTGCGTTCTGGTCTGTTACACACAGAGAATTTATGTCACCTCTCCTTCTTCCTCAATAGTACTGGGTTATCCTTGGTTATGCTTGCATAACCCCACTATTGACTGGAGATGGGGAGAAATCATATCATGGAGTGATATGTGTCAGGAGAAAAAGAATAAAAAAGGTTACACCTGTTACATTAATGCTCCTACTGCTCCACCCCTGTCTCCAGACATACCCTCCTCTTACATACACCTTAAAGGGACACTGTAGGCACCCATACCACTTCAGCTCATTTAAGTGGTCTGGGTGCTGTGTCCCTTTTGCACCTAATGCTGCAATGTAAAACATTGCAGTTCCAGATAATGTTTACATTGCATCTCTAAGTCTGCCCTCATTGACTGTTTACCAGACTTTTGGTTTAATGCTTTCCTATGGTGAGGTCTAATGCGTGCGCGGTAGAGCAAGGGAGGGGGGATCTATTAAACCTATAACGGCTTTGTTTTCCTGACACTATAGGATCCCTTTAAGGCGTTGTTCGATAAGAGGGAGGCAGACAGATTACCACCTCATAGGCCTTATGATTGTGCCATAGATCTCCTACCTGGTACTATGCCACCTAAAGGAAGGGTTTATCCCTTGTATATTAGAGATTCATTAGCGAAGGGTTTTATACATAGATCTTCCTCTCCAGTCCAGGGAGATCTACACCCCTGCATAGACTATAGAGGATTGAATAAGATCACGATAAAAAAATGTGTATCCTATTCCCCTTATCCCAGAACATTTTGACAGGCTAAAAGGGGCCTCTGTCTTTATCAAGCTGGATCTGAGGGGTGCATACAACTTGGTTTGCATAAAAGAGCGGCATGAGTGGAAAACGTCCTTTAACACCAGAAGTGGGCATTATGAATATGCAGTCGGCCTATGTAATGCTCCGGCGGTTTTCCAAAATTTCATCAACGACATCCTCAGAGATTTCATACATTCGTTCATGATAGTGTACTTAGACGATATTCTGATATATTCCCCTGGCCTAAGTACACATCACGTACTCGTCCCTAAGGTTTTACAAAAACTTCTCGACATTGGTCTGTATTGTAAACTGGAGAAGTGTTTGTTTAAACAAACAGAAGTCAATTTTTTGGGTTATGTTATACGTTGCCAGCTGTTGTTGAGAGGCCTTTGCCTCAAGGATTAAAACCTATACAGAGGTCCATAGCGTTCGCTAACTATTATAGGAGGTTTATAAAATTTTCTCTACCGTTATAGCCCCCATCACAAACCTTACTAAGAAGGCTGTGAACCACTATGCTTGGCCCCCTGAGGCAAGGGAAGCCTATGAGAGCCTGGAAAGAGCTTTTCTTTCCGCTCCTATCCTCAGACATCCTGACCCTTCACTTGCTTTTGTATTGGAAGTAGATGCTTCTGAGGTAGGAGTAGGAGCTATTCTTTCCGAGCAGTCTCCTGACCACCCTTTGCAGCCATTCGGTATCTTCTCTAGGAAACTCTCACATGCGGAATGGAACTATGATATTGATAATAGAGAATTATTGGCCATTATCGTAGCCTTGAATGAGTAGAGACATATCCTAGGTTTGAAAGATCCCATCATGGTGCTAACAGATAAGAACCTTCTGTACCTTGGAGAGGCGAGAAATTTGAATTTCAAGTAAGTGAGATGATCTCTCTTCCTGTTCAGATTTAATTTATAATTACTTATAGTCAAATATAAAAAGTACAGATTCACCCACTGGTGGATAGAACACACTCTTAGTGGGTAATAGTTAGAAAACTAAACAGTTACCCTTGGACTAAATGTATTGCAGATAAGGACTCCTCCAGGTCCTCAATAGATATGGAAAAAAGGTAAATCTACAATACAGTAATAACAGAAAAAAACATAGCGTAATACTGTTAACTGGGAAAGGGGAGTGGAAATATGGGTAGTAATTCACACTCACAAACCAAAATTGATTGTAGGCATATCTTATAAAACGATGAATATCTCAGGATAGGTGGAACATCATGGTGTACATAGAAGGGAACAAAGAGGCATAGTAGCGCAGAGTATCTTGGTAAAAAATACACTTTAATGATAAGGCACACTTACAATATTGTAGTGGCAAGCAGGCATATAAAATCAACCGGTCTCAGGATCACAGGATAAATCACAGGATCAACAGAACCAGAAAATCAAATCAAATAAAATGAAATAAAAAAACCTAATAAATAAATAATAAAAACTCTGGAACACTATAAATCAGCCCTACGCGTTTCGTTCAAACGTCCTTGAACTTCCTCAGGGGAAAAAGAGTCCTTCTATGTGTAGGTATAACCGTCCATATTATATTGATGGCTTTTAAATCCGTCCGGTTTGGCGTGTCGAAAATATCCTCCAATTGTCAGCTCGTTTCCGGGTTCGCCCATCTGTAATGCTTCCGGGTGCAACCTGCTGACGCAACCGGAAATGCGGCTCACGTCTCTCTTCCGGATCACTACCTATGCGTTCCACCTGATATGCGTTCCACCGCTCATTTACAGAGCGGAGAACAACCATAAATAATAAAGAAAAATTTAACAGCATATATATACACAATATTAATTATATCAATAGTTATAATCTTAGACATAATAGTATTATCTAAAAAAATAGATCTTTGACAATACTTCTCTTAATAAATGCACAAAATATGGCATAAAAAATATTTCATTCCCAGAAAATACATATAATTAATTAGACAACATTGTCAAAACAGATATTTGTCAATATTAACCCCTTAAGGACTGGACCTTTTTTGCGATGTTGTACATTTGCGACCAGGCATATTTTTACACTTTTGTGGTGTTTGTGTTTGGCTGGAATTTTCCGCTCTCTCATTTACTGTTCCCATACAAATTACATATTGTTTTTTTCAGGACAAAAGGGGCTTTCTTTACATACCATTATTTATATAATCTCATGTATTTTAATTTAAAAAAAATAAAAAAATATGATGAAAAATTGAAAAAAATACATGTTTTTTGACTTTTACTTGAAAAATCTTTTACTCATCTACAAAAGCGAATTAAAAAAAACTGCTAAATAGATTCAAAATTTTGTCCTGAGTTTAAAAATACCCTGTGTTTACATGCTTTTTTGCTTTTTTTTGCATGTTATAGGGCTATAGGTACAAGTAGAATATTGCGGTTTCAAAACATAAATTTTTTAAATTTATCAATAGTGATATTGTAACACTATTATCTGTCATAAATCTCTGAATAACACCCCACATGTACATATTTTTTTTAAAGTAGACAACCCAGGGTATTCAATATGGGGTATGTCCAGTCTTTTTAGTAGCCACTTAGTCGAAAACACTGGCCAAAGTAAGCATTCATATTTGTTTGTGTGTGAAAAAAGTAAAAAAACTAAATTGAACGCTAATTTTGGCCAGTGTTTGTGACCAAGTGGTTACTAAAAAAGACTGGACATACCCCATTTGCAATACCTTGGGTTGTCTTCTTTGCAAATGGTATGCCATCATGGGGGTAATTCTCATTCCTGGGCTACCATATGCTCTCAAAGGCAACGTAACCAACCTGGCCATTTTCAATGTAAAAATATTTGACCCATATATTTGACCTTGTAACGTTCAAAAATGCTATAAAACCTGTACATGGGGGGTACTGTTTTACTCAGGAGACTTCGCTGAAACAAATTATTAGTGTTTAAAAACTGGAAAACGTATCACAACAATTATATCATCAGTAAAAGTGCTGTTTGTGTGTGAAAAATGCAAAAAAGTCACTTTCACTGACAATATCATTGCTGTGATATGTTTTACTGTTTTGAATCACTAATATTTGTGTTCAGCGAAGTCTCCCGAGTAAAACAGTACCCCCATGTACAGGTTTTAGGGTGTCGTAGAACGTTACAGGGTAAAATACAGTGCTAGCAAATTCAATTCTCTGGAATTTCGGCCTGGGTTGGCAGGCAGGTCCCTCAAATTGCAATCAATAAAATTACTGAATTATGTAAAATATTACATAAATACGCACGTATATATTTATATATTTGAAGTCTACGTGTATATTTATATAATTATTTATGTAATTTTGTATATGGACATATGTATATTTCTTATTATTTTTATTTATTTTTATATACATAGATATATATACAAATTCATTCTAAGTGTATTTTGATATAAATATATATATATTAATTTAAAAATACAGTTAGAATAAAATTTCATATAGCTATATAATTTTTTTAAAATTTTTTATTATTATTTAAAAAAAAATTTATTTAATTTAAATTACTTATTATTTATATTTTATAATAATATATATATACAATATATATAGTTATTATATATTATATATATACGTGTGTAATTTAATTATAAGTGTATTTTTATATTAATATAAGTACATATTAATATAAAAATACACTTAGTATGACATTATATATATGATAGATAGACATATATTATATAGATATAATATATGTCTATATATCATATTTATACACATATATAATTTTTAAAAATTTTTTTATTAACACTAACTTTATTTTTTTTTTTGTTTTTACACTAGCAGGGAGACTGCCTGTCAGCACAGACAGTCCCCCTGCAGGCAGACACACACATGCACACCTATTGTGACCATGTGATCGCTGTGTTAAGCGATCACATGGCCACAGGGGTCCTAAATCAGTGTGGGGAGACTGTCTGGGCTGCAGGCAGTCTCCCCACAACCGGAGCAACGCTGATCGCCGCCGGGGGAACGACGGCGATCAGGTAAGTACCCCCTGACCGTTAGGACGGTTCAGGACCGTCATCGGTCCTCAAGGCAAAAATGCCGATGACGGTCCTGAACCGTCCTCGGTCGCTAAGGGGTTAAAACTATATACAAAAAGAAGTGCAGAAAGTACATAAAAGAAGGTGTCAATCAAAGAAAGCAAACCAAATCGAAATCGACGTTAAGTCCCCTAGGTTGCATTGTTTGTAAAGTGTGTATCCAATATCCCTCTCTTTTTCTCAATAGTAACATCAGATCTCCACCTCTTTCATCTAAGGCTACTTGTTCAATGATGGTACATTGGAGGGTATTAAAGTTAAAAAATTGACATTTATTACAGTGTACTGGCACTGAATGTGTCAACATATGATTTTTAATATTATTCCTATGCTCCTGGAACCTAACTTTTGCTTTTCTTCCTGTTCTTCCCACATATTGCAACCCACACCCACATGTGAGTAGGTATACAACATGTGTTGAAGAACAGGATAGAGTACCTTTGATTTTAAACCTTCTCTTATTGACCGTGCTCACAAAACTCGTGATACTATTATATTTGTGATTACAACTGACGCAACTCCCACATGTGTAGTAACCTTCTTTACGTTTTATTTTGCTCTTTCCAGATCTAAAAGTACTTGGTGCTAAAATTTGCTTTAGATTGACTCCTCTCCTAAATATAACTTTAGGAAGATGAGGAATCTGTTGATTAAGATATTCATCCTCTATTAATAACCCCCAATGCCTTTTAATAATCCTCTGTATATCGAAGGCCATAGAACTATATTGCGTATTAAAAGAAAAGTCAAATACAGGATTCCTGGAGACATCCTTTCTCTTATCCATAAGAAGATCATTACGATTGATACTTCCCACCTTATTGATCTCTGCGTCCAAAAGTTCTGAATTGTACCCCTTCTCCAAAAAACGACCTTTCAAAACTTCAGCTTGTGTGTAAAATGAATCTAGATCACTACAGTTTCTACGCATCCTAATAAACTGGCTTTTGGGAACTCCCTTTAGCCAGTTAGGATGGTGCCCACTTCTGATATCAATGAAACTGTTGATATCAGTGTTTTTAAAAAAGTTTTAGTTTTGATAGTTCCATTTTCAATACAAATAGACATGTGGCGGAACCAACCTCGCCACTATGCACTGGAGAAGCCTGGTTGCCAGCCTCCTGCCATGTGACTATGGCCCCTGGGATGTATTGCCCTTTAAAGACATGATTTGGGCATAATGGATTTGTGTTGTGCTGCTGCTAGCCCTTTTAAGAACCATCTGGGGACATATTGTGGAGTTACTGGGTGAAAGGTAAATCTGCTACTCTGGTGACTCGGTCCCTCTGGTCACTATTCTCCAACCCTCGATTGTCAGCTGAATATTCAGGGAAGATTTTTATGGAAGCGTATTAACCAGACACACACTTTTTGCTCTCCATAATCTTCTGATCGTTTATTCAAGATTCGCTATATTTATACTATACTTGTCACGAATATTGGTTACAAAAGGTTACAAAAAGGTTACACAAGATACATAAAAGAGGAAGTAGTTTCTGCTGTTACATTCAATAATCTAATCTTACAAAATATCACATATACATTGTGGTTAGGCATTTCCTGATACATAGAAACTGTCATAGCTTGTGACTTCCTTTCAATTATGTTTTGCAAGCAGTTCTGAAATACTGACAGATTAATTGTTTAACCCCTTAAGGACCAAATTTCTGGAATAAAAGGGAATCATGACATGTCATGTGTCCTTAAGGGGTCAATATTCCTTCATTTCCCCCTCTTTGAGCAATATCTTGCTCATACCCTATTTAAGGAGTCCTGGTCAGACAACCAGCCATCTGCCATGGTATATTCAGGATTGCTAGCCAATCCTGCAGGTCTTTCATTATGTCTTCGGCCACTATTCCCATAGCATAGGACTAGGCATCTGACCAGTACCTCAAACTTATAGATCTGTATCAGCATGTTCACCATTGCTTCGGTTATGTGTATACATTTGGAGATACTCATCATATCAAGCTGGGGATTTTACAGGAACAGTGTTGCGTGTATGTTTGTAAATGCAGAATACAATAATCTTGAAAATAGCATAAACAAGTAGAGCAAGGATCAGAACCATAACAATAATTATTGCAATATTCTTTAGCCAGTCTAGGATACTGTCAAACTTAAACATATCTGCCCATGGGTGATCAATACCTGAATTCCTCTTCATTTCTATGGACAGGTCTTCTAATTTCTTTATATCTAGGGTTACTTTACCATTAGGGCCAGTGTTCTCTGGAATATAGGTACAACAAACACCGGAGTCAAGTATTTTACAGACTCCTCCCTTTTCTGTTAAAATCATATCAAGGGCCATTCTATTCTGGAAAGTCATTTGTGAGGTAGCCTGTAATTGTTCAGCAAGACCTTGTAATGCATCTCGTGTATAATTTACAAATCTTTGCTGATTATAATACATATAATTCATCCAGTTAACATTCTTGTTAGCTGTTATAATGGGAAATATTGATTCAAATCCTGCTGCCACCTCGTCTCTAGCTTTAAATTCATTAGGAACCCCTCTTGGAATACCAATGGCATCTAGATAGATATGTGGGTTGAAACTACCTTTTCCTTCTTGTGGAATCAGTTACAACCTTAATTTCAGGGAGAGAGTCGCCAAATATATGGAGGGGCATGATTATTTTGGCTGGGGCACATTCTCCTCTCCAGGGGGTGGGGAGTCTAGAACGTATTTTCATATCTCCACATATTCAATAAACATCTCCCACAGATTGTGTTTGATTCACTAAGGTACAGAATCCTGAAGAGAAGTTATCAAATTGTGTACCCACCTTACCATTATTATTTCCCTGAAAACAAGTATAATTACCAGGACATACTGGGACAACATCATTTAAATTAAACTTGGGTTCACCAATAGGGTGACCCTTTTTCCATTCTTCACATTCTGTAGTATTAACAGTGATACCTGAAAACAAACTTAGGAAACATTCCCAGTACTCATCAGGGACATGTAAGGGTACAGTTCCTAGATGAGGTCTGGCACTACCACATACATAACAGTTTGACCTATTGTTGGAATGGGCATTATATCTCATCCATTCCAGCCATAGGTTTGTATCTGCATACCCTGTTTCTAACGCTATGGTATCTCCAAACGTGGGATCTGCTATGGCCATCATATTACCAAGGGTTTGAATGTGGGGCTTTAGAGGATTAACAAGAGTTTGTCTAGAGGTAAAATATTTAAGGTAAATTTCATGGAGTGCCCAGTTTGCCCTATAGGGGTACATGTACCTGGCTTTGTTAGGGTCATTCTAGTCAAGAGGGACTTCCCATTCGTATCCTTTTTATCTAATGCATTCTATGGCTTATAACCCCAATCTGTCCCGGTGTTCCATCCAACTGAGCCCCAATAATCACAATTGTTACCCCTCTTTGAGCAATATATATTGCTCATATCATCGGATAACATTCTCCCAAGACAGAGAAATTTCCACATTATGGCATTCCCAAGCAATCATGTGGTCTACAAGAAACAGAAACTCAGCAGAAAAAAAACAAAACAAAAACCACTTAATACTTTTGCAGACAGATATATAGAAAATGGATGTTTAAGACAGAATGGAACTTGGGCTTATAGCAACTATATTTTTGCACAACCAGGACCTTGCGTCCTATATCTTTTAACCATTTCCCTATTCCAAAAGTCCAGTCAAAACCAGTCATATCCTCACGCAGTTCCTCAAAACATGGGAATCCATCCCTGGCACACTCAACATATATCAAAAACACACATAGTACATCCATCCCTGGGTCAGCTAACACTTCCTCTCTCTCTGGCTAACTCTACAAAAATAAAAATAGTTCAATAGTTCAGCATAGTTCAGAAAAATAGAACAAGTCTTTCACAGAGTATAAAGAAATCAGTTTAGACACCAGACATTTTGTTCCATAAAATGGCTAAGGGTAGCAATATGGCTGACAACAAGACAATGTCAGCTTCCACATAGTTCTTCTTTTGTTTGCTGGATTTTCACCACAAAGCTCTGTGCAACACCCCAATGGTTGAAAGGGTTATTACAGAACCAGCGGTATTAGACAGCACTGCACCTTCAGGACTTTCCAGGTTCTTGCGTGCAAAGTTTATGTCCTCATAAATAAGTATCTCAGTTTCTTCGGCCTGCATGGATAATGACCAAACAGATGTAATTGCAAAATACTTATTGCATGGTCAGCCAGAGAGATTGGTGTGTAGTCCCAGAAATCAGGCGGCACAAACACTCCAGGACGGTCTCTACAATCATACAAACACAAGGATCAATACAACATTAATTAATTACCTAGGCTAAAACTTAAATTAGAGATTAAGGTTAAACCCTTAATTTGTGTAACATGTACTTCTCTTATATTTGCTTATATTTTATGCAATCTGTCTTCTATGAAGTTTTACATAATACCCCTTTGGAATGCCTTTGCACGGATGAGAGTAGCACTCACTCTATAGAAATCCTTGTTAGGATGAATATTAAAACACTAACATATACATATGGGGATAATTCCCAATAACACTCTGTTCCTAAACTGGAACCTTGATTTGATATTCAAAATTAATTACTTTAATAATCCTGAATAATTCAATACTCTTGGATTAACACCTAAAACTATATTAAATATTACAAACATGAACCATCTGTGTATTAGGCTGGGGTTGTTGGGTGTGGGTATAGGTTGGAAGCTATGGTTGGTATTGAGGAATCTGTGGGGGTGGCTTTGGGCACTCATTTTTCCAGTGACCCTGCTATCCACAATTAGAACAGTGTGTTCCACCAATGCTGAAGTTGTTACCTCTACAAAAGTTAGACCCTTTGACCAAATCCTCTACCTCTGCCTTTATTCCATATGCAGGATGGGATTACCTAACTCACAGCCCCCTCTTTGTGTACCACACAGATATAATATTAATAAGCTTTTAAAGGCTGTATGGATAGTTAAATTGTGTATAAAAAGCAAGGTTGTCTAGGGGTATATACATCGACAATGAAAGCATAGCCTTCATATAGGGCTTGCAATACTGACAGTCTGTGTCATGAGCGTAATGCAGACATGCGGTTAGGTACTTTTCCATTGTTATAATATATTGAAAACACTAAGACCTTGCAAATTTTTAAAACGCATATTGCTTCCTGTACCTGGTGCCGTGCAAGGATGTAATTGGGACATATTTCAAATTGCATGTCAAAAGTCTAACCATAAAACTAAATGTTATACGCTTATCAAGAAAACAAGTTTAACCCGTTAGTGCATACTTTGGATAGCCTCTTTGCATAATTTGGCTCCTAGTGAGATTATTATATTTTTTTATTAATCCTCTTCTGGATCTGCAAAAATGCTTTCACTTTACCCATACAAATATAATACAGTAGTTTAGGAGATTAAAATTACCTCACTTATAAATTTCCGAAATTGTCTAATCTCTATTAAAATACCATGTTATTATTACCCCATAATCAATGAGACATACTAGATGAATCTTACTTTGACACAAACAATGCAATATACTTTAAAAGTAGAGTTAACTCTGAGCTGGACAATACTCCCCTATTAGAACTCCTTTATGAGGGAGAGACATCTTGTCCATTCAATCCTTTTTATCAGTAAAAGAATGACTTTCAGGATTAATCAGTTTGCAAATGGAAATGTGGAGCCACGATTTGAACAGCAGAAGTTTAGGGGGCCCCTTTCACGTGGGATGTAACAAGCGCTTTTCGTGCTCCATAAGCGATAGCATACAATTGTTTCATTCTAGCCGGCTGGACAGCATTTCACCTTTTGTAAAAACACTAAATGCTTACGTTAATGATATGCAAATCACTCTGATAGTTAAACTCCTACACAATGGACAATAAAATACATGAAACACATAACACACCAATTCATTTCAAACCATATAACTCATACTCAGCATTCAATGTAATATTACATGTCATCTCACAAAACAGACATCTCACAAAACAGACTTAGTAGATACACGTATCGGGTACCCAGCAGATATGCCAATACAGAAAACACATTCATGAGCACACAACTACACACTCTGTGTCCCTCCTAGGAAACACGGGTAGACACAATATGAAAGCAGTCTTAAACTAACACCTCCAAATCTCCATTCCCATATAGCTATATCACACCACAACACAGAGCCTCTCTGAGCTCATAGAACTACTCCAACTCAAACTACTCTTGGCCAGAATGCTAGTATTCAACAGCTAATAAAACCGTTATTTGCTAGGGTATTTGACTGGCATTTTTATCAGTATCATTAAACTGAGACAAACTGATTCAAATATAATTTAAAACAACACAGCAACATATAAATGAAACCACTTTCCAGGTAAACTGCACACTTCACACATTATCACAGTCACCATTTACACAGAATAAACAGTTAACAGCTGTACTCTGAACATATTATTGTAAGGTATACCAATTTTAGTTTATATTAGATTTATTTTAGGGATTCTTATGTATACTTTTTTTTTTTTAATTCTTATTAACTTCGTTACTTTAATCTACTATAGTATTGTATATAGAGAAAGGATCCATTTATATAGCGCGCTCATAACTCAAATATTTGTATGAAACGTCCATTAACTAATCTGAGATGATGCTGCATCAATTTTAAATCTTACAGAAATTTTGCAAACATCTGGACCAGATTACACAGACATGGTTTCACCAGAATCTTACAGAACTTTCAGAGACTTAAAAAAAAAAATTATTCTATACCATGTTTAAAAGGCATGGCAAACCTTAGACCGGTCAGTCTCCAAGAGCCTTAGCAAAACAGGTAGAAACCTTTGTCCATAATCTCTGATCCAGGCTATATACCACAATTTAAAAGAACAGAACACATATAATGTGAGACATAGAAGACACAAAACATATGCAGTAATTATTACACTGGATCATTTAAAAGGAATCTGTTGCAATAAAAAGGTTAGTTTACAGCGCAAAATGAAGCATGTGTTGGACCGCTGAAAATGTAAATGTTGCTCTCTTATTAACAAACAAAAATTATATTTACAGTATGGATCCTTTGCAACAAACACACAGGGCAGGGAAGATGTGCTGATTGGTATTCTATACAATTAATCCCATACGGGGAATTAACTTTCAAATACTAATGAAGTGACATTTTGTCTCAGTTATAAAAATACTGAGCTCATCATGCAAACAATGTAACACATTTACACTATCCCACTCTCATAGAAAGTGTAGTGGGCTTATGGTATTAAAGCAACAATCATACCAGGCACACAGATCCCATGTGAAATAACTTACAATACAACAGAGTAATAAACTTATACTTATATGCAACAGAAAGAATAAAGCAAAAGATTTAAGTAGGTCTATCAGGTACAACCTGCGAGCCAGTTCTTTTCTAATATACAGTACTGCTATCATATATATATGTATATATATTGGTCACTCAGGACCAGAACTTACATTTCCCATACTGCTGACTCAGGGTGGACACACTACTAACTTACCAAAGTGTGTCCCCAGTATAGATAATCACCCAATTGATGGAGAATCATTGTTTGCAATAAAGACATGGACACTACAAATGTGCTTTAACAAGATTCTCAGTGAGTATATTTTCAGGGTTAGCATATAAAGCAAAAAGAGTTTAACTATTTCATATCCTTACAGTCAGCACTACTGATTATAAACCTTATTTAAGCATAAAATACATATGAACAAGAAAAGTTAACTACTTCATATTCTTACATGGTAATTTCCCATTCCTAGGACAAATCTTTCAAACACTTATTCACACTCACAACCAGACTTAACTAATGACAATTAGAGGGTGGACAAGGTGAACCTGAAACTCTGTGCACACTATCGTAGTATATTCACTTATATACTAAATTCTCTGTCTATATCACTTTATAGACTTCCTTTTATCTGTCTAATTCTCTTATTAGACCTTCTCTAGTTCACTTACTAGAAATACATATATCTCTCTGTCTAGTTCCCTTACTAGACTAATTTAACGGGACCTTATGTAAAACTGAGTCACATAAAACACATATACTAAATAACCTTTCCTAAAATGATGTAGACTTACAAAACCATGGGGATCATAGATTCAGGGCGTCAAGATAGACACAAGGAATTACTACTCACCCAAAATGGTTTTGGCTACAATCCCACTTCTGACACCAAGCTGAAAGGTAAATCTGCTACTCTGGTGACTCGGTCCCTCTGGTCACTATTCTCCAACCCTCGATTGTCAGCTGAATATTCAGGGAAGATTTTTATGGAAGCGTATTAACCAGACACACACTTTTTGCTTTCCATAATCTTCTGATCGTTTATTCAAGATTCGCTATATTTATACTATACTTGTCACGAATATTGGTTACAAAAGGTTACAAAAAGGTTACAAAAAGGTTACACAAGATACATAAAAGAGGAAGTAGTTTCTGCTGTTACATTCAATAATCTAATCTTACAAAATATCACATATACATTGTGGTTAGGCATTTCCTGATACATAGAAACTGTCATAGCTTGTGACTTCCTTTCAATTATGTTTTGCAAGCAGTTCTGAAATACTGACAGATTAATTGTTTAACCCCTTAAGGACCAAATTTCTGGAATAAAAGGGAATCATGACATGTCATGTGTCCTTAAGGGGTCAATATTCCTTCACTGGGTGGCCACCATTTCCTGTATCAGAAGCACATGGTGAGAACAATGGATGGCAGCCATTTTAACTCACAGACACTGTGGACTTTTCAACACAGTAGCATCTCGCCAGTATTTGTTGCACAGAGACATCGTGCGTTGGATTTGGACTATCCAGCAGGGGACACATTATACAGTGATTGTTTTTTATTTAGCCTGTATATGTTCTGCAGAATCTGCATTAAACTGTATTTTCCAAAGTACTGAACGGATCTGGGTGAATTTTGGATATGTGGTTCACCCAGATCCCCCAGTTCCAAGGATATATAGGTTATGGGGTTATTGCATGTTTTGGGGTCCCTGTGATGTGTTTTATGAAACTGTATTTCTCTGGCGGATTTTGTGTGGGAGTGTCTGGGTGTATTGTATGGATTGATTGGCTGTTTTGTAACGCCCTGTGGGCTGTACTATGTTTGTGGATTGGGAATAAAAGAGACTGTATGTGACAGTACAGGGAGTTCCTGTTTTAACCCTCAAAGTGAAGTGTCGTCTCATTATTGGGGGAAGGATTTATTGTATGCTGTTCCAGTTTGACTGCTAGGAGAGTAAACCTATTCGTATGGTTCCTATTCAACTGTCTACAGCATTCATATGCTTGAGAGGATTCATATGTTTCTCCGGCTCGGTGATTGTGGTGTCTGCCAGAGTGCTTGGAGTCCTCAGGAAGCGCTAGGAGCATCCTTCAACGGAGGTACCCAGTCGGGGTGCCAGGCGATCCGTTACGTTGGTGGCAAGCGGTGGGATGGCGTCCTAGTGCGAGGTAAAGCAGCTCGGAGACACAGTTCGTGGATTTACAAATTGAGGGCAACGCTAGTACCCGTACAGCGACCCTATCTACAAAAGAACTAACTTCAGCAGAGCAAGCATGGCGTATGACTACACAGAGAGGTTAATGAGGTGCTGTCTACCTTTGGACCCAACCCCCCAGAGAGAGCCGTGCAGCTCGCCAGGAAACTAGTAGGAGAATACCTGCAATCTCTAGTAGATTTGGCCAAAAAGGAGTCCCAGGGAGCCAAAGGTGTCGTCCTTCCTCCCCAGCGGCAGTGTGTACCCCAGGGAGCAGAAGGTGTTGTCCTTCCTCCCCAGTGGCAGTGTGAGTCCCAGGGAGCCAAAGGTGTCGTCCTTCCTCCCCAGCGGCAGTGTGTGTCCCAGGGAGCTGAAGGTGCCGTCCTTCCTCCCCAGCGGCAGTGTGTATCCCAGGGAGCTGAAGGTGTCGTCCTTCCTCCCCAGCGGCAGTGTGTGTCCCAGGGAGCTGAAGGTGCCGTCCTTCCTCCCCAGCGCAGTGTGTATCCCAGGGAGCTGAAGGTGTCGTCCTTCCTCCCCAGCGGCAGTGTGTACCCCAGGGAGCAGAAGGTGCCGTCCTTCCTCCCCAGCGGCAGTGTGTACCCCAGGGAGCAGAAGGTGTCGTCCTTCCTGCAGCAGGGAGCAGTGTGTCCTTCCTAGTGTGTGTCCCAGGGAGCTGAAGGTGCCGTCCTTCCTCCCCAGCGGCAGTGTGTACCCCAGGGAGCTGAAGGTGCCGTCCTTCCTCCCCAGCGGCAGTGTGAGCCCAGGGAGCCAAAGGTGTCGTCCTTCCTCCCCAGCGGCAGTGTGTACCCCAGGGAGCAGAAGGTGCCGTCCTTCCTCCCCAGCGGCAGTGTGTACCCCAGGGAGCTGAAGGTGTAGTCCTTCCTCCCCAGCGGCAGTATGTATCCCAGGAAGCTGAAGGTGCCGTACTTCCTCCCCAGCGGCAGTGTGTCCTGCAGGAAGCGGAGACAGTCGGTCTCGCTCCCCAGCAGCAGGACAATATATTAAAAGGGGAGACAGTTGGTCCCCCTCTCCAACAGCAGAGAGTGTTCCAGGGAGAGGAACCAGTTATCACCTCTCCCCAGCAACAGGACAAATTATTGAAAGGGGAGACAGTCGGTCTCCCCCTTCAACAGCAGAGAGAGTGTCAGGGAGAGGAGCTTGTTATCCCCTCTCCCCAGCGGCTGAAAGTATGTATGGGAGAGGAGCTTGTTACCCCTCTCCCCAGCGGCAGCTTAGCCCACCAAGGGGAGACAGTAATCTCCACAACAGTGCAGATGGGACAGTGGTCTCTGCACATGCACCACCGGGGGTAGGGACAGTCGGTCCTGTCCCCCAGCAGCAGGACTGTTTAGGCAAACCCCTCCAGCAACCAGGCTCCAACCAGACTACTCCCGTGGTAGTGCTGGCACCAGGACAGAGTACCGCTGGTCTCTGCCCACTCAGCAACCCACCCAGTACGCTTACCAGTCACCCACACAGCCATGGTGAGGCACCTGGACACGGGCAAAGTTCTCCTCTACCCTGGTGCAGTAGCCAGTTATTGTGGGTGGGCTGTATTACTGATTGTGTTTTGTGGGTGGGCTGCTGGACTAACAAGGGCACTGACCGGCAGGAGGTCAGATACCCTGTTAGTCTGATTGTTAAAGGGGAGGAGTGTGGCGGAACCAACCTCGCCACTATGCACTGGAGAAGCCTGGTTGCCAGCCTCCTGCCATGTGACTATGGCCCCTGGGATGTATTGCCCTTTAAAGACATGATTTGGGCATAATGGATTTGTGTTGTGCTGCTGCTAGCCCTTTTAAGAACCATCTGGGGACATACTGTGGAGTTACTGGGTGGCCACCATTTCCTGTATCAGAAGCACATGGTGAGAACAATGGATGGCGGCCATTTTAACTCACAGACACTGTGTGGACTTTTCAACACGGTGCCATCTCGCCAGTATTTGGTGCACAGAGACATCGTGCGGTGGTTTTGGACTATATAGCAGGGGACACATTATACAGTGATTGTTTTTATTTAGCCTGTATATGTTCTGCAGAATCTGCATTAAACTGTATTTTCCAAAGTACTGAACGGATCTGGGTGAATTTTGGATATGTGGTTCACCCAGATCCCCCAGTTCCAAGGATATATAGGTTATGGGGTTATTGCATGTTTTGGGGTCCCTGTGATGTGTTTTATGAAACTGTATTTCTCTGGCGGATTTTGTGTGGGAGTGTCTGGGTGTATTGTATGGATTGATTGGCTGTTTTGTAACGCCCTGTGGGCTGTACTATGTTTGTGGATTGGGAATAAAAGAGACTGTATGTGACAGTACAGGGAGTTCCTGTTTTAACCCTCAAAGTGAAGTGTCGTCTCATTATTGGGGGAAGGATTTATTGAATGCTGTTCCAGTTTGACTGCTAGGAGAGTAAACCTGTTCGTATGGTTCCTATTCAACTGTCTACAGCATTCATATGCTTGAGAGGATTCATATGTTTCTCCGGTTCGGTGATTGTGGTGTCTGCCAGAGTGCTTGGAGTCCTCAGGAAGCGCTAGGAGCATCCTTCAACGGAGGTACCCAGTCGGGGTGCCAGGCGATCCGTTATAAGACAAATCTAAAAAGTCTATGTTCGAGATACCTATCTTGGGAGTAAAGGTCAGAGACAGGGAGTTGTTATTTACATAGGAGAAAAAAATCCTTAGTTCTTCTAAAGGACCACGCCAGATGACAAGGACGTCATCTATGTAACGTCTCCAGAGCACCAAGTTTGCACCATAGGGATTATTGGACCAGATGGATGATTTTTCCCAATAGTACATAAACACATTGGCATAACTAGGTGCAAACTTGGTGCCCATTGTCGTGCCCTTTAATTGTAGAAAAAATTCCTCATTAAAACTGAAAAAATTATGGGTAAGGATAAAACGTATAGATTCTTCCAAAAAAGAACAAAAGGAAGGTTCAAGACAAGAATCCCTATCTAAATTCCTCCTAACTGCTTCTATACCCAGATCATGATCGATCACGGTGTAGAGAGAAGTTACATCCAAAGTGGCCCACATATAACTCTCATCCCATTCGATCGATTCCAATTCTTGGATAAGATGTTTTGTGTCTTTAAGGTATGACAAAGCTACCTGGGCATATTTTTGGAGGTGAAAATCTATGTACTCAGAGAGCCTAGACGTCAGGGAATCGATGCCGCTGATTATTGGTCTTCCTGGGGGTCTCTCTTTACACTTATGGATCTTGGGGAGGAAATAAAAAGTAGGGACTCTCGGGAATTCTGTATAGATAAAAGAATAGGCAGCTTCATCTAAAGTACCAAGTGCTTTAGCATTATTTAAAAGAACTTTAAGTTCTTGATTAAACTTCAGATTAGGATTATAAGACAATTTCTTATAGGTGAGGTGGTCATCAAGTAATCTATATGCCTCTGTTGTTTAGTACTTGGTGGACATGACGACAACACCCCCTCCTTTGTCTGCACTTTTGATGGTCAGCTCCTTTCTATTTTTTAATCCAATTAGAATATTATTTTCTAAATCAGTGAGGTTTTTCCGTTTAATATCCTTACCCAAATTTTTACCCAATTTTTCAAAATCTCTCAGAATCATTTTGTTAAAAGCTTCGATCTGGCTACCTTTCTCATTTGGACAAAATTTAGATTTTGGTTTGAACTTCTGTATTGATCTTTCCATATTCATTGATTCACTTATTTGACCTTCACTATTCTTTTTGATAAAGAATCTCTTAATGGACATTTTCCTTATAAATTTTTGAGTGTCTATAAAAAGTTGGAAAAGGTTGGGGGGTTCCTCTGGGACAAATTTTAAACCTTTACTCAGAAGGTGGATTTCTTGAGATGTTATAGGGAATTCAGAAATATTAAAAATACCCAAAATTGAATATGTGTTATTGGCTTTATCATTCTTATCGCTCAAATATTTTTTATTTTTTATTTGGGCAATATTATCGTCTAGCTTCTCTATTCTATCAAAAATCATTTTCTACTTTCTTTTTAAATCAGGAGTATCTTTGTCAACTGTGTTGGATTCAGCCAATTTTACCATTTCATTAGAAACTACAACTAGATTGTCTTTTTCAAAATCAACAATTATTTCCATAAGGGTTATTGAGCATTTTTCAAGAGCTGAGTCCCAACGTTCAATATATTTTGATCTTTCTAACCCATTTGCAGGTTTTTTTCTCAAGTCTAAGACCTCTAGGGATTAATTCCCAGAGCAGAGTTTAGTCATTCCCCTGTGGAAAGAACTATTGCTTCCACTCAGATTCATGACAATTATGCCAATAGGGATTTTTTAGAGAAGGGGCGAGACCGAAAGAAAACGATAACGGAGTTTTTCCCGCCCAGATCCCAAGAATTACCTCTGACAAATTGATTTATACCCCTGAGAGAAAGAAATACCCCAGGGAAAAGAAGGAGAACGAGCGGAGAAACAATAGCTGTTTAATGCTCACTAAATCACAAGAATAAAATTTGGGTATTTTTAATATTTCTGAATTCCCTATAACATCTCAAGAAATCCACCTTCTGAGTAAAGGTTTAAAATTTGTCCCAGAGAAACCCCCCAACCTTTTCCAACTTTTTATAGACACTCAAAAATTTATAAGGAAAATGTCCATTAAGAGATTCTTTATCAAAAAGAATAGTGAAGGTCAAATAAGTGAATCAATGAATATGGAAAGATCAATACAGAAGTTCAAACCAAAATCTAAATTTTGTCCAAATGAGAAAGGTAGCCAGATTGAAGCTTTTAACAAAATGATTCTGAGAGATTTTGAAAAATTGGGTAAAAATTTGGGTAAGGATATTAAACGGAAAAACCTCACTGATTTAGAAAATAATATTCTAATTGGATTAAAAGATAGAAAGGAGCTGACCATCAAAAGTGCAGACAAAGGAGGGGGTGTTTTCGTCATGTCCACCAAGTACTATACAACAGAGACATATAGATTACTTGATGACCACCTCACCTATACGAAATTGTTTTATAATCCTAATCTGAAGTTTAATCAAGAATTTAAAGTTCTTTTAAATAATGCTAAAGCACTTGGTACTTTAGATGAAGCTGCCTATTCTTTTATCTATACAGAATTCCCGAGAGTCCCTACTTTTTATTTCCTCCCCAAGATCCATAAGTGTAAAGAGAGACCCCCCAGGAAGACCAATAATCAGCGGCATCGATTCCCTGACGTCTAGGCTCTCTGAGTGCATAGATTTTCACCTCCAAAAATATGCCCAGGGAGCTTTGTCATACCTTAAAGACACAAAACATCTCATCCAAGAATTGGAATCGATCGAATGGGATGAGAGTTATATGTGGGCCACTTTGGATGTAACTTCTCTCTACACCGTGATCGATCATGATCTGGGTATAGAAGCAGTTAGGAGGAATTTAGATAGGGATTCTTGTCTTGAACCTTCCTTTTGTTCTTTTTTGGAAGAAGCTATACGTTTTATCCTTACCCATAATTTTTTCAGTTTTAATGAGGAATTTTTTCTACAATTAAAGGGCACGGCAATGGGCACCAAGTTTGCACCTAGTTATGCCAATGTGTTTATGGACTATTGGGAAAAATCATCCATCTGGTCCAATAATCCTTATGGTGCAAACTTGGTGCTCTGGAGACGTTACATAGATGACGTCCTTGTCATCTGGCGTGGTCCTTTAGAAGAACTAAGGAATTTTTTCTCCTAAAAATAACAACTCCCTGTCTCTGACCTTTACTCCCAAGATAGGCATCTCGAACATAGACTTTTTAGATTTGTCTATTTGTATTGAAAATGGAACTATCAAAACTAAAACTTTTTTTAAAAACACTGATATCAACAGTTTCATTGATATCAGAAGTGGGCACCATCCTAACTGGCTAAAGGGAGTTCCCAAAAGCCAGTTTATTAGGATGCGTAGAAACTGTAGTGATCTAGATTCATTTTACACACAAGCTGAAGTTTTGAAAGGTCGTTTTTTGGAGAAGGGGTACAATTCAGAACTTTTGGACGCAGAGATCAATAAGGTGTGAAGTATCAATCATTATGATATTTTTATGGATAAGAGAAAGGATGTCTCCAGGAATCCTGTATTTGACTTTTCTTTTAATACGCAATATAGTTCTATGGCCTTCGATATACAGAGAATTATTAAAAGGCATTGGGGGTTATTAATAGAGGATGAATATCTTAATCAACAGATTCCTCATCTTCCTAAAGTTATATTTAGGAGAGGAGTCAATCTAAAGCAAATTTTAGCACCAAGTACTTTTAGATCTGGAAAGAGCAAAATAAAACGTAAAGAAGGTTACTACACATATGGGAGTTGCGTCAGTTGTAATCACAAATATAATAGTATCACGAGTTTTGTGAGCACGGTCAATAAGAGAAGGTTTAAAATCAAAGGTACTCTATCCTGTTCTTCAACACATGTTGTATACCTACTCACATGTGGGTGTGGGTTGCAATATGTGGGAAGAACAGGAAGAAAAGCAAAGGTTAGGTTCCAGGAGCATAGGAATAATATTAAAAATCATATGTTGACACATTCAGTGCCAGTACACTGTAATCAATGTCCATTTTTTAACTTTAATACCCTCCAATGTACCATCATTGAACAAGTAGCCTTAGATGAAAGAGGTGGAGATCTGATGTTACTATTGAGAAAAAGAGAGGGATATTGGATACACACTTTACAAACAATGCAACCTAGGGGACTTAACGTTGATTTCGATTTGGTTTGCTTTCTTTGATTGACACCTTCTTTTATGTACTTTCTGCACTTCTTTTTGTATATAGTTTTAATATTGACAAATATCTGTTTTGACAATGTTGTCTAATTAATTATATGTATTTTCTGGGAATGAAATATTTTTTATGCCATATTTTGTGCATTTATTAAGAGAAGTATTGTCAAGGATCTATTTTTTTAGATAATACTATTATGTCTAAGATTATAACTATTGATATAATTAATATTGTGTATATATATGCTGTTAAATTTTTCTTTATTATTTATGGTTGTTCTCCGCTTTGTAAATGAGCGGTGGAACGCATATCAGGTGGAACGCATAGGTAGTGATCCGGAAGAGAGACGTGAGCCGCATTTCCGGTTGCGTCAGCAGCTCGCACCCGGAAGCATTACAGATGGGCGAACCCGGAAGCGAGCTGACAATTGGAGGATATTTTCGGCACATCAAACCGGACGGATTTAAAAGCCATCAATATAATATGGACGGTTATACCTACACATAGAAGGACTCTTTTTCCCCTGAGGAAGTTCAAGGACATTTCAACGAAACGCGTAGGGCTGATTTATAGTGTTCCAGAGTTTTTATTATTTATTTATTAGGTTTTTTATTTCATTTTATTTGATTTGATTTTCTGGTTCTGTTGATCCTGTGATTTATCCTGTGATCCTGAGACCGGTTGATTTTATATGCCTGCTTGCCACTACAATATTGTAAGTGTGCCTTATCATTAAAGTGGATTTTTTACCAAGATACTCTGCACTATTATGCCTTTTTGTTCCCTTCTATGTACACCATGATGTTCCACCTATCCTGAGATATTCATCGTTTTATAAGATATAGTAATAGAAAACAATAATATACACGCTGTGAAGGACAGATAAATAGCTCTAAAACACCTAAAAAGTGGTATCCCTTACACCACTAAAAACATAATACAATACATACAGAGTTATAGGTGGAGCTGTATGGTATCTTGAACAATCTGAAAAATAAAATATATGCAAATAGCGTAGTATATCTATACAATGTATAGCATATAAAAGGTAAGAATAGTTAAACTCACAAGACTAGAGACATACCGTCATATGACTCTAAAAGTATGCTCCCTTGGACCATTAGGGGGTTGTCCAAACCCTTCTTTTGTTGGTTACTTGTTGTTCCCCCTGGTGATCTTTAGTGTATCTTCAATAAAGGTGCCCAGTGTACCGAGGATCTTTAAAAGCTGGTATTTGTTTATTTAAACAGAATAAAAATGAAAAATAATATAATAAAAAAATGGCAATATACTATACCAATAGATATTGGAAATAGATAGAGTCCAATAAAAAGTTCAATAAAAGTTAAAAAGTAAGTGTCCAAAACGCGTTTCGCCTGATTAACAGGCTTCCTCAGTTGGCTTTAATGTCTCTTCCAATGTTTGTTCTTTTAAACATCCCGCCGGCCGGTTTTTTCTTCTTTAAATACCACTTCCTGGTTCCGTCTTGTTGGAACGCAACGTGCGTTCCAACTTCGGCGCTGACTTCCGGGACACGTCCCTAATTGAACGCACGAGCGCCCCAACTACACGTGCATATTGAAACTTCGGCACTAACTTCCGGGACACGTCTCAAGTGGAACGCACGTGCGTTCCAACTCCAGCGTCGGCTGCCGGGACGCGTCCCACATGGAACGCACGTGCGTTTCACCTCCGAACAATATTGCCGTCCACTTCCTGGTCTCTCTCTGTATTTCCACAACATGTCTAGATGGAACGCTCGTGCGTTCCATTCATAGCTTCACATTGGGTGACCACTTAATACAGTTCAAAGGATAAATTAGCATGCCATCTAAACATATATAATCATCAATAATAATAAAACAAATGAAATCATAATATTGTGTAGTGAATAGTGGTATAAAAACTAATACAATCAAATTGTATAAAGATAGAATAAAGAGTAATTATATTAGTTGTGAGGAATTTTCCAATCTTAAAGGGATAGGGTGTTATTACTACAAGAGAATTTGTTAAACGAAAATACTCTGTGTTAACAAGACAAGATAAATATATAACGTAAATAGTTAAGAGAAACACAAAAGTAGCCTACTAATGTACGATAAAAATTTAAAAATAGTAACTAAAAACGTGCCATAAGATAATATAAAACCAAGATCAATTAAGACTATTGCATAAAATGGCATAGTTCAAAGTCGTTATTCAGTCCGTTTGGGATCATAGTGTCAAAATTAAATATGAACTTCATTTCTTCTTTTCCTATTTTGTTCCCATAGTCACCTCCTCTCCAATCTTTCTTTACTAATTTTAAAGCGCAAAAGAACATTCCCTCTGGGTTTTGTTGATGAACATGTTTAAAATGGTTCGAGACACTGTGGGTTTCGACCCCATTTTTTATGTTTCTTATATGTTCAGCTATTCTTAAATTTAATTTACGAATTGTACGACCTACATACAAAAGATTGCAGGGACATTTTAAAATATAAATCACTCCCTTCGAGTGACATGTTAGATGATCCCTAATAGTAAATTTCTTGTTAATGACAGGTTCTAAATCTGTTAGGTGTCTTTTTACACTCTTAGTATTTTTACATGCTAGACACTGTCCGCATCCGTAAAAACCTTTACTTATTGTAAAAAAGGTTGGTCTTACTGTTTGTTCTTTATTACTGCTTTGAACTAAAGAATTTCTTAAGTTTTTTACACCTCTAAAAATTATATTTGATTTTTCTGGCAATATGTTTTTAAGAATAGGATCATCTTTCAATATGTGCCAATGTTTTCCTATAATTTTGTGCATTTTTCTACTATTGCCATGATAATTACATATAAAGGGAATATCTTGATTCTTAGTTAAATCTTTCTTTTTCTGTTTGTATTTTAGAAGGTCTGTCCTTTGTATTTTTTGAACCTCATTTATGGCTAATTGGAGGGAAGCCTCATCGTAACCTTTTTCCAGGAATTGTACTTTTATTTTGTTTACTTGTTCTAAAAAGTCTTGTTCATTTGTACAATTCCTTCTTATACGTAGGAATTGTCCTTTCGGAGCATTACTTAACCAAGGAGTATAGTGGCAACTTTCTCTTCTGATGTAGCTGTTGGCATCTACGTCCTTAAAATGATTCTTGGTGGTAATGACACCATGTGTTATAAATATATCTAAATCTAAAAAATTAATCTGTTGGGTACTGATCTGTGCTGTTAAAATGATATTCCACTGATTGTTGTTCAGGTAACTGATAAAAGAAAGTAGATCTGTATGTGATGCTGTCCAGATAAAAAATATATCATCAATGTACCTGCGATAGGATACCAAGTTCGCCCCCCATGGGTGCCCTTGGTAGATAAACTGTTCTTCCCAATATGCCATGAATAAGTTTGCATAGCTAGGGGCTATGTTAAAGAAAAACAGTTTCAAGGAGGAACAAATTTTATTTATTTTAGAAGGGATCAATCTAGTTTTAACTAACAACTTTTTCTGGTTTAATGAGACGTTTTACTTACAGATAAGAGGGACGGCGATGGGTACCAAGTTCGCCCCTAGCTATGCAAACTTATTCATGGCATATTGGGAAGAACAGTTTATCTACCAAGGGCACCCATGGGGGGCGAACTTGGTATCCTATCGCAGGTACATTGATGATATATTTTTTATCTGGACAGCATCACATACAGATCTACTTTCTTTTATCAGTTACCTGAACAACAATCAGTGGAATATCATTTTAACAGCACAGATCAGTACCCAACAGATTAATTTTTTAGATTTAGATATATTTATAACACATGGTGTCATTACCACCAAGAATCATTTTAAGGACGTAGATGCCAACAGCTACATCAGAAGAGAAAGTTGCCACTATACTCCTTGGTTAAGTAATGCTCCGAAAGGACAATTCCTACGTATAAGAAGGAATTGTACAAATGAACAAGACTTTTTAGAACAAGTAAACAAAATAAAAGTACAATTCCTGGAAAAAGGTTACGATGAGGCTTCCCTCCAATTAGCCATAAATGAGGTTCAAAAAATACAAAGGACAGACCTTCTAAAATACAAACAGAAAAAGAAAGATTTAACTAAGAATCAAGATATTCCCTTTATATGTAATTATCATGGCAATAGTAGAAAAATGCACAAAATTATAGGAAAACATTGGCACATATTGAAAGATGATCCTATTCTTAAAAACATATTGCCAGAAAAACCAAAAATAATTTTTAGAGGCGTAAAAAACTTAAGAAATTCTTTAGTTCAAATCAGTAATAAAGAACAAACAGTAAGACCAACCTTTTTTACAATAAGTAAAGGTTTTTACGGATGCGGACAGTGTCTAGCATGTAAAAATACTAAGAGTGTAAAAAGACACCTAACAGATTTAGAACCTGTCATTAATAAGAAATTTACTATTAGGGATCATCTAACATGTCACTCGAAGGGAGTGATTTATATTTTAAAATGTCCCTGCAATCTTTTGTATGTAGGTCGTACAATTCGTAAATTAAATTTAAGAATAGCTGAACATATAAGAAACATAAAAAATGGGGTCGAAACCCACAGTGTCTCGAACCATTTTAAACATGTTCATCAACAAAACCCAGAGGGAATGTTCTTTTGCGCTTTAAAATTAGTAAAGAAAGATTGGAGAGGAGGTGACTATGGGAACAAAATAGGAAAAGAAGAAATGAAGTTCATATTTAATTTTGACACTATGATCCCAAACGGACTGAATAACGACTTTGAACTATGCCATTTTATGCAATAGTCTTAATTGATCTTGGTTTTATATTATCTTATGGCACGTTTTTAGTTACTATTTTTAAATTTTTATCGTACATTAGTAGGCTACTTTTGTGTTTCTCTTAACTATTTACGTTATATATTTATCTTGTCTTGTTAACACAGAGTATTTTCGTTTAACAAATTCTCTTGTAGTAATAACACCCTATCCCTTTAAGATTGGAAAATTCCTCACAACTAATATAATTACTCTTTATTCTATCTTTATACAATTTGATTGTATTAGTTTTTATACCACTATTCACTACACAATATTATGATTTCATTTGTTTTATTATTATTGATGATTATATATGTTTAGATGGCATGCTAATTTATCCTTTGAACTGTATTAAGTGGTCACCCAATGTGAAGCTATGAATGGAACGCACGAGCGTTCCATCTAGACATGTTGTGGAAATACAGAGAGAGACCAGGAAGTGGACTGCAATATTGTTCGGAGGTGAAACGCACGTGCGTTCCATGTGGGACGCGTCCCGGCAGCCGACGCTGGAGTTGGAACGCACGTGCGTTCCACTTGAGACGTGTCCCGGAAGTTAGTGCCGAAGTTTCAATATGCACGTGTAGTTGGGGCGCTCGTGCGTTCAATTAGGGACGTGTCCCGGAAGTCCAAGTTGGAACGCACGTTGCGTTCCAACAAGACGGAACCAGGAAGTGGTATTTAAAGAAGAAAAAACCGGCCGGCGGGATGTTTAAAAGAACAAACATTGGAAGAGACATTAAAGCCAACTGAGGAAGCCTGTTAATCAGGCGAAACGCGTTTTGGACACTTACTTTTTAACTTTTATTGAACTTTTTATTGGACTCTATCTATTTCCAATATCTATTGGTATAGTATATTGCCATTTTTTTATTATATTATTTTTCATTTTTATTCTGTTTAAATAAACAAATACCAGCTTTTAAAGATCCTCGGTACACTGGGCACCTTTATTGAAGATACACTAAAGATCACCAGGGGGAACAACAAGTAACCAACAAAAGAAGGGTTTGGACAACCCCCTAATGGTCCAAGGGAGCATACTTTTAGAGTCATATGACGGTATGTCTCTAGTCTTGTGAGTTTAACTATTCTTACCTTTTATATGCTATACATTGTATAGATATACTACGCTATTTGCATATATTTTATTTTTCAGATTGTTCAAGATACCATACAGCTCCACCTATAACTCTGTATGTATTGTTTTATAAGATATGCCTACAATCAATTTGTTTGTGAGTGTGAATTACTACCCATATTTCCACTCCCCTTTCCCAGTTAACAGTATTACGCTATGTTTTTTTCTGTTATTACTGTATTGTAGATTTACCTTTTTTCCATAATTACTTATAGACCTGAACCACGCAATGCCAAAGCCAATGCTTTGTCCAAGCAGTTCGACGTGAGTGAAGAGGAGAGAACCGAGGAGTGTTACATCATTACCCCGGAAAGTATCGTAGCTACAGCGGTTCTTTCTGTATCCTCTTCACTGTTAAGTTGCAACATATCTACTCAATCTGAGACCCCTTAAGACAAGTCTAGCGATAAATTGTTTGCTACCCCTACTGTCAGACAGGAAGTTATGACTTTGTCATGACAGCAAACCAGCCGGGCATCTTGGAATAACCAAGACCACTAACCTTGTAGCTCGTGACTTCTGGTGGCCTTCTCTAAAGAGAGACATAGAAGACTATGTGCTTCCTTGTGACAATTGTGCAGCTAACAAGACCATTCGCAGGGTACCATGTGGATTGCTCCAACCTTTACCCATACACACTAAACCCTGGTCCGACTTATATATTGATTTTATTTTAGAACTTCCCCCTTTCCATGGACATACTGTCATACCTATGGTCGTAGATAGGTTTTCTAAGATGGCACATTTCATACCCCTGAGGAAACTCCCCTCCTTAGCTGAATTAACTAGGATTTTCTCCAGTCTACGTGGCATACCAGAACAAATTGTATCTGACAGAGGTAGTCAATTTGTTTCTCGCATCTGGAGGGCCTTTAGCTCGGAGATGGGTATTGAGTTGTCCTTTGCTTCCACTTACCATCCTCAGACTAATGGAGCTGACGAACGTGCCAACCAGTCTCTTGAGCAGTATCTACGTTGTTACGTTTCACTTCAAGTTGATTGGGCTGACCTTGCTCGCAATAATGCTGCCTACGAATCCTCTGGGTTCACCTTTTTACGTAGTCTATGGCTGGCATACTGTTGTTCTCCCAACTGCATTCTCCTCACAGGAAATGCCAGCTCTGGGTGAGCATATGGCTGGTTTATGTAGTACTTGGGATTAGGTTCAACAACTTCTGGCAAAAGTTGCTCAGAGATAGAAAGTACAGGTGGATAGGTATCGCCTTGCAGCTCCTTCCTATGTGTTGAGGAAAGGGTTTGGCTTTCTACCCGAAATATCAGTCTGTGTGTGTCCTCCGTGAAGTTCGCTCCTCATTCCATTGGTCCTTTCCGCATCCTGCGCAAAGTGAACCCTCTATCGTATGCTTTAGAATTACCTTGTTCCATGCATATGCCCAATGTCTTCCATACCTCCCTGTTGAAACTTCTGATCTGTAATCAGTTAACAGGACCTCACACTTCTTCACCTCCTGTGTCGGTTGAAGAGTATGAGGTTGCTGCTATCCTTGACTCTAGGTTCCAGTATCTGGTCCATTGGAAGGGTTATGGTCCTGAGGAATGTTCCTGGGTCCCTTTGGTTGATATGCATGCTCCAAGGTTGGTCCGTTCCTTTCATCACCGCCACCTGGGCAGGCCCAGTCCTTCATGCACGGTGGGCATTTCCTCCCGGGGGGTTCTGTCGTGAACTTACCTGTGTCTGGCACGGCATTACCTCCATCCTAAGGCCTGTATTGCTTACCTTCGGTCTAGCAAATGGCTCCCTCTGCAGCTCCTAGAAATAAAGTATTATGCCATGACGTCATGAGCTAAGGGACCACGTCATCTAGGTGACCCATTGCTGTTTGGGGTCACAGAGATGACGTGGACCAATGGGGAACTCTTTTGAGCCTGTTTAAGGCTTGTTTTAGCCTCCATTTATTGCCTCACTTTGTGCTCCTAGTGATTTTCTGTGTTTGACTTCTGCTTCATATCAATTTTGTGATTTCTGGTATCCTGACCCGACATTTTCTTGATTGAGTATTTCTGTAATCCTGACCTTGCTTTATCTTGTCCCTGTTTCTTGCTATATTAATATGTTAAGTCTGGCCATCTTTTGGACCCACCTTTTGTGGGTTTCCACTTTCCTGCGTGTTGGGTTAAGACTCTAGTGACACTAATCAATATAAATTTATCATACAATAGGCTAGGCCCTGGTAGAAAAAAAAAGCAAGGAACCTCAAAACATGACTCACAGGAGCATATATGGGATTCACGTGTGGTTCCATGCACCAACTATCCCATGATTTCTAGGCATGAAGGTAGGATTTTCTTGTTCTTGGAGCCCAAGCTCCTGTCAGGAGGTCAAGAGTTGATTGTGGAACATTTGGGATGAACCAGAGTCCCGGAGAGGAGCCACGGCAGTAACATGAGATGTCCCTGGAGCAAAAGGGAGTTGATTATGCTGGGGTCCAGCAAGAGGTTGGAACTGTGGTTGAGCCGTCAAGAACGGAGATATGAGGATGAGATGTAATAGTGTCCCAGCTATCAGAGAGAAGGGAGGAAAGGCATAATGACGAGTGCTAAGCCACAGTTGAAGAAAAGCATCCGATGCCAAAACCTCCAGATCTGGTCCCCAGCTGAAAAACTTTGGCATTTGGGAGTTCAACCGCGATGCGAAGAGCTCTATATCCAAGGGCCCCAGAGCAACTGTAAGAAGAGAAAAATGGTACGATTCACTCGTCAGTCACTTAGATGTCTGGAGTTCCAATCCGCTAACCGCTATGTTGCACATATATAAAAGACCAGAAAACACAAGAGGTGAAAAAACACACTGGTGAAAATTATTTTCCTAGTGTATCTCACAAATACACCCAAATAGATAATACATAAAAGAAAAAAAGGAAAACCACCAAACACTGATGTACACAATAAGAATAGAGAACAACCTGCTATTTGGAATGGGATGCAACCCTGGTACACTGATGCCGAGGTAAAATGAAGGTCCTAATACCAAAATTTATAGACAGTGTATAGCGTAATATAGTAGGTAAAAAGGAAACCCCCCATATGTGATAGGTATTGCACACACAAACGTAAGTAGAGTATGCGCTCATCACCCCACTCGGGTATGTAGATAAAGGGAACGTTTGGATCCTTCTTGTAATAGAAATCAGGAACTCATGTGGAAAAAAAAAAATTCTACAATGGTGAAGTAAGTTAAAACAATATAAGTTTTAATGGTATTGCACTTAAAAGAAGAAATCAGGCATTTCTGCACATAGATGGTAAAGTGTAGAGGGATTTGCTTCTTAGGTAGAATGTCCAGCTCAATAAACAATAAAACATGAAAAATAAAGCCAATGAAATAAAATAAACAGTAAAATAAAAAGTCTCTGGCAGTCCTAGATTATCCAACGCATTTCATTCTTATTATTCCTCATGGATATAAGATGAAGTTTGTCTTTCCGGTTTAAATGCCTCCTTCTGAGTAATAGATGTTATCCACGTGTATTTGGCGTGCGTTCCACCTTGGAATGCATTGATGAACTTCCTGTTTTGATCTCAACTGATATGTTGTCCATACGTAATAAGATGGAGCAGTTGGTCAACAGCCCTGAGAAACTCTGCCAGTAGTTTGAGGCAATTGATACACAGTCCCTTTAACTCTGGGGACAAATTCCCTCCAGTGGAGATAGGACTCAGCTGATCATACTTGCGTCTGATTCCACTACGAAGGCTGGAGCAGTTCCAAAGATTTCTTGTCCGTTTCATTCCTCCATGTGTAGCAGATACTAAGTGAGTTTTTCTTTGGCTGCGCAGTAAAGAGGAACAGAGTCTGAGTAAGAGTGACCCAAACAAAGGTGTTTGACTTTTAGACCGTGAAGGGC